>CM055679.1:26377796-27577796 GCA_029448645.1 Andrena camellia
CTATTTATATTCGTGGCACGTGTAGCGCAGGTCACTATCGTTGTGATCGGTGGAGCGCGCGTAAGCGTTTATTATTGTAGTAGCTATCGTGGTTATTCTAACGTAGGTGTATGGTCGCATCAACGACCGCGGCGTCTCGCGAAGTAGGGAAGAGGAATCTGGAGAAGAAGAATAAGAAGAAGAAGAAGAAGACTGGATCGGGTCTCGTGAACGGTATCATAAACAGTTTACCGTTCGAACTACACGTTCCGTGTTATCAGTTCTGCGGACCGGGAACGCGTTTGCTAAAGCGACTGGCTCGTGGCGACGAAGGTGTGAATCCCCAGGACGCTGCGTGCCGCGACCACGATATCGCGTACTCTCGTCGAAAGGATTTGGAGGGACGACACGAGGCGGATCGCACGTTAGCCGAACGAGCGCGAGAACGCGTGTTCGCGAACGACGCGACCTTTGGCGAAAAAGTCGCAGCGACTGGAGTGTGGGCAACGACAAAGGCTAAATCTAAACTCGGCATGGGTATGAGAAAGACGAAACGTAAACAGAGAAAGTCTGGAAAGAAACATCCGCAACGACGACGACATCGCGATCTACGAGTGGCGAAACGCGGGGGCTTTCATCAAGTTCTTCCGTCTGTGCTGCCCGCTTTATCGGCTATCGGGGCATTGGCCGGTGGAGCGGCTGGTATAACCAAAGCGGTCAACGATTCGAAGGCCTCTCGAAAACAGCTGGAAGAATCGTTGCGTCATCATCGGGCGATGGAAGGGCGAGGAATGCATCTGACGCCGTCCAAGCGAGGTGCGGGTTTGAATCCTAGACGTCGACGCCAACGACGACTGCGATCAAAGAAAAACAAAAACGTCGATCGAGGAGGCGCGTGGCGACGGTGGCGGCGATAACGCGACAACCTATGACGAACCTGCAACTAGAGCGCGAGTGCGCCAGCGTACCGATCATTCGAGGGGTGTTTATGCGCGACACCAACGAATGCGGCATCGCGAATCTGGACGTGAACCGAGGCGCCGGTACGCACTGGGTAGCGTACGCGAAACGGGGGCCGCGAGTACAATACTTTGATAGTTTTGGGAATCTGCGACCACCCGCGGAATTGATCTACTATTTCGGACGCGGTACAACGATCACGTACAATCACGATCGGTTTCAACGTTTCGACGAAATGAATTGCGGCTGCTTATGCATGCAATTTTTACAGCAAAAGTCTATGGAATTATGGCCTATATACTAATACTAATACTAATACTAATAATTATGTATACTAAGATTATGCTGAAATGTATCCATGCGTAATGGCAATCCACATCTTCTATAATAAAGACTCGTAACATCGGATAAATTGCCGAGTATTCGTACGCGCGCGTCACTTCCTCTCTCTCCGTCTCGCGAGTGTAATCTATGATATGTCGTTCACGCTCACGTTAACGAGTCGCAGCAGTGTGCTCACGGTAAACTATTTCCCGCCGACAGATTTGAGCGACGGTCAATACGAATTAGGACTCGCGGACTGGGAGACGTTTCACACGATTCCGAACATCGACTCGAGCAACGATAAATTCTATTTCATCGTGAACTATGAGACCCACAACGACTCCATCGTCGACGCCGCTTATGAACGCATTACGATCCCCCACGGCTCCTACGAATTAGACGCTATCGCCGAGTATCTGAAGCAACGATTGCTCCATCGATATCCTTGAAGACTCGGTAACACCGAGAACGGCGAACACGACAAGTACCCTATAATGCTACGAGCTAACAACAACACCATGAAGAGCGAGCTATACTGCTCGTTCTTCGTAGACTTTACGAAACCAGACAACGTGGGCTCGCTGCTAGGATTTTCCCCGAATCGCGTCTTATTGCCGAGAATCTGGCACGAGTCGGACGTACCCGTGAATATTATAAACGTTAACGTGACCAGAGTAACCTGCAACGTTACTACTGGCGCGTACAGTAACGATAAACCCGTACACACAATCCATGAATTTTCGCCTCGCGTGCCGCCGGTATATAAGATATCGGAAACTCCGCGACACGTCATTTACCTGCCGATCGTCGTACGAGTAATACGCGATCTAACGTTGTGCATCGTCGATCAGTACGATCATCCTATACATTTCCGTGGGGAAGAAATAACGATTCGTCTGCACGTTCAACGACGTTCGCGCGATAGGTAGCGTGACCGCGCGTGTACGCGCGTGTGCGTAGTATGTTAGTATTAGATCACACGTACGAATCATCAATCGTCGCTGCCGGTGCTACTCCTGCCGTCTCTGTCTCGCGTCATGGGCGCAACCCTTCATCGGAAAGCGAAAGTGGAAGTAGAATAAAGACGGGTGGAACGATAAGAAGAGGACCGGTAAGAAGCATAAGAAAGCCGTTGACTCGTCGAAACGCGCGTTTTTTACGATCTCTAGGATTCATCGTCGCCTATTAGACAAGCGGAGAGAGCGACGCGATGTCTACTATTCTGGACGTGGCGAATACGCCAACCTTCGCCAATCGTATCGCGAAGATCTAGTACCACACGTATAATCCGTACGCCAAAACGACGTTCGACAATAACGATGAGATAAGAATCCCCATACAGCAGCAAGATCTGTACACGCTCCCGTGCCAAAGTTTTCTCTACGTCGAAGGTCGTGGCACGTTGACGGCGCAGGATGCGAAAAGCCCGGCAACGTCCGCGACCGCGGTTCTCGACAACAATTGCGTAGCGTTCATGTTCGATGAGATTCGATACGAATTGAACGGTATCGAGATCGATCAATGCCAAAATCCCGGGATCACTACCACGTTGAAAAATTACGTTTCATTGTCGGTCGACAGAAGCAAAGCGCTCGCGAATACCGGTGGGAATTATACCATCGACTACGATAAAGATATTTTTCATTCGGGCTCTTTCAATTTCTGCGTACCTATGAGCATGCTATTAGGATTCTGCGAGGATTACAAACAAATCGTGATGAACGCGCGGCACGAGCTGATTCTTATTCGATCGCGAGTCGATACAAACGCGATGCACTGTGCGTCCGCCACTGCGAGACCGAAACTGGAGATACGCAAGGTTCAGTGGCGTATGCCCCACGTCGTTCTGGACGATGCGAATAAACTATCGATGCTGCGTATCCTGGAAAGCGGTCGGCCTATCGCGATGAGTTTCCGATCCTGGGCCATGAACGAGTACCCGTTACTACAAGCAACAACGAAGCACACGTGGACCGTGAAAGCTACGTCGAAAAACGAGAAACCTCGATAAGTGATATCCGCCATACAAACTGATCGACAGGGTCGCTCCGATAGATCCTCGAGCACGTTCGATCCGTGTAATCTCACAAACGTTCGATTGTACCTAAATTTCGAGGTGTATCCGTACGACGACATGAACTTGGATTTCGATAAGTATAAATACGCGATCCTGTACGATATGTACGCGAAATTCTCTCGATCGTACTACGGTCACGGAGAACCGTTGCTGAACGCGATCGAATTCTTTCAATACGCGCCCATCGTAGTCATAGATTGTTCTAGGCAAAACGAGTCGTTGAAGAGCGCTACGGTGGACGTGCGAATAGAGTTCGAATGCAAAGAAAATGTTCCCGCTAATACTACCGCGTACTGTTTCATGATACACGACCGCATAATCAAATACAACGCTTTAACCAACGTGGTACGCAAACTAATATAGTGTGCGTACGTGAACGATTACTACTACTACTATTACTTCTACTACTGCGAATACTGCTACTGTTTTAAAACGATGATGTCGATGTCAAAGTCCTCAGTTACTGTTTCGCTACCGACGTTACTACTACTACTACTACTACTTATGCGAGTAACGATGTTCGCCGTTGTCGACTTGCAAGGTTTCAAAACCGAACGTGACTTCGTCGTGAAAGAGATCGCGATTCGCACAAACAGCAACAACGACAGCAGCAGCAATAACGATGAAACGCCGACGATCAGCCACTGCATCTTCGAATCGCCATACTTCTGGAATCACCTGAATTCGTTCGAGAAAGGTCAAGCGTCCTGGCTCGCGAAGCATCAGCACGGGCTCCGCTGGTCTGATGGCTGCGTTCCATACTGGAAACTTCCAGGACTGCTCGCCAGCGCACTCGCGAACATCGATTTCGCCATCGTGAAAGGTGCGGTAAAGAAAACCTGGATGCTGTCAGTACAATCGGACATAATCGTCGAGGATATCTGCGATATGTACAAGCTGAAGGGGAAAAAGATCAACAACGCTCGAACCGTTGAGGACGATTGCGGCTAAGACGTTGACGACGATTATTGCGGGATCACGCCTAACACCGTGGACGACTACGATGATACCGACGTTCCTAACCTGAAGTCTATGTCTTCAACGAATGCTCGACGATGCGCGTTTCACGACAACGATGGCGTTTGCGCGCTAGAGAACGTCCATAAGAGATGGAATTATATACGCAGCGTCGCCTAATGTAAGTCCTATACACGCATTACATCTACTTTACGCGTGGTACACAGAGAAACGAATATGTATGAATTATTTTTTTTGTTTCTATAGCGATGAGAACCATAGCGACGACGACGACGAGCACAACGGCGAAGATGAGTACAACAGCGACGGCAGTGGCAGTGAGCGCAACGACGACGACGACGACTGATTTTTTATTCACCCGCGAGCAAGAATACCCCTCCCGTATGAACGTCATTTTACGCAAATACTGTTTTTTATAATTTAAGTATGCATGCATGGATGTACATTAATAATCACACGCTGTTTTTAATAAAATATATATATATTTATTTAAAAAATTGTTGAATCTTTATAATGTTTAAAAATTATTTTAAAAAAGAAAAAAAATCGACGCGATGTTACGTCCTGCAACACACAGAGAAAACACCAAATTATTATTATTATTATTATATAAAACATTGGCATTAGCACGCGAAACATCAAACAATTAAAATTCACTTATACTCACTCTTCGAATAATCGCCTCAGCCCCCAAAACTCTCCTTTGAACGCCAAAAATTCAACTTCTAGCGTATTCTCCCGCCACATACGTCGGGCTAACTGAATTTTTTCCCTCAACTCGCTGCAGATACGTCTGTCCCTCCTCGTCGGGTATTGGCGATGCTGAAACAAACCCATGACTCGATTAAAACATCGTCGAATACTGTACGCGCACCAATACGATATACACAAAACATCACTTACGAGTAACTGAATTATGATGTCCCGATCACGATCACGCGCATGGGCCTCGATGTCCGCTCGACGCTGAATGAAACAAACGTGTTAAACGATTAAATCATTGTCGATTGGTGTACGCGCATCAGATTAATTTTTCCGAAACATCACTTACGAGGCGCCCGACCGTCTCAAGATATTCGACGCTCCATTGCTACATTTCGATCTCTCGTTTGTGCTGTAACAAACACGCGATTCTATTAAAACACTGTTAAATGGTGTACGCGCACCAATATAATTTTTTCGAAACATCACTTACGAGATATCGAATGCAATCCCCCCGCTCCACGCGACGCGCCCTAACGAGATTATTGATCGATTTCTGAAACAAAGGTATAACTTTGTTGGAAGGCTATCCAATTGAATGAACGCGCCAATTCAATTTACACACACACCAAAAAAAAAAAAAAAAAAAACAATACTTATGATTTTTCGCACCAACTGATCTCGCTTGCCGTGCCACGCACGTTCGATTTCACCATGTCGTTGCTGTAACAAACGCATAAATTCATTAGAATATCTTCAAATGGAATACGCGTACCAATTCAATTTGCACAAAACTACACTTACGATACATCGCTGAATGTCTAATGCATTCACACCTTGCCCCGCTTCGGATAAATATACTTCAAACGTGTCCATAGTTTGTAGAAAAAAATGCTGGTGATAACTGCACTGACCCGTGCAGCAGTGGTCGACGTCCTTATATGTATTTCGGTTCTCTAGCCCTGCGCGTCGCAAGGTAGGGGTAGTCGTGGAGTACGCGTGGTGGGGGTGTCCGTATCACAGTTTCTTCTTCGATGATTCGATATTAATTATTCCAGCTTATAGCGTACTTTTATGGTTTGCACTTTTATGGTTCGCACCGCGAATCGTCTCCGACTCTTCTGCGAAACGTGTACACCTTAAATTTGGCGCGTACGCTATTTGAATCTGCCGCGTGTACCATTTGAATTTGTCGCGCTATTCACATTTCATATTAATGTTCGTGCCATAACACAACCATGATCATCACCATCATTGATACAATATACTCTTGCACATTGGTGTGTACGTGTGCATGAATCTGTATAAAAGCGACGTTGGTCAGTCTTGCGGACTTCATAACGTCACCTACGCTCGAGTGCTAACAAGTATCGTTCGCGTCAATTTCTCCGTCGATCGATATAATCGTACAGTGCGTACCAAAATGTACAAACGCAGCTTCAACGATTCGTCCTGTGCGTCCGGCAACGATGGCGGTTCCCCCAATAAACAACATCAACAATCCGATACGAGGTACGTACATATTACTATACACTTTTCACTTACATCGTTCGCTTACTTCTTTCACTGTAAACGAACAAATCATTAATTCCGTGTACGCGTTTCTTTACAGTTCAGAATCCGCAACGACAAAAACATCGAAAACACCAAAACCGTTAAACGTACGGATGGGGCGCGATTACCCTTTAACCTCGACAGCCTATAAAAGGCTAACCATTTGAATTCGCATTGGCATGGGTTCGTGCCGTGTCGATATCACCATAGTCGACAATAAAGGCTGCGAGTTGTGCTTTTCGATGTTAACGTGGAAGCTCCTGCTGGAAAATGGGGCTGACATACTTCAAAGATTACGCGACAACGCAACGTCGCCCCAAACCCACGTCGTAATTGATCATTTGCGAATCGAATTCACGCGCATGCATAATGATCAACTCGTCAAAATCACCGATAATCGCGTTACCTTGTACATGACGGAAGTCAGGATGCGTAAACTATTCGCGTATGAACATTGCATCGATTATATGTTCACCTGGTTGACCGAAAGTATATACTCCGGAAGCAGTAAATATGCCGCCTTCGTAGACGTTCTACGTAGCGCTACCGCACCAACGGATCGTGTAAAATTAATTTCCGAAAGCGAATACTTCGAACGGCATTCTTTGATCGATTGTGAATTGTTAGCGTTAGGAATGCAATCCATGTTGCGCGGTGTAAATCACGTACCACTATAGTACGCGTATATATACGTTTTAATAAATGAATGATTTTTACATTAATACCTGTAACGACTCATTTATAATATCCTTTCCTACTAATACACCTGTAACGATTCATTTATAATATCCTTTCGTACTAATACAGCGGGCAATTACTCGTCTGCCAGATGACCAAGAGGCAATCGACATCGTACCGTTTTCTTTGGGAATTTCGACTATGGGACAAACCGCAGAATTGCTCTGTCAGCGGGTGGTAAGTGGTAACCTCGAATCGACACATGCCGCTGACTCGTGGAACAATGCGGTCATAAACCGTAACCCTGGTAAGACGATCCGACCGAGCAATCTGGATAGGTTTGCTAGCCGGATGTCTGGTTTTTTTCCTCGCTATGTCATCCTTAGGGGTATAGACTTATCGAATGACAATTGTGTTTTAGGATAGGCAGTATGGGCGGTCCTGACACCGGTTTGCTGTAAATCAGACGCCTTGGGTGTAGGGTTTCCTTAGAGTTCGCTATCGGTTTAAGTACGAGTTGACGGTTACTCGACGTCTGGGAAAATTCAAGACTTTTCGCCTCGAATGTTATTCTCGCGCGGTCTCTCTCTCTCTCTCTCTCTCTCTCGCTCTCTCTCTTACGCTGTACCTTGTCCTTCCTTCTATACACGCGTCTAACGTCGCCTGCGTCCGATGCGTTACCACGTGTATCGAATTACAGCGTTGGTGATAAGACGGCGGCCCCAAACTTTAAAAAAATATTCGAGACGATATCCGAATAATTGTCGCTCTACGTTTTCGTTGGCGGATGTTTATACGAGCGCGACGTTGCATTCTTTCGCGTGGCGCTATCTTCAAAATTCCCAGCCCCTGTGACGTCATCCCACGAACACCCACGAACTCGGTACCCCTCTCCCCGCCTCGCTCCTCGCCATCCGCGACCGAGAGCACGGTACCCCCCCCCCCCTCCCCGCCTCGCCCCGCGCCCATCGCGACCGAGAGCGCGGTACCCCCTCCACGCCGCGCCCCGCGCCCGCGGTACCCCCCCGCCCCGCCTCACCCCTCGCCACAATTTGGTCCAGAACTCTTATAGCCTACCTACTACTGTAAGTTCACTGTGCATGATAAAAAAATACTTCTGCATACAATTATCATTACACACATATATTTTGCTTACCATCTTGAGCATTTCCTTCCGAGGAAGCGGTGCTCCCGCCACTTTCTTCCGCGATACTATTGCAGGTTATTAGTGGCGATAACGGCGTTAGAACTATGGCCGAAAATGACAATTGTTTGGTTGAAAAGATATAAGTATAACTGTGGAGAAAAACATTAAATACACGTGCTTCGTATCTCGCGCCCTCGTCGGTGCTTTAACGAAGGCGCCATACCGCCAAGCCCAACTTACCATCTTGAGCATTTCCTCCCGAGGAAGCGGTGCTCCCGCCACTTTATTCCTGGGTACTATTATACGTCATTAGTGGCAGTGGTGTTCGAACAGTGGCTGAAAATGAGAATTATATTGGTCGTAAAGATATTATAAGTATAACTGTTGGAAACATTGGACGTTTGTGGAAATTTTCTTGAAATTAGATCGGTGCTCAAGAATTAGAGTAAGTATTTGGGATTGGTTGGAAGTAAGAAGAAATCCCCCTAAAAAACTTAAATAAGAAGTACAAAAATTACACCAAGTACATGAAGAAATCAGATAAATCACAAAAAATAGAAGATGATAATAATTGCAAAATAAAAAAAAGATGTGCTGCAAGTACATAAAGGTGCTTTCAGTCAAATACTTGGCGTGGCGTGGCAAGGTATTCTCAGATCATCATCAATACCCATACCTTCCCTCTCGTAGACTTTCAGATAATTTGTCAAATTAATACTCTGACAATATACGAGTACACTTTCATTATTTTGCGTTTTTAAATCATTCTAAGATCATTCACCGACACCAATACCTTGCCTTTGACAGGCGTACAGCTAATAATTCATCAATTTAAATAAAACTTTGACACATTGTGAACACTTTCATTAGTTTCCGGTTTTTAAATAATTCTTATTCATCGACACCTTGATCTTGGCCTGGCCACGCCAAGTATTTGACTGAAAGCATCTTTATGTACTAGCAGCTCATTTTGATTTCACATCTTTTTTTTTTATGTTGTAATTATAATGATCGTCTATTTATTGTGATTTATTTGATTTCATGTACTTGGTGTAATTTTTTTTACGTTTTTTAAGTTTTTATGGGGATTGAATTTGGTCTTATTCGAAAACTTATACGCGCTTTACATAAGAATAATGTCTTTGTTGTGGTTGGATAATAAACTCAGTCTTTGTATTATTAATAGTATAAGTATATTTAATAAGTGCAGTATAACGTTGAGCTACTCCAGCTCTCGGTAGACGCTTACGCCATATTCCTGAAGCGTCCTGCGCATGCACCCTAGCCCCGGCCGCATACCACAGTCTTTAAATTTAGAAAATATTGCAGGCGTGATGAGATATTAATGAAATAAGTTTCGGGTAATATTGGAATAGCCGTGTTTCGAGTAAAGATACGCGGCAGCGACAGTCGATATATATATATATATATATATATATATATATATATATATACAGGGTGTCTCAAAGCGTTTCCGGGAGGATTTACGTGCGAAATGGGACATATAAGGAATCAAATTGAAAAGTTGATTGGCCGTGAAATTGAAAATGGCAGTTGGAATCTTTCGACGTTGCTATGCTAGCGTATTTGAAAACGGAGAATTCCTTATTTATGTACTCCCCTAGGTACGATCAGAAACACATCATGTAAAATAACAACGGGCAACGCTTCGAAGAAAAAAAAAGGGTAAGCGTGTAAAACACTTATTGGGATTAGTATGCCCCACTATTTGCAGACCCATGTAATTTACTTCATTATAGAAAACATACAGAATAAGAATGTGAAAGAATCGATTACTCAAAGTAAGAAAAATAATTGAACAGCATATTTTCCCTTTCCATTTACACACCTGATGTTCCAATATTCATTTTCATTATTGGAGCCCTTGGGAGGGATGAGGACTCATCCTTACTGCAGGGACTCATCCTTACTGCTGGAAAATCGTTTAGCGATTTTTCTTCTTTTGTCCTTATGTTCTGGATCCGACTGTAAGTCACTAGTATCTTCTGCCCTTATAGCCATTAATCTGGCTCTGGCTTAATCATCTAAAAGACCACATAATTCATAAGTAATTGGTGTTATTATTAGCCATTGATTAGTACAATAATTCGTAATTGATATGATTATTTCAACCTACCATACGTAGCATTTTCGAAATGTTTTATATTGTGCACTGGCCAACTTGCGTGCACTGCTTCGCAGTATTTTATTGCGCGTGTCATTCGACTGCGTGGCAAATTTGGCCAGTAGCACCTGTCTCCGTCGATCCAATTTGATGGAACTGCTTCTACGGTGCCGTCTTCGGCGAATTCGACGATCGTCCATGTCGGATTGCTTGCCATTTCTATGCCAGCAAATACTCGGGAAGATAAATAGTACATAAGAAATTTGTAAGTCTGCATTCTTAGCTTGAGAAGTAAGTATGAACATTGAAACCAGAATTCCTCGAAACCTGAATGATCGAAATGGTGTAGTCTGATCATAAAGACATATAGTGCTCGACACTATTTTTCGCCGATCCGTCACGCGACAAGTTGAAAGAAATTCATGTAAAGTAAATAGTGTATCATCCGATACATAGATAGCATTGTTGTAAATTATCAGTTATGAGTTAGAAGAAGATGGCGTATTGATTCAAATTTAAAAATGAGTAAACAAGTGACTATTCAAGGCGACACATTTTTTTGGTGATATTTCCCTGTTCGACAGCCATCTGGACTTGTCACATTCAATACGCGTTTCTTATACATAGAATTCTGTGCGTTGAATACGAATTCACGAACCGTTTCATCGCCATCACCCTCAGTTTTTGAGAAATTCGATTTTCAAAAAAATGCAAATTTTCAACTTTGAACATTTTCTCAGTTCAAACAGTAATAGTTACTCAATTGGTTGTTACGCCATATTATTCTATGAACCATCCTGCATACAACGATATAAGTTATTAATGCATTATAGACATTTAAATATGTTTAAACAACTATCAAAGGGAAAAGGACACCAAAAATGCATCCAATTTTTCAAATATCTTTCAATTTATTTAAAAAACTAAGGGTCTAGCAGAAAGTCTGACGGCTCCACGCGATGCAGCAGACATTTTGTCCTCCGGAAAACATCAACAGCAATCGTAGATCACGTTTTGTTTTCAATACAGAAACGAAATAAGCAGTGATACTCGACGGCGGTGGGCGTATCCATTGCCGTTCAGCACGTAAAGGCACGGTTCAACATGTGCAAGGCGCGCTACAGAACACCATTGCAAGGGTCGATTTTTATGGTTCGGCGCGCAACCTAGGACCTCGTACCGTAGGAAATTTTGAGTGTTCGGCGCGCAATGCGCGCTGTTGCACATGTTTAACTCTACCTTTACAGTCGTCACCGCACGTTTCGCCAAACCATTTCGTTTCTATATTGAAAACGAAACGTGGTTTATGCGTGATTGCTATTGATGTTCTCCGGAGGAAAAATGTCTGCTGTATCGCGTAAAGCGATCGTCAGATTTTCTCCTAGATCCTTAGTTTTTTAAATAAATTGAAAGATAGCTGAAAAATTGGATTCATTTCTGGTGTCCTTTTCCCTTTGATAGTTGTTTAAACATATTTAAATGTTCATAATGCCACAATAACTTATATCGTTGTATTCGGGATGGTTCATAGAATAATACCGCGGAATAACCAATTGAGTAACTATTACTGTTTGAACTGAGAAAATGTTCAAAGTTGAAAATTTTTTTTTTTTTCAAAATCGAATTTCTCAAAAACTGAGGGTGACGGCGATGAAACGGTTCGCGGATTCGTATTCAACGAACAAAAATCTATAAGAACCAGGTATTGAATGTTACAAACCCAGGTGGTTGTTGAACAGGGAACTATCGGCAAAAAATATATCGGTTTGAATAGTCACTTGTTTACTCATTCTTAAATTTGAATCAATACACCATCTTCTTCTAACTCATAACTGATAATTTACAACAATTCCGTCTAGGTATCAGATGATACACTATTTAATTGACATGAATTTCTTTAAACTTGTCGCGTGACAGATCGGCAGAAAATTGTGCCGGGCACTATAGTAATGCAGCAGAAACATTGGACGAGTATGTTATTTGTATGTCGGAAGAGTAGAGTGGAGCAGAGGGAAAATTATAATTTTATTTGGAGTTTCTAATTTGATACACTTTTGTGCTATTTCCGTTACATTGAAAATTTGAATCGGAGTCTCGGTACAGTAGAGGATTCAAATAGAATTGTGCCAAGTAATTTACAAGCAATAATTCATAATCCTGTTATATCGGATTTCAATATAAATCAACACGTTGATCTTACAAATAACACAAATAAAACAAATTATAGTATTAAAGATAATCAATCTGCTGCTTTTAGAAATATAAAATTAATTACTTTGTTAAAAACATGGTCCCAAGAAAACAAAATCAACCGTTCCCAACTGAGTAATTTATTAAAAGGCTTGAAGGACATTTTTCCGGAGTATAAAATTCCACGGGATGCGCGAACTGTGTTGAAAACTAAACGGTCATCAAATATTGTACCAGCTATTAGCAAAAAGAACACGATAGCTCAGTATATATATTTTGGTATAAAGGGGAATTTTTTTAAATATGTTGCAAAATGAAAGTTTATTAAATGAGCTGAAAGAAACATTTACATTTCGATTAATTGTTAATGTCGATGGCATTCTCCTTGCTAAAAGTTCGAACAAGCAGTTTTGGCCCATTTTGTGCAAAGTAATACTCAAACATTGTACCGCGTGTCCTTTTCCGATAGCAATATATTATGGTGATTCAAAACCAAATTCCTTGACCGATTATTTAAATGATTTTATACGTGATTTAAACGATCTTTTAGAACATGGACTGTTTTACGATGGTAGTAATTTTAAAGTAATTCTCATATGTTTTACATGTGCTGCGCCTGCGAGAGCATTTCTAAAAAAACATTAAAGGACATACGAGTCACAAGGGTTGCGAAAGATGTACAGAAAAGGGTACAAGCTACAAACACCGAATTGTTTATGTAAGACATGATGCTAGTGCTTGAACACATTCCCATTTTGAAGACTTTCACGACATTGGTCATCATCAGAACGATCAAAGGATACCTCTGTTAAATATAATTACATTGGATATAATAGAACATTTTGCTTTAGATTCCATGCATTTATGTTGCTTAGGGGTAATGAAGAAACTACTCTGCCATTGGTGCAAGAAACAGCTTGCATTGCCTTGTAGAAACAAACTATCAAAGAGAATGATTTCTTCTGCAAAATATGTACACACTGAATTTAATCGTACATCGCGACCCATATCGGGATTGCCTAGATTTAAAGCTACAGAGTTTCGTTTATTTCTTTTATATTTGGGGCCCATTGTTTTGAAGCGAATTCTTTCAAATAATTATTAGTAGTAAGGCTAGGCGGTTTCTAACTCGGGTCCTCTGAGGGGGGCGCGGGGGCGGGTGGAAGTGAGGGCGCGCGGGGGAGTGCGGTGGGGGGAACTATAGGCGCGGGGACAGCGGGGAGTGGAAGACTGGTTGCGCGCGCACGAGCCGCGGAGTGGGGGAAGCCGTAATCGTGGAGGGGATCAGTCCAGGCCGAGCGGCCGCGGAGACCTCTCCAGACCTGCCCCGCCGTCAGAAATTTTTTCAGAGGGGGAATGACCTGCAACCGAAATTTTTTCATACCTAACCGAGGGAGGGAACGACCTTGGCCCACCCCGAAAAATTTTTTCACCCTTGGCCCACACCGATCTAGCGAACCGCCAAGCGCAAAGAAATAATAATAATTTATCAGAAATTGTTTCGAGCGACGTTTTACAAATCGCATATTCGGGGAGGGAAAGAGACGGCACTATATAGTGGTACAAGCTAAATTAGGTGGAGGGAAAGAGATAGCACAATCGCATGCATTCTAAAGCTAACAGTATTTCAAAATGTTTTTCAATCTTAACGTCGCAGCGTATCGCGAGTAATTTGACTCCCCTGGAGCAGCCGTGCGGGATGACATCATTTTCGCGGCTCGAGTCACAGAATTATGCGGTGTCAGGAGAAATAATACTTTTGGGAACGTCGAATCTTAGAATTGAGGAGAGAAGGAGGGTAAATAAAATGGAGAAATAATATAAGTTTAAGAAATTTATTTTAATATTAAAGCATGTAAAATATAAATATAAATATATATAAAAAGAATAAAGAATATAATAAAAAAAGAATAAAGAATAAAATAGAATATAAATATATATAAAATAGAATATAAATATATATATAAAATAGAATATAAATATATATAAAAAGAATAAAATAAAATATAAATATAAAAAGAATAAAATAAAATATAAATATAAATATAAATATAAATACAAATATAAAAAAGAATATAATAAAAAAAGAATATAATAAAAAAAGAATACAGAATAAAATAGAATACAAATATAATAATAAAAAAGAATAAAAATAATAAAATAATAAAATAATAAAATAATAAAATAAAAGAATAAAAGAATATAATAAAAAAAGAGCTAAATTAGGTGGAGGGAAAGAGATAGCACAATCGCATGCATTCTAAAGCTAACAGTATTTCAAAATGTTTTTCAATCTTAGCGTCGCAGCGTATCGCGCGATCTCGCGTAATTTGACTCCCCTGGAGCAGCTGCGCGAGATGATGTCATTTGGTGGCGAGAGAAACGCTCGAATGAAAATTTTTCAGAGGGGGGACTGACCCCCGAAAATCTTTTTCACACCTAACCGAGTAAGGGAATGGCCTTGGCCCACCCCCGAAAATTTTTTCACACCTGGCCTACACCGATTTAGCGAACCAATATGCAGCAGAGAAATAATAATTTATCAGAAATTGTTTCGAGCGATGTCGGGAAAGATCGACGTTTTACAAACCATATATTTGGGGACGGGAAAGAGAGAGAGAGAGAGAGAGACGACACAAGCACAGTTATTTTAAAGCTAAATTCGGGGAGGGAAAGAGACAGTGGTACAATCGCATGCATTCTAAAGCTAACAGTATTTCAAATGTTTTTCAATCTTAATATCGCAGCGTATCGCGCGATCGTGTGTAATTTGACTCCTCTGGAGCAGCCGTGCGGGATAACGTCATTTGGCGGCGCGAAGAAGGCGCGAATCATAGAATTATGCGATGTCAGCTGAAAATTTTTTCCAAACTAATAGACACTTTATCCCCAACGCAGAGAAATAATAATTTCATGAATAAACGATCAAGCGAACCATTCTGTAGCAAACAGACATATTTTTTCCAACGCAGAGAAATAATTTCCAAACAAATATGTAACAAGCATTCTAAAGCTAGCATGTTTTTCCAGCGTTCAGATTTCGCGTCGCAGCGTATCGCGCGATGACACGACGCGAAGAACGCGTGAACGAAATATAATACTATTTAAAACGTTGAATCTTAGAATTAGGTGGTGAGGAAAGAATGAGGGTAAATAAAATAGAGACATAATATGTTTTAAATGATAATATATTGTTACAGGCAAAGAATATGAAAATAGAATAATAATAATTTAACATTTTTCTTCCTACGAGCATCAGCTAGAATATCATTGATGGCACATGCTAACAGTTCGCAATCTACAAGATAATCCTCGTCGTAATATGCGCTATCACGTATGATTTTAGCAGCACGACGCGTATCTAATGTTTGGCAGGCAACATCGCTCTGTTGTAGCACGTTAACAAAATTTAAAAATTTCATCCACACACCTTGTGCAGTTTCATACAACCGCAGATACACATAGGCTATACACAGATCAAGATAAAATAAAAATGTTACAGTATTCAGTTTGAAATACAGCGGCTTAGTATCTAGTGTTATCTTTACAATCAGAGAATCATAGAAAGAATTATGCGGAGTCGATAGAAATTCGTGAGGAGAGGTCATATGCTACTGCATAAAAATTTAATTCTAGCTAAATAAAAAATCATAAACATTAATGAAATTAAAAATCTTATAAAATAATTCTTAAATACCCAGCTATAACAAGTAATGAAAATCTACCTCTAAAATACTCAGTATTAAATCCAGACACCAATTCTGATTCCCCCTCCACTAAATCGAACACCTTTTGATTTGGCTCAATTAACAATCTAATTAAAAACATTAAATAAATTGGAATTAAAATTAAATATAAATAGAATATAAAAATATAAAATAAAAAGAGAAAATGAAAAATATAAAAAAGAAAAAAATAATAATAATTTAATTTATTGTTCATTTTCGTGTTACAATTTAACGATCATATACTCTTTTCATTTCATTCCCGCGATTGTGTCAGTGTCCAACCCTTCTAATGTATCCTGCTGTGTCTTAACAATTTTTCTATTTTACAAGTGTTTCCTAATCTATTCTATGCTGTATAAGCTTCTTTTATCACTTTCCAGTTCATTCCATCTTTTCCTTCTCCCTATTATCTCCTGTAAAATAGCTAAGTTTTTCCTTCTCTTCTTTCCAATTCCCGCCACTCTCTCCACGTACTTCACATGCTTCAATCACGTGTTCCACTCTTTCTTCCTCTTTCTTATAAAGCCTAAATACCCTTTCTTCTTTCTTTAGCCAATATTTGCATGCCCTTGTTTCACTACTTTTTGATTTTTCCCCCCAATAGTATTTCGGCTTATCTCCAGGTTTCCTTGCCACCTCTCTTAATTCTCTTAGGAACTTTGACTCTTTTACTTTCGTCTCTCTTTCTTGTTCTTGGATGTCTTTACTTATCTGCTCTATTTTGATCGACACTTCTTTCCCATTTAATCTTCTTCTTTCCAATTCTTCATTTGACCATCCTCTCCCTTCCAAGAATTTGATTCTCATTCTTTCCCTTTTCGTAACTTCATTTCCTCTCATTAGACTTCTCCCACTTTCATATCTTATCAATCCTTCTTCCGAGTTTATTAGCCTCTCTTCAAACTTCATTGCTCATTCTCCCATTTCAATTGCTATGCCATCTCTTCCTGTTTCTTTTAACAGTCAGTATGTTGGTGTTGATCTCTCCAATTTCATTATCCACCGCATGTATTTCACCTGCAATTATTATAATTAATATAAATTGTATTAATCTTGAAATTAAAAGAGCTAATTATAAATTATTTTTTATGTGGAATAATAATTATAAATTTATAATTATTGGTGATATGTTATTCGATTTTATTGATATCTAGTTTTTAAATGAATTTATTCATATATTTAATTAATTATGAAAAGTATTTTTATTTTTGTTAAATATAACAAATTTATGGGATTATCTACACATGTATATTATTATTATTGATTTGATGTATTTAAGAATTGTAATTTTAAAATTTAATTTCATTTAAGGTAATTTAATAATTTATTTCATTGGTAAAAAATTTAAGAATTTTGGTGCAATTTTTTAAATAAATTATATAAATGAATTATGCGTAGGGTATAATGATAAAATTAATAACTAATTTAGTGAATATATTTTTTAGATAAAAATGAACTAAAGGAATTCTGCAAATTAAAAATATTCACCTGTTTATCAAAAAACATGTCTTTATGTTTAATAATTTAAAGTCTGCTGTGCCCAATGAATTATTTTTAAGTGGCTGCAGTATATTGACTACATGGTAGCATACAAAGGTAGTATAATAATTAGTCTTTTTATTGAAGGCTTGAATGAATGCGTTGATGAAATATTTCCTGTCTCTAGATTAAACTGTTAATTTAAATTTTAAGTAAAAATGCTTAGATTTTTTCTATGGGACGAGAAGACCCTACAGAATTTTATAATTTATTTTAGGAATAAGTTTTAATAAAATTAAGTAAATTATTGGGAGGTTATTTAAAATTATTTAACTTTAAAAAATTTATCCAAGTATTTTTGTTTCAAAAGATAGTTTATTAAAAATTGTTAGATTTAATTACCTTGGGGATAACAGCGTAATATCTTTGGAGAGATCATATTTATGAAGATGATTGCGACCTCGATGTTGAATTGGGATATAATTTAAATGCAGCAGTTTAAATATTAAGTCTGTTCGACTTTTAATATCTTACATGATTTCAGTTCAGATCGACGTGAGCCAGATCGGTTTCTATTTATATTTATCTAATAAGTTTTTGTACGAAAGGATTTAATTTATAAAATTATTTTTTACTATTTTCAGTAAAAATGGGAATTTTATATTTATTAAGAATAGGTGTTTACCCTGTGACAATTGTTGGTTGGTTGGGCTTCAAATTCTAATTATTCAATATTAGGAGCGATTGGATCAATTTCACAGTCAGTTTCTTATGAAGTCAGTTTATTTTTAACAATATTTTCCGTAATTTTATTAATTGAAAGTTATTCATTATTGGATTTATATAAATTTCAATATTACATTAAATTTATTTTAATTTTAATCCCAATACTACGACAAGAAAACCGCGGATAGGTCTTTTAAAATCGGAGACCAAGTGCTACTGCACGACGAGACGTTAAGACGCGGACGGTCACAAAACTAACACCTGCATGGATAGGTCCCTACACGATTAAAAACATGCACGATAACAATAATTACAGTATAAAGGGCGACGAACAATCCGCGTTCACGCGAACCGACTCAAACACTTTATAGAATAGGGCAGGAATAGGAAAATGGTCGCAGTTATGAGGGGAAGTAACAGCGCACCAACAACTATGTAGATTTGAAAAAAGAGGCGAAATATATTTATTAAAAAAAAAAATGTGGGAGAGAAGAATTTTTAAATAAGTATTTTAAAATAAGTAATTTAACTAATCAGGATATTCGCCGTTTTTGAGGGTTTAATTTAGATTTAAATTTATTTAAAACACAGTTCAATGGGTCTTTCTGATGTCTCGCATCTAAAGCTATTTGCGGGCTTAAAAATTCTAACGAATTTAAAAATTTCTCATTAAAAGGCAATCTCCTAACAGTATGTTTGAAGGCAGATTGGTAATATGTTTTTATATTTTCATAAAAGTCTATAATTCCTTGGCTATTTTCTGAATTACTACTTCTAATTTTATTAATGGTTGCCATCGATTCCTCTCCAATAAAAATTGATTGCAGTGGCAGTAAATTATCTTCATTATATACGTCTATTTCATGTGAATTGGGTGCTACAATATACTCACGCTTTATAAAATTTCCTCTCAATGATCTTAATAATCTAAAACATTCAGGGAGCAGGCAATGAACTAGAATTTTCGAATTCTGAAACACTGTGTTGAATCTTGTAAATATGTTTAACGCGTAATTTAAAAATTGCACATAAGCCTTAGTATAAGGGCAACTTAATGTTCGAAATATTTGGTTTGTTCTTTCGGAATAATTGTGTTCTGCTGCTGCCTCCGCAAAGACAGCAAATAAAACTGTCCACTGACTTAACGTTGTTTCTACAATTTCCGGTAGTGCAACCCATCTGATCGGAGATGGCTGCAGAATTTTTCCCTTACATCGTCCATAAAATCTTGCAGGTCTTCTAAAACTCTCTGTTGTTTTTGATTTACTGTAAGACATGTATAAATGAAAGTGAATAATTGCTGTATTTGCAATGGCAAGTAATCGCTCGCACGGCACGTAACCAAATACATTGAATAGCAAAAGCATGGGAAGACACACATTTCTTCATGCACGTGTATCACATCGTGATTGTATTATATCGAATAAATCCTCTGAACACATATACGCACATTTACGGCTCGAATAATTGTCGTAGCCCCCAAAAGTGCGGATCATCATTGTTGTCGTTGAACGCCCAACGGTCTAAATCGTCTCGAACCTCGCGCCAAAACTGCCTGCAGCCATGCATTAATTTTCTACATTTAATGCTGTTGTATCCCTTCGTATATGGATACTCTGTTCGCTGAAACATATGAGAAACTATAGAAAACATGTGCTTTTTATGAAAAGACCTTGTAGTCGCTACGTACAAATATCACTTACCAAATACTCCTTCATCTCGTTGCTGTCGTCGCACCACATCCTGATTGAAACGCGTAATGATCCCTCGCAGTGGCAGATTGACGAGCAACTGGTCTCGCTGCATCTCCAAGCTCCCGCATGTAGATCCATGCCCAAAGTTGCATAGCCTTGCAAAAGTAAGATACCGTTGTTCTCCACCTGCATATTCGCTGACCATCCTCTCCTTCAATGTATCTTCTTCGAATTATTCACTGACCACCATCTCCTTTTTCTTCTTCGCACTCGTCTTCTTCCTCTTCTTCTTTGGACACATCTCTTCTTCGAATTATTCACTGATCACCCTCTCCTTTTTCTTCTTCGCACTCGTCTTCTTCCCGTTCTTCTTTGGACACATCATTCGAACCACTTTCAACGTCTAACGTACCACTTTGATCGCATATCGAACGTGTATCGAACGTCTAACGTACCACTCTGGACGTGTATCGAACATGTATTGAACCACTTTGATCACGTATCGAACGTGTATCGAACGTGTGTGGTACCACTTTCAACATCAATCGAACGGGTATGGTACAACTTTCAACGTCTATCGTACCACTCTGGACGTGTATCGAACGTCTATCGTATCACTCTGAACGAGTATCGAACGTCTATCGTACCACTCTGAACGTGTATCGAACGTTCAGAGTGGTACGATACACGTTCGATACACGTTCAGAGTGGTACGATAGACGTTCGATACACGTTCAGAGTGGTACGATACACGTTCGATACACGTTCAGAGTGGTACGATAGACGTTCGATACACGTTCAGAGTAGTACGATACACGTTCGGTACACGTTGAGGGTGGTACGATAGACGTTCGATACACGTTGAGGGTGGTACGATAGACGTTCGATACACGTCCAGAGTGGTACGATAGACGTTGAAAGTTGTACCATACACGTTCGATTGATGTTGAAAGTGGTACCACACACGTTCGATACACGTTCGATACGTGATCAAAGTGGTTCAATACCTTTTCGATACACGTCCAGAGTGGTACGTTAGACGTTCGATACACGTTCGATATGCGATCAAAGTGGTACGTTAGACGTTGAAAGTGGTTCGAATGATGTGTCCAAAGAAAAAGGGGAAGAAGACGAGTGCGAAGAAGAAAAAGGAGAGGGTGATCAGTGAATAATTCGAAGAAGAGATGTGTCCAAAGAAGAAGAGGAAGAAGACGAGTGCGAAGAAGAAAAAGGAGATGGTGGTCAGTGAATAATTCGAAGAAGATGCATTGAAGGAGAGGATGGTCAGCGAATATGCAGGTGGAGAACAACGGTATCTTACTTATGCAAGGCTATGCAACTTTGGGCATGGATCTACATGCGGGAGCTTGGAGATGCAGCGAGACCAGTTGCTCGTCAATCTGCCACTGCGAGGGATCATTACGCGTTTCAATCAGGATGTGGTGCGACGACAGCAACGAGATGAAGGAGTATTTGGTAAGTGATATTTGTACGTAGCGACTACAAGGTCTTTTCATAAAAAGCACATGTTTTCTATAGTTTCTCATATGTTTCAGCGAACAGAGTATCCATATACGAAAGGATACAACAGCATTATATGTAGAAAATTAATACATGGCTGCAGGCAGTTTTGGCGCGAGGTTCGAGACGATTTAGACCGTTGGGCGTTCATCGACGACAATGATGATCCGCACTTTTGGGGGCTACGACGATTATTCGAGCCGTAAATGTGCGTATATGTGTTCAGAGGATTTATTCGATATAATACAATCACGATGTGATACACGTGCATGAAGAAATGTGTGTCTTCCCATGCTTTTGCTATTCAATGTATTTGGTTACGTGCCGTGCGAGCGATTACTTGCCATTGCAAATACAGCAATTATTCACTTTCATTTATACATGTCTTACAGTAAATCAAAAACAACAGAGAGTTTTAGAAGACCTGCAAGATTTTATGGACGATGTAAGGGAAAAATTCTGCAGCCATCTCCGATCAGATGGGTTGCACTACCGGAAATTGTAGAAACAACGTTAAGTCAGTGGACAGTTTTATTTGCTGTCTTTGCGGAGGCAGCAGCAGAACACAATTATTCCGAAAGAACAAACCAAATATTTCGAACATTAAGTTGCCCTTATACTAAGGCTTATGTGCAATTTTTAAATTACGCGTTAAACATATTTACAAGATTCAACACAGTGTTTCAGAATTCGAAAATTCTAGTTCATTGCCTGCTCCCTGAATGTTTTAGATTATTAAGATCATTGAGAGGAAATTTTATAAAGCGTGAGTATATTGTAGCACCCAATTCACATGAAATAGACGTATATAATGAAGATAATTTACTGCCACTGCAATCAATTTTTATTGGAGAGGAATCGATGGCAACCATTAATAAAATTAGAAGTAGTAATTCAGAAAATAGCCAAGGAATTATAGACTTTTATGAAAATATAAAAAAATATTACCAATCTGCCTTCAAACATACTGTTAGGAGATTGCCTTTTAATGAGAAATTTTTAAATTCGTTAGAATTTTTAAGCCCGCAAATAGCTTTAGATGCGAGACATCAGAAAGACCCATTGAACTGTGTTTTAAATAAATTTAAATCTAAATTAAACCCTCAAAAACGGCGAATATCCTGATTAGTTAAATTACTTATTTTAAAATACTTATTTAAAAATTCTTCTCTCCCACATTTTTTTTTTAATAAATATATTTCGCCTCTTTTTTCAAATCTACATAGTTGTTGGTGCGCTGTTACTTCCCCTCATAACTGCGACCATTTTCCTATTCCTGCCATATTCTATAAAGTGTTTGAGTCGGTTCGCGTGAACGCGGATTGTTCGTCGCCCTTTATACTGTAATTATTGTTATCGTGCATGTTTTGAATCGTGTAGGGACCTATCCATGCAGGTGTTAGTTTTGTGACCGTCCGCGTCTTAACGTCTCGTCGTGCAGTAGCACTTGGTCTCCGATTTTAAAAGACCTATCCGCGGTTTTCTTGTCGTAGTATTGGGATTAAAATTAAAATAAATTTAATGTAATATTGAAATTTATATAAATCCAATAATGAATAACTTTCAATTAATAAAATTACGGAAAATATTGTTAAAAATAAACTGACTTCATAAGAAACTGACTGTGAAATTGATCCAATCGCTCCTAATATTGAATAATTAGAATTTGAAGCCCAACCAACCAACAATTATCACAGGGTAAACACCTATTCTTAATAAATATAAAATTCCCATTTTTACTGAAAATAGTAAAAAATAATTTTATAAATTAAATCCTTTCGTACAAAAACTTATTAGATAAATATAAATAGAAACCGATCTGGCTCACGTCGATCTGAACTGAAATCATGTAAGATATTAAAAGTCGAACAGACTTAATATTTAAACTGCTGCATTTAAATTATATCCCAATTCAACATCGAGGTCGCAATCATCTTCATAAATATGATCTCTCCAAAGATATTACGCTGTTATCCCCAAGGTAATTAAATCTAACAATTTTTAATAAACTATCTTTTGAAACAAAAATACTTGGATAAATTTTTTAAAGTTAAATAATTTTAAATAACCTCCCAATAATTTACTTAATTTTATTAAAACTTATTCCTAAAATAAATTATAAAATTCTGTAGGGTCTTCTCGTCCCATAGAAAAAATCTAAGCATTTTTACTTAAAATTTAAATTAACAGTTTAATCTAGAGACAGGAAATATTTCATCAACGCATTCATTCAAGCCTTCAATAAAAAGACTAATTATTATACTACCTTTGTATGCTACCATGTAGTCAATATACTGCAGCCACTTAAAAATAATTCATTGGGCACAGCAGACTTTAAATTATTAAACATAAAGACATGTTTTTTGATAAACAGGTGAATATTTTTAATTTGCAGAATTCCTTTAGTTCATTTTTATCTAAAAAATATATTCACTAAATTAGTTATTAATTTTATCATTATACCCTACGCATAATTCATTTATATAATTTATTTAAAAAATTGCACCAAAATTCTTAAATTTTTTACCAATGAAATAAATTATTAAATTACCTTAAATGAAATTAAATTTTAAAATTACAATTCTTAAATACATCAAATCAATAATAATAATATAAATGTGTAGATAATCCCATAAATTTGTTATATTTAACAAAAATAAAAATACTTTTCATAATTAATTAAATATATGAATAAATTCATTTAAAAACTAGATATCAATAAAATCGAATAACATATCACCAATAATTATAAATTTATAATTATTATTCCACATAAAAAAATAATTTATAATTAGCTCTTTTAATTTCAAGATTAATACAATTTATATTAATTATAATAATTGCAGGTGAAATACATGCGGTGGATAATGAAATTGGAGAGATCAACACCAACATACTGGCTGTTAAAAGAAACAGGAAGAGATGGCATAGCAATTGAAATGGGAGAATGAGCAATGAAGTTTGAAGAGAGGCTAATAAACTCGGAAGAAGGATTGATAAGATATGAAAGTGGGAGAAGTCTAATG
Organism: Andrena camellia; assembly: GCA_029448645.1. NCBI lineage: Eukaryota > Metazoa > Arthropoda > Insecta > Hymenoptera > Andrenidae > Andrena > Andrena camellia. The sequence goes on from CM055679.1 coordinate 26,402,685, forward strand.
AGAGGAAATGAAGTTACGAAAAGGGAAAGAATGAGAATCAAATTCTTGGAAGGGAGAGGATGGTCAAATGAAGAATTGGAAAGAAGAAGATTAAATGGGAAAGAAGTGTCGATCAAAATAGAGCAGATAAGTAAAGACATCCAAGAACAAGAAAGAGAGACGAAAGTAAAAGAGTCAAAGTTCCTAAGAGAATTAAGAGAGGTGGCAAGGAAACCTGGAGATAAGCCGAAATACTATTGGGGGAAAAATCAAAAAGTAGTGAAACAAGGGCATGCAAATATTGGCTAAAGAAAGAAGAAAGGGTATTTAGGCTTTATAAGAAAGAGGAAGAAAGAGTGGAACACGTGATTGAAGCATGTGAAGTACGTGGAGAGAGTGGCGGGAATTGGAAAGAAGAGAAGGAAAAACTTAGCTATTTTACAGGAGATAATAGGGAGAAGGAAAAGATGGAATGAACTGGAAAGTGATAAAAGAAGCTTATACAGCATAGAATAGATTAGGAAACACTTGTAAAATAGAAAAATTGTTAAGACACAGCAGGATACATTAGAAGGGTTGGACACTGACACAATCGCGGGAATGAAATGAAAAGAGTATATGATCGTTAAATTGTAACACGAAAATGAACAATAAATTAAATTATTATTATTTTTTTCTTTTTTATATTTTTCTATTTCTCTTTTTATTTTATATTTTTATATTCTATTTATATTTAATTTTAATTCCAATTTATTTAATGTTTTTAATTAGATTGTTAATTGAGCCAAATCAAAAGGTGTTCGATTTAGTGGAGGGGGAATCAGAATTGGTGTCTGGATTTAATACTGAGTATTTTAGAGGTAGATTTTCATTACTTGTTATAGCTGGGTATTTAAGAATTATTTTATAAGATTTTTAATTTCATTAATGTTTATGATTTTTTATTTAGCTAGAATTAAATTTTTATGCAGTAGCATATGACCTCTCCTCACGAATTTCTATCGACTCCGCATAATTCTTTCTATGATTCTCTGATTGTAAAGATAACACTAGATACTAAGCCGCTGTATTTCAAACTGAATACTGTAACATTTTTATTTTATCTTGATCTGTGTATAGCCTATGTGTATCTGCGGTTGTATGAAACTGCACAAGGTGTGTGGATGAAATTTTTAAATTTTGTTAACGTGCTACAACAGAGCGATGTTGCCTGCCAAACATTAGATACGCGTCGTGCTGCTAAAATCATACGTGATAGCGCATATTACGACAAGGATTATCTTGTAGATTGCGAACTGTTAGCATGTGCCATCAATGATATTCTAGCTGATGCTCGTAGGAAGAAAAATGTTAAATTATTATTATTCTATTTTCATATTCTTTGCCTGTAACAATATATTATCATTTAAAACATATTATGTCTCTATTTTATTTACCCTCATTCTTTCCTCACCACCTAATTCTAAGATTCAACGTTTTAAATAGTATTATATTTCGTTCACGCGTTCTTCGCGTCGTGTCATCGCGCGATACGCTGCGACGCGAAATCTGAACGCTGTAAAAACATGCTAGCTTTAGAATGCTTGTTACATATTTGTTTGGAAATTATTTCTCTGCGTTGGAAAAAATATGTCTGTTTGCTACAGAATGGTTCGCTTGATCGTTTATTCATGAAATTATTATTTCTCTGCGTTGGGGATAAAGTGTCTATTAGTTTGGAAAAAATTTTCAGCTGACATCGCATAATTCTATGATTCGCGCCTTCTTCGCGCCGCCAAATGACATCATCTCGCGCAGCTGCTCCAGGGGAGTCAAATTACGCGAGATCGCGCGATACGCTGCGACGCTAAGATTGAAAAACATTTTGAAATACTGTTAGCTTTAGAATGCATGCGATTGTGCTATCTCTTTCCCTCCACCTAATTTAGCTCTTTTTTTATTATATTCTTTTATTCTTTTATTTTATTATTTTATTATTTTATTATTTTTATTCTTTTTTATTATTATATTTGTATTCTATTTTATTCTTTATTCTTTTTTTATTATATTCTTTTTTATATTTGTATTTATATTTATATTTATATTTATATTTTATTCTTTTTATATATATTTATATTTATATTTTACATGCTTTAATATTAAAATAAATTTCTTAAACTTATATTATTTCTCCATTTTATTTACCCTCCTTCTCTCCTCAATTCTAAGATTCGACGTTCCCAAAAGTATTATTTCTCCTGACACCGCATAATTCTGTGACTCGAGCCGCGAAAATGATGTCATCCCGCACGGCTGCTCCAGGGGAGTCAAATTACTCGCGATACGCTGCGACGTTAAGATTGAAAAACATTTTGAAATACTGTTAGCTTTAGAATGCATGCGATTGTGCTATCTCTTTCCCTCCACCTAATTTAGCTTGTACCACTATATAGTGCCGTCTCTTTCCCTCCCCGAATATGCGATTTGTAAAACGTCGCTCGAAACAATTTCTGATAAATTATTATTATTTCTTTGCGCTTGGCGGTTCGCTAGATCGGTGTGGGCCAAGGGTGAAAAAAATTTTCGGGGTGGGCCAAGGTCGTTCCCTCCCTCGGTTAGGTATGAAAAAATTTCGGCTGCAGGTCATTCCCCCTCTGAAAAAATTTCTGACGGCGGGGCAGGTCTGGAGAGGTCTCCGCGGCCGCTCGGCCTGGACTGATCCCCTCCACGATTACGGCTTCCCCCACTCCGCGGCTCGTGCGCGCGCAACCAGTCTTCCACTCCCCGCTGTCCCCGCGCCTATAGTTCCCCCCACCGCACTCCCCCGCGCGCCCTCACTTCCACCCGCCCCCGCGCCCCCCTCAGAGGACCCGAGTTAGAAACCGCCTAGCCTTACTACTATTATTACAATCACTTTTTGTTATTTCATGCAGCTATTAGAATTCTATTACATACTAAGTTATATTCGAACGCAGAGTGGCTAAATACAGCTCGGCAAATGCTATTTAAATTCGTTAACAATTGTTCCGTTTTGTATGGCAGAGAATTTTGTACATATAATGTTCATAACCTAGTGCACATTACAGACGACGTAGAAAATCTGAAATATTCTTTGGAGGAATTAAGTTGTTTCCCCTTTGAAAACTATTTGGGAAAACTAGTAAGCATGCTACGTAGGTGGAATAAACCTTTAGCACAAATATCAAATAGATTATCGGAAAATGGAACACCTACAGTGAGAAAAAATGTTAACACCGAAATAATTGTTAACATACAAAATAATAAAAAAAAACAATAGAACTACCTTATTTTAAAATAAAGGCTTACGGGTTTCGTGACTGTAATGTCTTTTTAAGGAATGGTCATGCCCTACAAGTCACAGACATATTAGAAAATACAGTAGTTGGGAAATTATCAACAAAATTGAAAAATTTGTATAAATTCCCTGTCAAATCCAAAATAATAGGATTATGTTGTTACGTATGTGGAATCTTCCCATACGCCGCTCTCAACCATTTTTCGAGCTCGCGTCTGCGAAGAGAAAACGCCCTAAAATCCTTTCGCTTATCACACACCACTAATGGAAGTCAAGATCCCGACCAGCTGGATTTCGACCGTGAGAACGGGAGTGACACGACGACGACCCCGAAGGATTTCCTTATATGGAGATTCCTAACGAATCCCCACTCATTTTTGGACTATATAAACCCGTTGGTTTCAACCCTCGTCGGTTCAAAGCAGTACAGTTACGCGTAGAGTAACGTCGTGTCACGCTCGTACAGAGTTGGTTAAAATCCAGTAAGATCGGGCTCGAGTCTCCTTACGAATCAACAGTTAACCTCATAGAATCCGCGAGTTCGGTTTATATTCTATTTGGCACTTTGAAATAGCCACTCTTACGCCCCGCATCGCCAGTGCGTTAACACCGTGCAACTATTGGTAAACTACACATTTTATCATATTATTTAATCGCGACACTTACATTTGTATCATATTGATTATTGAATATACGAATGGTGTTCACGTTGTAAATCGAGTAGATTCGTTAAACCCATCTCTTACCCAGCGATCCTTATAATATTAGTAGCACTCACCCACTGATACAACTTTACCGCTCGAGTTGTATCAAACTTTAATTAAGAGTTACGAGGCATCACTAACATTTCCCGCGACTCCCTGATTTCACATCAGGTTCGTTCGCAAACCTTTCACCAAAACAAGGAATCTTCTTCAACCCAGTGGCTCCCCGATTTCGCATCGGGTTCGTCCACGAAACCTCACTCCTCCTACGGCTCCCTGATTTCGCATCAGGTTCGTCCGTATCCTACAGCTCCCTGATTTCGCATCAGGTTCGTCTGTAAGTCTACCAACCTCCGAACAGCTCCCTGGTTTCGCACCAGGTTCGTCTGTGAATAATCCAACCTCCCAACAGCTCCCTGGTTTCGCACCAGGTTCGTCTGTGAACTTCATCCTAGTGACTCCCTGATTTCGCATCGGGTTCGTTCACGTCGTTTCACCCTCCTGCGGCTCCCTGATTTCGCATCAGGTTCGTCCGCGTGTGAATCCATCCTAGAGGCTCCCTGATTTCGCATCAGGTTCGTTCTCGTTTCCGATAATCCTAGCGGCTCCCTGATTTCGCATCAGGTTCGTCCGCACTCTAACTAACAAACTCATAGACCGTATTCCTTGGGAAATACCCTTCTCGCCGGCCTCTCGCTTTGCCACAGCCCCGGCTCGTAACAGAACTGGTGACAGCGGTGGGATGCTACTGCATTAGAATCGCCGTAAAATTTGGGTTTTTAAATACGTTAAAATCACTCGTAATTTAGTAGCGACAATATACTAGTTTTCTTTAGTCAAGTCACTTAGTAACTTTCGAAATGACAAGCACACAGGCGAACGTCTCTTCTAACGACATTATGAACCTGACAGTTTCAATCGCAAACTCAATGTCACTCTTGACGCAACGGACATGTATACAGAACATTACCATGTCAATTCCAACCTTCGACGGTGAAAGTCCACCCCTGACGCGCTTTGCACAAAATGTGGAAGATGGGTTAACTTTGATTCCTGAGGGTACGGAAGCCGAGTATCTTGCGATAATACTAACGAAACTGATCGGTCCGGCACGCAGGTGCACGTTAGAACATAAATTCAACTCTGTTAAGACATTAGTCCAACATTTGAAAAAGAGATTCGCGCCCGGTAGAAGTTTGTCATATTTTCAAGTCGAAATCGCGAAACTAAGCATTCGCGAAGGAGAAAGTCTGCGACAGTACGTCGACAGGACTAGCCATCTCGTTTATTGTGCGCGCGGAGCTATTCGGGAAAGGTATCTGGATCACGCTGAAGCCTTCGTCAAAGAAATGGAAAAAGACGTTAAAGAAAACTTCATTGATGGTTTACCGGATCGAATTTCCTGGAAAGTGTCGGCTCAGATTCAAGACATCAAAACACTTGAACAAGCTTACGACGCCGTGCTACAGATAGACAGAAAATTAAGGAATCGGCGTCAGTCGCCCCGTAATGAATCACCCTCCAGGTGGTCTCGTCGAGACCATTACGCTGAAGATTCCCGCCACCACGACCGCGAAGTGTCGTACCCACACTCTCCGAGTAGATACGACCAAAGCAGGGGTCGGTCTACAAGAACATCTGGTTTTGAAGAGGAACGAGAAGGACGGACACGCACGACGGCCTGGACTTTGCGTCACCGGAGCCCCTCGAAATCCCCTTCTTATCGCTCCGACTCATCGTATCCAGATGATGGAGAAAAACAATATTCCATTTTAAAAAATCACGATAAATATCGCAAGCCAAGTTTGTATTGTTGGCATTGCGGTATAACCGGACACGACGGAAAATCCTGTAGGAAACATCCGCGTAATCCGAGATATCAACGAGACTCGCGAGATTCGTCTGTCGAATCAAACAAGTCTTTAAACTTAGATCGCGCTCAACGTATAGGCGACACGATGAGCGGAAACAAAGAAGTTCGCCAAAGAACAGTCCGCTTCGAAGAGGAACCCTCATCAAGGAAGCACCTGCCCCACGCATCCAAATCAAGGTTCCAGAACTGGAGTCAGGAACGGGAGAATTCTTAATCGATGGTGGAGCATCCGTTAATTTAATAGTCATTAGCGCCCTGGGAGAAAAAGCCGCGATAAACTCTCGGGAAGAAATCGAATTAACCGGAATTACTACTAATCCAATTCATACTCTAGGAACAACAATTCTTCATATCCACGAAGCTCCCGCACTTTTCTATGTGGTAAAAGAGCTTGCAATAGAAGCAGACGGACTTATAGGAAGCCCATTTTTAAAACAGGAGGAAGCCGAAATTTCCTATTATCATGGGACTTTGGTGATAAAGAACAAACCAACCCGACCTTTACGTTTTTCAAATTATCAAGACCTACCTCAAACGAAAGAACTACCGACGTCGACCAAACATCGTATCGAACCTAGGACGTCGCAACAGATTGCTATAACAATAACAAACTCGAGGATTAAGGAAGGATATTTACCGCGTATCAAGACCCTCGAAAATCTTTACATAGGGGAAGCAGTCGTGAGGAACAATAAAGGAAAATGCTACGTTATGGCAACAAATACCAGCGATGTACCCCTAGACGTAGAGATAGAACCACAAACATTAGAACCATTTGATATCTTCGGGTCATCAGACGAAGATTTTCACCCAGCTGAAGAACACCCGTCAAGATTCAAAACCAACGAAAATAGAATACAAAAAATCTTAGAAGCCCTAAACACTAAACATTTGAACAAGGAGGAACTACATTTCGTCACCAATTTAGTTAAAGATTTCCCCGACCGATTTTATCTTCCTGGAGATAAACTTGGGAAAGCTCGCGACTTTAAACACTCAATCCATACATCCAACGATATTCCAATCAACACAAGACAATATCGCTATCCTCTCATTCATCAAAAGGAAATTCAAAAACAAATCAGCGCGCTATTATCAAATGGTATAATTACGCCTTCAAAATCTCCATACAATTCACCTTTGTGGATCGTCCCGAAGAAAGAAGACGAAAACGGAGTGAAACGTTGGCGTCTGGTAATAGATTTTCGCGGCCTCAACGAAATAACAATTTCTGATAAGTATCCATTACCTCAAATCACGGAGATCTTAGATCGATTAGGAGGAGCTAAATATTTTTCAGTCTTTGATCTCGCCAGCGGATTTCATCAAATAGAGATGGATCCGAAGGATAAAGCAAAAACAGCATTCACTACTCCAAATGGACATTACGAATTCTCTCGAATGCCTTTCGGATTAAAGAATGCACCACCCACCTTTCAACGCCTGATGGATCAAGCACTCACTGGACTTCAAGGGACGGACCTCTTTGTCTACTTGGATGACATAGTGATCTACGCATCATCGTTACAGGAACATAATATCAAAGTCAAAAAGTTGTTAAACCGCCTTCGAGAACATGGATTGACCCTCCAGACCAACAAGTGCCAATTTCTGCGAAAGGAAGTTGCATACCTTGGACACATTATTTCAAAGGAAGGGGTAAGACCTGACCCTAGGAAATTAAAAGCTGTTCAAGATTTTCCCACACCTACAACGCAAAAGAACATTCAACAATTTTTGGGACTTGTTGGATATTACCGAAGATTCGTACCTAATTTCACAACAAAAGCAAAACCATTAATTAACTTATTAGGAAAAGGCATCAAATTCAAATGGACAGAAGAACAAGACCGCAGTTTTAAGCAATTACGCAACGAACTTTGTCAACGGCCCATATTGCAATACCCTGATTTCAGTAAACCTTTCATCGTAACCACAGATGCATCTGATTACGCTATTGGAGCTGTACTTAGTCAAGGGGAGATAGGAAATGACCGGCCAATTGCCTACGCATCCCGCAGCCTAAATAAACCTGAGAAGAATTATTCGGCTACGGAAAAGGAATGTTTGGCCATGGTTTACGCCGTAAGATACTTCAGGCCCTACATCTACGGAACCCCATTCACCCTCGTTACAGATCACAGACCACTTGTCTGGTTACATTCCGTCAAGGACCCAACTTCTAGACTTATGAAGTGGAAGCTCCGACTTTTAGAGTACGAGTACCAGGTTGTCCATAAATCCGGAAAGACGAATAAGAATGCAGACGCATTATCACGCAACCCCACGTCTGCCTGCCTACCACTTATTCCACGAGAGCTCCGGGATCCCGACTTCAAAGCTCAGATACCGAAAACAGACGCTAACAGCGATACAATTGGACACCGCATACGACAGTTACGACGAGATAGGGAAAACCGACCCAAGTACCGGGAGACAAGCAGCAGCTCAGATGAAACAGAAGAAACCGCACGTGGGAACGTTCAACATTCTCCAATAATATACAAGAACCGATCTTTTCCCAGCTTATCTCAAGAGGTAACCATGCCAGATGAACGCCAGGAAACCATAAACAGTTTTTCACCCGCAGCAAATTCCACTCAAATCGTCCCTCTAGATAAGGACCAGATCGTCTTTGACAATCTAATATCCTTTGAGGAGCCGCTCGAAAATACTGTAATAGAAAATGCAAGAAACTTTCAACAAGATTTACTCAGTACACCGCAAGTATCATCAGAAGTCATGGATGAACCTTTACAACCCTCAATAAACCAGCTACCTGCAGGAACTACGACCGAAGCCAGTGTGGGACAACCACCTGACAGCAGGTCAACTGAACCTAGGGTCTTTGACCACACGCTTGACCCTTACCCATTCTTCACTACCGACATCGAGAATTCAAACGACCTTGACGATCTGGAAGAGAACCCACTAGATCAACCGCATAAAATTATTATTTCTTCAAATACCTTTACCGCTGAAGAGGGACATTACGTACATTTCATTTCTGCTGACTGCAATTTAGTAAACCCCGTCGGAAAATTACTGCTGGATACTGAAATAATTAGTAAACCAAATCTTCTGGCAGCACAACCAAAAAGGGGACAGGTGATAATTACAGACAATGGATTATTTAAAACTTTCAGTATAGTAATCTCGGATAACTTTTTCGATAATATTAAAAGAGTAGATGTGCTCAACGGATTGAAAACTCTTCGACACACTTTGGATCAAAATCAGATTAAATCATTTCGAATTTCTGCCACCGGGGACCTTCACAAAATACCATCCAACGAATTCGTCAAGATTTTGGAAGAGGTTTTCATAGGAACCGGCCTACAGAGTACTTTATGTAACTGTACCATTACAACACCATCCGAAGAAGACAGACAGCACATCATAAGCGAAGCTCACGACAGTTTAATTGGAGGACATAAAGGAGTAACGAAGACATATAAACGCATCCGATCAAAATTCCATTGGCCACAAATGCGCAACGACATTCAAGACTACATCCGTAGATGCCAAAGTTGTCAGGAACAGAAATTAGTCCGAGCGAAAACTCGTCAACCGATGTTAATCACCGACACACCTATAGGAGCCTTTGACAAAATTTCCTTGGATACAGTAGGACCTTTACCAATTACACCCAGTGGGAACAGACACATTCTCACCATGCAAGATAACTTAACAAAATATTGCGTAGCTGTAGCAATACCTAACATTCGAGCTGCTACAATTGCAGATGCTTTCGCTAGACATTTCATCGCGATTTATGGAACACCTCGCGCAATACTAACAGACAAAGGAACTAGCTTCATCGGAACGCTTATGACCAACCTATCTGAAATATTTAAAATCAAACAAATCACAACCTCAGGATATAGACCACAAACCAATGGATCTCTGGAACGAAGTCACATCGTCCTTACCGAATACCTCAAGCATTACATGGATAATTATGAAGACTGGGATTTATTAATACCGTTAGCAATGTTCTCTTACAATACATCCGTTCACGAAGCAACAAATTTCACCCCATACGAGTTAATCTTTGGAAAGCCAGCTCGAGAACCAAGCTCTTTTCCAACTGGCGAAAAATTAAAGTCATTTGGAGACTACTTAGTAGAATTAATAACACACATGTCTCGAATTCGTAATATAGCGTCGGATAATCTAACCAAAGCATCAGGACAAATTAAAACACGCTTATTTTCCGTCCACGGCAAAACGGTAAGCCGACCGTCTGCCCAAATATGGTCCTGATCACCCTGCTGAGCTCGCGTCTGCGAAGGGAAAACGCCCTAAAATCCTTTCGCTTATCACACACCACTCATGGAAGTCAAGATCCCGACCAGCTGGATTTCGACCGTGAGAACGGGAGTGACACGACGACGACCCCGAAGGATTTCCTTATATGGAGATTCCTAACGAATCCCCACTCATTTTTGGACTATATAAACCCGTTGGTTTCAACCCTCGTCGGTTCAAAGCAGTACAGTTACGCGTAGAGTAACGTCGTGTCACGCTCGTACAGAGTTGGTTAAAATCCAGTAAGATCGGGCTCGAGTCTCCTTACGAATCAACAGTTAACCTCATAGAATCCGCGAGTTCGGTTTATATTCTATTTGGCACTTTGAAATAGCCACTCTTACGCCCCGCATCGCCAGTGCGTTAACACCGTGCAACTATTGGTAAACTACACATTTTATCATATTATTTAATCGCGACACTTACATTTGTATCATATTGATTATTGAATATACGAATGGTGTTCACGTTGTAAATCGAGTAGATTCGTTAAACCCATCTCTTACCCAGCGATCCTTATAATATTAGTAGCACTCACCCACTGATACAACTTTACCGCTCGAGTTGTATCAAACTTTAATTAAGAGTTACGAGGCATCACTAACATTTCCCGCGACTCCCTGATTTCACATCAGGTTCGTTCGCAAACCTTTCACCAAAACAAGGAATCTTCTTCAACCCAGTGGCTCCCCGATTTCGCATCGGGTTCGTCCACGAAACCTCACTCCTCCTACGGCTCCCTGATTTCGCATCAGGTTCGTCCGTATCCTACAGCTCCCTGATTTCGCATCAGGTTCGTCTGTAAGTCTACCAACCTCCGAACAGCTCCCTGGTTTCGCACCAGGTTCGTCTGTGAATAATCCAACCTCCCAACAGCTCCCTGGTTTCGCACCAGGTTCGTCTGTGAACTTCATCCTAGTGACTCCCTGATTTCGCATCGGGTTCGTTCACGTCGTTTCACCCTCCTGCGGCTCCCTGATTTCGCATCAGGTTCGTCCGCGTGTGAATCCATCCTAGAGGCTCCCTGATTTCGCATCAGGTTCGTTCTCGTTTCCGATAATCCTAGCGGCTCCCTGATTTCGCATCAGGTTCGTCCGCACTCTAACTAACAAACTCATAGACCGTATTCCTTGGGAAATACCCTTCTCGCCGGCCTCTCGCTTTGCCACAGCCCCGGCTCGTAACAATGTAAATTTGATAAATTAACAGATGAAATAGTTTCATATATCTTACATGAAATTTTGAACAAAGCATTTATAGTTAAATGCGACTCATACTTCGCAGCATATGAACTGCTTCTTCTGTGCAATTAATTAGTGTATAACTATATAATTTGTTATAATTTGTGTATAATTTTATTTTAAATTAAATAGATTAGTTTATTATTTTAAATTTTTTTCACTCGTTAATCCGCATAATTTTTAGAATGTCATCCAAAAAATGATCTCGCTTGTCAAAAAAACGGTGTGTAATCCAGTCCTCCGATTCCGATTCTGAGAGTGAAAGCATACAAATTCAACGACCGGATATAGAAATACCAAGTAAGTAGGAAACAGAAACATTTAAATCAAAATCTTATTATAAATATCAAAATAGTAATAATAAATGGAATATATAATAATACATAAATACAAATAAATTGAATAATAAATGTTATTATAATAATAATAATAATAATAATACTGTATGGCATTGTACAGATACGGATGTTGTAATTTCAAATGAGAGACAATTGGCCACGTTAAGTCGGCAATACATTGAACTGAAGTACAACATAAAACAAATTTGCAGCAAATTAGAAAATATCGAGAGACTATTAAACGTGGCAGTGACGACTGGATCAAGCAGCTACGTAAATGTGCTGGATGGGGAAAAATCTTTTCTTGACGAATTGCTATTAACGTCTGTTGCCAGAGTTAACGAGTTTGATGCTACAATATCGGAGAGTCCTGAAAAATTTAATTCATTGGTTTGTATTCCTAAGAATCCACACCAACGACGTTATATTACTGCATTTTTATGAGTAGTTTAGACAACAACGTCCCAAAATCCAATTGTGTAACATAAGTAGGTATAATAGGGGCGTTCTAAATCAATGGGTGGCGAGGGGTGAAGCGGGGCGAGGGGTACCGCAGCCAAGGCGAGGGGGCGACGGGTGGGGGGGATCGCGACTCGTGGAGGAGGGAGCCGGGACCCAAGATCACTGGAGGGGGAATGGGCCATGAGAGCAGGTAGAGGGGGGGTACCTCGAGGTTACGTAACGCGTTCCTCGACGATGACACGTCACGCGTTGTAGGAGGAAGCGATCCGCAACCCTCTTATCTCCCCAAGGCCAGATCGCGCCCCGATATCTGCTACGTTGGAATCGAGTGTACGAGAGAGAGAGAGAGAGAGAGAGAGAGAGAGAGAGAGAGAGAGAGAGAGAGAGAGAGAGAGAGAGAGAGAGAGAGAGAGAGAGAGAGAGAGAGACAGAGGTACGATATTATTGTACATCTCTCTTTCGTTGTCGGAGGTCGGAAACAACAACAACAACATACGGCGGTACGATGCGTAGAAGATGCAAGCTGAAACCTGCATTTTGTTATCGCGTAATAACAGCGTCAAAAACATATAATGCGCGAAGGTCAACTTCCGAGAATACCGAGGTACGATGCGTAGAAGATGCAAGTCGAAACCTGCATTTTGTTATGGCGCAATAACCACGCCAAAAACATATAATAGGCGAAGGTCAACTTTCGAGAATAATGCGCAGCATCGGTGCGCGCGACATCTCCGAACTACGAAAATTCAAAGCGATCCGCAACACTCTTATCTCCCCAAGGCCAGATCGCGCCCGCGAACAAGGAGTGTGAGAGAGAGGTACGATATGAATCTATCCTTCTCTCTAGGGGCATAGTCGAAAAATTCGACCGTACGACGCGTAGGAGATGATGCGAGTCGAAACATACCATTTCGTATCGCGTAATCCGAGAATAATGCGCAGCATCTTTGCGCGCGATATCTCGAGATCTCGAAAATTCAAAGCGAGCCACGTTTGAACGAGAAGCGTGAGAGTGGTATGACATTTTTGCACATCTCTCTCTCTCTATCCCTCTCGGTGTCGGAGGTAAGAAAACACAATACGGTGTTACGACGCGTAGGAGCCGCAAGTCGAATCTTATAGCTTGTTATGGCGCGATAATCGAGCCAAAAGCGTATCACTGTAACGATAGAAGGTTGATTTTCGAGAATAGTACACAGCATCTTTGCGCGAGGATTTTGGAAGGTAAACTGTCGAGAAGGAATAATGCGCATATGACTTAAAAGATATCACGTAACAGCAGAATATGATGTGTACAAGAATAAAGCGATGTAATCGAATACTGTTTTCGGTGGTCCATTAGGCTAGAGATGATTATCAAGAGCATATTCGGTGGGAGAGATGCGATATTATTCGAAATGCGTAATAAGAGGTATAGATGTTTCCAGATATCGTAACATACCTAGCGTAGAAACGAAGATTGAAAGAACACTAGTTTTTGGGATAAGGGATATTCTGCGAGGATAGGAAAGGATCTTTTAAGGTATCAAACAATACAGATATTCGTGCGATAAAGTGTAGTATTTATTGGTAAAGCATATATAGACATGTATACATTATTGGGATACGTTGCGAGCATCACGTATAATGGAATCCAAGCATAACGCTAATAATTCACAATCTAACAAAGAATGTGGTTCGAAGTATTCGCTTTCGGAAATGAGTTTTTCGTAGTCCGCGGTCGGTGTCGTAGCGGCACTTATAATGGCTACAAAGGAAGCGTATTTGATGCTTACGGAGTCTAGAATTTCCGACAACCACGAGAACGTGTGATCGATGCAGCGATCGTATTTAAACATTTGCCGTATCGTAGCTTCGACCATGTATATGGTTGAACTACCATCCGATATTTTGACAATTCGTTGACTGTTGATTCGCGTAAAGTCGATGCGTAAATGATCGACGACGATAGGGTCTTGATGCGATGGAGTTGCGTCGTTACGAAGACGTTGAATTATCTCCGGTTCTTGCTGCAGCAGAAGTTTCCACGTAGACATCGGGAAACACAGTTCGTTGGATTTGTTGTCGACTATCGCGATTTCAACGCGACACGAATCCTGGTCGATACGGATTCCAATTGCGATGCGTTTGTACGTGGTCAATGTTAATGGATAATCACGTCCCATGATTCGTATGATGGCCTTCTTCGGCGATGGCGCAGATGCATCGCTGTAAGAAACACACATGCAGAGTTAACGCATCGAACGTTTTCGTGTAAATCGAAAAGTATACGGCCGTATATAATGTACCTTAGATTCGGACGACGCTGTTTAGCAGGAAAATCCGTAGCGTTGCCGCGGTTGAGGTGGTTTTCGCTCATGTAGGAAGCAGCGTTGAAATGTTGGTTAAACATTTTGAATACGCACTACAGCTAACTACACCGAACGGTTACTATGAACGTACGCGATGTAATGTGGTCCGCAAGACCGATCGGTACCACTTTTATAGTGGTTTGCACTCATATGCAAAGTGTAGTTTGTTGGTGGTGGGGAATAGTGTAGTTGTACACAGTATGGAAAAGGAAAAAGGCAAAGGTAAAAAACGTGATGATAGGGGAAAAACAGTGTAGGAAGGAGTGTACAGTGAGAAGTATATAATGAGAAGAATATAAATGGAAGAAGCAAGTATCGATGTATGAAGTATTCGCGTAAAAAGAAAAAAATATTCATCGTGGGAACCTATCGATAGTAACATGGTAGTTATATATGTTGGCTCGAGGGTGTGGGAGCATACGTGAGCACAGTTCTGAAGCAACGAAGAAGAAGAAGGATAGCGAGAAGAAGAAAAAGAGAAGAACAATGCCTGTAGAGAGAACAAGGATCGAGATATCGAAATGACCACTGACGACTGGGATGCAAGTATATCCCTACTAGCGAACCACCTCTACCATGCGCGCTGCTTATCACAGTCTTTAAAAACGTGAGCGGGTCACCGCGGCAACTCATTAGAAGTGTTAATCAGGAAGCTGTTTGCCAACAGGAACGAGTTGGAGAAATATATACGACAAGTATTAGTTTTTTCCTATCTCGTACAAAGTGTAACGTAAGATATATAGTGAGAACGAGAGAAAATTAGAAATAAGTATGATGTACGGTGTTGTCATTCTGGTTTTTTTCCATCGCATGTGCTGTTTGGACATCGTCGGTGGAGATCATCCCTCCCGAGGAAGCTTGCGTCCCTCGCCCCGGAAGCTGACATCCCTCGCCGAAGCTGGCGTTCCGAGGAAGCTGGCGTTCCGAAGAAGCTGGTGTCCCTCATCGCGGAAGATGCCATTCCCCGAAGTGTGTGTGTGTGTTTGTGGGTGTGTGTTTACGTCGATCTGTAGTGTTTACGTCGATGCGAGTAGTGCTAGAACCACCTGTATGTATCACACTCCTTGTGGCAAACACATATATGTACATGTCTTTGCACCATGAGTGAGGTACGTATTGGTGGTATACGTCCAACAACACATAACAGTAGCGACAATCGTTTTCCGTGTAAGTACTATCCAGCCATACATACATATATCCGTGTTGGCCCAGTAACATATATATAGTAAAGTGTCTCTGGCTCAAAATGGATGAATGTATGTGTGTAATACTCAACAAGCACACGGATACAAGGCTATGGTGTGAGAACTTTACATCGATAGTGATGTGGTTTGGTTTATCACAAGCGAGATGTAGCTATAATCATATCGCGTGTGGATAAACCAACCCTGCTACTATCACACACGCACGCACACCCAACACAGAACAGTGTCGTAACAAACAGTAGAGACAATAGTTTTCGTAATCGAGGATTATAGGTATCATGTACGTGTACCAACGACCCACGCATACATATCTTGAGCGTGATTCAATGACATATATTGAAGTGTCTTTGGATCGCGGTCGATGTATGTGTGTGTGTATGATACTTCACAACAACACCATAACACTTTTGGACTATGCGAGGTATGCATTAATAGCGACCGGGTAAAACACTATGTGTACGCTCCGAGTGTATAGAATCAAATACTCAGGGTGCACATAGTGTTTACTTAGTTACTATTAGTATTCTGCGAAAACATCGACGGAAAGAGCGAGAGAGAGAGAGAGAATATAGAGACAGTAAGAAGTGTATATAGAAAATAATTTCGCGTGTGATTGTATCACAATTAGTATATAAAGTTAGAGTATAAGAATACTTATGTGACGCATCGTTGTAAGATGAGGAGGAAGAGAAGAAAATAAAAAATTTTTGTTTTTTATACGTATACAAAGTGTGTCTGTAATTTTTTTTTTACATATACCTTAACAGTCTATATTTCAGGAAGAAAAACACGTATCATCGACGATGTATGCTGTGGAGGAGGACGAGAATAGAGGGTAAGAAAGATGTACACTTCTTCTATGAATAGTAATTGTTTTATTCATATAAAGCAGTTTAGTTATATGTTATACGTTTAGAAAGAATAGTAAGAATATTATGTTATACGTTTATAAAGAATAGTAAGAATAGTATGAGATACGATTAGAAGAATAAAGACTGTATACGCGTCGTAGAAGAATAATATCGCAACGTCTATGATGTGCGAAGAGGACAAAACCATACAGCAGGTGGTCCGTAGAATCTGGAAACAGCAAAAGAAAGAAACGGTTAGGCAGATTGTAGGATTGTTTTCACATGTAATCTAGGAAGACGCCACTTACCTTAAATTTCAGATCGCATGTACTTCCAAATTTTTTGAACGTTTTCCAGCGCGCACATACAACCGCCGCCGCCGTTGTGGAAAGCGCATCGTACAGTGTTCGTTGCGGGCATTGTTTTCAGGTTAGGAACGACCGTGGCAGGAGGTACGATTCCACAATAATCGTCGTCAACGTCGGATCCAAAGGTATCCTCGTCGGTATCCTCATCGTCGGAGTCGGAGTCGCAGGTGTCATCGTCGTTGTTCTTCTTCTTCTCGTACATGTCAACGATGTCTACGATGTGCGGATCTGTTTGTAGGAGCATTTGCGATAACCAGGTCTTCTTCTCCGCTCTCTTCATGAACACCACGTCGACGGTTGCGAGCTCGCGAGCGAGCATTTCTGGAAGCCTGTGATACGGCACCCAGCCGTCGGACCAGCGAAGTCCGCGATGATGCGTCGTGAGCCAGGTCGCTTGACGCTTCTCGAACGATGACAGGCGAGCGTAGGAGTACGGTGGTTCGAAAATCCAATGACGAATGGTCGCTTCCGTGTCGCGATTGTTCGCGAGAATCGCAATTTCCTTAGCGACGAACGTGTTACGTTCGGTCTTGAAGCCTTGCAGGTCGATCACGACGGATAACATTGTTAGGTAGTAATATGTAGTACTATGTAGTAAAACAAGTGTCACCGACGGCTGCAGACGAGCTACTGACCATTTCGCGATTATCCTCAGCGGTATAGTAGTCGTAGTCGTAGTCGTAGTCGTTGGAATCACGTGATTTTTCGCACTACGTTCGTCAAAGGATTGTATTCGATCATGCACTCGTATATGATAAGACAGTAGACGCTTGTATTAGCGGGTACGTTCTCTTTGCACTCGAAGTCGATTCGCACGTCCACCGTGGCGCTCTTCACCGACTCGTGCTGTCGAGAGCAATCTATGATCGCGACAGGGGCGTATCGCAAAAATTCGGTCGTGTTCAGCAACGGTTCGCCGTGACCGTAGTACGAACGGGTAAATTTCGCGTACATATCGTACAGGAGCGCGTATTTAGATTTATCGAAATCCAGGTTCAGGTCGTCGTACGGATACGTCTCGGAATTCAGAAACAATCGTACGTTCGTGAGTTTGCACGCGTCGAATCTGCTCGCGCTCATCTTGAGAGTATACCTTCGCGCGGTTTGCGTAGCGAACATCACGTATCGCGGTAGCTCGAGCTGCGACGAGGCTTTCACGGTCCACGTGTGTTTGGTCGTCGTTTGCAGCAACGGATACTGTTGCAGTTGCCACGATCGAAAACTCATAGCGATAGGTCGATCGCTTTGCAGGAGACGTAGCATCGCCAGTTTTGGAGTGTCTTCTAGCACGACGTGCGGCATACGCCATTGTATCTTGCGTATCTCCAGTTTCGGTATTATCGCGGATGATAGAGAGGGCGCGTACATCATGTTCGTATCGACTCGCGCGTGAGTCAGGATCAACTCGTGTCGCGCGTTCATCACGATACGCTTGTAATCTTCGCAGAATCCTAGTAGCGCATTCATGGGCACGCAGAAATTGAACGCCGGGCTATTAAAAATGTCGCGGTTGTGTGCGATGGTGTGGTCCCAACCGGCGTTCATCAACGCTTTGCTCCTCTCGACGGACAATGACGCGTAATGTTTCAGCGTGGTCGTGATTCCCGGATTTCTACAACGATCGATCTCCACGTCGTTCAATTCGTATCGAATCTCGTCGAACATGAACGCGACGCAATTGTTGTCCAGAAAAACTCTCGCGGCAGCTTTCACTTCCTCGGTAGTCGTCGGGGCGGTCATCAAAGAGAGACGTCCTTCCACGTAGAGCTAACTTTCGCACGGCAGCGTGTACAGGTCTTGTTGCTGAATAGGTATTCGTATCTCATCATTATTGTCGTACGTTGTGTTGGCGTACGGATTGTAACCATGCACCTCGATCTTCGGGATACGATCGTCGAACGTCGGTATACTCGTCACGTTCAGTATGGTATACATCGTGTTATACGTGTGTATGTACGTATAAGTGACGACGAATCCCAGGGATCGTAGGAAACGCGCGTTTCGATGCGACAACGATTTGAAGCTTCTTCTTCTTTTTCTTCCTCTTGTTCCGCTCCCTGTCTTTATCAGCGTTGTCGGTGGCGGTGAAGGTGTTGTGTTTCGACGATAATACGTGGCAGAGACCGGAGTAGGAGCGGTGAACGATGATGATGATGAGTCGTACGTGTGATCGAACACCAACATGCTACACACACACGCGCGCGCGTTCACGTTATCTTATCGCGCGAACGTCGTTGCACGTGCAGGGGAATCGTTATTTCCTCTCCGCGAAAATCTATAGGGCGATCGTATTGATCGACGATGCGTACCGTTAGATCGTGTATCGCTCGTGCAACGATCGGCAGGTAAATGACGTGTCGCGGAGTTTCCGATATCTTATATCCCGGTGGTACGCGAGGCGAAAATTCGTGAATCGTGTGTACGGATTTGTCGTTGCTGTACGCAACGGCAGTGACGTTACACGTTACTCTGAGCACGTTAACGTTTATAATGTTCACGGGTTCGTCGGACTCGTACCAGATTCTCGACAAGAAGACACGCATCGGCGAAAATCCCAGCAACGATCCCACGTTGTTCGGTTGCGTAAAGTCCACGAAGAACGAGCAGTACAGTTCGCTTTTCATGGTGTTGTTGTTAGCTCGTAGCAATAGTGGATACTTGTCGTCGTCGTCGTCGATCTCGTTGTCGCCGCGTCTTCGAAGATGTCGCTCGAGCAGTTGACGCCTCAAGTGCTTGACGATAGCGTCTAATTCGTAGGAGGCATGGGAGATCGTAACGCGGTCGCTAGCGACATCGATGCTGGGGATCGCAGCGTTCTTGTTGTCCGAGACGAAGTAGAACGTATCGTTGCTCGAGTCGATGTTCAGTATCGTGTGAAACGTCTCCAAGTCGGCGAGTCCTAGTTCGTACTGCCCGTCGCTCAAATCGATCGGTGGAAAGTAATTGACCGTGAGCACGCTGCTCCGACCCGTTAATGTGAACGTGAGCGACATCGTACCGCTGTAGGTTACGCTAGTGAGACCCAGAGAGGGAAAGTGACTCGGACGTAAGGTAGCGCGTCATTTTATCTCGGGAAGCGTCGAGGCCAAAATTCCAGAGCTTTTTGTCGCAGAAATTGTAAGCACAAGTGACCGCAATTCATCTGGTCGAAACGTTGAAAGCGATCGTGATTGTACTTGATCGTAGTTGTCGTAATTGTCGTTCCCCGTCCGAAATAGTCGATCAGTTCGGCGGGTGGTCGCAAATTCCCAAAACAGTCGAAATACTGTACGCGCGATCCGCGTTTCGCGTACGCTACCCAGTGCGTGCCTTCGCCGCGATTCTCGTCCAGATTCGCGATGCCGCATTCGTTCGGTCGTACGCGCGCGAGGAGCGTGTCGCGCATAAACACCCCCGAAAGAACGGTACGTCGACGCACTCGCGCTCTAATTGCAGGTTAGTCATAGGTCGTTGTAGCTGCTGTCGCGTTATCGCCGCCGCCGCAAGCCCGGTCGAACGGAGTTTTTTTTCCACGGTCGTCGTCGCAGGTTCACTCCGGCGCCGCGCTTGTACGGTGCCAGATACAGTCCTCGCCCTTCCGTCTTCCGATTATGACGCATCGTTTCTTCCAGCTGTTTGCGCGAGGCCTTCGCGTCGTTGACCGCTTTGGCGATACCGGCAGCTCCGCCGGCCAATGCTCCGATAGCCGACAAATCGGACAGCACGAGCGGTAGAAGCGGAAGAAAGCCTCCGCGTTTCGCTACCGGTAGGAAACGGCGTTGTCCTCTGGATTTGAGTTTCCGTCCCGTAGACCTTCCTCTCCTTCTTCTTCTTCCTCCTCGTCTCATACCCATACCGAGTTTAGTCTTTGCTTTCATCGCGGCCCACACTCCGGTCGCAGCGGCTTTTTCGCCGAAAGTCGGGTCGTTCGCGAACGCTCGTTCTCGCGCTCGTTCGGCTAGCGCTCGATCCGCCTCGCGTCGTCCCTCCAAATCCTTTCGACGAGAGTACGCGATATCGTGCTCCCGACACGCCGCGTCCAGCGGATTCGCGCCTACAGCGCCGCAAGCCAATGGCTTCGACAAACGCGTCCCCGGTCCGCAGAACTGATATCCCGGAATGTGTAGTTCGAACGGTAAACGATTTATGATCGTGTTCACGAATTCAGATCCTGTTTTCTTCTTCGTTGGTCTACGCGTTACCGCAACCATACGCGTGAAAATGCGGATACACGGAGACGCGAGGCTAGTCGTAAGTCGTCGGTTCTTCGATAGCGATCGATTCGAGGAGCGATACGATTCTGATTCGCTCGACAGGTGTCGCGGGTATAAATAGCAGTGGCGTTACGTGCTTGCGAGGAGAGAGACACAGAGAGAGAGCATGCGATTCGAGAAACAACCGAACGCTATTCGCGTGACCGCGAACAGGATGTTGGAGGATTCGACGTGGGACGACGAGAGTCGTTCGCGCAGGCGCGGTTCGTTGTTGCCGAACAGCGTGCGAGCCGTGATTTGCGGTCCGTCCGGGTGCGGGAAAACGAACGTGCTTCTCAGCCTGCTGGAGAGTCCGAACGGTTTGCGTTTCGAGAACGTGTACGTGTACTCGAAATCGATGCGACAGCCAAAGTATCGGTATCTGGAGCGAGTGTTGTCGCGCGTCGGTGGACTCGGGTACTTTCCCTACTCGGACACCGCTGAGATCGTCCCGCCGAAAGACGCTCTGCCCGATTCGATCTTCGTGTTCGACGACGTGGCGTGCGACGAACAGACGGCGATCCGCGAATACTTCTCCATGGGCAGGCACGCGAACGTGGATTGCTTCTACCTGTGCCAATTGTACGCGAGAATACCGAAACACTTGATCAGAGACAACACGAATTTTCTCGTGCTGTTCACACAGGACGGGAAGAACTTGCGTCACGTGTACAACGATCACGTGAACACGGACATGACAGTCTGAAACTCGGTAAAATGGCGACGAAAGCTGCTGCGGAGGAAAGCGCGCGTCCGATCGTCGATCCGCTGAAACATTTGGTCGAGAACACCGCGACGTGGAAAACGAATCCAGCGACGTCATCGCTCGTCAAGCGGAAGCAGCAGCAGCAACGTTCGAAGAAACGATTATCCTTTACTCCTTCCACGACTGAAGCGACGATACTGCCCGAAACGACTCCACTTCCGGATTCGAACGACGAAGACGACGACGACAGCACCGTCTACGAAACAACCGAGGAAAATGAGTCGGACCATGGCGAAACGGACGAAATGATTCGAGAAGTTCTCGATCCAAAAACCCCCACCACCGTCGAAAACCTCGATGCGTACACTCGAAAATTCAGCGGGCCGCTATCGCGCGAATATCTGCGATTGTTCTTCACCGACACTAAGAAACTCATCGACAACATGTACGGCGTGTACCTAGACGACGACGAACAGCTGATGATCGGCAATTCCGTGCTCCCTATCGGCGAGAACGACGACGTTGGCGTGAAAGGTAAGCGATACGCTGGCACGCGAGGCTTGAACGAACTGCTGTTCATGCGAGTGCCCAACGAGTAAGCGTACACGAACGCCGATCTCGAGGCGTACCGCGACATCTAGTTGGCGACGAACGCGCATCGACGGGACCATCCGGCTAGCAAACCTACGCTAGGCAACAAGGACTACAAGTACAGGAAGATCGTGTCGGTGTTGTTGCGTAGTGGAGACCGCGCTTCTGGTGACAGCGTCACGCACGAAGGTCGAGGATTACCCATCGACGACGCAATGACGGTTACCGATAACGCGATCGATTACGTGTACTGGGACGATCCGAACGAATTCGTCGATAGACTGCGATTGCTCTTGACGTCGCGCGAGGCCGGACACACCGGACACGATAACGAAATCGCGTCCATCTTGGAGGAACTTCGCGAAGCCGGTCTCATCATAAATTGATCGGTCGGATCGATGACGCGTCATTCTCGTTCGCGATCACCGCCCACCCAACATGTCGGTAAACAAGTTTGGAACACCTTTGCACGGCAGTACCGACGACGACGACAACGATCGACGCACGGAGACGATTCGCTCGCGGAATCTGTACGTCGCGAATCACGTGCGAGGGAACGCACTGTGTCTGGGCATCGATCTGTCAACGTTCGACGCGTTGGAACGCAAGATACGTCGCGTGGCGCAGCCGGAGGAGGATACCGACGCTGCGACGAAACGATACGTGAACGAATCGACGACGACGCGACTGAACGCTTTGATGACCGCGATAAATACCGCCGTGGAAGGACGCATCCGTGATTCGGAGAATTCGATAAATACCACGCTGCAACAACAATTCGATCGCTTGCAGGATAGACCCGACGTGCTTGCGACATTGATCGCGGAAGTACAGAAACGCAAGGAAGCGTCGCGATGAGCGACGACTACGACGACGACGACAAACCCCGTCGACACCGTACATGCTTCGAGTGCATGATGCAGTATCTGTTGCTTGTCGTGGAACGTTATCGTCGCTATGGGAGCGAGTAAGGAGCCAATACAACTGGTCGACGAAATGCACGCTCCAGCGAGACGAAATTTCCCACGGAGACGCGTAGTCACTCGAGGTTACGACGATCTGTGGCAGGCAGATTTGGTGGAAATGCGCGCGTACGCAACCCACAATCGCGGCTATAACTACATACTCACGATCATCGATACGTTCAGCAAGTACGCGTGGGCCGTGCCCGTGAAAATGAAAAGCGGACGCGACGTTACCGAGGCGTTCGCGACCGTGTTGCGACGAAGCGGCAGATGTCCGCGAAACCTACAAACCGACATGGGAAAGGAGTTCTACAACGCGGAGTTTCAACGATGCGCGAAGACTCGCGGGATCAAACACTACTCGACGTACAGCGTTATGAATGCGTCGATCGTCGAGCGTTTCAATCGCACGCTGAAGAATCTGATGTCGAAACAATTCTCCTTGAACGCCTCTTATCGCTGGTGCCTCTGATCTGCTACCGACGCTCGTGCGCACCTACAATCATCGCAAACATCGCACGATCAGCGCGCGACCCGTCGACGTGACCTCCGCCACTCGTTTACCGTTCACAGTATCGTCGGGTGTCGAGCAACGACGACGACGACACGCCAAATTCCGCGTCTGCGACAAAGTACGCGTGAGCAAATTCAAGACGATCTTCGAGAAGGGATACACGCCGAACTGGTCGACCGAGGTGTTCGAAATCACCGCTGTACAACGAACGCGTCCTGTCACGTACTTTCTACGCGATTCCGCGGGCGAGCCGATCTCGGGCGGATTCTACAAGCACGAACTGCATTCGGTCGCGAATCCGGACGTATATCTGATCGAGAAGATTATTCGTCGCAAGGGTAACCAGGTGTACGTGAAATGGTTGGGATTCGACTCGTCCAAGAACTCGTGGATACGGGAAAAGGATGTTCTATGATTCAACAGCGGCTCTTTATTAATATTACTATTACATACATATACATATACATTTATATCGTTTATTTCATTCTTTGTATTTACAATAAATAAAGCACAATATATCTCGCGATATTTGTACATTATTTACATGAATGTGTAATATTATACATATGTATATTAAGAAAAAAATTTTACGTCCATCCATTGCATACTTTTTTTTTAAAGAGGGGGAAAATGCATTATGCATACCACGACAACAGTTATGTCGGGGCTATGTGGGACTTTCCATTTCTGGCATACCCACGAAAAACCCCCTCTACGTTCATACAGTGTATCATAATTGTATACATTGCAATATATATATCGTACGCGACATTACTACGAATCTACATATACATATAACTATTGCATCTACATATACATATAACTATAGCATCTACATATACATATAACTATAAACATAACTATTGTATCTACTTAACCGTATCACTGTCACAGTCACTCTCGTCGCACTCGGGAATTCGATAGTGTCCCCACGGAAGGGTTTCGATCTGGTCGGCTAGAACGTAAATCTTATCGTCGTACGGACTGAGCGAGGTCTTCAGTTCGTTCACGGAATACACGTCGTGTAATCGCGCGCGTATATGGTTCTGTCGTACCGTAGTTTCCGCGTGCTGGAGAAGACACAGCACGTAGTCCTCGAAACGTATTTCTTTCGCTACGACACTTCTCTTCACCCCCTTCACTTTTTTCGTCTCGGACGTTTTCGCGGACGACGACGCGTCACGCACTCGAGTCGCGTACATCTTCGATCGAAGTCCCACGAACTCCGTCATCAAGGCACCGTTGTTCTCGTCCTTCATGAGTCCCGGCACCTTCTTGTTTACGCGCGGCATACCGTCCTGGTTGTTCACCGCGTAATCGCTCGTGTCGAATCGCGCACTGACGTGACTTTTCAGCTGCTTGTAAGCGTCCTCGCACCGCAGCAGATACATGAGACTGTCGCTGTCCGTGTACAACCCATTGCACCCATCACCGAACTTGGCGCGCATGTAGTCGTAGTGAAATTCGTACAAGCACACCTTGGACATATCCAACACACTCATGCCAACGTATATGGGCTTGTCGAATTTCACTTTTAGTTTTCGCATCTCCATAGCGACCAAGTTTTCGGAAAATATCGCGCGACTGTGGAAATTTGGTTTCGTGATCAACGATTCGGCGCCGTAACGTCCGACCCACCGCGTCACCAGTCGCACGTCCACTCGATTTCGAACGTTCTCCATCGTTTTACCGTACACGGCATTGTTCATTAGCTTGTACAGTGTTTTCTGGAAATCGCTGGTTGCTCGCGTCGTCAACTCAGTGTTCAGCGTGATGTAGTCGCGCAACCAACGCGATTTATCGAACCGCAGAACGCGATGAATTCTCGATACGCGAAGTCTGTGTCGAATGCACTGCTTCAAGTACCGATAGCGGATCACGTACCGTTCCTTATCGCGAAGCGTGGCGATCAGCTTTGTCTGCTTACCGATGGGCGCGTGCTCGCGCACAGGACAGAACGGAAGGTCCGCGTGCGCGTCGTGAATCTCCCGCAGATACTCCTGATCCACTTCCAGCAGATAGCCCTCCGGTCCGTCGTCCTCCGGCAAGGAGATCGGGTCCAATGCGGCAACCGCGTCGTCGTCCAGCCATCGGAATCCACCGCGCGGCATCGCCTGCGACATCGCCCATCCATACAGGTTATTCACGTCGAAGTACATCAAGTACGTGGATGGTTGCGACACGTCGTACATCGACGTCGGCAGGTACTTGTTGTTGGCGCGAGCGTACCTGTGCGAGCACTGGCTCAGGCCGCCGCGTATACCTCGCTCCACGAACAGCAGCATGTCCAGGTCGGTGAGCAGTTCCAATTCGACGCGCGTGTATTTCAACATCGCGTCCCACGTGAACGCCGGTAACGTACAGTAATGCGCTGGGTCCAGTTCGTAGCTGGCGATAGAGTCCATACGAATGTTTTCGAGCACGTCGGCGAGCAACAACACGTCCGTCTTCAAATACAAATCACTGTACTCGCGTAATGTCTGTATACGAAAAGTGTTCCACACGTTGGTTGCGTGCGCGTAATTAGCCTCCGACACATCGCTATCGTTCAGACGATTGTAGAACGCGTCACGAGGCGGCAGTCGCGTATCATTCAGTTTGTCGTACGACGCCAGGTAATCGTACGGGAAGACCCCCTTTCTGGTAAGGAGATCGAATTGTTCGTCAGGGAGATGTTCGAACTCGCGTCATAGGATCGTAAGTCTGTCCTTCCCGAGATCCGACGCGAGTTTCTGCAGACTCGAGGCCATGAACTTGACCGAGTCGACGAATCGAAACTTCAACATTTTTCGCCAGTCCTTGCGTTCGCCCCTGATGTCCTCGACGTTCTTCGTAAAGGATATGTATCGTTCCTTCGTTATCGGTAAGAGGTTGATCTTTCCCTTGAACGCGTCTGCCAACTCCTTGATGACGAAGTGCGCGTCGTAGCCGGACAGGTTGTGGAACACCACAGGTATCGTGCACGAACGTTGATACCGTAAGTTGCACGAACTGTGCGCCGCACCCCTGTACTCACCCGTTGAGTGACAATGATCGCGCACTTTCGCATCGTCCTCGCCTCGGTCGAAGGGTCCCCCGCACACGTGACACGTGGTCGCCCCGTGAAAACTCGTCCACTGTTGCCGCGTTAACGGTGTCATGGTTTTCTTGACGCACAGCCACGAGTACGCCACGTCCGCGAATTCGCGCAGTTCGCGCACAAACCACTGCACACAGTCGGTGTTACTGCGACGCGCTCGGTATCGGCACAGAGCCGGGTTGTCGGAACAATGTACGTAGTATCCCACGCTGTGCGCTCTGTGGCGTTGGTACTCGTACGTGCGACGACGATCCATCGCCAGTTGTTCAATCGCCTCCAGCGAACACTCGAATTCCGCGTAGATCACGAGGAGTACTCGTTCCTTGCGTTCGTGATGCCGGAACCTCAAAATTTTCTCTTCTTCGGACGGCAATTGCACCGCGCACTCGTTCAAGCGCGTGCAATCTGCGGTGTGCCGCTGCAATCGCTCCGCCGAGGAGAAAAAGTTGAGGCACTTGAAACATATACGGAAACAAAAAGCACTGTAAACGCTTCGTTCGTTACGTATCGCTCGACTTGTTTGTATTTATTATTCTTATTTGCTTACCTATCGCACACGAACACTCGGCTGTGATGGTTACGCAATTGTCTTGAGATCAACCGGGAGAGATTGCGAATGCAGGTGAAATGGTATCGCTGCGAATCCTTGGGATCTTGCGTCAACAGCACGTTCGCGTGTCTCCCTTCGCGTTTGTTGCCGGGCACGCGTAGAGGCACGCATACATCCTCGTTGTCCCATAGATACACGTTCACGGACACTTCGTTGGCCGCCTCGAACTTCCGTATCTGGTTCATCGTCATCGGCAGTCTCACGCCATCCGTACGAAGCACCGTCGAATAATGCGGATACGACGTCATCCTGTCACCGTGTGTATCAGCCGGGAACAGACTAGCGGCGACCGACCACAAAAAACACACGTTCTCGTTGCACCGATCGTTCACCACCGCTCTTTTCGTCGAGACCGCTTGCAGAAGCGGTACGTCGCAACCGGCGCGCAACGGATTATGTTTGTTTATGTTGATCAGGAGATTCTGTACCGCCCGTAAGGTCCATCCGCTCTCGCGCTCCTGAAACTCCTCCATCGCGACCAACGTCGGAGCGATCACTTGCGTCGCGCACCACTCGCGAACGTTCGACGACATGAAAAGTGTGTGATTACGTGTCGCGAAACTCTTTACGTCCTTCTCGTCCCACAACATGAATTCCGCGTTTAGCACGGTCTTCACGGATACGCTGCGATGCTCCGTAATGGCATTCGTAACGCGAGAAATCACCAGTCGACGGGCATTCTCGAAGAATCGGCGTGGTTCGGCGATCCCGACGTTGATCATAGCGCCGGTCAACAAACGCTTCTCGAACGCGGTTTCGAGTTCCTCCCACACGACCTTGGGTGCCGTCGCTCGTGCGGCGACCCCGCACCCTACTCGCGATAATCGTCCTCGCACTATCGCGCGCAATGTTTGCGTTCGCGCGAGCAGCGACACCATCCGCTGCTTCTCCACACCTGCACGCGTTCGCCTCGTTGATACGCGACCATGTGCCGTACGGTCTCGTCGCACTTTTTCATCCACTCGCGAAATTCCGCAGTGGTCTTCAAAAGTTCGGACATTCGAGCTAAAAGCACGAACGCGTTCTTGAACGTATCCATGTTATTTGCGCGTATGTTATCACTTGATATAACAGACTGTATATCGTTCCACGACACGTTTCCGCCACGTAGTTACATTCGCGTCAGGATGTCGGTCACATTTATTATTATTATCGTCAACGTATGTAAAAACTAACTAGATACTTTTTCGAAAAAAAAACACGATACTAGCAGCGATTATATCATAAAAACTCTTCCGACGCGTTACCATTCACGATTTTACCCTGTCGAAGATGCGAGCTGCCTTATATACTACAATCCCTACCTAACATCTCCCTACCCTATTGCATTCTAATGGGATACGTAGAATTCCACCTTAAGTCCTATCAAGCTTTTACTCATCCTATTATCTCGGTAGCTACTGCGCGTTATTCTCGGTAGTGTACCTTCTCTCGTTACAGTTACATGTTTTCGACACGCTTCTGGCGTGATAACCACGCAGGTTTCGCGTTACACCTTCCACGCGACATACCGCCGTCTCTTCTTTGATCGCCTACCGACAAAGGACTACAGACGGAGAGATATACGAAAATATCTAGTCTCTCTCTATCGTACTCCTTATTCAATGAACGATAGATAGAAGCGCGGCGGCCCGCTTTGAATTTTCACAGCTCAGAGATAGCTGCGTATTATTTTCGAACGTATACCTTCCATCGTTGTATGTTTTAACGCGGGTTTCGACTTGCGTCTCCTACGCGTCGTAACACCGTATTGTGTTTTCTTACCTCCGACACCGAGAGGGATAGCGAGATGTACAAAAATGTCATACCACTCTCACGCTCCTCGTTCAAACGTCGCCGCTTTGAATTTTCGAGGTCTCGCGATTGCTCGCGCAAAGATGCTGCGTATTATTCTCGGAAGTTGACCTTCGCCTATTATATGTTTTTTGGCGTGGCTATTACGCAACAGCCGCGCAGGTTTCGACTTGCATCTTCTACGCGACATACCTCATTATTCTCGGAAATTGACCTCCGAGCATTATATGTTTTTGGCGCTGTTATTACGCGATAACAAAATGCATGTTTCGAGTTACATCTTCTACGCTTTGTACCGCCGTATGTTTCCGACTATGCCCCTAAAGAGAGAGAGAAGGATAGATTCATATCGTACCTCTCTCTCTCGTACACTCGATTCCAAAGTAGCTAATATCGGGGGCGCGATCTGGTCTTGGGGAGATCAGAGGGTTGCGGACCGCTTCCTCCTACAACGCGTGACGTTTCATCGTCGAGGAACGCGTTACGTGACCTCGAGTTAACCCCCTCTACCTGCAGTGATCCTGGATCTCGGCCCCCACATCCACGAGACGCGACCCCCCCACCCGTCGCCCCCTCGCCACCGCTGCGGTACCCCTCGCCACCAATTGGTCCAGAACGCCCCTATTATACCTACTGATGGGCGATGTCGCAGGCGATGCCGCGCGGTGGATTCCGATGGCTGGACGACGACGCGGTTGCCGCTTTGAAGGCGAACTCCTTGCCGGAGGACAACGGACCGGAGGGATACCTGCTGGAAGTGGATCTGGAGTATCCGCGGAAGATTCACGACGCGCACGCGGACCTTCCGTTCTGTCCTGTGCGCGAGCACGCGCCCATCGGTAAGCAGACAAAGCTGATCGCCACGCTTCGCGATAAGGAACGGTACGTGATCCGCTATCGGTACTTGAAGCAGTGCATTCGACACAGACTTCGCGTATCGAGAATTCATCGCGTTCTGCGGTTCGATAAATCGCGTTGGTTGCGCGACTACATCACGCTGAACACTGAGTTGACGACGCGAGCAACCAGCGATTTCCAGAAAACACTGTACAAGCTAATGAACAATGCCGTGTACGGTAAAACGATGGAGAACGTTCGAAATCGAGTGGACGTGCGACTGGTGACGCGGTGGGACGGACGTTACGGCGCCGAATCGTTGATCACGAAACCAAATTTCCACAGTCGCGCGATATTTTCCGAAAACTTGGTCGCTATGGAGATGCGAAAACTAAAAGTGAAATTCGACAAGCCCATATACGTTGGCATGAGTGTGTTGGATATGTCCAAGGTGTGCTTGTACGAATTTCACTACGACTACATGCGCGCCAAGTTCGGTGATGGGTGCAATGGGTTGTACACGGACAGCGACAGTCTCATGTATCTGCTGCGGTGCGAGGACGCTTACAAGCAGCTAAAAAGTCACGTCAGTGCGCGATTCGACACGAGCGGTTACGCGGTGGACAACCAGTACGGTATGCCGCGCGTAAACAAGAAGGTGCCGGGACTCATGAAGGACGAGAACAACGGTGCCTTGATGACGGAGTTCGTGGGACTTCGATCTAAGATGCACGCGACTCGAGTGTGTGACGCGTCGTCGGCGGGAACGTCCGAGACGAAAATAGTGAAGGTGGTGAAGAGAAGTGTCGTAGCGAACGAAATACGATGCGAGGACTACGTGCGGTGTCTTCTCGAGCACGCGGAAACTACGGTCCGACAGAACCATATTCGCGCGCGATTACACGATGTTTATTCCGTGAAAGAACTGCAGACCGCGCTCAGTCCATACGACGATAAGCGTTACGTTCTAGCCGACCAGATCGAAACACTTCCGTGGGGACACTATCGGATTCCCGAGTGCGATGACAGTGATAGTGATAGTGATACGTATATGGGTAAATAGATACAATAGTTATATGTATATGTATATGTAGATACGTACTAACGTCGCGTATTGATACACTGTATGAACGTAGAGGGGGTTTTTGTGGGTAGGCCAGAAATGGAGAGTCCCACATAACCCCGACATAACTGTTGTCGGGGTATGCATAATGCATTTTCCCCCTCTTTAAAAAAAAAAGTATGCAATGTATGGATGTAAAATGTTTTCTTAATATACCTATGTATAATATTACACATACACATTCACGTAAATAATGTACAAGTATCCTGATATATATACTATGTTTTATTTTTTTGTTAAATACAAAGAATGAAATAAACGATATAAATGTATATGTATGTAATAGTAATATTAAGAAAGAGTCGCTGTTACGTCACAGAACAACCTTTTCCCGTATCCATGAGTTCTTGGACAAGTCGAATCCCAACCATTTCACGTACACCTGGTTACCCTTGCGACGAATAATCTTCTCGATCAGATATACGATCGGATTCGCGACCGAATGCAGTTCGTGCTCGTTGAATCCGCCCGAGATCGGCTCGCCCGCGGAATCGCGTAGAATGTACGTAACAGGACGCGTTCGGTGTACAGTGGTGATTTCGATCATCTCGGTCGACCAGTTCGGCGTGTATCCCTTCTCGAAGATCGTCTTGAATTTGCTGACGCGTACTTTGTCGCCGACGCGGAATTTAGCGCGGTGTCGTCGTC
Source organism: Andrena camellia (assembly GCA_029448645.1). Lineage (NCBI taxonomy): Eukaryota > Metazoa > Arthropoda > Insecta > Hymenoptera > Andrenidae > Andrena > Andrena camellia. The sequence goes on from CM055679.1 coordinate 26,434,762, forward strand.
GTTGCTCATTCTGAGGTGGCAGTCGTCGACAGTAATACCAAGGAATTCTGAGAGCATCTTATATCCAAGCGAATCCGAGACAACCAGAAGGCGTAAGTAGTTATGGAATTTAATAATTTCAAATTGTCTACGTCGCGGAAATCGATACACGCATTATCGGCGAGACAAAAAAGGAGGGTTATGCGCGAGATGCGAAATAACTTACGCGTGCGATATCGTTCCGGATTGAATACGGTCAGTAGAGTAGCGGATAATACTTCTAACGTGCGAGATGCTGCTAGCACATCTGCAGGTTGTAGTTCGTCCGCTCCTGTTAATTTAATCCCCGATGAATTCAGTGCTAGGCGCGATATAAATGTAGAAGAAGCCAGTCCTTCTACTTCCACGTTACGCGTTTCTAATATCCGCAATACCGTTTCATTGCCCTCTGCTACTTCCTCCGAGCCATCTTTTCGCCAACGTTTAGCGTCTTGTTTCGTAGACTGCAATTTAACACACGTTCAAGGAAATAATATATTATCTCTCCTTCGAACGCATTCCTGTTTTTCCCAGTTGCCTCAGGATATTAGAACACTTCTCGATACGCCACGTAATCCCGCTGTTACATTCGTCGTGGAACCAGGAGAATACATTCATTTCGATCTGGAAGCAGAAATTATTAAAAGTCTCCCTAACACTTTGTCGGTATCATTTGTTAGACAGTTAGAATTAGATTTTCATACCGACCGATGTAGTTTGGACAAATCAAGTTCCATTCATATCTGACCCATTCAATGTAGGATTTCAAATATTCTTCATATAAAGCCGATAGTGGTAGGCATCTATAAAGGTCTCCAAAAACCACACGACCCAAATATTTTCTTTGAGAAATTTATTGCAGACAGCACGGCCATCATGTCCAACGGAGGCATAAATTTTCATTTCAATAAGTTGCCCGTACGACTGAGATGTTTCATAGCTGACGCACCAGCTCGAGAATTCATATTAAATCATCGTGGGCATATGTCTATCCGTCCCTGTTCCAAATGTACGGTTTCTGGTACCCTGAATGGTAAGCATTACGCTGTTGCGGCCGCAAGCAACGCGTCGCGCCGCGCGATTCGAATATGTGCCCGCTACCGCATCACAACAGCTGATGAGTCAGCCACGGTGGCTTTGTAACGTTTTTGACCGCTAACGAGCATGGCGGAATTCTCGCCCGGCGACCGTTAGTTCAAAGAACAGCACCGTCGTGACAACAACACCGTTTGTATCAAAAGCATATAGCTCGCGCGGATTGCGCCCAGCGTTCTTTTTGCGACCATATCGCTACGCGCCCACGCGCCGTTTATCTGTCTTCTTGGTGTCATTGTCTACTTGTTCTGCACGCGACTGTATTTGTGCTGTCCGACGTCTGTGTGATCACAGAGTGACCAAATAAAGTGTCGTCCATAAGTCGCTCGATTGAGCAGCCGCCATTCTTCCCTCAAGTCCACCAGAACCGGCAAGTTAAACGAGATTGACGAAAACAACGCTTTCCATTGAACAGATGAATCGCCTCGAACCGATGAGGATTGCATTAGGCGGTTAGACCAGAAGCATCACAAGTTAGGTACAAGCCCATTGTCATTGCTATCGATAGGAATGGTTTCGCAAGTTCCTTTCGAGTACATGCATCTTGTATGCTTGGGCGTAGTAAAGAAATTGTTGTCTACGTGGGTACATGGAGAATTTTCCCCTTTCTCAAAATTGCGCCGCAGAGACATTTCTATACTGTCTACGAGACTGAAGAGTCTTAGCAGATATTGTCCCTCAGACTTTGCCAGACGTCCCAGAGCTATTGAAGTATGCTCTAAATATAAGGCGACTGAATTTCGTCAGTTCCTTCTGTATACAGGGCCAGTTATACTGAAGGGTGTACTGAAGGAAACCGTATACAAGCATTTCTTATTCTTACATACGGCCATACGGGTTTTGGTTTCAGAATCTCCACCGAACCCACACTTGAGATTCGCAGAGTCAGCTCTGCCGAAGTTTGTTCTTCGTACCGAAGAACTTTATGGCCTAACTTTTGATAATTATAACGTCCATGGCCTCCTTCACCTAACCAACGATGTCAGACGTCTTGGTAATTTAGAGTCATGTTCTGCTTTTTCATATGAAAACAACGTGTCTATTTTTAAAAAATATCTGCGAAAGCCAAGTCTTCGTCTCCAACAATTTGCCAATAGGATGAGGGAGATACAATTTCATGCCACAAACAATCATTGTAATGTCGATTTTTCTATTCGAGTATTTAGACCACTTAGTTACGACCCCAATTGTTCTCAGTACCACAAGATAGAGTTCAATAACATATCTCTGGGCATCAATGTACGGGATAATTGTTGCATCTCAGTCGACGGCACGATCTGCTTAATTTTCAATATTAGCATGGACAATAATGACTCGTATCGTTTGGGTGTTAAAAAATTTCTAGAGGTCGATGATTTTTACGATCACGGCATAAAGCCTTCAAGCATTGGTGTATATAAATGCGCCACATTGAGCCCTGAAATTTTATACATCTCCCCCGATCATGTTCGCGCTAAATGTTATAGAATTCCTTTTCACCGCAGTACGCCCATTGGCAATAACGGCGACCCCATCCCCTTAGAAACCCGTAGCTATGTCGTTGCCGTTATTACACATAGCGCGAATTAGCGTTCAAATATTTCCACATTTCTTTTCAATAGAACTATCTCGTTGCCAGTCCCTCTCCGTTGTGTAAGCGTCTCGCGTCAGGCGGTCACCATGGTGGTTTTAGTGGGTGCAAGCCCCACATAATCTCACCCCTCCCACGGGGGGTGAGGTATCCGTTAGGGATTTCCACCATGTAAAGAAAAAAATCTTGTTCCCTTTCTAGCTTCGTCTCTTCTTTTTGGTAAGTTACGACTATTTTCTGGTGAGTGACGAGCTATAATATTTACATTTTCTTCTTTTGTATTGCTCTTCACAAGTAAAACCATGTTGACACGTATCCTTGTTCATCTCTGGTGACGGGTTATTTTATCGTTTGGTTCGAATGTTTCTGCATGGGTCATTTTTTCACGTTTTCTACTGTTGAAGCCTTTGAAGTCTTGAGGTTTCGTACAATTAAGATACATACAAATATTGCATGTAAAATGGATAAAACATCTAACACGCCATTGCTAAGTAGGTAATATGTATTTTTTTTTACTTACAGGCTGACATGGAGAAACGGGTGAAACGTGCGATCGTGAGACCACCACGATACCAGACAACGTCTTCGGATGAGGAACAAGTGAAACGGCGACGAAAGACGCCGACCACGGCGAGAACAACAATTGAAGAGGACACCCAGGATTTGGCGAGGATCCTGCAGGAACAGGATCCAACAGCGTCGAAGGGTGTTCCTACTCTTAACCCGAATGTTATGTTTCAGGGTACGGATGCGGCCAATGTTTCTGCCCACGAAGGATACACAGATCCAGGGACATCGTTTGCACGCGCCACTGCGATCCACATCTCGTAACCATTAACGAGAGGATTTCATCGAACCCTGGCGTACCGACTGAATCTACCATCCTCGATCCTTATCACCGGAGTGACGTACGTCACAACCATGCTAAATGTTGGACATACACTTTGTATCAACCTATCTGTATGTTAACCCACCAAACGAGAGAATCATGTAAGAGCTCACGACGTTCAATTTACTATTCAGCCAATCCATTGCAAGTATTCTACAATATTTATACTGTCTCCATTCTGCAATGTTTAGTGGATGCTTTAAACTTTATTAAAGTATGTAGTACATTTTCTGAGATTTCTGCTAACACGTTCATCAAGAAGTCACAGACAATGTATTTGGCAGAAGGTAACGTCTAAGCAATTAATGGTAACTAAACTTACGGAGCAATATGATGTGGTCATGGTAATCTCTAAAACTCTAATAGGAAATCTATGCTGATGGAGAAATGCAAATGTGGCTAATATTCCTTTTGCCCACGTTTGAATGTTACAAGAGCTATTTATTCTAATTGAATCAAACATGGGTATGTCAGGAAATAACATGTTACATAAAAATTGTGTGCTTCGATATTTTCCGAAATTTAAAAGTGCAAGTCCGAAGAGGGAGTTTATTTCTTAAATAAAACATTGTTGCTCTATCACGGATTTCTTTATTTAGGTTTTTATCCTTTGCTCGAAATTTTATCAAGTCAAAAATGGTGTAACTTCCTAAAGAAATTTTGTGTTAGGAGAATCCTTTATGTCGGAGATATTCATAGTCAGTGTCGAGTATGCCTTGAATTCAAATACAGAGAAAATAAAAAAGTATTTCCAGGGTATAATAACAGGATAGAAGTAGAGATGAGTAGTTTGCGTTTAACCAGTTAAGCCACTGTAACATTTTTAAGAAATCGACTACTGAGGTTTGAGACTATTTCTCCAAAATTTGATGTAAAAATTAAAAGAATTGGCGAAATTAGAAAAGAAACATGTATGAGATCGAAGAAGCTGCGTGGGCTTCAATATACAAGCTATGCCGGAGACGATATCAAATCCTTATTAAGATATTCCAGTATAGAAAGAATAATGCATAAATCATGTACATAAGGAACACGCTTACGTATGTACCTATGGTTCTCTCATGGCTCTCCTCAAGAGAGCAGCCGTTTGCGAGGGATGCAAATCCGATTGGTCCTAATACAATCTGCCCCCTATGACTGAAATTTGGTCTAGCAACTTTCACACCTCCTAACTCTAACCAATCGAACTTGCATCCCTCCCAAAAGAACCGGCCATCCGAGCGTAGAAGCAAGTGCGAAATAAAAGTAACGGTGCGCTTCTCGATACCGCAGATGTACCTACCTAAGTAGCATTTCTGACGGAAAAGAATTGTCCAGCCTTTGGGCCTGCCATTCGTGGCGTACACCTTTGGCAGGTAGGTGTCTGTTTCAATAGGCAAGGTCACCCGTGGCGCCAGCAAGACCGTCCCCGGTCCTTGCTATTCCAGCGGGTTTTCTTCCAAGGAAAATCAGTAAATTTGCAAGCGCAATATCTTAAAAACCAGTGGAAATAAAGTGTATACATTACAGCTTATTGAATTTGTCTTGGAACGCACTATCAAGTGACCTCTTCAAAAAAAATAGTTCCATTTAAAAAACCGAACTTGACCATCGTATCTTTTAAAATAATAATCGAAGAAAAAATTCGTCTGCGCTAATAAATTGGCCCCCTCGAATCATGCGATTCTATATTTCTTTTATTTTTTTATCTCCAATACTTTAGGAGATATCCAGCTGTTCAGTCTTCCCGCGGACACCCTGTATACAATTGTCATTTTAAAAGAAAATTTTCATAACCCAACTAAAATAGATCCAGCAGAAGACTCCGAGCAGTTAACGCATGGTACAGTGATACCCGAGTAACGTTAAACTAATACTAAACAAATACTACATTTTTCGAAAGTGTTTTTCTCTTAACAGCATTTTTCAAACTGGCGGGATTCATAACTTCAATGATAATTATCGGATTGACTTAAAATTGTATACGCATATTATTTACTGAAATGACTGTTTCTCGTGCCACGTAGGAATTTTTTATACCAATCATAATTTTTTTCTTATGGTAAAAAAAGCATTATGGTTTTGTCTATATTTCAAATTTGTAACCACAATTGTCCGTAGTTTTAATATAAATAAAAATATTTCGAAACCTATGTAGCATGAAACCCACGATTTTAATAAACAAGTATATGTGCGAGTTTCTATTTTGTGATGATTACGCAAACAGTAGGAAATCCCACCAAGCACACGTATTTTTTTGCATAGAGCTCCGGGCGACGTGTAATAACTACTCCATTTGAAATGGGATTTCACTTTTTTACGATTTCATTTAGCTTCACTCCTCTGTTCGTTTGTTTGGTTCAAATCTTCTAACTCAGTTTTAACCCACTTCCACCAATGTAATAGACTTGAAATCAGCCTCCCGGGTTCGTCTTGAAAACGACAAAAAGTTAATGCGCTGCCCAGTAGTACCGCGGTTTCCACAAATACCAAAATCGAGAAATCATCCGTCACGTACAAATAGTTCAATTTTTTAGATCGTTCAATTAGTTGTGTCAATTGTATCATTTATAAAAAAATAATATTTAAAACCGTTCCAGACGACAATAGACGACAAGTGTAATTAAAAACACAATATAAATAAAAATAAAATATAAAAAAAACATTTTTAAGTTAAACGATTTTATTTAACTTGATCAAAAATGCACAAAGACTAAAAAAGAAGGAATTATTTTTTGTACTATAATTAAGATGGTGTTTTTTTCACTTTAAATAAAATCGTGGGACAGATATTTCATAACATTTGTATAATAAAAAATATCCTAAAAATGATACGAAATCTTTTTAAAACAATAAACATACTTATTTCGTTAATATCATTTTACGTATTTATATATTAGTTTGTTAATATGCATTTGAATTGATCTATACAGTTCTATAGATCCTGCCAAAGATGTATAAGTTAGTTACAAATATCTAATATGAGTGTTGCTGGAGAATATGTGATCTATGAATTCGGAGTATGTAGGTATACATAACGTGCTTATGTACTGTGGAGAACAATACATAAATACATACCTTTTTGCGATGCACGTATGATATGCGTTTTCATGGTATGTTTTATGGAATGCGCGGTATGTACTACGTCGATATCACGCTGGAGCGTCATAAATATGCAGGAGGCATATATACATGCATACATAAGCATGCATATGTGTACCTACATACATATATGTTTGCAAATACAATAACTTGTGGCTACTACTTTGGTATAAATGTGCCTCGTGATTGATCTTCGTTTGCGATTTGATTTTATAAGTATATACAACTTTCCTTGGACTTTCCTTTCCTCTTTGTATAGATACATAATGCACTTACATAAGTAGGTACAAACTTTGGAATGATGTTTGTAACATAAAGATTTGTTTTGTTTTCAATAGAAGACATATCTTGTAAGTGTTAAAACGTAAACTCTCCTGAAAAGCAGAAGACTGTATCAGCCATCTACTATCTCCTTTTAAAGATTTAGGAAAATATATATTCCGTTAACAATAAACAGAGCCTGAGATGTTTGAGGAAGTTTTAACGTTTTGAGTGGCGTCGACATGTTTTCATGTCCTGGGATTTGTATCCTGTGCACGGTTTTCGCGTGTGTTCATGTCGATATTTTTTGGAAACTATTGAAAGTATTGTCTAAAAGTCGTTGAATGTTTCCTTTGGAAAGAAATTAAGCTCAGAGTTCGCTTTGTATTTCGCCACCTCAGTAATCCTTCGCTCGCGCGGAAGTCGAGCCTTTAATGACTCATCTAATAATGAAAATTTTAATGTCTATTTTCTCTATTAGATCTTCGTGAAATTATCATCAAACGGATTGGCTCGATTCTCCTGATGAAAATCAATCTAAACTCAACCACGTTCGGGCTATTTTTAATTATAATCATATATACATGATGTATAATTTGTCTACGGAATTATGAAATGCTTCGAATTACGTATAATTGAAAATAGCCCGAATGAGATCATATTTGGAGTCATTTCTGTGGGAAGAATCTTGCCTACCAATCGGTAGTATTCCTATGAAGATTTAAAAGGCAATATAGAAGTTTAAGTTTTTATTAGTGTCAGCATGTCGTGAAAGTTTGGGACGAGCTGGATAGAACTCTCCTGGCAGAAGTTATCGTTTGGAAAGGCCTGAACGATTTGAAGGCGCACTTTTCAAAATCTTGTGGCACTCAAGGTGCTAAGCACAGTCAAGTTGAGAACTTAATTATATACATTTATTAATTAATTACATTGAATTAAAATAGGTAAATATAATGTCCTATAAAGAAGTGACTCTCTTTTCTCTGGACCGTAACTCGCAGGTCAGAGTTTTCTCATTCAAAATTCACGCTTAATTATTATTAAACCTAATATGTACATAGATCACCATATGTTTAACGCTAAACATTCCAAGACAGAACAAGAGATACAATGACATTACTTGAACAACTGGCTCATTCAATTGTATACATAGGTACATTAGGGTGTTTCAATTTTCCAAAGGTGCTATTTTCATATAACTTTGCTCGCCCCCTTGGTTCTATTCATCTAAGTGATCTGTATGCCAAATTTTGGACAAATTTAATAATATTTAGGGGTTCCACAGTTTTAGCACTAAGGTAGGCCTGGGGCGGTAGTAACACATTGATTTGAGAATACGATTACGCAGGAACTATTACATGTACAACAAAAACTCTTATACGGAAATGTTACTTGCTTATCTGGCATTATTGAGTCACAACAGTTTCACTGTATGTCAAATAATATCCAAGTTATTAATAAGAAATGAGAAGCGGAGTGTTATAGCCCTAACGTTACAGTGTAAAGTGTTGCAAGCGTCTCTGGCACCGGGTTGGTTGTAACACTGCATGAATTCTATGCAAACAAGGCAATATTATTCGCCTTCTTTGACACTATTCGGTTCTGTTTCGATACAATCGACCCCGACTGCCGATGTTATAATCGCCTCCGACTATGCTTTTGAACTTCAATTATAAATTGTGACTAACGAGACACTTAAAAGTGCTAAGTAACGATCAGTATTACTTTAAAAAAGGTCAAAGTACAGATTAATAAAAAGCATACTTGCAAAGGGAGTGTTTATGTACATTACATTCATAAGTCAGTAAGAAAAAATTACTTTAAGGTATCGAAAAGTTATTTTGTTCACTATCCATGTCTATTGCGTATCTATACTGCTAGAACATGGATGTGTGTATTCCAAATGTCATTGTTTATCATATGTATATCTAAAATTGGTGTTAATATTCGTTATATCTTTCAGATATTAGCGTGTTACATTCGTCCCCTGTTACTACCGCCCCCGGTTTACCGTACATATTTTCGCTTGTTCAGGTTTTAAAAATGTGGGTAAAATAATAAGGTACAGAATTTTTTTACGTGTGAACAATAATAATAATAATAATAAAATATAGATTTATCTAAGTCTAAGTCTTCTTTGAAGTTTACTTTCTTTTTTAAGGACTTGAGAATAAAAATAATTATCATTGGAAATCGTGTTTCCGTAGGCTGCTACATATTATTTAGTGTGCAAAATGTGCAACTTCTAAATATTACTCAATCTTCCTAAAATTTATCAGATATTCTTTTTATATTCATAGGAATCATGAACAAAATAAAAAAAATGCAATATTTTAATTTTAATCCTATAATGTGAAACACCCTAAGGTAAATACTTATATAGGCTGTGTTTCAATTCACGCATTATGCGCATAGACCGCAGAGCAGTCGCTGCGCGCATTCATAGCGTTCCGTTTCCAACAGCGCATGAACCGCAGTAACGAAACGGAACGGTTTTCGATGCGTTTGATGTTCATGGGGTTGCGCGGGAATGTTCGAACTTACTTACAATTAGCTATGCAGTTGGATGGATTACGTTAAATTTAATTCGAGACTTTTGGATGGTGGTCGAAGCACGCTTCCTAACCACATCGGTTACTTCGTCCTAAGGATCGGGGACCGACTCCTAACGAAATTTAATGGCTTTATTGGTTCCTGGATTTTCTCAACCCGTGTTTTTCTATTCTTCTTGGACAGCGGCAATTATTGAAAGCGACGACCATATTCTCTGAGTTTTACAGGACGAACTGCTGCTTTCCCAGCGTAATTTGGTAAGCAGATGTGTAAAGGAAAAATGAAGTTATTTCTTATCCGCGTCCGGGGTAAATTGAAGGTTTTGAAGGCTATTGAATACAATCACAGGCTCTCGTACGTCTTCTGGATTAGAGTATAGATGTAAATTTAGCATTATAAGAACACGTTCGAAAAACTTAGCAGTAAAAGCCTTTAAGAAATAACAATGCGCGCCACGTATTTGCTTCCTTTCTCATCTTCCGTTTCGATCCTGCCTAAAACCTTCTAGATGTGATGTTCGCTTCGAAATTGGGTCCGTTGCGTTGGTTGTGTTTCATGCAGCGAGTGCAAAGACGGCATACCCTGATTCGTAGAATTCCCTAGAATCCTCCAACTTCTAGCTCATGATGCGTGCAGCAACTACAGAAAATCAAACCATGGGCAGCCAATGCGCATATTATATTTGTCACTTTAAGACTCGTATAGACCGGGCAACAATCGCTGGCAACTTTGTCGCCAGCGACTCCAGCGGGTCGCCTGGCGACTCGCTGGGATGCATCGGCTTGTCTCCAGCGACTTGAACCGAGCGGCTGGCTTTCAAGCTGACTTCGTTAAAAATAGTCCGATTTACATGAAATTTGGTATGATTTTCATCGGAAAAAACATATGGAATCCATTGGTGTCACTTCCATATCGATACGATAAAGAATAAAGAATTGTTTTATTTCTGAAACAGGTATGAATCCTCGGCCGACCGCAGCGATTCTAGGTCGACCCCCCGCAGTCGAGGGTGAAATGTTCATTTCAGCGTATTAAGAAATTCTTTATTCTTTATTGTATGGGTATGGAAGTGACACCAATGGATTCCTTATGTTTTTCTGATGAAAATCATACTAAATGTCATACAAATCGGATTACTTTTGCACCAGATTTTACACCAAATCGGATTTGTATTCCTTATGTAAAAGTAGTCCGATTTACATGACATTTGGTATGATTTTAATCGGGAGAATGCCAGGAATCCATTGGCATCACTTCCCATTCGATACGATAAAGAAAAGAATTTCTTAATACGCTGTAATGGATATTGCACTCTCGACTGCGGAGGGTCGACCACGATTTGCCGGCAGAAAAAATGGGAGCCCGCTGACTGCGCGTGGTCCCGAAACTGAAATATTCGAGTAGTATTCGAATAATAACATTCGAATACTCAAATATTCGAAGTTTATTCGTAGCATTCGAATACTTGTAAAATATTCGAATATTGAATTATTCGAATTAGTCTCAGCCCTAGATCAAACCAATGACCCAGGCTGCTGGTTGATCATGTCGTGAGTTTGCTCGACTTTGGAAAAAAATTACTCATTTGATCCTCCTTGCCTATGGTCAATACAATGTTTGATATTGTAGCAAAAATAATATGGAAAGAACAATTCAGAATCAAATCTATTTATTATCATTATTATAATAGTATTTTATTTAAATGTCCCAGTGTTCATTTTGTAGGCATAGTAAAAATAATAGTTTGTTCAATCTTTTACCCTCCAATCTATTTCTTTGCTGAAGGGTAAACGATTGACCAAACTATTGCTTTTACTAAGCGTACAAAAGGAACACTGGAACATTTAAACGAAATACTGTTATAGTAATGATAATAAATAGATATGATTCTGAATTGTTCTTTTCGTTTTTTATTTTATTTCACTAGTTATGGCCTGTTAATTAATTCAAAACGCAGAAGTATTCGATGTTAAGAAAGCATCGATACGTAGTTGCGATGCATTACATCGAAAAATACTATCCGATGTTTCTTTTAAGTGGAGATCCCTAGTAAGCGTGATTTTTTAATGCAATAGCGAGTTAGTGAAATTGTACAGATTAAGAACAATACAGGGCTTGTTGAAGAAAAGAAGAAGAAATTGATAATTAACTGTAAAGTATTGAAGTACATCCTATAGTAAATTTTTAACGTATACATCTACTATAGGATATATATATATATATGTGTGTGTGTATATATATATATATACACACACGTTAAAAATTTACCACAGAGTCGGCGATGTTTCCCATTCGGAACGGGAAACAGGGATACAGGCACTAGACACTCCGGCGATGTTGCTCACCGTCCACTTGAATACAGTTTTTCGGGAACATGTGGCCAACAGTCATTTCTGGAAGGCTGTTTGAGGCAAGGGTCGATTTGCTGTATCCCACAGAGATTGTTGCAAGTCACCGGGAGTAGTATAGCAAGGGGGAATCTAACCCTGGTCCTCTGAGGGGGGCGCGGGGGCGGGTGGAAGTGAGGGCGCGCGGGGGAGTGCGGTGGGGGGAACTTTAGGCGCGGGGACAGCGGGGAGTGGAAGACTGGTTGCGCGCGCACGAGCCGCGGAGTGGGGGAAGCTATAATCGTGGAGGGGATCAGTCCAGGCCGAGCGGCCGCGGAGACCTCTTCAGACCTGCCCCGCCGTCAGAAATTTTTTCAGAGGGGAATGACCTGCAGCCGAAATTTTTTGCGTACCTAACCGAGGGAGGGAACGATCTTGGCCCACCCCGAAAATTTTTTCACCCTTGGCCCACACCGATCTAGCGAACCGCCAAGCGCAGAGAAATAATAATTTATCAGAAATTGTTTCGAGCGACGTTTTACAAATCGCATATTCGGGGAGGGAAAGAGACGGCACTACATAGTTGTAAAGCTAAATTCTGAGAGAGAGGGAAAGAGACAGCACAATCGCATGCATTCTAAAGCTAAAATTTTTCAAAATGTTTTTCAATCTTAACGTCGCAGCGTATCGCGAGTAATTTGACTCCCCTGGAGCAGCTGCGCGAGATAATGTCATTTGGCGGCGCGAAAAACGCTCGAATGAAAATTTTTCAGAGGGGGGACTGACCCCCGAAAATCTTTTTCACACCTAACCGAGCGAGGGAATGACCTTGGCCCACACCGATCTAGCGAACCAATATGCAGCAGAGAAATAATAATTTATCAGAAATTGTTTCGAGCGACGTTTTACAAATCACATATTCGGGGAGGGAAAGAGATAGCACTACATAGTGGTACCAGCTAAATCCTGAGAGAGGGAAAGAGACAGCACAATCGCATGCATTCTAAAGCTAACAGTATTTCAAAATGTTTTTCAATCTTAGCGTCGCAGCGTATCGCGCGATCTCGCGTAATTTGACTCCCCTGGAGCAGCTGCGCGAGATGATGTCATTTGGCGGCGCGAAAAACGCTCGAATGAAAATTTTTCAGAGGGGGGACTGACCCCCGAAAATCTTTTTCACACCTAACCGAGCGAGGGAATGGCCTTGGCCCACCCCCGAAAATTTTTTCACACTTGGCCCACACCGATCTAGCGAACCAATATGCAGCAGAAATTGTTTAATAATTTATCAGAAATTGTTTCGAGCGATGTCGGGAAAGATCGACGTTTTACAAACCATATATTCGGGGACGGGAAAGAGAGAGAGAGAGAGAGACGGCACAAGCACAGTTATTTTAAAGCTAAATTCGGGGAGGGAAAGAGACAGTGGTACAATCGCATGCATTCTAAAGCTAACAGTATTTCAAATGTTTTTCAATCTTAATATCGCAGCGTATCGCGCGATCGTGTGTAATTTGACTCCTCTGGGGCAGCCGTGCAGGATAACGTCATTTTCACGGCGCGAAGAAGGCGCGAATCATAGAATTATGCGATGTCAGCTGAAATTTTTTTTCCAAACCAACAGACACTTTTTCCCCAACGCAGAGAAATAATAATTTCATGAATAAACGATCTAGCGAACCATTCTGTAGCAAACAGACATATTTTTTCCAACGCAGAGAAATAATTTTCAAACAAATATGTAACAAGCATTCTAAAGCTAGCATGTTTTTAAAGCGTTCAGATTTAGCGTCGCAGCGTATCGCGCGATGACACGACGCGAAGAACGCGTGAACGAAATATAATACTATTTAAAACGTTGAATCTTAGAATTAGGTGGTGAGGAAAGAATGAGGGTAAATAAAATAGAGACATAATATGTTTTAAATGATAATATATTGTTACAGGCAAAGAATATGAAAATAGAATAATAATAATTTAACATTTTTCTTCCTACGAGCATCAGCTAGAATATCATTGATGGCACATGCTAACAGTTCGCAATCTACAAGATAATCCTCGTCGTAATATTCGCTATCACGTATGATTTTAGCAGCACGACGCGTATCTAATGTTTCGCAGGCAACATCGCTCTGTTGTAGCACGTTAACAAAATTTAAAAATTTCAGCCGCACATCTTGTGCAGTTTCATACAACCGCAGATACACATAGGCTATACACAGATCAAGATTAAATAAAAATGTTACAGTATTCAGTTTCAAATACAGCGGCTTAGTATCTAGTGTTATCTTTACAATCAGAGAATCATAGAAAGAATTATGTGGAGTCGATAGAAATTCGTGAGGAGAGGTCTTATGCTACTGCATAAAAATTTAATTCTAGCTAAATAAAAAATCATAAACATTAATGAAATTAAAAATCTTATAAAAATAATTCTTAAATACCCAGCTATAACAATTAATGAAAATCTACCTCTAAAATACTCAGCATTAAATCCAGACACCAATTCTGATTCCGCCTCCACTAAATCTGGCTCAATTAATAATCTAATTAAAAACATTAAATAAATTGGAATTAAAATTAAATATAAATAGAATATAAAAATATAAAATAAAAAGAGAAATAGAAAAATATAAAAACAAAAAATATAATAATAATTTAATTTATTGCTCATTTTCGTGTTACAATTCAACGATCATATACTCTTTTCATTTCATTCCCGCGATTGTGTCAGTGTCCAACCCTTCTAATGTATCCTGCTGTGTCTTAACAATTTTTCTATTTTACAAGTGTTTCCTAATCTATTCTATGCTGTATAAACTTCTTTTATCACTTTCCAGTTCTTTCCATCTTTTCCTTCTCCCTATTATCTCCTGTAAAATAGCCAAGTTTTTCCTTCTCTTCTTTCCAATTCCCACCACTCTCTCCACGTACTTCACATGCTTCAATCACGTGTTCCACACTTTCTTCCTCTTTCTTATAAAGCCTAAATACCCTTTCTTCTCTCTTTAGCCAATATTTGCAGGCCCTGTTTCACTACTTTTTGATCTTTCCCCCCAATAGTATTTCGGCTTATCTCCAGGTTTCCTTGCCACCTCTCTTAATTCTCTTAGGAACTTTGACTCTTTTACTTTCGTCTCTCTCTCTTGTTCTTGGATGTCTTTACTTATCTGCTCTATTTTGATCGACACTTCTTTCCCATTTAATCTTCTTCTTTCCAATTCTTCATTTGACCATCCTCTCCCTTCCAAGAATTTGATTCTCATTCTTTCCCTTTTCGTAACTTCATTTCCTCTCATTAGACTTCTCCCACTTTCATATCTTATCGATCCTTCTTCCGAGTTTATTAACCTCTCTTCAAACTTCATTGCTCATTCTCCCATTTCAATTGCTATGCCATCTCTTCCTGTTTCTTTTAACAGCCAGTATGTTGGTGTTGATCTCTCCAATTTCATTATCCACCGCATGTATTTCACCTGCAATTATTATAATTAATATAAATTGTATTAATCTTGAAATTAAAAGAGCTAATTATAAATTATTTTTTTATGTGGAATAATAATTATAAATTTATAATTATTGGTGATATGTTATTCGATTTTATTGATATCTAGTTTTTAAATGAATTTATTCATATATTTAATTAATTATGAAAAGTATTTTTATTTTTGTTAAATATAACAAATTTATGGGATTATCTACACATTTATATTATTATTATTGATTTGATGTATTTAAGAATTGTAATTTTAAAATTTAATTTCATTTAAGATAATTTAATAACTTATTTCATTGATAAAAAATTTAAGAATTTTGGTGCAATTTTTTAAATAAATTATATAAATGAATTATGCGTAGGCTATAATGATAAAATTAATAACTAATTTAGTGAATATATTTTTTAGATAAAAATGAACTAAAGGAATTCTGCAAATTAAAAATATTCACCTGTTTATCAAAAAACATGTCTTTATGTTTAATAATTTAAAGTCTGCTCTGCCCAATGAATTATTTTTTAGTGGCTGCAGTATATTGACTACATGGTAGCATACAAAGGTAGTAATATAATTAGTCTTTTTATTGAAGGCTCGAATGAATGAGTTGATAAAATATTTCCTGTCTCTAGATTAAACTGTTAATTTAAATTTTAAGTAAAAATGCTGAGATTTTTTCTATAGGACGAGAAGATCCTATAGAATTTTATAATTTGTTTTAGGAATAAGTTTTAATAAAATTAAGTAATTTATTGGGAGGATATTTAAAATTATTTAACTTTAAAAAATTTATCCAAGTATTCTTGTTTCAAAAGATAGTTTATTAAAAATTGCTAGATTTAATTACCTTGGAGATAACAGCGTAATATCTTTGGAGAGATTATATTTATGAAGATGATTGCGACCTCGATGTTGAATTATTATATAATTTAAATGCAGCAGTTTAAATATTAAGTCTGTTCGACTTTTAATATCTTACATGATTTCAGTTCAGATCGACGTGAGCCAAACTAATTTAGTGAACATATTTTTTAGATAAAAATGAACTAAAGGAATTCTGAAAATTAAAAATATTCACCTGTTTATCAAAAAACATGTCTTTATGTTTAATAATTTAAAGTCTGCTCTGCCCAATGAATTATTTTTAAGTGGCTGCAGTATATTGACTACATTGTAGCATACAAAGGTAGTAAGTATAATAATTAGTCTTTTTATTGAAGGCTTGAATGAATGAGTTGATGAAATATTTCCTGTCTCTAGATTAAACTGTTAATTTAAATTTTAAGTAAAAATGCTTAGATTTTTTCTATGGGGCGAGAAGACCCTACAGAATTTTATAATTTATTTTAGGAATAAGTTTTAATAAAATTAAGTAATTTATTGGGAGGATATTTAAAATTATTTAACTTTAAAAAATTTATCCAAGTGTTCTTGTTTCAAATGATAGTTTATTAAAAAATTGTTAGATTTAATTACTTTGGGGATAACAGCGTAATATCTTTGGAGAGATCATATTTATGAAGATGATTGCGACCTCGATGTTGAATTAGGATATAATTTAAATGCAGCAGTTTAAATATTAAGTCTGTTCGAGTTTTAATATCTTACATGATTTCAGTTCAGATCGACGCATGCCAGATCGGTTTCTATCTGTATTTATCTAATAAGTTTTTGTACGAAAGGATTTAATTTATAAATTATTTTTACTATTTTCAATAAAAATTGGAATTTTATATTTATTAAGAATAGGTGTTTACCCTGTGATAATTGATGGTTGGTTGGGCTTCAAATTCTAATTATTCAATATTAGGAGCGATTGGATCAATTTCACAGTCAGTTTCTTATGAAGTCCGTTTATTTTTAACAATATTTTCCGTAATTTTATTAATTGAAAGTTATTCATTATTGGATTTATATAAATTTCAATATTACATTAAATTTATTTTAATTTTAATCCCAATACTACGACAAGAAAACCGCGGATAGGTCTTTTAAAATCGGAGACCAAGTGCTACTGCACGACGAGACGTTAAGACGCGGACGGTCACAAAACTAACACCTGCATGGATAGGTCCCTACACGATTAAAAACATGCACGATAACAATAATTACAGTATAAAGGCCGACGAACAATCCGCGTTCACGCGAACCGACTCAAACACTTTATAGAATAGGGCAGGAATAGGAAAATGGTCGCAGTTATGAGGGGAAGTAACAGCGCACCAACAACTATGTAGATTTGAAAAAAGAGGCGAAATATATTTATTTAAAAAAAAAATGTTGGAGAGAAAAATTTTTAAATAAGTATTTTAAAATAAGTAATTTAACTAATCAGGATATTCGCCGTTTTTGAGGGTTTAATTTAGATTTAAATTTATTTAAAACACAGTTCAATTGGTCTTTCTGATGTCTCGCATCTAAAGCTATTTGCGGGCTTAAAAATTCTAACGAATTTAAAAATTTCTCATTAAAAGGCAATCTCCTAACAGTATGTTTGAAGGCAGATTGGTAATATTTTTTTATATTTTTCATAAGAGTCTATAATTCCTTGGCTATTTTCTGAATTACTACTTCTAATTTTATTAATGGTTGCCATCGATTCCTCTCCAATAAAAATTGATTGCTGTGGCAGTAAATTATCTTCATTATATACGTCTACTTCATGTGAATTGGGTGCTACAATATACTCACGCTTTATAAAATTTCCTCCCAATGATCTTAATAATCTAAAACATTCAGGGAGCAGGCAATGAACTAGAATTTTCGAATTCTGAAACACTGTGTTGAATCTTGTAAATATGTTTAACGCGTAATTTAAAAATTGCAAATAAGCCTTAGTATAAGGGCAACTTAATGTTCGAAATATTTGGTTTGTTCTTTCGGAATAATTGTGTTCTGCTGCTGCCTCCGCAAAGACAGCAAATAAAACTGTCCACTGACTTAACGTTCTTTCTACAATTTCCGGTAGTACAACCCATCTGATCGGAGATGGCTGCAGAATTTTTCCCTTACATCGTCCATAAAATCTTGCAGGTCTTCTAAAACTTTCTGTTGTTTTTGATTTACTGTAAGACATGTATAAATGAAAGTGAATAATTGCTGTATTTGCAATGGCAAGTAATCGCTCGCACGGCACGCGACCAAATACATTGAAAAGCAAAAGCATGGGAAGACAGGCATTTCTTCATGCACGTGTATCACATCGTGATTGTATTATATCGAATAAATCCTCTGAACACATATACGCACATTTACGGCTCGAATAATCGTCGTAGCCCCCAAAAGTCCGGATCATCATTGTCGTCGATGAACGCCCAACGGTCTAAATCGTCTCGAACCTCGCGCCAAAACTGCCTGCAGCCATGCATTAATTTTCTACATTTAATGCTGTTGTATCCTTTCGTATATGGATACTCTGTTCGCTGAAACATATGAGAAACTATAGAAAACATGTGCTTTTTATGAAAAGACCTTGTAGTCGCTACGTACAAATATCACTTACCAAATACTCCTTCATCTCGTTGCTGTCGTCGCACCACATCCTGATTGAAACGCGTAATGATCCCTCGCAGTGGCAGATTGACGAGCAACTGGTCTCGCTGCATCTCCAAGCTCCCGCATGTAGATCCATGCCCAAAGTTGCATAGCCTTGCAAAAGTAAGATACCGTTGTTCTCCACCTGCATATTCGCTGACCATCCTCTCCTTCAATGCATCTTCTTCGAGTTATTCACTGACCACCATCTCCTTTTTCTTCTTCGCACTCGTCTTCTTCCTCTTCTTCTTTGGACACATCTCTTCTTCGAATTATTCACTGATCACCCTCTCCTTTTTCTTCTTCGCACTCGTCTTCTTCCCGTTCTTCTTTGGACACATCATTCGAACCACTTTCAACGTCTATCGTACCACCCTGGACGTGTATCGAACGTCTATCGTACCACTCTGGACGTGTATCGAACGTCTATCGTACCACTCTGGACGTGTATCGAACGTCTATCGTACCACTCTGAACGTTATCGAACGTCAATCGAACCACTCTGAACGTGTATCGAACGTCTATCGTATCACTCTGAACGAGTATCGAACGTCTATCGTACCACTCTGAACGTGTATCGAACGTTCAGAGTGGTACGATACACGTTCGATACACGTTCAGAGTGGTTCGATTGACGTTCGATAACGTTCAGAGTGGTACGATAGACGTTCGATACACGTCCAGAGTGGTACGATAGACGTTGAAAGTTGTACCATACCCGTTCGATTGATGTTGAAAGTGGTACCACACACGTTCGATACACGTTCGATACGTGATCAAAGTGGTTCAATACATGTTCGATACACGTCCAGAGTGGTACGTTAGACGTTCGATACACGTTCGATATGCGATCAAAGTGGTACGTTAGACGTTGAAAGTGGTTCGAATGATGTGTCCAAAGAAGAACGGGAAGAAGACGAGTGCGAAGAAGAAAAAGGAGAGGGTGATCAGTGAATAATTCGAAGAAGAGATGTGTCCAAAGAAGAAGAGGAAGAAGACGAGTGCGAAGAAGAAAAAGGAGATGGTGGTCAGTGAATAACTCGAAGAAGATGCATTGAAGGAGAGGATGGTCAGCGAATATGCAGGTGGAGAACAACGGTATCTTACTTTTGCAAGGCTATGCAACTTTGGGCATGGATCTACATGCGGGAGCTTGGAGATGCAGCGAGACCAGTTGCTCGTCAATCTGCCACTGCGAGGGATCATTACGCGTTTCAATCAGGATGTGGTGCGACGACAGCAACGAGATGAAGGAGTATTTGGTAAGTGATATTTGTACGTAGCGACTACAAGGTCTTTTCATAAAAAGCACATGTTTTCTATAGTTTCTCATATGTTTCAGCGAACAGAGTATCCATATACGAAAGGATACAACAGCATTAAATGTAGAAAATTAATGCATGGCTGCAGGCAGTTTTGGCGCGAGGTTCGAGACGATTTAGATCGTTGGGCGTTCATCGACGACAATGATGATCCGGACTTTTGGGGGCTACGACGATTATTCGAGCCGTAAATGTGCGTATATGTGTTCAGAGGATTTATTCGATATAATACAATCACGATGTGATACACGTGCATGAAGAAATGCCTGTCTTCCCATGCTTTTGCTTTTCAATGTATTTGGTCGCGTGCCGTGCGAGCGATTACTTGCCATTGCAAATACAGCAATTATTCACTTTCATTTATACATGTCTTACAGTAAATCAAAAACAACAGAAAGTTTTAGAAGACCTGCAAGATTTTATGGACGATGTAAGGGAAAATTCTGCAGCCATCTCCGATCAGATGGGTTGTACTACCGGAAATTGTAGAAAGAACGTTAAGTCAGTGGACAGTTTTATTTGCTGTCTTTGCGGAGGCAGCAGCAGAACACAATTATTCCGAAAGAACAAACCAAATATTTCGAACATTAAGTTGCCCTTATACTAAGGCTTATTTGCAATTTTTAAATTACGCGTTAAACATATTTACAAGATTCAACACAGTGTTTCAGAATTCGAAAATTCTAGTTCATTGCCTGCTCCCTGAATGTTTTAGATTATTAAGATCATTGGGAGGAAATTTTATAAAGCGTGAGTATATTGTAGCACCCAATTCACATGAAGTAGACGTATATAATGAAGATAATTTACTGCCACAGCAATCAATTTTTATTGGAGAGGAATCGATGGCAACCATTAATAAAATTAGAAGTAGTAATTCAGAAAATAGCCAAGGAATTATAGACTCTTATGAAAAATATAAAAAAATATTACCAATCTGCCTTCAAACATACTGTTAGGAGATTGCCTTTTAATGAGAAATTTTTAAATTCGTTAGAATTTTTAAGCCCGCAAATAGCTTTAGATGCGAGACATCAGAAAGACCAATTGAACTGTGTTTTAAATAAATTTAAATCTAAATTAAACCCTCAAAAACGGCGAATATCCTGATTAGTTAAATTACTTATTTTAAAATACTTATTTAAAAATTTTTCTCTCCAACATTTTTTTTTTAAATAAATATATTTCGCCTCTTTTTTCAAATCTACATAGTTGTTGGTGCGCTGTTACTTCCCCTCATAACTGCGACCATTTTCCTATTCCTGCCCTATTCTATAAAGTGTTTGAGTCGGTTCGCGTGAACGCGGATTGTTCGTCGGCCTTTATACTGTAATTATTGTTATCGTGCATGTTTTTAATCGTGTAGGGACCTATCCATGCAGGTGTTAGTTTTGTGACCGTCCGCGTCTTAACGTCTCGTCGTGCAGTAGCACTTGGTCTCCGATTTTAAAAGACCTATCCGCGGTTTTCTTGTCGTAGTATTGGGATTAAAATTAAAATAAATTTAATGTAATATTGAAATTTATATAAATCCAATAATGAATAACTTTCAATTAATAAAATTACGGAAAATATTGTTAAAAATAAACGGACTTCATAAGAAACTGACTGTGAAATTGATCCAATCGCTCCTAATATTGAATAATTAGAATTTGAAGCCCAACCAACCATCAATTATCACAGGGTAAACACCTATTCTTAATAAATATAAAATTCCAATTTTTATTGAAAATAGTAAAAATAATTTATAAATTAAATCCTTTCGTACAAAAACTTATTAGATAAATATAGATAGAAACCGATCTGGCTCACGTCGATCTGAACTGAAATCATGTAAGATATTAAAACTCGAACAGACTTAATATTTAAACTGCTGCATTTAAATTATATCCTAATTCAACATCGAGGTCGCAATCATCTTCATAAATATGATCTCTCCAAAGATATTACGCTGTTATCCCCAAAGTAATTAAATCTAACAATTTTTTAATAAACTATCTTTTGAAACAAGAACACTTGGATAAATTTTTTAAAGTTAAATAATTTTAAATATCCTCCCAATAAATTACTTAATTTTATTAAAACTTATTCCTAAAATAAATTATAAAATTCTGTAGGGTCTTCTCGCCCCATAGAAAAAATCTAAGCATTTTTACTTAAAATTTAAATTAACAGTTTAATCTAGAGACAGGAAATATTTCATCAACTCATTCATTCAAGCCTTCAATAAAAAGACTAATTATTATACTTACTACCTTTGTATGCTACAATGTAGTCAATATACTGCAGCCACTTAAAAATAATTCATTGGGCAGAGCAGACTTTAAATTATTAAACATAAAGACATGTTTTTTGATAAACAGGTGAATATTTTTAATTTTCAGAATTCCTTTAGTTCATTTTTATCTAAAAAATATGTTCACTAAATTAGTTATTAATTTTATCATTATAGCCTACGCATAATTCATTTATATAATTTATTTAAAAAATTGCACCAAAATTCTTAAATTTTTTATCAATGAAATAAGTTATTAAATTATCTTAAATGAAATTAAATTTTAAAATTACAATTCTTAAATACATCAAATCAATAATAATAATATAAATGTGTAGATAATCCCATAAATTTGTTATATTTAACAAAAATAAAAATACTTTTCATAATTAATTAAATATATGAATAAATTCATTTAAAAACTAGATATCAATAAAATCGAATAACATATCACCAATAATTATAAATTTATAATAATTATTCCACATAAAAAAAATAATTTATAATTAGCTCTTTTAATTTCAAGATTAATACAATTTATATTAATTATAATAATTGCAGGTGAAATACATGCGGTGGATAATGAAATTGGAGAGATCAACACCAACATACTGGCTGTTAAAAGAAACAGGAAGAGATGGCATAGCAATTGAAATGGGAGAATGAGCAATGAAGTTTGAAGAGAGGTTAATAAACTCGGAAGAAGGATCGATAAGATATGAAAGTGGGAGAAGTCTAATGAGAGGAAATGAAGTTACGAAAAGGGAAAGAATGAGAATCAAATTCTTGGAAGGGAGAGGATGGTCAAATGAAGTATTGGAAAGAAGAAGATTAAATGGGAAAGAAGTGTCGATCAAAATAGAGCAGATAAGTAAAGACATCCAAGAACAAGAGTGAGAGACGAAAGTAAAAGAGGCAAAGTTCCTAAGAGAATTAAGAGAGGTGGCAAGGAAACCTGGAGATAAGCCGAAATACTATTGGGGGAAAGATCAAAAAGTAGTGAAACAGGGCCTGCAAATATTGGCTAAAGAGAGAAGAAAGGGTATTTAGGCTTTATAAGAAAGAGGAAGAAAGAGTGGAACACGTGATTGAAGCATGTGAAGTACGTGGAGAGAGTGGTGGGAATTGGAAAGAAGAGAAGGAAAAACTTGGCTATTTTACAGGAGATAATAGGGAGAAGGAAAAGATGGAAAGAACTGGAAAGTGATAAAAGAAGTTTATACAGCATAGAATAGATTAGGAAACACTTGTAAAATAGAAAAATTGTTAAGACACAGCAGGATACATTAGAAGGGTTGGACACTGACACAATCGCGGGAATGAAATGAAAAGAGTATATGATCGTTGAATTGTAACACGAAAATGAGCAATAAATTAAATTATTATTATATTTTTTGTTTTTATATTTTTCTATTTCTCTTTTTATTTTATATTTTTATATTCTATTTATATTTAATTTTAATTCCAATTTATTTAATGTTTTTAATTAGATTATTAATTGAGCCAGATTTAGTGGAGGCGGAATCAGAATTGGTGTCTGGATTTAATGCTGAGTATTTTAGAGGTAGATTTTCATTAATTGTTATAGCTGGGTATTTAAGAATTATTTTTATAAGATTTTTAATTTCATTAATGTTTATGATTTTTTATTTAGCTAGAATTAAATTTTTATGCAGTAGCATAAGACCTCTCCTCACGAATTTCTATCGACTCCACATAATTCTTTCTATGATTCTCTGATTGTAAAGATAACACTAGATACTAAGCCGCTGTATTTGAAACTGAATACTGTAACATTTTTATTTAATCTTGATCTGTGTATAGCCTATGTGTATCTGCGGTTGTATGAAACTGCACAAGATGTGCGGCTGAAATTTTTAAATTTTGTTAACGTGCTACAACAGAGCGATGTTGCCTGCGAAACATTAGATACGCGTCGTGCTGCTAAAATCATACGTGATAGCGAATATTACGACGAGGATTATCTTGTAGATTGCGAACTGTTAGCATGTGCCATCAATGATATTCTAGCTGATGCTCGTAGGAAGAAAAATGTTAAATTATTATTATTCTATTTTCATATTCTTTGCCTGTAACAATATATTATCATTTAAAACATATTATGTCTCTATTTTATTTACCCTCATTCTTTCCTCACCACCTAATTCTAAGATTCAACGTTTTAAATAGTATTATATTTCGTTCACGCGTTCTTCGCGTCGTGTCATCGCGCGATACGCTGCGACGCTAAATCTGAACGCTTTAAAAACATGCTAGCTTTAGAATGCTTGTTACATATTTGTTTGAAAATTATTTCTCTGCGTTGGAAAAAATATGTCTGTTTGCTACAGAATGGTTCGCTAGATCGTTTATTCATGAAATTATTATTTCTCTGCGTTGGGGAAAAAGTGTCTGTTGGTTTGGAAAAAATTTCAGCTGACATCGCATAATTCTATGATTCGCGCCTTCTTCGCGCCGTGAAAATGACGTTATCCTGCACGGCTGCCCCAGAGGAGTCAAATTACACACGATCGCGCGATACGCTGCGATATTAAGATTGAAAAACATTTGAAATACTGTTAGCTTTAGAATGCATGCGATTGTACCACTGTCTCTTTCCCTCCCCGAATTTAGCTTTAAAATAACTGTGCTTGTGCCGTCTCTCTCTCTCTCTCTCTCTTTCCCGTCCCCGAATATATGGTTTGTAAAACGTCGATCTTTCCCGACATCGCTCGAAACAATTTCTGATAAATTATTAAACAATTTCTGCTGCATATTGGTTCGCTAGATCGGTGTGGGCCAAGTGTGAAAAAATTTTCGGGGGTGGGCCAAGGCCATTCCCTCGCTCGGTTAGGTGTGAAAAAGATTTTCGGGGGTCAGTCCCCCCTCTGAAAAATTTTCATTCGAGCGTTTTTCGCGCCGCCAAATGACATCATCTCGCGCAGCTGCTCCAGGGGAGTCAAATTACGCGAGATCGCGCGATACGCTGCGACGCTAAGATTGAAAAACATTTTGAAATACTGTTAGCTTTAGAATGCATGCGATTGTGCTGTCTCTTTCCCTCTCTCAGGATTTAGCTGGTACCACTATGTAGTGCTATCTCTTTCCCTCCCCGAATATGTGATTTGTAAAACGTCGCTCGAAACAATTTCTGATAAATTATTATTTCTCTGCTGCATATTGGTTCGCTAGATCGGTGTGGGCCAAGGTCATTCCCTCGCTCGGTTAGGTGTGAAAAAGATTTTCGGGGGTCAGTCCCCCCTCTGAAAAATTTTCATTCGAGCGTTTTTCGCGCCGCCAAATGACATTATCTCGCGCAGCTGCTCCAGGGGAGTCAAATTACTCGCGATACGCTGCGACGTTAAGATTGAAAAACATTTTGAAAAATTTTAGCTTTAGAATGCATGCGATTGTGCTGTCTCTTTCCCTCTCTCTCAGAATTTAGCTTTACAACTATGTAGTGCCGTCTCTTTCCCTCCCCGAATATGCGATTTGTAAAACGTCGCTCGAAACAATTTCTGATAAATTATTATTTCTCTGCGCTTGGCGGTTCGCTAGATCGGTGTGGGCCAAGGGTGAAAAAATTTTCGGGGTGGGCCAAGATCGTTCCCTCCCTCGGTTAGGTACGCAAAAAATTTCGGCTGCAGGTCATTCCCCTCTGAAAAAATTTCTGACGGCGGGGCAGGTCTGAAGAGGTCTCCGCGGCCGCTCGGCCTGGACTGATCCCCTCCACGATTATAGCTTCCCCCACTCCGCGGCTCGTGCGCGCGCAACCAGTCTTCCACTCCCCGCTGTCCCCGCGCCTAAAGTTCCCCCCACCGCACTCCCCCGCGCGCCCTCACTTCCACCCGCCCCCGCGCCCCCCTCAGAGGACCTGGGTTAGAATCCCCCTTGCTATACTACTACCGGGTCTATTCGTATCTCTTAACGTTTAAAGGACGAGTCGCCAGACACGAGTTGCCGGGCACAAGTCGCCGGTTAAAAGTCGCCGAATACAAGTCGCTGGAGACAAGTCGGTTGTCCCACCGACTCGCCAGCGACTCCAGCGACAAAGTTGCCGGCGATTGTTGCCCGGTCTATACGAGCCTTTACGTGTGCTTCTGTATTCAAGCTGAGTATTCCCTATTTATCCAGATGATAAATATTTTATATTTTTGTAAATACAAGACATTTTAAAGCTTTAAATAATTTTGTTTATTTGTGTCATCCAAAATATAATTATACATAGACATTTCAATTGGAAGATAAATCGCACGTGGATATGTAAGCAGAAACTGCATTTTCATTTTCGCTGAGCAGAAATAGACATTTTATACTTTATATTAAATCGACTATTATTAGGTTAAAATGTTTTTAAAAATACTTCTTGTTTATTTTATGTGTAAAGGGAGGGTTAAATATTACGTCTAAAAAGTTTTTTTGTAGATTGTTGCCTAAATAAATAATAAAAATCTATTTTTACGATAACAGAACTCTTACATGATTAGAAATAGGGACATTGACGTTATACCCGAATTCATAAAGATACAGTTGCTGCATAACAATATTATTTTGGAAGGATATTAAGTTATAAAAAGTTGACAAATGTAGCGTAAAAGAACGAAATATCTAATAAACATTTATTGTCATGTAGCATATATGTATGTTATATTTTCTGTCACTTTAAGGAGGGGACCACATAATTTGGTGTATGTTTTTCAAAGCGTACGTAAAGAGACAAATACGCATGCGTGCATGAATTGCACGCTTCATGCGCTAGAAGTGGGAGAATTCTAGGGAATCCTATGTGCCACCAACGCCACCAATGCACGGCATAGACTGAAACGGAACGGTTTTCTCTGCAGTCTATGCGCATTAGGGTGGTCCTTATTTTTTGACCATAAAATATTTTGCACGCCGCCCCCTAATTTTGTTCCATTTCATGAAAAAGTAATTTGTGCAAAATTTGAGATCGATTGAACGTCGGGAAGACGTGGCACAATTGAGTTGAAGTTTTGAAATAATAGTGATTTCTCGTCAATTTCGGACATAATTGTGTTCGGCTATTTTGGAAGTATCAGTGAATATTTTTTAATAAAAGTACAGTTTATTAGATGTATAATAATAATATGTATGTATTACTTCGAAAAATATTGACGAAATCTTTGAGTTTTATCTTTTAAAATTAGTATACAACGCAACGTATAGGCCATAATAGGCAACCGGGGGTCTTAACTACACTATCCAACACGTATTTGGATCTGCAATATGCACTCCGAGATCCTAGTGGAGGTTTTCGTCCCAAACACGAATCCGTAAATAGAATTGCTCTATCACTCTCAGTTTTTGAAAAACATGAGTTTTTGTAAAAAGCGCACGATTTTGGGCAAGAATGAGGTATTACGTGAAAACCAAGAATGCTAGAAAGTTGTATTTAGTCTCAAAAGATAGAGGAGAGTTTCCTGAATATATCGGTGTATACAGTTATTAAATTTGATGGTTTTATATGATTGTAAACGGCCGTCAAAGTTTAAAAAAGTGCCGATGTGCATGATTTCTACGCAACACTTTTGCATTTTTACGAAAAGTTGTTTATCTAGCACGAATTCGCTACAGAGTATCGGATTCTGTAGACATTTCTGAAGAAGAAACCATCAACGGAAAATGTCGGAACGGTTTTTAACTCGGACTGCTTGAGAAAATATCCAGCGGGAACGCGTGCATGGTGTTTTGCCGCCTGGCGGCCCTGGCTACGCGCAATCGACACGGTGCCCCGTAGAGTGGCCCTTAGCTATAGGGGTCAAAATTTTTTGAGTTTTTTTTGTCTTCGGCTACTTTCGAAGTATCAGTGAATATTTTTTAATAGCTTTCAATAGCTAGGTTTCTATACCTAGGTTTCTATAATTGGTTTCTATAGCTAAGGACCGCCCTACTGCAGCAGCACCGAAATATGACATACAACGTTCGTCACTGAATTGACGTTGAAAGACCCTTAGTCTTGAAAATCCAGTCACAGGTGCCCAGGTATAGAACTCGGATCCTTCGTGTGTCCTGAATCAGGACCCGTTACGCGTAGGTACTCTCGGGTATTTCCCCGTGGGCCTGGGTGAGTCAGGCTATGGCCGCGTTACTCATCTGACAGTCAGACTCGCCCA
The DNA here is from genome assembly GCA_029448645.1 of Andrena camellia. Lineage (NCBI taxonomy): Eukaryota > Metazoa > Arthropoda > Insecta > Hymenoptera > Andrenidae > Andrena > Andrena camellia. The sequence continues at coordinate 26,463,315 of CM055679.1, forward strand.
GGTCAGTATTTTTCGGCGTACGGAAGTGGATACCTTCCGCTGTCCACGCATTTTCAAGCTGACTTTTCCCGCGCGTTTTCGGCGTCACTAGAGGGACGCGATTCTCTGCGAGGGCTGTATAAATAGCCCTCCGAAGGTGTCGCGATCTCTCACTCTTGAACAAGCCCTCTGAGGTACCGTGTCGTGAAGATCATCAACAGTTCATTAACAGTCTACCTTATTCTGTATATTCGTTTGATTCGTCAATCAGCGAGAATCGCCATTTCGCGAGTATTAAAATATTCATTTCTCAATCACCCCTCAGTTCAAATAAAAAATGGAAACCAGAGGAAGAGAAAATTTATTCCTTCTTAACCACGACGAAAATCAGATTATTGGTGCAAAGTTACCGTCAAATGGACAAGTTTTACGCGTATTATTTTATTATCTGCGTAAGGTGAATTTAAATTTACGATCAAGTGCTCACTTAGTGATAAAAGAAGTCGAGGTTCTGTGGGAGAAAGCGCGAATTCCAACCCGAAAATTAGATCGGAGTATTGAAAAAGTGGAATCTTTATACCAAAACTGGAAGACATTACAGAAGACCTGCAAACGCCGAACACCACTGCAGGAAAAACGGGAGCATGATTTTCTGGAAGCATTGGATGACCTTTTCGATATTGCTCATGCTGACGCTTTGGAAATGATGAGCATTGCAGAAGACAAAGCGTTCCTTATAAATCAAAGGGAGAAAGGACGAACCGGTTCAATAGTAGGAAGCGATCGCAACTTATTAGAGAAAGAAGGCAGAAAAAATCTTCGAGAGGAAACAGAAAAGTCGAGATGAGAAAACTATGAAGCAAATATACATGGTATGTATTTTTATATAGTTGTGCAATTTGTTTTATTCAATATTACCTACGCTTCTTTGCTAATGTATTCTTATATGTATCATTTAATTAAGAAGAATTAGCGGAATTAGAAGATTCATCATCAATTGAAGATGAAGACGAGGTAATCGAGGATCCTGTGGAGCGTCATATGGAGGATTTCATGGAGGACGAACCAGGTCCGAGTAATCCTAAAAACAAACGCGGCAAGCACAATTTTATAACACCCAAACTTGTGGCGACCATGGACAAATGTAAAGTGAGTGATCGTGACGCAGTCCGAATTATAATAGCAACAGCTCAAGCTCTGAACCATAATGTCGATGATTTGATAGTAAATAAAACAACTATTCGTCGCTGTCGTACACATTTGCGCGCTGAGAGAGCTACGTTATTACGCACTACATTCAAACAACAAGAATTCAATACAATTACTGTACATTCGGATGGAAAGATGTTACCATCATTAATGGGTAAAGAACAAGTGGATCGATTACCGATGGTAATATCTTTTAATGGAAATGAACAGTTGCTTGGAATTCCAGCAATTTCTTCAGGCACAGGAAAAGAACAGGCCAATGCTGTCTATGATTTACTTTATGAATGGGACCTTATTGATAAACTAGAAGCACTTTCTTGCGATACCACAGCGTCAAATATGGGACGATTACAAGGCGCATGCGTAATTTTGGAGCAAAAAATCGAGAGGGATCTTTTATATTTGCCTTGCCGACACCATATTTATGAGATAGTTTTACGGGGCGTTTTTGAGGAAACATTGTCTAAATCGACTGGACCTAATATTCCCTTATTTAAACGTTTTCAAGGATCCTGGTCTGAAATCAATAAATTAAATTTTAAATCGGGAGTTGACGATAAGATAGTTCAACAGTCACTCGACAATGTAGCAGATATAATAAACTTTGCCTCATATAGTTTGGAATTTAAGCAACCACGAGAAGACTATCGCGAATTCCTTGAATTATCAATCATTTTTCTTAATGGAACAGTTCCAAAGTTTTCTTTCCGTGTACCAGGAGCATTCCACCATGCTCGATGGATGGCCAAGGCTATATATTCTTTAAAAATATTTTTATTTCGGAACGAATTTGTTTTAACAAAGGATGAAGAAAATGGAATCCGCGACATTTGTATTTTTCTGATTAAACTGTATTTGAAAGCATGGATCCAAGCTCCAGTTGCTGCAAAAGCTCCTAGGCAAGATTTCGAGTTTTTGAAAAACTTATATGCGTACAGTGCAATTAATAAAAATGTAAGTCGCGTAGCATTGCGCAAATTTTGTAATCATTTATGGTACTTAACACCAGAAGCGGCTGCGCTGGCCTTTTTTGACTCCAACATTACGCATGACACCAAAAAACAGATGGCAGTAGCATTAGATACTCTTAATGATACTGACGTCAAAAAATTAATAATTAGTCCGGATAATATAACTCAGTACATCGACAAAAATATTGAAGGGTTTATTTCCCAAAAAACGTTACAGTTTTTTAAAAGATTTGCAATTCCCACAGATTTTATAAATAAGGATCCTTCAGAATGGGAAAATGATCCAAATTATAATATTGGATTAAATATAGTTAAAAATTTAAGAGTAGTTAACGATTCGGCCGAACGAGGAGTGAAACTCATGCAAGAGTTTAATAATGTATTATCGCGAAATGAAGAGGAAAAACAATTTAGAATGCAAATAGTTTCCGACTATCGAAAGCGCTATCCAGACATAAAAAAAACTACGTTAATGAATAATTTGTAAATTTTTTTAAATGCGAGTATTAAAAAGTGTGTAAATTCAATAACCGTATTTTCTTTTCTTCGCCTACTTATGATATAATATTATGATATAATATTCACCATTTCATATTAAAAATATTATCTTCTTATTAAATATAAAATATTAATGACGAACATTCCTCCATTTTTAAAATTAATATTATTATTAACTTGCAAATAATATAAGAAAGGAATTAAAAGAATGGTCACTTACATTAAAATACGTAAAATTTAATATAATTAATTAAAAATTTATAAATATTAATTAGTTATTATGTTGAAAAAATCATACTGTAGCACTATTATCGTAAATATTTGGGCACAAAAAGAACGCTTAACCATCATTATAATATTTTTCTTCATACCTTTCCATTCATACAAAATTTCATATTTATTGCAACTTTAACGCGAATGTGCCACGTCTTCCTCTTATCCGATCAACTTCATCTTTTACGGGAAATATTTTCTTATCCAATGGAACAATTTTAGGGGGCGGCGTGAAAAAAATTTTGAAAAAAAATTTTCACCAAGAGTAGCTAAGGACCACCCTAGTGTACATATGTACACTGGGCTCAGGAATATCGTTGCAACTACCACAAATGCAGGGTGGAGGCGGTACCCCTTCCATGACGCCGACCGGGCTAGGAGGAGTGGATTTTCTGTCACTTGGAGGAGCGGATTTCCTGTCCTCGAAGTGACAGAAAATATAACCTATATGCTATACCCGATTTCCTAAAGATACGGTTGCGGCGTAATAATAATGTTTCGGAAGGATGATAAAAAGTTCACAAATGTAGCGCAAAAGAACGAAATAGCCGCTAAACATTTATTGTCATATAGCATATACATAGGTTATATTTTCTGTCACATCGAGAAGGGGACCACCTAATAATCATGCGCATCAAGCCTGCGCATTTTCACTAGCCCAATTCAACATTCGACACAATTTTATATTTAATGTTTGTTCATAACTGCTTTCTGCTGTAATAAGTGTATTTCATGTTCTGTTTCAGTGTTTTGCTAATAAAAAAATGTCTCACCTGACAAACTTCATTTTCTGGGGACATTCCCTCATCTATTTTTCCTTTAAACTTATAATTCCTTACTGCCAACGTAGCATATTGTAGTATAAGCACATTTGTAATTAAAATGTACAATGAATTTTCTACGTTTGCAGTATCAGCAGACTTTACGTTTAAATTTTTAAAAGTACAACGCAATAGCTGAGCATTTCTTTCCAGATTCAGAATAGAATATGGAAATAGCAAACAGCTCCCTCTCGTGTTCACCAGGCAGCCGCGTATCTATGGGTATTACCATTTCTGTGCAGAAAGAACCTGCTGTAATACCGACATGCCAAATCGGCCAGGTCACGTGACGTGTCTACCCCCTTAAGACGAATCTAACGAGTATTATAATGTAACACTTTACATTAGGGACGATACGCTGGCCCTGATGTGGCGTTTGTTTCTTTGGGACTAAATTATATTAAACGGAAAGGATTATAGGTCACGCCAAATTCCGTACACTTTCGCTATATTTAGTGAAAGTATCAAAATCGTTATAAAATGAAGATTATCCATTTAATTTGATAAAAAGTACAAAATTGGAGGTCACAAGAAATATTTTTTCGATGTCTGCCTGTAATAGGTACCAAGCACCACTGCCCCCATGCCCAGAACTGCCCATATTATTTGCTATGATCCGAGAACACGGTATCAAATTATAAACAAATATTCCCGTAACGAGATGCAAACAGTGCGTCCACGGGACAACTGAAATGGTAGTAATGGTAGGTAACCAAAAGGGATGAAGACAAAAAGAGACGAGATCGACGAGGCGGGAGAGTGCATGGGAGAGTACGAACGACGAGAAAAAGAAGAGATTGATAGTGGAATAAGAAAATCAAAGGAAACAGCAGAATGGCACGTAACAAAAAATGAACATTAAGATAAAATAGAAGAAAATATACTTGGAAAAGTATAAAGAACCAAACAGGAATATAAAATGATGGAAGACTCTAATCTTTTCCTTTACTTCAGCATCCACGGAATAAGCAGACAAAACGATCGTATTGCACTTGAATCGTACGAGATAAAAGTCACAACTATGCAATTATGTATATTTATGTTGCTCCTTGATGTATTTAATAATGAAATCCGAAACAGAAACGATAAGGCTGAATTATTATGTTTCGTATTATGACCTTTACTAGTAGTAAATAGGTTTATTTTTTGCCTTTCAGCCTCAAAATGGGGTTACATGTGTTATGTGTGTAAGTGTGTTTTTGGGACTGTTAACTCAAGATTTGACTTCTTCCTTCATCTTGTTCTTCTTTTCTTCTCCCTTTTTCCAGAACCATACGCATCCACTCCGTTCCTTCTTCTTCTCCCTTTAGTATCCCTCTGATCGTTGAATTTTCTCTTTTCAGCTCCTTACAGTCTTGTAGCATGTGACCCAGCGTCTCTCTAGCTCCATTACATAGTCTGCATACTATCTCTTTTTCTTCCTTCCAGTATTTGCTTCCCCGCTCTTCGTTCCCACACTTGAACCTTGCAATCATGCTTTGGTCTCTGCCTCTGTAGTTTCCGTTTAGGTAATTTGCTCACTGGTTATCCCTGATTTCTGTGTAATGTGCGTTGTATCTGCCTCCTAGTACTCTGTCGTATTGCCATTGAACCTGCTCTGTCCTGTTTCTTTGCACTAGTTCCTCAGCAAACTCTCTTCCTCTCCTTCTTTCTATTTCCATTTCTTGGATATCCATCAATTTTTGCCTGTAATATAAGTCTCTCATTTCCTCCTATTTCGACTTTTTCTCTGCTTGCTTCGCATCTATTTCCCTCCAGCATTCTTTTACTATTTTATTCTTGTTCAGTCGTTTCGCTTTCTCCTTATATTTTATTGCTCTTTTCCCCGATTCTATCCTTACTTTGTCCGTTTTTGTTTCCTCCAAAATTAGATATGCTGATGTATTGAAGTCCAATCCTAAAGCCCACCTTATGTATTTCTCCTGTATTTTCTCTACCTTTCCTGCTTCCATCCATCTCCAAATTTCTGACGCGTACAGCAAGATACTTTTCACTATGCTTCTGAATATTCTCATTCTTCTATCAAAATTGTTCTTGAACATTCTTTGTCCTATTCCCCATATTTGCGCCATTGCTATTCTTGCTTTCTTTATGACTTCCCTTATATGCATCTCTCTGCCCCCATTTTTCTGGAAATTATACCCTAAGTATTTGAACTCCTTTACTTCTTCCAGACTGTGCCCCTGCCAGCCATATTCTTCTCTCTTCTTCTTTCCTCTTCCTTTATGGAAAATCAGCACCTTTGATTTCTCAGCGTTCAGTTGCAACCCTTTCCTTTCAAGGTATTTTCCGAATCTTCGTATCATGTCCTTAAGATCCTTTGGTTCATTTGCTAGTAACGCTATATCGTCCGCATATGCTAAAGTCCAGATTTTTTCTTTACCTACTCTAACTCCTCCTGCTTGATTTTTCCTCATGGTTTCCTCCAAATTCGCTACATATATTGTAAATAACGTTGGACTCAGTGGGCATCCCTGTCTTACCCCTTTTGTTGTCCAGAATTTGGTTGACATTTCTCCGTTTGCTTTTATAGTATTTCTTGTTTCTTTATAAATTTCTCCGATTCTCATCCTCATGCGTTTACTTATTTCCTTTCTCTTCATGATGTTCTGAAGTTTTACTCTATCCACTTTGTCAAATGCAGCACTTAGGTCCGCGAAAAAGGCATACAGCTTTCCCCCTTTTTTCTGTATTTCTCTGTTAGCTACATAGTTCAGAATAAAAATGTTATCTGTTGTCGACCTACCGCTCCTGAATCCTGCTTGTGTTTCTGGTATTATGTGGTTCTTTTCCAATTCCTCTTTTAAACTTTTTTCCAGGACCATAGCATACATTTTGTACGCTGTGTTTAGGATCGTTATCCCCCGGTAGTTGCTCACCTTTTCTCTATCTCCTTTTTTGAATATTGGTGAAATCACCCCTTCTTTCCACCTCTGAAGGGAGAAAGAATCCTTCTCCCTTCCACACTTTATTGAAAATTTCTGTGATCCTTCTTACTATTTTTACGTTACCGTAAATCCAGGCTTCATTTTCTATTGTCTTCCCCTGCTGCTTTCTTCTTTTTTAATTTTCTGATTTGTTCTTTTACTTCATCTTCTGTTATTTCCTCTTCCCCTTCTCCTTCCGTGTTCTCTATTTCTTCCACCTCTCCTACTTCTTTTTTACAGTCGACGCCTTCTAGCAATGTTTTAAAGTGATCCTTCCATTCTTTTAAGTCTATTTTATTCGAGATTCCTATTCTTTTCTTTCTTTGCTTATTTATATATTCCCATATTTGATTTTCTCCCTTTAATTGCATTATCTCATTCTCTGTATTTTCTTGTAATTCCATTCTCCTTTCTTCGCACACTTTTTTGTACTCCCTTCGTTTCTTCTGGTAGTCTTCTTTGTCTCCTTTACCCCTTCTCCAGTTCCTCAATGCTTTCATGGCTTCCCTTTTCTTTTTTGTACAATTCGAGTTTCACCATTTAAAGCTGCCCAATTTCCATTTTTTAATTTTTACTTCTTTTTTCTGTACTGCATTATTTATTTTTCCTACCATTTCTTCTACCATTTCATTCACCTCCGTTCTATTAAAGTTTATTTTGTTCAATTCCATTTGAAACACTCTCTTCCTTTCCTCTGTTCAGACTCCTCTCTCTCCACCTCTCCTCCTGATTTCCAACTTGTTCTCTCCTTTTATTTCCCCTATATAGTTCTGCGATCAGAGGCATATGGTCCGACTCAACTCTTTCTTTCACTGTGAAGTTCTTGATATCTTCTTTCTCCTCGACATTTGTTATTATATAATCAATTACCGTGCTGCCTCTCGGCCGCGTATATGTATACTTTCCTTTATCATCTCCCTCCGTATTCCCATTCAGCATATTCCATCCTCTTTCCTCCACCATCTCTAATAACAACTTTCCTTCTGTGTTTTTAATTTTGTCTTTTGATCTTCTTACGTCATGCTTTTTTCTATACTAAAATCGCCCCCTTCCTGCCCAATTCTTGCATTGAAATCTCCTCCGATTATCAGTTTCTCCACCTCCTTCTCCTCTATTATCTGGTCTAGCTCTTCTTTCGTCTCCTTCATATCTCTACTGTACACTGTTATTATTCTCCATTTTTCATTTTGTATCTTTATTCTTCTCTCTTAAATACAGTGGCGTGCAAAAGTTCCCGGCCAGATGGTTTTTTCAATTTTTCTTCCAAAAGCAAAGTCTAAAGATCTTTTTATTATTATTGCATATAAGGACATATTGTGTAAAAAAAACTATAAAAGAAATTAACGCTGTTTGATTTTTATATGTGTTTAGTTCAATAATTACTAAATTAACATGTTCAAAAGTTCCCGGCCAGTCTCGATTCTACGTCTTTAAAAGCTAAGTATTTCGAATACTAACGAAAGCTGTTTCGTTCAGTTGATACAAAGTCATCAAAACAACAACATGGCTCGGAACACGTCGGTTGAACTACACAAAAGAGTCATAAAAATGTCAACAAACGGAAAGTCTTCTCATGAAATTGCTTCATTATTATCCATCGGGAAATCAAGAGTAAATGATACAATTAAAAAGTATCGTGCTGGTTATGGTGTAGAAGATCTCCCACGAAGTGGACGACCCTGAAAGACAACACAAAAAATTAATCGTATTATTAAGCGAGTAGTATAGCAAGGGGGATTCTAACCCAGGTCCTCTGAGGGGGGCGCGGGGGCGGGTGGAAGTGAGGGCGCGCGGGGGAGTGCGGTGGGGGAACTTTAGGCGCGGGGACAGCGGGGAGTGGAAGACTGGTTGCGCGCGCACGAGCCGCGGAGTGGGGGAAGCTATAATCGTGGAGGGGATCAGTCCAGGCCGAGCGGTCGCGGAGACCTCTCCAGATCTGGCCCGCCGTCAGAAATTTTTTCAGAGGGGGGACTGACCCACAGCAGAAATTCTTTCATACCTAACCGAGGGAGGGACGACCTTGGCCCACCCCCGAAAATTTTTTCACCCCTGGCCTACACCGATTTAGCGAACCGCCAAGCGCAGAGAAATAATAATAATTTATCAGAAATTGTTTCGGACAATGTCGGCTTTTTACGTGCAATCTATTGGACGAAGGAGGTACATCGAAAGAGTTAGGCAGAGATAGCACTACATAGTTGTAAAGCTAAATTCTGAGAGGGAAAGAGACAGCGCAATCGCATGCATTCTAAAGCTAAAATTTTTCAACATGTTTTTCAATCTTAACGTCGCAGCGTATCGCGAGTAATTTGACTCCCCTGGAGCAGCCGTGCGGGATGACATCATTTTCGCGGCGCGAGTCATAGAATTATGCGGCGTCAGAGGAAATAATACTTTTGGGAACGTCGAATCTTAGAATTGAGGAGAGAAGGAGGGTAAATAAAATGGAGAAATAATATAAGTTTAAGTTTTTTGTATATTGTTATAAAAGAATAGAATAGAATATAAATATATATAAAAAAGAATAAAATAAAATAAGATAAAAGAATATAAAAAGAGTATAAATATAAATATAAATATAATAATATATAAATATAAATACAAATATAAAAAAGAATATAATAATAAAAAAGAATAAAAGAATAAAATAAAAGAATAAAAGAATATAATAATAAAAAAGAATAAAGAATAAAGAATATAATAATAAAAATAAAAATAGAAAAAATAAAAGATAATAAAAGAAAAAAAACTTAAAACTATTGGGGTGGCGACGGCGAAGGGGGGGATGGGGGCGACGGTGAAATGAAGAGCCGCCGTCGCCGAGCTCCTCTAAGATACGGCCGCAGCCGCGCGGCCCCATACAGTGGCTCGCGCCGCATCCGCAGGTCCAGCTGTGGTATGCCATAGAACAAAGACACAAATATCAATATAATACGGATACATTAAACCCAATAAACATCAAACGTACAAAGCAATGCAAAGTATTGCATACCTGCGGAGGCGGCGGCGGCGACAGCGGCGACGGTGGCGAAGGCGAAGGCGACGGCGGCGACAGCTGCGGCGGCGAAAGCGGCGGCGATGGCGACGGCTCCGGCTGCGGCGACGGTTGGGGCGACCATATGGGGCCGCCCCAATCTGGCGACCACTGCGGTGATTCTGGCGGAGATTTCTAGAACACAGAAACCTCGATATAATATTTACGATCGCGAGATCGAACACGATTTCAACGGTTAAACGCGATAAATGTAAAAAATATTGTTAAGTACATACCTCAGGGCCGCACTCCGGCGCAATTCTCGTTAGTCCCATTGTTATACACGTAAAAAAATGAAAAAAATTTCACAAATGACTGTTAGCTTTGACGGTTGACGATCAACTGGTCTCGCTGCATCTCCAAGCTCTCGCACGTAGATCCATGCCCAAAGATGCATAGCTTTGCAAAGTAAGATACCATTGTTCTCCACCTGCATTTTCGCTGACCATCCTCTCCTTCAATGCATCTTCTTCGAATTATTCACTGACCACCCTTTCCTTTTTCTTCTTCGCACTCATCTTCTTCCCCTTCTTCTTTGGACACATCATTCGACTAGACCACTCTGGACGTGTATCGAACGTCAATCGAAACACTTTGATCATGTATCGAACGTGTATCGTACCACTTTCAACGTCTATCGAACGTGTATGGTACAACTTTCAACGTCTAACGAACGTGTATCGTACAACTTTCAACGTCTATTGTACCACTCTGGACGTGTATCGAACGTCAATCGAACCACTTTGATCATATATCGAACGTGTATGGTACCACTTTCAACGTCTATCGTACCACTCTGAACGTGTATCGAACATGTATCGAACGTCAATCGAACGTGTATCGAACGTCAATCGAACGTGTATCGTACCACTCTGGACGTGTATCGAACGTGTATCGAACGTCTATCGAACCACTCTGATCGCGCATGGTACCACTCTGATCGCGCATGGTACCACTTCTACATAATAATTAAAACCATCATCTTAATCTAGCGTACATCACATGCAGGAGGTTGAGGATGGGTGGAGAAAAAACATTTATGCATTAAAAATTGATTATATTTATTTATACATTTCTCTCTGGTGTTTAGACCACCAGTTGAATATTTTAAATACATTTTGCAATGCACAGTTCTTTGCGTGTCTGCCACATCGCAGAGTATTAACTACATTTAGCTTATTTAGAGATATGATATCATCGTAGTCAATGTCCAGTGTCTCGATGATCACGTCCGCTCTCGTATTTTCATCGAGGAAGTCCGCAAGCCAGTCGCGTTTCTGCAACCCTTTAACGTATACGATATGGGATGTGTCATCTTCTTCATCGATCGCATCAGCAACAGCTTTCGTAATTAGCTGTTTAGCCATACTGTATGGAACGTCTCCATCTTCCCACCGCAGCCCATGATGTTTTGCCACCAACCACCGAATGCTTGATTTGTCAGACTTCGTAAGAAGATATTGGGGCATCGAACTCCCAAAAATATAGTGCGAGAGAATTGTTCCCTTTCGCAGGACAGCCACTTCCTTGACAACAAATCTTCCATCAACGATGAACCCTTGCAGGTCAACAAATGTCGGTATGGCCATTATCGGTACAATTTAGAGGTCCGTTCGCTTCCAAAATAGGCGGGAGAATGCGATCTTTCTCATAAAGCATCGCGATTTTCACGATGAAATTTTGGCACAGGAGAGGGCGAGCAAGTAGCGCGGCAATTTAAACGATTTTTCGCACCATGTTTGTCAGCGGATTGTATTCAACCGACCGATCGTACAGAAGCAGACAGTAGGCTGTAGTATTTGCAGGCACATTCTCTCTACATTCGAATTCTATGCGCACGTCCACGGAACCATTCTTGATCGACTCATTTTGTCGCGAGCAATCAATTACGACGAGGGGGCCAAATTGTAAAAATTCGGCCACGGTGAATAATGCCTCGCTGCAACTATATCCATAATACGATTTATGGAATTGCGTATACATATGAAACAAGATGGCGTGCCTATTTTTGTCAAAGTCCAAGTTCAAATCATCGTACGGGTAAAATTCCGAGTTGAGAAAAAGTTTTAGATTGATCAGTTTGCAGTTGTCGAGCTCAGTAACATCTTCGCTCATCACATTCTTTCGATTAGTCTGTAGACCAAAGATAACGCATCGCGGCTTCTCCAGCTGCGCAGATGCCTTCACGGCCCACGAATGCTTGGTCGTGCTCTGCAAGAGAGGATACTCGTACAAATCCCACGATTGAAAACAAATGCTTAGGTTTTGTCCACTTTCCAAAGTATGTAGCAACGATAGCTTATTAACGTCGTTCAGCGTTACATGAGGCATCCGCCATTGCACTTTATGTAATTCAATTTCTGGTTCCAACATCGGCGATCCTATTAGAGAATTGTTGTCGTTGCGCGATCGTATTAAAATTAATTCGTGACGCGCATTAATAATCATGCGTTTGTAGCCCTCGCAAAATCCCAGCCAATATTTGAGCGGGATGCAAAAATTGAAATAATTTTTAAATATTGGCCCATTACGCCGTCTCAAGCCCCATCCTGCATTCTCCAAATTTTTGTCTTCGCCAGATGTCAGCGATACATAGTTTTTAAGCGTGCTAGTTATTCCAACGTTTCTGTTGCGGTCAATCTCCACGCCATTCAGCTCGTATCGAATCTCATCAAATAAGAACGCCACGCAATTATTCCCCAACGTCACCGTTAATGCATCATTTGGCTTATTTATCGTCAATTTCCCCTCCACGTAGAGAAAACTTTCACACGGCAATGTGTATAAATCCTGATGCTGTATAGGTATTCTTATCTCATCGCTGTATCCAAACGTCGTGTTGACGTACGGGTTGTATGTGTGAGTCTGGAGCTTGACGATGCGATCATCAAACGTCGGCTTCCCTCCAATGCTTAGAATGTCAGCCATTTTTTCAACTTAAACGCGCACAATGAATCCCAGTGATTTCAAAAATGCAATGTTCGCAGCACTGAGCCTCTTCGTTTTAGCGTGATCACAGCTGTTGTTGTTGTTGTTGTTGTTGTTGCAAACAATTTCGCTCGGATGAACCGGGTTTCTGATGTCGTTCAACACAAGCATCTCTTTCGTTCGCACCACGCGTATTATCGTCGTCGCCGCCGTACGTGTAGTCTGATGGTAATCTCTTCACCTCGAAAATCGAGCAATCGTCCGTCTTGATCCACAACGCGAATCGTTAGATCCGTAATGACCCGTGCGGTGATCGGAAGGTAAATGATCTGTGCGGGCGTTTCCGATATCTTATATCCTGGTGGAACCCTCGGGGAAAATTCATGTATCGTATGTACGTGCTTCCCATTGTTGTACGCACCAGCGGTCACGCTACATTCTACGCGAATAATGTTTACGTTCATGATATTAATTGGATCGTCCGATTCGTGCCACCGTCCAGGTTCTAATACTCGATTCGTCGAGAATCCCAGTAGCGATCCAATGTTATTGGACTTTGTAAAGTCTACGGCGAACGAGCAGTATAGCTCGCTTTTCATGGTGTTATTGTTGGACCGCAACACTATTGGATACTTGTCGTCATCATTGCCACCGAGATTTTGAGGATACCGCTCGAGTAATCGCTGTTTCAAATACTTGGCAATAGCATCTAGTTCGTAGGACCCGTGGGGAATCGCAATGTATTCACGAGTGATGTTGTTGTTGGTGTCATAGTTTACGGCGAAGTAGAATTTATCGTTACTCGAGTCAATGTTCGGTATCGTATGATAAGTTTCAAAGGTTGTTAGACCAAGCTCGTAATCATCGTTGCTCAAATCTATGGGTGGAAAGTAGCTTACCGCGAGGGTGCTACTCTTGCCGGTTAGAGTGAATGTTAACGACATATTCCGAGCTGTACTGCTCGACTAGTACTGAATCAGAGTGGCGGGAAGTCAATCCTTAAATTTGGTACCGATCGTCTGTAGAAAGCGTAGACACAGTTGTCCACAGTTGCTCTGATTGTACTGCTGATAAGACGTTCTATTCTATTCAATCTTCACAGCATCTTTATCCAGATATTGCACCAATTCCTTGGGTGGTCGAAGATTTCCAAAGCTGTCGAAATATACAGCTCGACACCCTCTCTTCGCATACGCCACCCAATGAGTCCCCGACCCCTCGACGTTATCCAAATTTACGATGCCGCTCTCGTTTCGTCGTACTCCACCGGCAGGTAGCGCATTACGCATAAAAACACCCCTAAAAAATGGAATACGCATACGTTTTGCCAACTCCGCCAATTGCACATCTGTAGTTACGCCCACAGGCATTTTTATTTTCTTTTCGGCGTTTTTTTTTTTCGTTTCGATATTCCCTGTCCGCGCTTGTATGGCGCGAGATAAAGTCCGCGACCTTCCATCGAGCGATTATGACGCTGCATTTCCTGCAGCTGATGTTGCGCCGCCTTATTATCGTTTACGGCCTTGGCGATCCCCGCCGCTCCACCAGCTAGTGATCCGAGAACACCTAGCAGCGGGAGAAGTGGTAATATACCACCCCGTTTTGCCACTGGAAGAATCCGCTTTTGCGGTGCTCTCTTTGCAGTCCTTTTGCGAGTTTTCATCCCCATTCCGATTTTTGTCTTGGCCTTCATAGCTGCCCAAACAGCTGTAGCAGCACCTCTTTCGCCCAGAGTCGAGTCTCGCGCAACGATGCGTTTTCGCGCTTTGTCAGCAAGTACGTTATCTGCCGCGTGCCTTTCGCTGAGAACGTTGCTGCGCGAATACGCTATATCGTGTTCGCGACACGCTGCGTCCAACGGATTGATACCTTGATCGCCTCTAGCCAATCGTTTTGCCAGACGAGTTCCTGGACCACAAAACTGGTATCCCGGGATATGTAATTCGACAGGTAGCGCGTTTATCGCCCGATTTAACAAACCGCAACCTTTCCTTAGTCTCGTCGACGACATTCGCCACAGTTTTTAATCAGTGGTGCTGGACCGTCGATATGCGTTCGCTGCCAAGGGCGATTATAATGTTCCAGACACCGACGATGCTGCCGAACCTCAGAATCGGCTTTTATATGCTCGGGGAGTCTGTCCCACAACTGATCAATGTGCTTGCCAAACTCGCGCAGTAGAATAATCTTTGGTATATATTTCAACTGCTCAGAGGTTAGGTCTCGAATATCGCAATTATCCGACAGAACGAGAAGCATTTCGAATACTGAGCTGTTTTGCCTCGGCGCGGGCCTATAAATAGGGCGCGTCACCGCTTCGATGTATCAAAAATCATTTTCGCGGTTCGCAGCGAGGATGCGATTCGTGCGGCAACCTGCGACGATACGCGTGACAAATTTTGACGATAAATCGCAAATGATGTCCTCGAAAACAAGGCGCAGACATGGTAGCATGCTGCCAAACACCATACGCTGCCTTATTTGCGGTCCATCAAATTGTGGAAAGACCAACGTGCTGGTGAGCTTGTTGGAGAGTCCTCACGGCGTCCGCTTCGAGAACGTGTACGTGTATTCCAAATCGTTGCAACAGCCGAAATATCAGTATTTGGAGAATTTATTGACTCCGATAAATGAAATTGGCTACTTCACATTTTCGAATAACAGTGACGTCATCACACCGAGCGAATCGCTTCCGAATTCCATTTTTATCTTTGATGACGTGGCATGCGACAAGCAAGATACGATAAGGGAATACTTTGCAATGGGGCGCCACTCGAACGTTGACTGCTTCTATCTCTGTCAGACATATGCAAAGATTCCCAAACATCTTATACGCGACAATGCGAATCTGTTGATTCTGTTTAAGCAGGATGGCACCAACTTGAAACACGTGTACAACGATCATGTAAACACTGATATGTCTTACGAGGATTTCTGCGCTTTGTGTCGTAATTGTTGGCAGCTGAAGTATGGTTTCGTGGTGATAGACAAGGATAGCGCGATGTCCAATGGACGTTACAGAAAGGGATTTAACGAGTTTGCCGTACCGTGAGATGGTCAATCATTGTCAACACGTCGGTGGGAAAACAACGTCTGCGGTGCAACAATGATCGATATCGATAGTCTGGAGATTAAGGATCGCGAGAGAATAGCGAAGGAAATTGCAAGAACCAGCGAAGCCATTCGCAAGAAACATCAGGCTTTGAAGACCGGCAAGATGGAGGAAGATATCGCGTTGGAGAGATACTTTAAACCTATTGTCGAACCCTTAAAACATATTGTGGAAAATACCGCAGCGGCAGAAGCTGAAATATCACCGCTGATGAGCACAAACGTTGAAGGGAATGAAACATTAACACCGGAAAGAAAAATCCTGCCGAAATGGAGCATATCGCGTAAGAGAAAGAGGAAACCACGCACGTCATCGGAGTATTCACTCGTAACCTCTACACCAGTTCAATCGAAGCGAAAACGGCAGAATGTTGCATCAAACGAATCCCCGGTTCCTCCCCCGCCAATAAATACATTTCCCAGTGTACAATTGCTCACAACCAATGATGATGATGATGATGATGATGACGATGTTTTTGAAACTACTCCCGATGAGTCGTTTGCAGCATCTATTAGACAGCAACTTCAAACACCCGCGGGACAAGAAACGTTTCGCAGCCATTTGGGTCCCCTGGGACAAAAATATATGGACGCAATCATAAGTAGGGATAAAGAAACTGTCACAGACACTGTGTACGGCGTATACTTTGGCGATAGTAGAATGATGCTTGGGGATAAGGCGTTCGATATGGACAAGGCTGATAATATAATCATCGACGGTGTAAAATACAGAGGAACGCCCGGCCTTTACGAACTGATTTTCAAGAGAATTCCCGACGATGCTGTATACACCGATGCCGATAAACAAAAATACAAAAGTATACTGCTGGCGACGAATGCCTACAGACGTGGTCATTCTGCTCAAAATCCCATATTAGGAAACAAGGGATACAAGTACAAACATGTAATTGCACCGCTACTCCCTCGTGTATCAACCAATAAAGCAGGGAAAGGTCTAACGGCGCCGCGAGTCATGGTGGTAAATGATAACAAGATCGATTACATGCGCTGGGACGATCCCAACGAGCTTGTGGATCGATACCGTTTGCTGGAAGCGTCGCGTCAGGCGGGCAACAACTCGCACGACAATGAAATTCTGTCGATTGTGGAGGAACTCTACGAGGGAGGCTTCATTATAAATAAAACCGCGCACCGATGATGCGCACTGTATGCATCGAGATGCCGATCAACAAATTTGGAGTATCGCTCGAGAAGAGTGGCGCAGCTAGAATGGATTATTACAAATGGAACGGTTTGCTTCGAAATTATATGCGACACAACGCTCTTTGCGTGGCCGGTGCCGACTTTGATGCAAAATCACGCAAGATACGACGCGTAGCTCAACCGGTGGCTGATAGCGATGCCGTCAATAAACTATACGTGGAAAAGAGCATTAAACTTTTGAGAGAGCAGCAGGAAGAATTAGAGAAGAAGCTGATCATGTTTAAGAGAGAGATGCTGGCGCTGCAAAACAGCGTTCAAAAGATATCGCAGGCGTCGAATTCTATCCCGCAGCAGCGCTGCGAAGGAGAATCATGCGAGACGGTTGAACTTGTCAACGGGCCGATGGGGCGCACATAATGCGCGTACACGATAATTATCGCATCATTCGTGTCAAAGACACCTCTGCGATCAAACATGCAGCCATCGTCGAAATCCAAGAGTAAAGAAAACCATGGTCACAAGAAGCGACAACTCGTCGAGGAATTGCATGCTCCAGCTCGAAGACATTTCCCGCGGAGGCGAGTCATAGTGCATGGATACGATGATCTGTGGCAAGCTGACGTTGTAGAAATGCGTCCATACTCGCGATTCAACCAAGGTCACCACTACATACTCACCGTCATCGATGTGCTGAGCAAGTATGCATGGGCGGTACCGCTCAAGACTAAAAGTGGTGCTGAGGTGGCTAAAGCGTTTGCAAAGATATTTACAGATCGATATCCGAAAAATTTGCAAACCGATCAAGGAAAAGAATTTCACAACGCCGATGTGCAGAAACTCTTGACAAAGCATGACATTAATCATTATTCGACGTATTCGGTGATGAAGGCCTCCGTCGTATAACGTTTCAATCGAACTTTGAAGAACAATATGTGGAAACTGTTTACGCTCAATGGAACCTACAGATGGACCGATGCGCTATCGCGTCTACTTGCAGAGTATAACGCGCGAAAACATAGAACCATCGGAATGCGTCCTTGCGATGTTACCCCAGCGATCGCCGATAAGCTGCTGGCCACCGTATACAGCAACGTAAAGATCGCTGCTCCGGCAAGATTCAAGTTGGGCGAGTTTGTGCGCGTGAGCAAATTTAAAACCATCTTCGATAAAGGCTACACGCCGAATTGGACAACGGAGGTGTTCGAGATAGCCAAAGTACAGGCAACTAATCCCGCAACGTATCTGCTCCTCGATTCCTGTGGAAAACCTGTTGCCGGAGGATTCTATGAACACGAGCTGCAACGCGTCACCGATCCTGATGTGTATTTAGTGGAAAAAGTATTGCGTAGGAAGGGGGATAAGGTATACGTCAAGTGGCTAGGGTTTGATAAATCGCACAATTCTTGGATAAATAAAAATAATGTATTGTAACATAATAATACATGGTTCAATAAGTACAATGATACATATACATGGTTCAATTTTATTTTTATGCATAATTCCACCATTTATAATGCTTTAATAAATATAATAATTTCTATACATGCGCGAAGAATTTTACAATGGTATATTATAATGTCCCCAGGGCAGAGTGTCGGTCGAATCGGGTACGATATATCGCTTGTCGTCGTGTGGGCTTAGAGCGATTTTCGATTCCGAAATGGTGTACACTTTGTGCAATTTCGACCGTATGCATGATTGTCTGCGAACCATTTCGATCTCCCTGTGCAAACACTGCGCGTAGTCGTCGAAAGTTATCGTCCTGGTTATGACGTTGGTCTTGACGCCTTTCGCCTTTTTCGTATCTTTTTTACCGTCTACGCGGAGCGCATACATTTTCGCTCTAAGACCTACGAATTCGGTCATTATCGCGCCGTTATTTTCGTCCTTCATCAGCCCCGGAACCTTCTTATTTAAGCGTGGCATATTATATGGATTGTCGATGGGATAATCGGATGTGTCAAATCTATCGATTTTGTGTTTCATGGTCTCGTAGATATCTTCGCATTTAATGCGATAAATGAGACTGTCTGTGTCGGTGTATAGAATTTTACAATTTTGTCCGTGCAGGGGAGACATGTGCTCATGATGAAATTCATACAAACAAATTTTTGATATGTCCAGAATGCACATACCCACGTATATCGGTTTGTTGAATTTCACCTCGAGTTTTCGCAATTCAACGGCTATTAAATTTTCCGAAAAAACACTTCTGCTGTGGAAATTCGGTTTCGCGATCATCGCCTCCGCGCCATATCGCCCTTCCCAATGTGTTAAAAGTTTTACATCCACATGATTTCGCACATTTTCCATAGTTTTACCGAATACCGCATTGTTCATCAATTTGTATAAATTTTTTTCAAAATCATTTGTCGCGCTTGTTCTAAACCGCGTATTGAGTTCGATGTAATCGCGGAGCCAGGGGGACTGATCGAATTGAAGCACGCGGTGTATCTTTGTAATACGAAGACCGTGATGCGTGCACTGCTGCAGGTTGCGATAATGGATAACGTAACGCTGCTTATCGTATACCGTCGCGAGTAACTTGTCCTGTCTGCTGCCAGGTGGTTTGGCACGCGTCGGGCAGAACGGCAGATCTGCATGAGCGTCGTGCAGACGTTGTGGATATTCCAGATCTACCTCGAGAATGTATCCCGTGAGCGAATCGACAGCGATGGAAGACACATTAAAATTTGCAACATCTTCGACCCATTGAAATTTGGCGTATGGCAGGGGTTGACACATTGCCCATCCATACAAATTATTTACGTCAAAGTACATCAAGTACGATGACTGTTCCGATGCGTCGTAAGATGGCATGTACTTGTTATTGGCATGTGCGTATCTTCCGGAACATTGACTTAAACCACCGCGTATACCGCGTTCGACAAACATGACCATATCGACGTCTGTGAGCAATTCGAATGTAATTTTGGTATGTTTTAGCATGGCATCCCACGTGAAACCAGGTAAAGTATAATAATGTGCCGAATCTAATCCGTAACTCTTGATGCAACTTTCGCGAAAATTTTCAAAAATATCTGCCAATAACAAGACATCTGTTTTCAAATACAAATCGCTGTATTCGCCCAAGGTTCTAATGTCGAAACGCTGCCAGACAGTCTCGGCGTGCGCGTAATCGCGCTCGGACACTGTCTCGCCCGTTAACGAACTGTGGAATGACTCGCGCGGCGGTAAGCATGGGTCCTGCAGCTTGTTCGCGCAATCAAGGTATTCATACGGAAAGACACCCTTTCGCGTCAATAAATTGAAATCCTCGGTGGATAATGTTTCAAATTTGGATCGTAAAATTTTTAATTTATCTGTGCTAAGAAAAGATGCTAATTTGTCGAGACTGGTATTGAGAAATTTGTACGAATCGATGAATCGCAATTTAATACAATTTAGCGACTCTGATTCAGTCGTATCTTCGACATTTTTTGTGAAGGAAATATATTTTTCTTTAGTTATGGGTAATACGTCAACGTGACCTTCGAAAGCGGTAGCTATTTCCTCGATAATAAAATGTGAATCGTAGCCGGATAAATTATGAAAAACGATGGGGATGTAAAACGCATTTTTATAATTTAAATTGCACTCCGAATGTGCCGGGCCTCTAAACCGTCCGGATAGATGGCAATGATCGCGAACTCGTATATCGCTAACCTCGAATGGCTCTTCGCAAATATGACAATCTGTTGCATTGCGAAATGTCGTCCACTGTTCGCAGGTTAAATCCAGCATGGGAACATTACTGGTCAGGACGGGTTTGGCAAAGTCTGCAAAATTCTTCAGTTCTTCGACGAACCATGAAACACAATCCGCGTCGCGGTGACATCGATACATCGATAGCGATGTATCGTACGAACAATGCATATAATAGCCGATACTATGCACCTTATGTTTCTGGTACGTGTGCAATTTGCGATCCTCCTCACCCCTCCGACTGTCCTCCGTTTTCTCGATGATGCACTCGAGATCTGCGTACACCACGAAAGGAAGTCGCTCCTTTCTGCAGTGGTTGTCGAAGCTGAGCAGATTGTTGCCTTCGCTGGGCAGCAGAATGGCGCAGTCGTTCATCTTGCTGCAGTCCAGCGAATGAACCTCCAACTTCTCCGCACATCTGAAATAGTGCATGCATCTGTAAACCCAAAAATATTTTATTTAATATTTGTTTCGCGAGACATTTCAACATTTCATAAGTTTATATACGTACCGATCACAGATGAATTTCTTTGCCTTGTGCTTGCTCAGCTGCATGCCCACCAGCCGGGACAAGTCCTTGATCAGTACAAAATGCCCTACATCGCCGTGCTCTTGGTTCGGCGTGTAGAGCAGATTGACGTGCCGATCCCTCTTTTGGCTGGTGAGGCGCAGTGGGAAGACTGTTGGCCCTTTCTTCTCCTCGAAGCTGTACACGTTGACGGAGACGTTGTTCAGCCGTTCAAACTTCCCAATCTGCTCCAGAGACATTGGAAATTCAATGCCCTGGAGATTTAGTACTGAAGCATAGTCGGGGTATGAACTTGGACGATCGGCATGTCTGCCGGCGGGATGAAGAGCGGCGACCACTGCCCAAGCGAAACAGGCGTTGTCCGGGGATTGCATGATAATCGTCGCTTTCTTCAGCGATATTTCCCGCGGCAACTTGTAGTGACACCCTGCGCGCAACGGATTGTACTTGTTGACATTGACGGTCAAATTCAGGATTCTCGTCAATGCCCATCCGCTGTCGCGTTCCTGGAACTCTTCCAGCGATGCCAGGGTTGGTTCGATGACGCATCGTTGGTACCACTCCTGCAGATCGGATGTACCGAAGAGTTCGCAGTTTCGGATATTGATGCTTTTACAAGCTTGCTTGTCACCTGCCACAAATTCGCCGTTGAACACCGTGTTCACTTTGAGGTTTCGATGTTTCCTCAAAGGACCCCGCACATGCTCCAACACAATGGCCGCCGCATCCTGGAGGAAGTTGCGCGGTTCGATGTAATTCGAATTTAGCACGGCACCAGTTAATACGCGGCTATCGAACGCAGTGTCTATTTCGCGCCACAAAAGTCCCGTGCTCGAATGTCCGGCACCTTCGCGCACGAAACGTCCGCGCAACGAATATTTCAGCCCTTCGAGCTGCGCGATTCGAGCAACCAGCGATTGTCGAACACCGATCGATAATCGAGGACGTTTGACTCGGCTGTGTTCTTCCAAAGATTCGATACACTCGTTGCACCGTTCTTCCCACGCGAGGTATTCTTCGCGTGAAATCAATCGTGCAGATTGATCCCGCAGTTGGCGTTCCACTTGTGCGAATTTTTCCATGATCGTAAATGGAATGTAAATGTAATGTATTATCCGCGCAATGTGTTACAACGTGTTTGACGCTTTGTGCAGTTTAGAGCATGCTTTTATGATTGGTACCACGACTTGGCGTCTCTGTCTATTTCTTTCGGTGTACCCCCTCCCTCTAATGCATCGCATGCAAAAACGACG
This sequence comes from Andrena camellia, assembly GCA_029448645.1. Classification (NCBI taxonomy): domain Eukaryota; kingdom Metazoa; phylum Arthropoda; class Insecta; order Hymenoptera; family Andrenidae; genus Andrena; species Andrena camellia. Next base: position 26,485,717 of record CM055679.1, read on the forward strand.
ATCCGTTCCAACACTGTTCTATACAGTTTCTGCTGATATCGCATAATTCTTTCCACGATTCACACGTATGACGAATTAGCGCGCAAGATCATTCGATGCAATTTCTGCCAACACCGCATAATTCTAGGATTCGACGCTTCCAAAAGTATTATATTACATTCAACACGTGTCGAGACTTTTATCCTTGAGAATGGGGATTACATTACATGCAATCGCGCGATATGCTGCGACATTAAGATTGAAAAACGTTCTGGAAAATTGGCAGCTTTAGAATAAAATGTTGTGGTGGGGGGAAACAACTAGCCTCTATTTAAGCCGGCTCCCGGACGTTATTCCATCAATCGCTCAGCAGTCGCAACAACTTTTGACGGAACAGACAGTGTTCCAAACTGTATAATACCAGTGCCGAAAGAAACGCTGGACGCATAAATTATACCGTCCCAATGATGGGTGAAAATAGTGTGGCTACATGCAAGGAGAATACATTCAACAGGTATGGCTCAATTTTCATAACTTCTCGAAATTTTTTATGTTTATTCCTGATACGAGCGGACAATTTCATAGCTTTGATTGTTCTCTTAGTCCGCGCCGAGCATCGCGTATCATGGTCAGAAGATACGCATTAACATCCGTGGGTAGCAAGTATTTGGAAATTGCAATCAACGTAGGACCTATGGCCGATGTAGAAGTTCTTATCGGCGACAATCATGGGAAGCATCTCATATTACCATGGCATACATGGAATCTGCTATTCGACAGCCAATCATCCATCGAAGAACGTGCACAATTGCCTGAACCTGACTCGATGCAGATTGATGAGTTAGTATTGGAATTTGTTCGGATCTTTAATTCACCGATTGTAAAGATGACGCTATGCGATAATACACTGTATTTTAAACCGAATACAGTATCATTTTTATGTAATCTTGAGCCATGTGTAAGCTATGTGTATCCGCGGCTGCATCAAACTGCGGAAGATGTGAGAGTAAAATTTGAATGTTTTGTTAACGTGTTACAACAGAGCGGTGTTGCCTGCGAAACATTAGATACGCGCAGTGCTGCTAAAATCATACGCGATAGCGAATATTACGACGAGGAGTATCTCGTAGATTGCGAACTGGTAGCATGTGCCATCAGTGATATTCTGGCTGATGCTCGTAGGAAGAAAAATTGTTAAATTATTATTCTATTTTACATGCTTTAATATTAAAATAAATTTCTTAAACTTATATTATTTCTCCATTTTATTTACCCTCCTTCTCTCCTCAATTCTAAGATTCGACGTTCCCAAAAGTATTATTTCCTCTGACGCCGCATAATTCTGTGACTCGAGCCGCGAAAATGATGTCATCCCGCACGGCTGCTCCAGGGGAGTCAAATTACTCGCGATACGCTGCGACGTTAAGATTGAAAAACATGTTGAAAAATTTTAGCTTTAGAATGCATGCGATTGCGCTGTCTCTTTCCCTCTCAGAATTTAGCTTTACAACTATGTAGTGCTATCTCTGCCTAACTCTTTCGATGTACCTCCTTCGTCCAATAGATTGCACGTAAAAAGCCGACATTATCCGAAACAATTTCTGATAAATTATTATTATTTCTCTGCGCTTGGCGGTTCGCTAAATCGGTGTAGGCCAGGGGTGAAAAAATTTTCGGGGGTGGGCCAAGGTCGTCCCTCCCTCGGTTAGGTATGAAAGAATTTCTGCTGTGGGTCAGTCCCCCCTCTGAAAAAATTTCTGACGGCGGGCCAGATCTGGAGAGGTCTCCGCGACCGCTCGGCCTGGACTGATCCCCTCCACGATTATAGCTTCCCCCACTCCGCGGCTCGTGCGCGCGCAACCAGTCTTCCACTCCCCGCTGTCCCCGCGCCTAAAGTTCCCCCCACCGCACTCCCCCGCGCGCCCTCACTTCCACCCGCCCCCGCGCCCCCCTCAGAGGACCTGGGTTAGAATCCCCCTTGCTATACTACTTAAGCGTAAATCAATGGGACATCATAAAAAGACTGCTGTGGATATTGCAAATGAATTACACCAAGAAAATATTGTCAAAGTTAGTCGCTATACGGTGACGAGAAGATTACATGAAGCTGAACTTTTTGGGCGAGTTAGTAGTAAAAAACCCCTAATCTCAAAGAAGAATAGGATGGCCCGATTAAAGTTTGCCACAAAATATCGGAACTGGACTTTCGAAGATTGGAAAAAAATTATTTTCTCTGATGAATCTAAATTTAATTTATTTGGAAGCGACGGAACACGTTATTTTCGCCGCCCGATTGGCTCCAGAAATGACGTCAGATATCAAACACCAACTGTAAAGCACGGTGGAGGCAGCATCATGGTGTGGGGAGCTTTCTCTGCACAAGGAGTTGGTCCCTTAATACAAATTGAGGGTCTTATGACCAGCGTTATGTACAGAGATATTCTTAACTCTCATTTTCTACCTTATGCTCGAAGTGATATGACTCGAAAGTGGATATTTCAACATGACAACGACCCAAAACACACATCCAAGCTGGTCAAAGGGTGGTTGTCTTCAAAGAAAATCAAGGTTTTAGACTGGCCTGCGCAATCCCCTGATTTAAATCCAATTGAGCACCTCTGGGCAGAAGTAAAGAGCCGTATTGGAAGATATAAAAACTCGAATAAAGCAGAATTATTCCAAATTTTAACAGAAGAATGGAAGAAAATTCCATATGATTATATTACGCGATTAATTGAATTCATGCCTCGCCGTTGTGCTGCTGTCATTGCTGCAAAAGGCATGAATACCAAATACTAATCATAAACATTAATTAAGCTATTCAGAAATTGTGATAACATGCATTGCGAGTATTATTTTCTTCGTATAACGATCTGGCCGGGAACTTTTGAACATGTTAATTTAGTAATTATTGAAATAAACACATATAAAAAACAAACAGCGTTAATTTCTTTTATAGTTTTTTTTTTACACAATATGTCCTTATATGCAATAATAATAAAAAGATCTTTAGACTTTGCTTTTGGAAGAAAAATTAAAAAAACCATCTGGCCGGGAACTTTTGCACGCCACTGTATGTTCTGTTCCCGCGTTCGATTCCTCCTCTTCTATGCCCTTTCTTATACCTGTGATAATTCCGCCTATCGCTCTCCCTTTCTTTCTCTCTCTGGTGGCATATTTACATTTCCATGAGAATTCTTGTGGCAATTTATCTTTCAATCCTTCCCATTGTTTCTCTTCAATCCACGTTTCTACTAATCCTATTACATCGAGTTCTTTTAAGAAGTCCCAAAACTGTTTGTCTTTTCTGAATAATCCTGCTACATTCCAATATCCTATTTTAAATGTATCTATTTCTCTTTGACTTCGTATTCCTTTCCCAATTCTGTGTACCCCCTCTCCCCACATATCTGCATCCGCAGACGCGCGGGGAACGGATGTTGGTACTGCCTTTTGTCGTGCTTTCGTTGTCCTTGTAAGCTCTGCGATCCTCCAATAATTTAGAGGTTCACAGAACTTTGCCGACTCCAAAAATTTACTTCTTTCAGCCCACCTTCCTCTTTCCAAATAAATGCCTTATCGTTGATATTTACTTTCCTGTACCCAACTTTCACCTTTGCCCCTTGCTCCCTTTCCGCCTTGGCAATATCTTTAATATTTCTTTGTATCTCCCTTTCCTTTTTTGTCAGGTCGTTGTCAATAAACAGCCTCTTATCTTTCAATATAATCTTCTTTAGCATTACTGCTCTTTTTTGTTGCTAACTTTTTAACTTCGCTATCAGTATCCCTCTTTTCTCTCCCATTCCTACCCAGTAGGCTTCCTTGATTTCTGCGTCTACCTGCAATTCGTGCCTTAACACATACTCCACCGTATCCTTCGGCGTCTCTTTACGCGGTAAATCCTCTCCCCTTAGGGTAATATTATTTCTTCTCTCCTCTTTTCCTCTAGCCTCTTCATTCCTTTCTAGCCGCTCCAATCTTCCTGTCAGCCCCTGTGCCTGAACCTTCTTGGTCTCCAGTACTTCTATCCTTTCTCTCATTTCCGTCCTTTCCTTTTCCCATATCTCATCCCTACTCTTCCACTCGTCCCTCAAATCCTGCATTCCCTGCCGCAGATATCTATTATCTTTTCTCAACTCTTCCATGTCTTTCTTAACTGCTAGCATAGCTTCCATCAATTTGTCTAGTTTTGCATTCATTTCTTTTTCCTGCTCTGTCTTCTGGCTGTCTGGCGTTTCTGCAGTTCCTATAACTACCTCAGTTTTCTTCATCGGAGGCGACCTCCCTTCTTTCCTCGCTTTTAAGAATTCTTCCTCTATTTCCTTTTCGGCCCTTAACCTCTCCTGCTCCTCCTCGCTCTCCCGTTTCCTCTTGAATGAGTCCAGTATCGAGCCTTCGCTGTCCGCTCTTCTTCTTCCCAGCTGTTCTGCCAACGATGGTCTTCCCTGTCTTCTCGTTTCCTTTTGCACTTCCTCGCCTTCGCCTGCTCGGCTCATTAGAATCTCCGTTCTTCTTTACCTACTGCTGTCTTCGCTTTGTCTTCTTACTTCTTCCACTCCCGTAGATGTCACTTATCCTTGCCACGTATCTTATACTTCATGCACTCGTTTCACACCTTCTCTTTTTCACCTTTTATCTTACCCTTCGACCCTTCATTAACTGTCGATTATACTATCCTCCGGAACTTTGTCTAATCCCCTCGTTTCCACCCGGCCTCGTAATTTTCTGCGCACTTTTACCACACTTTTCGTCTATTTCTTTCGCCTGTCTGCCTACACACGTTATTCTCTCACGCACGTCAAGTGGTTCCCCCTTATGGCCTTTAGTGTTTGCTACGCGTTTTCTGATGCTTTTAATTTCATATTGAAGTTATGTTATTTCCTCGTGATGTACATACGTGAGACTCAAATACATGAAAAATCACAGTAATGAAATTGCTAATTTGACATAATTTTTTTTTAATAAAATTTAGAACAATAATAAGCAAACACATATACGTGGAGTTAAACAATTTAACGTTAAAGTTTTGACAAACTAACAGAGCAGTTTATGTGCTTAAAAACTTTAAAGTGATGCAGAGTATGTAACATCGCATGTCAGTTCAACCTAGGGGTAATGTACATTAATCTTTTCAGTGTAAGTATCTACCGCGACATTTATACTTATAGGAGGACAAACTTTCGCCTGTTATGAAAAATCAATTTTTGAAAAGAAATTTAATATTTTATAGACGCGTTCTTAAAATTGGTGTGAAGCCTTTTTGAGTTATCCATAACTTAAAGAGAGTATTTCGTAATTTTACTGGTGTTTGGAGAAGGCTTGCTTGCGTTACTTGCGTTAGTATAAAAAAAAAAGGTAAGAAATGCATCTCTGATCTTAAAAAACTTATATAAAACGGAAGCAGATTGATAGATTTCTACCCATGATTCTTAACATAACAAAATAATAAAAACAAGATGCATGGCACGAAGTCATCAAAGGTACTGTTTATAAAAATGTGGGAAATTTTTTCACGGTCAGTGCTATTCACTAAAATAATAAAAAAAGTTAGTATATGCATGTCCAATAATGCTTAGTTTTGCAGTTATGAGAATTATTTAATATTTTGTAAAATACGGTCCCGAAACGCCCATTACAGTGGAATTTAACGAAGCCCAGCTATGTTTCTGCGGAGCGATATTATGATTTTCATTTCGCCTTTGTTTTGTTAAAGGCAAAAAGGAAAGGATGGGGTCACCTGTCCAGTGAATGAACACTTAACTTGCATGTCTGTTAAAATTGGTGTTCAAAAGTCGTTATTTAATCCACTGAATGTTATTTCTGTAAGCGAGCTGTTTTATTACTTAAGTCAGAAATCCCGGAACACAATTCTAGCAATGATTGATAGTTATAACTTTCATTAAAAGTATGGCAGAGGATTAAATAAAAAATGGGCCAATGACCAGTGAATGAACATAAACTTCTACTAAATGAACGGGGGTACCCCAGTGAATGGACGGGATAATAACAGTGGTTAGGTTTCCAATGTATTTAGACGATTTTTTCTGTAAATAATTTTTAATTAGTTGAAATTTGGTTTCTGGGGTGGGTTAATCTAACCTCCACATTGACGGTGAAAGTGTCAAGAGAAAAAAAGACCGGGTAACCTATTCATTCATTGGTAAAGTTAGAAATGTTAGATCGACGGCAGATCCTGCTGCCCGTTTGCCACATCCAACAGCGCCATCTGAAAGCCACAATAGCCAACCAATTCCCTGTGCGTGACGTCACATGGACCTACGCACCAACACAAATCTATATTACTGCTGTAGGTGAAATGGAGCAGTGGATTCTGCTCACATAACGTGTGAGCAAATTCTGCGGTTTATTAAATAATGGTTCTATTTATTTTTAAAGGTAGTTTGTTTTTATTAATAATATATACATTTGATGCACATGAGTGATTAAAATGAGAAAATAATATAAGTGGCACCTATAAAACAGAAGAGAAACTTTAAATATTTACACTGTACGCAGTGGTGATTCTACATGCAAAAATAAGTCATTTTCTCGATAACAAAGGGCGATATCAAAAACTTTTATCCTATATTTTTGACTATTTTTTTGCAGAATCACCATATTCCCGCTTGTGTTAGTTCTGAAAATAAGTACAATATTAGTCTAGAATTAAAAGGATGAACGTCGAGAGGTATATCTTATTTTCAGTTATACTGAAGTAAAATGAGCACTGAAAAGTGCTGTTTGGTATGTACGTTTTAAATCAGTGGCGCTGAGAAGTGCCGATTGATGTTCATTGCGAACGTCGAGAGGTAGTTCCCGTTAAAGTCAGCTAAATAAGTACTGAAAAGTACCGTTTGTTATCTTCGCCAGTAAAAGGAGACACACCTCTCCTTTTAATAGGCATATTTTTGAAAAGTAACTGCAGTTCATAGGTCATCTGGTTCTTCTTCGTTCCAGAAACTGCGGGGCATTCTATGTTCCTGGGATGACGAGGGCTTCGTTCGTGGACCACGCTTCCTGTTGCGTACCCTCTAATTTGCCGCCTTCAGTTCCGCTTGCATCCGCAATTGGAAGTCGGATCGAGTGGGCCTGTCGAACTTGCGGTTACGACATACACCGTCTGAAAAAGAAATGCATGCAAAGTACGTTAGCATCAATGGAACATACAGTAATAGTAACAATAATTCTACGTAAAAAGATGAAAAGTGCTTATTGCTTCGTACCAAATATCGCCACCGCGATACGTGTGTCGGACAAAGATTTCAGTCCTTCGCGGCCAAACCAGGTGAATGACGACGTTAAGTCATCTGGCAGTGCTTCCTTGAAGCAGGACTTGACCGCTCCCTTCAAATCAAATCCCCCCACGTATTCGAAATACTTTACCTAAACAAAGCGAGTAAAGATTGATGTAAGTATATATATTATATATAATAGTAAATAAAAGAATTATTTCGTTTTCACTTACGACTTTGGAATAGGTGTCGTCATCGATGTTCTCAAAGCATTCGACCTCCTGCACTGAGAACAAGGGGAGGACTGCTGGCTTTGTGGGTCGGCCAGTATTATGGGTGATCTCGACAGATTTTTGAATGCTCATCAAGAGAGTATTCATTCTTCTGCAAACAGAACGGATGGAGACGTAACGTATTAATAAACACGATACACGCGATGCTTACATTAGCTCCGGCTCGATCCGATCGCGCCTCGTGAGATCTTCCATGCTCCTGCGAACATTAACATTTATAAGAAAATATCCTTACAGTAATATTTTTATAGCAAAAAAAAATAAACATGTAAATTTACCCATTATCACGGTGTTGGGTCGGCGCGGTATTGTGCTGAAACGGCTCACTGTGGATCACAGTGGCGCGTGCAAACGATGTCCCTGGATCTGTGTATACTTCGTGGGCAGAAACATTGGCCGCATCCGTACCCTGAAACATAACATTCGGGTTAAGAGTAGGAACACCCTTCGACGCTGTTAGATCCTGTTCCTGCAGGATCCTCGCCAAATCCTGAGTGTCCTCTTCAATTGTTGTTCTCGCCGTGGTCGGCGTCTTTCGTCGCCGTTTCAGTTGTTCCTCATCCGAAGACGTCGTCTGGTATCGTGGTGGTCTCACGATCGCACGTTTCACCCGTTTCTCCATGTCAGCCTGTAAGTAAAAAAAAAATGCATATTACGATACCTACTTAGCAAAGGCGTGTTAGATGTTTTATCCATTTTACATGCAATATTTGTATGTATCTTAATTGTACGAAACCTCAAGACTTCAAAGGTTTCAACAGTAGAAAACGTGAAAATATGACCCATGCAGAAACATTCGAACCAAACGATAAAATAACCCGTCACCAGAGACGAACAAGGATACGTGTCAACATGGTGTTACTTGTGAAGAGCAATACAAAAGAAGAAAATGTAAATATTATAGGACGTCACTCACCAGAAAATAGTCGTAACTTACCAAAAAGAAGAGACGAAGCTAGAAAGGGAAAAAGATTTTTTTTTTACAAGGTGGAAATCCCTAACGGATACCTCACCCCCCGTGGGAGGGGTGAGATTATGTGGGGCTTGCACCCACTAAAACCACCATGGTGACCGCCTGACGCGAGACGCTTACACAACGGAGAGGGACTGGCAACGAGATAGTTCTAATGAAAAGAAATGTGGAAATATTTGAACGCTAATTCGCGCTGTGTGTAATAACGGCAACGACATAGCTACGGGTTTCTAAGGGGATGGGGTCGCCGTTATTGCCAATGGGCGTACTGCGGTGAAAAGGAATTCTATAACATTTAGTGCGAACCTGATCGGGGGAGATGTATAAAATTTCAGGGCTCAATGTGGCGCATTTATACACACCAATGCTTGAAGGCTTTATGCCGTGATCGTAAAAATCATCGACCTCTAGAAATTTTTTAACACCCAAACGATACGAGTCATTATTGTCCATGCTAATATTGAAAATTAAGCAGATCGTGCCGTCGACTGAGATGCAACAATTATCCCGTACATTGATGCCCAGAGATATGTTATTGAACTCTATCTTGTGGTACTGAGAACAATTGGGGTCGTTACTAAGTGGTCTAGATACTCGAATAGAAAAATCGACATTACAATGATTGTTTGTGGCATGAAATTGTATCTCCCTCATCCTATTGGAAAATTGTTGGAGAGGAAGACTTGGCTTTCGCAGATATTTTTTAAAAATGGACACGTTGTTTTCATATGGAAAAGCAGAACATGAATCTAAATTACCAAGACATAATTTAAATTACCAAGACATCTAACACGCCTAGTCCACTGTAGCGTAGTCCACTGTACCGCCAAAATGTTACCTCGTGGTACCCTTTGTCCGACGTGGTACCCTTTGTGCTTTGAAACCGAACGTTCGGATTGTTTGCGCCGCTTTGCGGACATTCGTGATTGGTCGGGACTTTACTTTCGAGTTCGCGTTTATTTCGAAATCTCGTTCATTCTGAGGTGTCAGTCGTCGACAGCAATACCAAGGAATTCTGAGAGCATCTTATATCCAAGCCAATCCGAAACATCCAGAAGGCGTAAGTAGTTATGGAATTTAATAATTTCAAATTGTCTACGTCGCGGAAATCGATACACGCATTATCGGCGAGACAAAAAAGGAGGGTTATGCGCGAGATGCGAAATAACTTACGCGTGCGATATCGTTCCGGATTGAATACGGTCAGTAGAGTAGCGGATAATACTTCTAACGTGCGAGATGCTGCTAGCACATCTGCAGGTTGTAGTTCGTCCGCTCCTGTTAATTTAATCCCCGATGAATTCAGTGCTAGGCGCGATATAAATGTAGAAGAAGCCAGTCCTTCTACTTCCACGTTACGCGTTTCTAATATCCGCAATACCGTTTCATTGCCCTCTGCTACTTCCTCCGAGCCATCTTTTCGCCAACGTTTAGCGTCTTGTTTCGTAGACTGCAATTTAACACACGTTCAAGGAAATAATATATTATCTCTCCTTCGAACGCATTCCTGTTTTTCCCAGTTGCCTCAGGATATTAGAACACTTCTCGATACGCCACGTAATCCCGCTGTTACATTCGTCGTGGAACCAGGAGAATACATTCATTTCGATCTGGAAGCAGAAATTATTAAAAGTCTCCCTAACACTTTGTCGGTATCATTTGTTAGACAGTTAGAATTAGATTTTCATACCGACGGATGTAGTTTGGACAAATCAAGTTCCATTCATATCTGGCCCATCCAATGTAGGATTTCAAATATTCCTCACATAAAGCCGATAGTGGTAGGCATCTATAAATGTCCCCAAAAACCACACAACCCCAATATTTTCTTTGAGAAATTTATTGCAGACGTCACGGCCATCATGTCCAACGGAGGCATAAATTTTCATTTCAATAAGTTGCCCGTACGACTGAGATGTTTCATAGCTGACGCACCAGCTCGAGCATTCATATTAAATCATCGTGGGCATATGTCTATCCGTCCCTGTTCCAAATGTACGGTTTCTGGTACCCTGAATGGTAAGCATTACGCTTTCCATGGAACAGATAATTCTCCTCGAACCGATGAGGATTACATTAGGCGGTTAGACCAGAAGCATCACAAGCTAGGTAAAAGCCCATTGTCATTGCTATCGATAGGAATGGTTTCGCAAGTTCCTTTCGAGTACATGCATCTTGTATGCTTGGGCGTAGTAAAGAAATTGTTGTCTGCGTGGGTACATGGAGAATTTTCCCCTTTCTCAAAATTGCGCCGCAGAGACATTTCTATACTGTCTACGAGACTGAAGAGTCTTAGCAGATATTGTCTGTTACGTGAGGGCGTTAATTTTTAAGCGACCGAGCGGTTGAGTCTAATTTCCTCACGCAAAGCTTAACGAATTTTAAAGGACTTTTATAATTTTGACATAATCAGATTATTACGCAAAAATCATGATTGTTTTGGGTACGGCTTTCGTCTACAACCTATACAGGTTGTCCAATCGGGATGTGGTACTTTGGTGAGACTGGTTCGAACAAAATGTGACACAATTTAGATAAAATGTTACCATGTATTACAAAATATGCAAAGGAAAATCAAAATGTGGTACAAATAGGGGAATTTACATGGTATGCGTCAAGCGATATAAATGTACATAAAGAAGTTGCAATCGAGTACAAGAACTCGTTTTTGTAGGTTTTGAAGGTTACAGTTAAATTTTAGCGAAGCTAACAAATGCCGGACGACTATTTGTAGACGACGATTGGTCGAGGGAAACCTTCAACTCACCATTAGGTGGTTGGATCAATCTATGCACGAGAGTTATTCAAAACGGTAATTTATAAAGGTAACGAGGACGATAAATCACGTGAAACGGAGATTTTACAAAACGCGGCACACGCTCGAGGGAATACGACAGATCATCGAGGGATAATTCCCGTAACACGTAGTGGTTGGATTACTTGTCGCTTCCGTACAATAGCATACTTTGGATTCACTCACCGAATTGGTACAAGAAACTGTTGAAATTTTGGTTGGCTTACTCTCTCTCTCTCGTTCTCTTTTCCCCTCGCTCTCCTTTCCTCTCGCTCTCTGATGACCTGGAGCAGTCCTACGACTGGGTGACGTTCGCGTGGGGTACACACACACACGCGCAGTACACTAGATACAGTTGGTTTGAATTTAAATTATAAAGCACAAAGTATAGGATTTAAACGGTAAATGGTTAATATAACGATTTAAATTGAGTCTCTACGGGGACTGAGTCTTTCCGTTGTCTCACGATCACTCGGAACTCCAGCTCAATGACTATTTTACAATACGGCAATATGTCCCTCGGACAGAACAACAGCGCACTACGCGACTTGCTAGTTGACTGCCGTAAATAGCGAATAAGATGATATATAATTATAGCGGTTTGAATTTTAAATTATAAAGCGCAAAGTATAGGATTTAAACGGTAAATGGTTAATATAATGATTTAAATTGAGTCTCTACGGGGACTGAGTCTTTCCACGTTCACTATGCCACAGTGGAACTCCAGCTCAAACGTCTATTTTGCAATACGGCAATATGTCCCTCGGACAGAACAACAGCGCACTACGCGACTTGCTAGCTGACTGCCGTAAATAGCGAATAAAATGATATATAATTATAGCGGTTTGAATTTTAAATATAAAGCGCAAAATATAAGATTTAAATTGAGTCTCTACGGGGACTGAGTCTTTCCGTTGTCTCACGATCACTCGGAACTCCAGCTCAATGACTATTTGAACAACAGCGATGTCCCTCGGACAGAACAACAGCGCGCTATGCGACTTGTCAGTTGACTGCGACGAACGAACGCAGGGTAGGCCCGAGCACTTGGGACTTTGAACAAAGGGCGCCAAAATTGCTGACTCTGCACCTCATGCACACGGGCCCAACCGTCGTAGTAGTGGGGCTATGCCGATTCTGGACCAAATGAGGGCGAGGGGTGAGGCGGGGCGGGGGGTACCGCGGGCGCGGGGCGCGGCGTGGAGGGGGTACAGCGCTCTCGGTCGCGATGGGCGCGGGGCGAGGCAGGGAAGGGGGTACCGAGTTCGTAGGTGAGGGGGATGACGTCACAGGGGCGGGGGATTTCAGGATGGCGTCGCGCGCGCAACCGTTTGCCGTACGCGTGCGGGGATCGGTGCGCAGGCGCAAAGGGATGTACCACGGATGCTGTAATTCGACACGGATGACGATTCGAGATTAATTAACCTAAACAGCGAACCGTCTCACGATCGCCGTGAAAGAATGCAACGTCGCTATAAACATTCGCCTACTCAATATAATTCGACGCGATATCGCGATAACTATTCGAGATCGATTAATCTAAACAGCGCAACCGCCTCGCGAAAGAATGCAACGTCGCGCTCGTATAAACATCCGCCAACGAAAACATACGCCAACGAAACCGTAGAGCGAAAATTATTCGGATATCGTCTCGAATATTTTTTTTAAAGTTTGGGACCGTCGTCTTATCACCAACGCTATAATTCGATACACGTGGTATCGCATGTCAGGACAGCCCATACTGCCTATCCTGAAACACAATTGTTCGCGCTCGTATAAACATCCGCCAACAAAAACATGCGCCGACGAAAACGTAGAGCGATAATTATTCGAGCATCGCCCAACGTATTTTGATGATCGAGAGACCCCCGTGACGGGTGTAAACACCCTTACCGCGAGCGCGCGAATTCGACACACGTGGTAACGCATCGAGCCAGCGCGGCATCGCGTCACCCGATCGAGTCGTCGAGGGTGAGAGCGAAAGAACGCGAGAGCCAAGAGAAGAATTCGGAGCGATAACGACTCAAGAATCTCGGCTAGGGTATATGGTTAGGTATTCGATCAGAGCCGCACAGTCGTTCGGTAAAAATCTTCGCGACAACATTTGTCAGGCATCATTCTTCCCTCGGATTTTCGATATCGGGTCCATAATCGCATCACGCGGAAGAGTCGCATCAACCACTCGTGCCTTTTAATTGAATATTGAAGTAGAAGAAAAGAGAAGTAAACATGGAGGTATTCATGGACACGTACAGGGTTTTGTCCCGGATGTCCGTGCTTTTACCCACCATTGTGGATTTCAGGGACTGGACGGATCGGTGCGACGCGTGCTTGCGACTCATCGTCGAGTATCAGTGCGGCGAAGGAGTGTCGGTGGCATCGAAACAGCGTCTGGTGTCACTGATCGCGTGAATAAAGACATTGCGCGCGATCGTGCGGGAAAAGTTTTCGCGAGTAGGGCTCGGGGTGTCGGCTCGATCGACGGCACCCAAAGTCGTATGGGAAGACGTGGAATCAGCGTTTCGGAATCGTATTTCAACCGGTGCGGTCATCAACGTGGGTTACATCGATCCGCGTCAATTTTTGGAGGGAGCCCGACAAATTACGATCTCGCGCGTCACGGACGCTATCACCCAACATAAAAGCGTGGTCGTGAATACGGTCCTGAACGCGGAGTTTATGTTGGGCGAGAATACGGACATGAAAAGTTTCGGTACGCGAAATCGTGTACTGTTCAGGACATCGAACGTGCGCTAGTGGTATTCGAAGCACGTGGTCGCTCTCACGTTAGTGGCGATCGAGGAGTTTCAAGATCGCGACAGTGGATGGGCTCTGAGGGCTGTGCTAAACCTCCTATTAAACATTAATAAGCATAACCCTCTTCGCGCCGGTTGCGACGTACCGCTCCCGCATGCCGTCGTAATGAAAAAAGTGGTGGTGAACGTAAAGAGCAGAGACAATGCGTGCTTCTTGTGGTCCGTTGTCGCCAGTTTGTACCCTGCTGCTACGCACGGGGATAGGGTCGCGTCGTACCCTCATTACTCGACGGTACTTCGCACGGACGATATGACTCTCCCCGTGACGTTGGATCAGCTGGCGAAGTTCGAGAGGTTGAACGACGCGTCGGTGAACGTGTACACGTGGTCCGACGGAAGCAGCGCGCCTCTGCGTTTAACCAAGGACAAGCGAGAGAGACACGCGAACCTGCTACTGGTGCAGGACTCCAAGGAGCCAAAACGATATCATTTCGCGTGCATTCAAAGTATGTCGAGGCTTGTATCGAAGCAGCTCGGCAATCACGGACATCAAGTATTGGTTTGCGAAAGATGAGTAAAATATGAAATATTTCGATCGATGTATTATTATTATTATTTATTCTTATGTTTATTATTGACGTTGTTGTCGTTGTAGATGTCTGAGTTACTTCTACTCGTCCGAGCAATTGACGAAACACACCGTGGACTGTCAACGCATGAACGAGTGCGCCACCGAATTGCCGTCCGCGAAGGAAAGATGGTTGCAGTTCCGGAACTTCAAGAACCAGGAACGAGCGCCATTCGTCGTGTACGCGGACTTCGAGTGCATGCTGGAGGATGTCGAGCCTGCGGAGCGGAGCCGCACGTACACGTACCAGCAGCACAGAGCGTACAGCGTAGGATACTACATACATTGTTCCACCGACGCGTCTCTGTGTCGCTATCGCGCGTATCGTCACGAAACCGAGTGCGTGAAATGGTTCGTGCAGGAACTTCGAGACTTTGCCGACACCGCCCATTCGTGGTTACGGAACGCGAAACCAATGAACTCGTTGACGAGCGAACAGTGGCGTAGTTTTAACGACGCAATCGCGTGTCACGTGTGCGGACAACCTTTCGTCGACGCGGACAAAAAAGTGCGCGACCATTGCCACTCGACGGGCGAATACCGAGGCGCGGCTCACGTGACTTGCAACTTACAGTTTCAGCGATCGTACACGATACCGGTCGTATTCCATAATCTGGCAGGATACGACGCGCATTTCGTGATCAAGGAGTTGGCGACCGCGTTTGAGGGACAGATCGACTTGCTGCCGGTGACGAAGGAGCGGTACATATCGTTCACCAAGCACGTAAAGGGAATGGACGCAGAGAACAACGATTGGCAGAGGGGGTTGAAGTTCCGTTTCATCGATTCACTGAAGTTCTTGGCCGCGAGTCTAGAGAAACTCGCTCCGGACCTTGGCAGAGAACGACTCGCGATTCTACGACGCGAGTTCCAACACCTGCCCGATCATCGTTTCAATCTCCTGACCAGGAAGGGCGTCTTCCCGTACGACTACGTGACGTCATACGCCAAGCTGAACGACGCGTGTTTACCGTCCCGCGAAGCGTTCTATAACCGGCTGAACGATAGCGCCGCGTCGGTGGCCGATTACGCGCACGCCGCGAACGTGTGGAACTCTTTCCGCGTACAGACATTGGGCGAGTACAGCGATTTGTATTTAAAAACGGACGTATTGTTACTCGCCGACGCATTCGAAAGTTTCCGCACCGACTGTATCGCGAGTTACGACTTGGACCCTGCGCATTATTTCACGCTTCCAAGTTTCACGTGGGACGCGATGCTGAAGTACACCTGCGTACGGTTAGAGCTTTTGACGGACGTGGACATGTTACTGCTCGTGGAGAGTGGCATACGTGGTGGTCTGAGTCAGTGCTCGCACAGGTACGCGAACGCCAACAACAAACACCTGCCTGCGGGGATGTACGACGAGTCGAAGGCGTCGACGTATCTGATATACTTCGACGTCAACAACTTGTACGGATGGGCGATGTCGCAGGCTATGCTGCAAGGAGGGTTTCGATGGCTGGACGATGCGACAGTGGCCGCGCTAGACGCGTCGTCCCTGCCCGACGACGAGGACTCCGAGGGATACCTGTTGGAGGTGGACATCGAATACCCCGAAGAGGTTCATGACGCGCACGCCGACCTACCGTTCTGCCCGGTGCGCGAGCACGCGCCGCACGGTAAACAGACCAAGCTGCTTGCCACGCTCGACGATAAGGAGCGATACGTCGTCCACTATCGCTACCTGAAACAGTGCGTGCGACACGGTTTACGCGTGGCGCGAATTCATCGGGTGTTGCGATTCGATCAATCGCCTTGGTTGCGCGACTACATTAGATTGAACACCGATTTGAGGACGCGAGCCACGAGTGAGTTTCAGAAGACTCTATACAAATTAATGAACAACGCGGTGTACGGGAAACGATGGAGAATGTGCGGAATCGCGTAGACGTGCGACTGGTGACGCGGTGGGACGGTCGTTACGGCGCGGAAGCGCTGATCGCGAAGCCGAACTTTCACAGTCGTACGATTTTCTCCGAGGAGTTGGTTGCGATCGAAATGCGAAAACTCAAAGTGAAGTTCGACAAGCCGATATACGTGGGGATGAGTGTACTGGACGTATCGAAAGAATGCCTGTACGAGTTCCATTACGCGTACATGCGCGCGAAGTTCGGTGAACGGTGCAAGGTCCTGTACACCGACACCGACAGTTTAATGTATAGCGTGGAATGCGATGATGTATACGAAACGATGAAGCGCGACGTCGACCGATTCGACACGAGTGCGTACGGTATGCCCCGCGTAAACAAAAAGGTGCCGGGACTCATGAAAGACGAGAACAATGGCGTCTTGATGACCGAGTTCGTCGGATTGAGGTCCAAGATGTACGCGACTAGAACGTTTAACGCCGCAGCGGGGTCTACGAGCGAGACTAAAAAAGTGAATGGTGTGCGGAGACACGTGGTCGCGAACGATATACAATTCGACGATTACATTCGCAGCCTGCACGATCTCACCGAGAAAGCGGTTCGGCAGAACAACATTCGATCGAACCGGCACGATGTGTTTTCCGTGAGTGGGGAAAAGAACGCTCTCAGCCCGTTCGACGATAAGCGGTGTATTTTCGCTGATCGGGTCAGCATCCTTCCGTGGGGGCATTATCGAATCCCCCATCTCAAGGCCCACGAACGCCTCGAGCTTGATCCCGACGAGTGCCTCGAGCTTGAGTCCGACGAGTCCCTCGAGAATCCCGTTGTTTGATTGTACGTTTGTATGATCGTACGTTTGCATGTACATATGTATATACGTTTCGTTGTAAGCGTTTCTTTCTTTCGTTCATACCATTTATCTATTTACGAATATCTGATGTATGTATGTATATAGCGTAGAATGGATAAAATTTTGTATTTTCTATTCGTGTTAGTATATATTTTTTCCCTTAATTTGCTAAAATTAATTGTACGCATATATATATATATATATATATATATATATATATATACACGAGAAGAAGGAGAATAGTTGAATAAATGAACAATGTATATATTTATATGTATTTATTTATTTTATTTATTTCAGTAACATAGCGCGCGTTTATAATCGCGAATCATAGAATATCCTTGTCGCGTATCCACGAGTTCCGCGACGAATCGAATCCGAGCCACTTAACGTACACCTGGTTTCCTTTGCGACGAATAATCTTCTCGACCAGATAGACGTCCGGATTCGCGACCGAATGCAGTTCGTACTCGTAGAATCCACCCGAGATCGGCTCTCCCGCGGAATCGCGTAGAATGTACGTCACCGGGTACGTTCGTTGCACGGTTACGATTTCGAACACCTCCGTCGACCAGTTCGGAGTGTACCCCTTCTCGAAGAGGGTCTTGAACTTGCTCACGCGTACCTTGTCACCGACGTTGAATTTCGCGCGTCGTCGAACACCTCTCGATGCGGAAGGGGAGAGGGGCTCATTCGCGGCGAACGACAAACGCGTCGCGGGGGTCACGTCGACGGGTCGAGCGTTGATCGTTCGATGCTTCCGATGATTGTAGGTGCGTACGAGCGCAGGTAACAGGTCGACCCAGCGATAGGACGCGTTCAAGGAGAATTGTTTCCACATGAGGTTTTTTAGCGTGCGATTGAAACGTTCTACGATCGACGCTTTCATCACGCTGTACGTGGAGTAGTGGTTGATCCCGCGTCTCTTCGCGAATCGTTCGAACTCCGCGTTGTAAAACTCTTTTCCCATGTCGGTTTGTAAATTTCGCGGGCATCTGTCGCTCCGCCGCAACACGGTCGCGAACGCCTCGGTCACGTCGCGTCCGCTTTTCGTTTTCACGGGTACGGCCCACGCGTACTTGCTGAACGCATCGATGATCGTTAGTACGTAGTGATATCCTCGATTTTGCTTCGCGTACGGACGCATCTCCACCAAGTCGGCCTGCCATAAATCATCGTAACCGCGAATTGTAACGCTACGCCGTGGGAAATTTCGTCTCGCGGGAGCGTGTAACTCGTTCACTAAGCGTACTCGTTCCTCGCTCATGCTTCGCGGGTGGGCGTTAGAAGTAGTACGAGTTCCTCGAGCGTTCGTAAAATGCAATCGGTACGCGTCTTTCGCGAACGACCGTCTTCGTTCGACGATCCGGAGTCATAGCCACTTTCGTCGGGGTCAGGATCGATAATCATCGTCGTCGTCGTCGTCGTAGTCGATCCTCGCTCGCTTTTCGCTCATCCTTTCGTTCGTACAGATCCGTGATCGTTAGCGCGGTCGGTGTCGGCGCCGACGTCTCGATCCCCTCGAGTCCGTCTTTCGAGTGATCGAAGCGTCGTTCCATCGCGTTATTTAAATCGTCCTCCAATCGAGACAATTTCGCCTCAACGATGTCCGACATCGTTCGTTGTACTCGCGTCTCGAGTTGAGCTCGTTGATGCTCGGCGTCCAGTTGCGCGTTCGCGATAGCCGTTTCAATTTTCCGAGTAAAGCGTTCGTCCACCGCGGACAATAGTCTCGTCATCGTCATCGCCGTTTCGTTGTTTTTGTTGTTGTCATTGCGTAACGAGGTACCAAACTTGTTCACCGACATGACGATGCGCGCGCCCCGAACACTACTGACGAGACGATCACCGGATCGCTCGATTTAAGATATATATTTGTCCTCGCGAAGTTCCTCCAGGATCGATGCGATTTCGTTATCGTGACCCGTGTGACCTGCGGCGCGCGATGCCATGAGCAACGCAAGTCTATCGACCAATTCGTTCGGATCGTTCCAGTACGAGTAATCGATCGCGTTATCGGTGACCGTCATCGATTCGTCGATGGGTAATCCTAGACCATGTCGCGTGCCGCGCCCGCCGTCGCCGCCGCGTCCGCCGCCGCGCCCGCCGCCGCGCCTAACGCGTCCCATACCCGATGTCCGCACCCCGCCGATCACCGCGGATATGATTTTCTTATACTTGTACCCCCTGTTACCCAGCGTGGGCTTGCTCGGCGAATGGTTTCGCTTATGCGCGTTCGTCGTCAACAAGATGCGTCGGTACGAGTGGAGATCCTTGTCCGTGCACGTCCGATCGTTGGGTATTTGCATGAAAAGCAATTCGTACAAACCCCGAGTCCCCGAGTATCGAGTTCCGTTCACGCGAATGTCATCGCCGTCGCCGTCAATGGCGATCACGGAATCGCCGATCATTAGGTCGTCGTCGGGCCCCAAATATACGCCGTACACGTTGTCGATTCGTTTCTTGGTATCGGTGAAGAATAGTCGCAGGTATTCTCGCGATAAGGGTCCTTTGGTGTTCCGTATATACACTTCGATATCATCGACGGGGCTACGCAGTGTGTCCAAATCGCGAACCTTTGCTGGCGACTCATCGTCCCGAATTTTTTCACCGTCGTCGACATCATCGACAACATCGCTGTTGTCGTTATCGTCGTTGTCGTTGTCGTTGTTATCGTCGTCGTCGTCGTCGTCGTCGTCGTCGCTAGATTCTGGAAGGTTATTCGAAAGTTCCTTGGATGTATCCTCGGTGGCGTTTCGGAGTCTCTTCAACGATTGTTGTTGTTGTTGTTGTTGTTGTTGATCGTATTCGTGTTTCCTATTCAGAGACCGCGATCGCGATCGAGGCGTTGAGCGCGTTTTCAACGCCCACCCGTTCTCGATCAATCGTTTCAGCGGTTCCCCGATATCGACCTTCGTACATGGACCTATCCTTATCGATCACCATGAAAACGTATCGTCGACGCCAACATCTCGCGCACAATTCGTTAAACGACTCGAACGTCCTGTCTGTGTTCACGTGATCGTTGTACACGCGACGCAAGTTCGTGCCGTCTCGTTTGAACAGCATGAGAAAATTCGCGTTGTCCCTGACCAAATGTTTAGGTATTCTAGCGTACGACTGACACAAATAGAAGCAGTCCACGTTGGCGTGACGGCCCATGGAGAAGTATTCGCGTATCGCGTTCTGTTCGTCGCACTCCACGTCGTCGAACACGAAGATCGAATCGGGCCGAGCGTCTCTCGGTGGAACGATCTCAGCGTTGTCGGAGAAGGGAAAGTATTCGATTCCGTCGACGCGCGACAACACCTGCTCGAGATATCGATACTTTGGCTGATGCAAAGATTTCGAGTACACGTACACGTTCTCGAAGCGCAAACCGTTCGGACTCTCTAGCATGCTCAGAAGCACGTTCGTTTTTCCGCACCCGGACAGACCGCAAATCACGCCCCGCACGCTGTTCGGCAACAACGGA
The DNA here is from genome assembly GCA_029448645.1 of Andrena camellia. Lineage (NCBI taxonomy): Eukaryota > Metazoa > Arthropoda > Insecta > Hymenoptera > Andrenidae > Andrena > Andrena camellia. The sequence continues at coordinate 26,506,568 of CM055679.1, forward strand.
CCGTGTCTGTTCGATCGACTCGCGTCCCTATCATCCTCGAGCATTCTGTTCGCGGTCACGCGAATAACGTCCGACTGTTCCGCGAATCGCATGCTCGCGCGCGCGTCTATGACGAGGGACGACTATTTATATTCGTGGCACGTGTCGCGCAGATCACTATCGTTGTGATCGGTGGAGCGCGCGTACGCGTTTATTATTATAGAGTAGCTATCGCGGTTATTCTAACGCAGGTGTATGGTCGCATCAACGACCGCGGCGTCTCGCGAAGTAGGGAAGAGGAATCTGAAGAAGAATAAGAAGAAAAAGAAGAAGACTGGATCGGGTCTCGTGAACGGTATCATAAACCGCTTACCGTTCGAACTACACGTTCCGGGTTATCAGTTCTGCGGACCGGGAACGCGTTTGATAAAGCGATTGGCTCGTGGCGACGGAGTTGTGAATCCCCTGGACGCCGCGTGCCGCGACCACGATATCGCGTACTCTCGTCGAAAGGATTTGGAGGGACGACACGAGGCGGATCGCGCGTTAGCCGAACGAGCGCGAGAACGCGTGTTCGTGAACGACGCGACCTTTGGCGAAAAAGCCGCAGCGACTGGAGTGTGGGCAACGATGAAGGCTAAAACTAAACTCGGCATGGGTATGAGAAAGACGAAACGTAAACAGAGAAAGTCTGGAAAGAAACATCCGCAACGACGACGACATCGCGATCTACGAGTGGCGAAACGCGGGGGCTTTCTTCAATTTCTTTCGTTCGTGCTGCCCGCTTTATCGGCTATCGGGGCATTGGCCGGTGGAGCGGCTGGTATAGCCAAAGCGGTCAACGATTCGAAGGCCTCTCGAAAACAGCTGGAAGAAACCTTGCGTCATCATCGGACGATGGAAGGGCGAGGAATGCATCTGACGCCGTACAAGCGAGGCGCGGGTTTGAATCCTAGACGTCAACGCCGACGACTACTGCGATCAAAGAAAAAAAAAAAACGTCGATCGAGTAGCCGCGTGGCGACGGTGACGGCGATAACGCGACAACCTATGACGAACCTGCAACTAGAGCGCGAGTGTGCCAGCGTACCGTTCTTTCGAGGGGTGTTTATGCCGGACACGCATCCCACGCGCGTACGAACCAACGAATGCGGCATCGCGAATCTGGACGAGAACCGAGGCGCCGGTACGCACTGGGTAGCGTACGCGAAACGTGGACCGCGAGTACAATACTTTGATAATTTTGGGAATCTGCGACCACCCACGGAATTGATCTATTATTTCGGACGCGGTACAACGATCACGTACAATCACGATCGTTTTCAACGTTTCGACGAGATGAATTGCGGTCGCTTGTGCATGCAATTTTTACAGCAAAAGTCTATGGAATTATCACCTATATACTAATACTAATAATGATGTATACTAAGATTACGCTGCGATGTATCAATGCGTAATGGCAATCCACATCTTCTATAATAAAGACTCGTAACATCGGATAAATTGCCGAGTATTCTTACGCGCGTGTCACTTCCTCTCTCTCCGTCTCGCGAGTGTAATCTATGATATGTCGTTCACGCTCACGTTAACGAGTAGCAGCAGCGTGCTCACGGTAAATTATTTCCCGCCGATAGATTTGAGCGACGGTCAATACGAATTAGGACTCGCGGACTTGGAGACGTTTCACACGATTCCGAACATCGACTCGAGCAACGATAAATTCTATTTCATGGTGAACTATGAGACCGGCAACGATTCCATCGTCGACGCCACTTACGAACGCATTACGATCCCCCACGGCTCCTACGAATTAGACGCTATCGCCGAGTATCTGAAGCAACGATTGCTCGATCGATATCCTCGAAGACTCGGTAACACCGAGAACGGCGATGACGACAAGTACCCTATAATGCTACGAGCTAACAACAACACCATGAAGAGCGAGCTATACTGCTCGTTCTTCGTAGACTTTACGAAACCAAACAATGTGGGCTCGCTGCTAGGATTTCCCCCAAATCGCGTCTTATTGCCAAGAATCTGGCACGAGTCAGACGTACCCGTGAATATTATAAACGTTAACGTGATCAGAGTAACGTGCAGCGTTACTACCGGCGCGTACAGTAACGATAAACCCGTACACACGATCCATGAATTTTCGCCTCGCGTGCCGCCGGGATATAAGATATCGGAAACTCCGCGACACGTCATTTACCTGCCGATCGTCGCGCGAGCAATACGCGATCTAACGTTGTGCATCGTCGATCAGTACGATCGTCCTATAGATTTCCGTGGGTAAGAAATAACGATTCGTCTGCACGTTCAACGACGTTCGCGCGATAAGTAGCGTGACCGCGCGTGTGCGTAGTATGTTAGTGTTAGATCACACGTACGAATCATCAATCGTCGCTGCCGCTGCTACTCCTGCCGTCTCTGTCTCGCGTCATCGGCGCAACCCTACATCGGAAAGCGAAAGTGGAAGTAGAATAAAGACGGGTGGAACGATAAGAAGAGGACCGGCAAGAAGCATAAGAAAGCCGTTGACTCGTCGAAACGCACGTTTTTTACGATCGCTAGGATTCGTCGTCGCCTATTAGACAAGCGGAGAGAGCGACGCGATGTCTACAATTCTGGACGTGGCGAATACGCCAACCTTCGACAATCGTATCACGAAGATCGAGTACCACACGTATAATCCGTACGCCAACAAGACGTTCGACAATAACGATGAGATAAGAATCCCCATACTGCAGCAAGATCTGTACACGCTCCCGTGCCAAAGTTTTCTCTACGTCGAAGGTCGTGGCACGTTGACGGCGCAGGATGCGAAAAGCCCGGCAACGTCCGCGACCGCGGTTCTCGACAACAATTGCGTAGCGTTCATGTTCGATGAGATTCCATACGAATTGAATGGTATCGAGATCGATCATTGCCGAAATCCCGGGATCACTACCACGTTGAAAAATTACGTTTCATTGTCGGTCGACAGAAGCAAAGCGCTCGCGAATGCCGGTTGGAATCATACCATCGACTACGATAAAGATATTTTTCATTCGGGCTCTTTCAATTTCTGCGTAACCATGAGCATGTTATTAGGATTCTGCGAGGATTACAAACAAATCGTGATGAACGCGCGGCACGAGCTGATTCTTATTCGATCGCGAGTCGATACGAACGCGATGCACTGTGCGTCCGCCACTGCGAGACCGAAACTGGAGATACGCAAGGTTCAGTGGCGTATGCCCCACGTCGTTCTGGACGATGCGAATAAACTAGCGATGCTGCGTATCCTGGAAAGCGGTCGGCCGATCGCGATGAGTTTCCGATCGTGGGCCATGAACGAGTAACCGTTACTGCAGGCGACAACGAAGCACACGTGGACCGTGAAAGCTACGTCGCAAATCGAGAAACCTCGATACGTGATATTCGCCATACAAACTGATCGACAGCGTCGCTCCGATAGATCCTCGAGCACGTTCGATCCGTGTAATCTCACCAACGTTCGATTGTACTTAAATTCCGAGGTGTATCCGTACGACGACTTGAACTTGGATTTCGATAAGTATAAATACGCGATCCTGTACGATATGTACGCGAAATTCCCTCGATCGTACTACGGTCACGGAGAACCGTTGCTGAACGCGATCGAATTCTTTCGATACGCGCCCATCGCGGTCATAGATTGTTCTAGGCAAAACGAGTCGTTGAAGAGCGCTACGGTGGACGTGCGAATAGAGTTCGAATGCAAAGAAAATGTTCCCGCTAATACTACCGCGTACTGTTTCATGATATACGACTGCATAATCGAATACAACCCTTTAACCAACGTGGTACGCAAACTAGTATAGTTTGCGTACGTGATCGATTACCACTACTACTACTAATACTACTACTACTACTGCGAATACTACTACTGTTTTAAAACGACGATGTCGATGTCAAAGTCCTCAGTTACTGTTTCGCTACCGACGTTACTACTACTACTACTACTACTTCTTATACGAGTAACGATATTCGCCGTTGTCGACCTGCAAGGTTTCAAAACCGAACGTGACTTCGTCGTGAAAGAGATCGCGATTCGCACGAGCAGCAACAACGACAGCAGCAGCAATAACGATGAAACCTCGACGATCAGCCACTGGATCTTCGAATCGCCATACTTCTGGAATCATCTGAATTCGTTCGAGAAATGTCAAGCGTCCTGGCTGGCGAAGCATCATCACGGGCTCTACTGGTCGGATGGTTGCGTTCCATACTGGAAACTTACGGGACTGCTCGCCGGCGCACTCGTGAACATCGACTTCGCCATCGTGAAAGGTGCGGAAATGAGAACCTGGATGCTGTCGCTACTACCGAACATAATCGTCGAGGGTATCTGTGATCTGTATAAGCTGAAGGGAAAAAGGATCAACAACGCTCGAACCGTTGAGGACGACGGTGGCTACGACGTTGACGATGATTATTGCGGGATCACGCCTAACGCCGTGAACGACTACGATGATACCGACGTTCCTAACCTGAAGTCTATGTCTTCAAAGAATGCTCCACGATGCGCGTTTCACGACAACGATGGCGTTTGCGCGCTAGAGAACGTCCATAAGATATGGAATTATATACGCAGCGTCGCCTAATGTAAGTCCTATACACGCATTACGTATACTTTACGCGTCGTACGCAGAGAAACGAATATGTATTAATTATTTTTTTGTTTCTATAGCGATGGGAATCATAGCGACGACGACGACGAGCACAACGACGAAGATGAGAACAACGGCGGTAGTGGCGGTGAGCGAAGCTACGACGACGACGACGATGACTGATTCATCAACCGCGAGCAAGAATACCCCTCCCGTATGAACGTCATTTTACGTAAATACTGTTTTTTTATAATTTAAGTATGCATGCATGGATGTATATTAATAATCATACACTGTTTTAATAAATATATATATATATTTATTTAAAAAATTGTTGAATCTTTATAATGTTTAAAAATTATTTTAAAAAACAAAAAATTATTTTAAAAAAGAAAAAATTCGACGCGATGTTACGTCCTGCAACACACAGAGAAAACACCAAATTATTATTATTATTATATAAAACGTTAGCATTAGCACGCGAAACACCAAACAATTAAAATTCACTTATACTCACTCTTCGAACAATCGCCTCAGCCCCCAAAACTCTCCTTCGAACGCCAAAAATTCAACTTCTAGCGTATCCTCCCGCCACATACGTCGGGCTAACTGAATTTTTTCCCTCAACTCGCTGCAGATACTCTGTCCCTCCTCGTCGGGTATTGGCGATGCTGAAACAAACCCATGACTCGATTAAAACATCGTCGAATACTGTACGCGCACCAATACGATATACACAAAACATCACTTACGAGTAACTACATTATGATGTCACGATCACGATCACGCGCATGGGCCTCGATGTCAGCTCGACGCTGAATGAAACAAGCGTGTGAAACGATTAAATCATAGTCAGTAGTATAGCAAGGGGGATTCTAAATCGGGTCCTCTGAGGGGGGCGCGGGGGGCGGGTGGAAGTGAGGGCGCGCGGGGGAGTGCGGTGGGGGGAACTATAGGCGCGGGGACAGCGGGGAGTGGAAGACTGGTTGCGCGCGCACGAGCCGCGGAGTGGGGGAAGCCGTAATCGTGGAGGGGATCAGTCCAGGCCGAGCGGCCGCGGAGACCTCTCCAGACCTGCCCCGCCGTCAGAAATTTTTTCAGAGGGGGAATGACCTGCAGCCGAAATTTTTTCATACCTAACCGAGGGAGGGAACGACCTTGGCCCACCCCGAAAATTTTTTCACCCTTGGCCCACACCGATCTAGCGAACCGCCAAGCGCAGAGAAATAATAATAATTTATCAGAAATTGTTTCGAACGACGTTTTACAAATCGCATATTCGGGGAGGGAAAGAGACGGCACTACATAGTTGTAAAGCTAAATCCTGAGAGAGGGAAAGAGACAGCACAATCGCATGCATTCTAAAGCTAACAGTATTTCAAAATGTTTTTCAATCTTAACGTCGCAGCGTATCGCGAGTAATTTGACTCCCCTGGAGCAGCCGTGCGGGATGACATCATTTTCGCGGCTCGAGTCACAGAATTATGCGGTGTCAGGAGAAATAATACTTTTGGGAACGTCGAATCTTAGAATTGAGGAGAGAAGGAGGGTAAATAAAATGGAGAAATAATATAAGTTTAAGAAATTTATTTTAATATTAAAGCATGTAAAATATATATAAAAAGAATAAAATAATAAAAAAGAATAAAGAATATAATAAAAAAAGAATAAAGAATAAAATAGAATATAAATATATATAAAAACAATAAAATAAAATATAAAAAGAGTATAAATATAAATATAAATATAATAATATATAAATATAAATACAAATATAAAAAAGAATATAATAATAAAAAAGAATAAAAGAATAAAATAAAAGAATAAAAGATTATAATAATAAAAAAGAATAAAGAATAAAGAATATAATAATAAAAAAGAATAAAGAATAAAGAATATAATAATAAAAATAAAAATAGAAAAAATAAAAGATAATAAAAGAAAAAAAACTTAAAACTATTGGGGTGGCGACGGCGAAGGGGGGGATGGGGGCGACGGTAAAATGAAGAGCCGCCGTCGCCGAGCTCCTCTAAGATACGGCCGCAGCCGCGCGGCCCCGTACAGTGGCTCGCGCCGCATCCGCAGGTCCAGCTGTGGTATGTCCTAGAACAAGGACACAAATATCAATATAATACGGATACATTAAACCCAATAAACATCAAACGTACAAAGCAATGCAAAGTATTGCATACCTGCGGAGGCGGCGGCGGCGACAGCGGCGACGGTGGCGAAGGCGAAGGCGACGGCGGCGACGGCGGCGACAGCTGCGGCGGCGACGGCGGCGGCGATGGCGACGGCTCCGGCTGCGGCGACGGTTGGGGCGACCATATGGGGCCGCCCCAATCTGGCGACCACTGCGGCGATTCAGGTGGCGAGTTCTACAGCACAGAAACCTCGATATAATATTTGCGATCGCGAGATCGAACACGATTTCAACGGTTAAACGCGATAAATGTAAAAAATATTGTTAAGTACATACCTCAGGGCCGCACTCCGGCGCAATTCTCGTTAGTCCCATGTTCACAGAAATAATTACACAAATTAGACTGTTCGCTGTGAAGCTTTGAAGTCAACTGGTCTCGCTGCATCTCCAAGCTCCCGCACGTAGATCCATGCCCAAAGTTGCATAGCTTTGCAAAAGTAAGATACCATTGTTCTCCACCTGCATTTTCGCTGACCATCCTCTCCTTCAATGCATCTTCCTCGAATTATTCACTGACCACCCTTTCCTTTTTCTTCTTCGCACTCATCTTCTCCCCCTTCTTCTTTGGACACATCATTCGACCATACCACTCTGAACGTGTATCAAACATCAATCGAACCACTTTGATCACGTACCGAACATCAATCGAACCACTTTCAACGTCTATCGAACGTGTATGGTACAACTTTCAACGTCTAACGAACCACTTTGATCACGTACTGAACATCAATCGAACCACTTTCAACGTCAATCGAACGTGTATCGAACGTGTATCGAACGTCAATCGAACGTGTACTGAACATCAATCGAACCACTTTCAATGTCAATCGAACGTGTATCGAACGTGTATTGAACCACATTGATCATGTATCGAACATCAATCGAACCACTTTCAACGTCAATCGAACGTGTATCGAACGTCAATCGAACGTGTATCGAACGTCAATCGAACGTGTATCGTACCACTCTGGACGTGTATCGAACGTGTATCGAACGTCTATCGAACCACTCTGATCGCGCATGGTACCACTCTGATCGCGCATGGTACCACTTCTACATAATAATTAAAACCATCATCTTAATCTAGCGTACATCACATGCAGGAGGTTGAGGATGGGTGGAGAAAAAAACATTTATGCATTAAAAATTGATTATATTTATTTATACATTTCTCTCTGGTGTTTAGACCACCAGTTGAATATTTTAAATACATTTTGCAATGCACAGTTCTTTGCGTGTCTGCCACATCGCAGAGTATTAACTACATTTAGCTTATTTAGAGATATGATATCATCGTAGTCAATGTCCAGTGTCTCGATGATCACGTCCGCTCTCGTATTTTCATCGAGGAAGTCCGCAAGCCAATCGCGTTTCTGCAACCCTTTAACGTATACGATATGGGATGTGTCATCTTCTTCATCGATCGCATCAGCAACAGCTTTCGTAATTAGCTGTTTAGCCATACTGTATGGAACGTCTCCATCTTCCCACCGCAGCCCATGATGTTTTGCCACCAACCACCGAATGCTTGATTTGTCAGACTTCGTAAGAAGATATTGGGGCATCGAACTCCCAAAAATATAGTGCGAGAGAATTGTTCCCTTTCGCAGGACAGCCACTTCCTTGACAACAAATCTTCCATCAACGATGAACCCTTGCAGGTCAACAAATGTCGGTATGGCCATTATCGGTACAATTTAGAGGTCCGTTCGCTTCCAAAATAGGCGGGAGAATGCGATCTTTCTCATAAAGCATCGCGATTTTCACGATGAAATTTTGGCACAGGAGAGGGCGAGCAAGTAGCGCGGCAATTTAAACGATTTTTCGCACCATGTTTGTCAGCGGATTGTATTCAACCGACCGATCGTACAGAAGCAGACAGTAGGCTGTAGTATTTGCAGGCACATTCTCTCTACATTCGAATTCTATGCGCACGTCCACGGAACCATTCTTGATCGACTCATTTTGTCGCGAGCAATCAATTACGACGAGGGGGCCAAATTGTAAAAATTCGGCCACGGTGAATAATGCCTCGCTGCAACTATATCCATAATACGATTTATGGAATTGCGTATACATATGAAACAAGATGGCGTGCCTATTTTTGTCAAAGTCCAAGTTCAAATCATCGTACGGGTAAAATTCCGAGTTGAGAAAAAGTTTTAGATTGATCAGTTTGCAGTTGTCGAGCTCAGTAACATCTTCGCTCATCACATTCTTTCGATTAGTCTGTAGACCAAAGATAACGCATCGCGGCTTCTCCAGCTGCGCAGATGCCTTCACGGCCCACGAATGCTTGGTCGTGCTCTGCAAGAGAGGATACTCGTACAAATCCCACGATTGAAAACAAATGCTTAGGTTTTGTCCACTTTCCAAAGTATGTAGCAACGATAGCTTATTAACGTCGTTCAGCGTTACATGAGGCATCCGCCATTGCACTTTATGTAATTCAATTTCTGGTTCCAACATCGGCGATCCTATTAGAGAATTGTTGTCGTTGCGCGATCGTATTAAAATTAATTCGTGACGCGCATTAATAATCATGCGTTTGTAGCCCTCGCAAAATCCCAGCCAATATTTGAGCGGGATGCAAAAATTGAAATAATTTTTAAATATTGGCCCATTACGCCGTCTCAAGCCCCATCCTGCATTCTCCAAATTTTTGTCTTCGCCAGATGTCAGCGATACATAGTTTTTAAGCGTGCTAGTTATTCCAACGTTTCTGTTGCGGTCAATCTCCACGCCATTCAGCTCGTATCGAATCTCATCAAATAAGAACGCCACGCAATTATTCCCCAACGTCACCGTTAATGCATCATTTGGCTTATTTATCGTCAATTTCCCCTCCACGTAGAGAAAACTTTCACACGGCAATGTGTATAAATCCTGATGCTGTATAGGTATTCTTATCTCATCGCTGTATCCAAACGTCGTGTTGACGTACGGGTTGTATGTGTGAGTCTGGAGCTTGACGATGCGATCATCAAACGTCGGCTTCCCTCCAATGCTTAGAATGTCAGCCATTTTTTCAACTTAAACGCGCACAATGAATCCCAGTGATTTCAAAAATGCAATGTTCGCAGCACTGAGCCTCTTCGTTTTAGCGTGATCACAGCTGTTGCGGTTGTTGTTGTTGTTGTTGTTGTTGTTGTTGCAAACAATTTCGCTCGGATGAACCGGGTTTCTGATGTCGTTCAACACAAGCATCTCTTTCGTTCGCACCACGCGTATTATCGTCGTCGCCGCCGTACGTGTAGTCTGATGGTAATCTCTTCACCTCGAAAATCGAGCAATCGTCCGTCTTGATCCACAACGCGAATCGTTAGATCCGTAATGACCCGTGCGGTGATCGGAAGGTAAATGATCTGTGCGGGCGTTTCCGATATCTTATATCCTGGTGGAACCCTCGGGGAAAATTCATGTATCGTATGTACGTGCTTCCCATTGTTGTACGCACCAGCGGTCACGCTACATTCTACGCGAATAATGTTTACGTTCATGATATTAATTGGATCGTCCGATTCGTGCCACCGTCCAGGTTCTAATACTCGATTCGTCGAGAATCCCAGTAGCGATCCAATGTTATTGGACTTTGTAAAGTCTACGGCGAACGAGCAGTATAGCTCGCTTTTCATGGTGTTATTGTTGGACCGCAACACTATTGGATACTTGTCGTCATCATTGCCACCGAGATTTTGAGGATACCGCTCGAGTAATCGCTGTTTCAAATACTTGGCAATAGCATCTAGTTCGTAGGACCCGTGGGGAATCGCAATGTATTCACGAGTGATGTTGTTGTTGGTGTCATAGTTTACGGCGAAGTAGAATTTATCGTTACTCGAGTCAATGTTCGGTATCGTATGATAAGTTTCAAAGGTTGTTAGACCAAGCTCGTAATCATCGTTGCTCAAATCTATGGGTGGAAAGTAGCTTACCGCGAGGGTGCTACTCTTGCCGGTTAGAGTGAATGTTAACGACATATTCCGAGCTGTACTGCTCGACTAGTACTGAATCAGAGTGGCGGGAAGTCAATCCTTAAATTTGGTACCGATCGTCTGTAGAAAGCGTAGACATAGTTGTCCACAGTTGCTCTGATTGTACTGCTGATAAGACGTTCTATTGTATTCAATCTTCACAGCATCTTTATCCAGATATTGCACCAATTCCTTGGGTGGTCGAAGATTTCCAAAGCTGTCGAAATATACAGCTCGACACCCTCTCTTCGCATACGCCACCCAATGAGTCCCCGACCCCTCGACGTTATCCAAATTTACGATGCCGCTCTCGTTTCGTCGTACTCCACCGGCAGGTAGCGCATTACGCATAAAAACACCCCTAAAAATGGAATACGCATACGTTTTGCCAACTCCGCCAATTGCACATCTGTAGTTACGCCCACAGGCATTTTTATTTTCTTTTCGGCGTTTTTTTTTTTCGTTTCGATATTCCCTGTCCGCGCTTGTATGGCGCGAGATAAAGTCCGCGACCTTCCATCGAGCGATTATGACGCTGCATTTCCTGCAGCTGATGTTGCGCCGCCTTATTATCGTTTACGGCCTTGGCGATCCCCGCCGCTCCACCAGCTAGTGATCCGAGAACACCTAGCAGCGGGAGAAGTGGTAATATACCACCCCGTTTTGCCACTGGAAGAATCCGGTTTTGCGGTGCTCTCTTTGCAGTCCTTTTGCGAGTTTTCATCCCCATTCCGATTTTTGTCTTGGCCTTCATAGCTGCCCAAACAGCTGTAGCAGCACCTCTTTCGCCCAGAGTCGAGTCTCGCGCAACGATGCGTTTTCGCGCTTTGTCAGCAAGTACGTTATCTGCCGCGTGCCTTTCGCTGAGAACGTTGCTGCGCGAATACGCTATATCGTGTTCGCGACACGCTGCGTCCAACGGATTGATACCTTGATCGCCTCTAGCCAATCGTTTTGCCAGACGAGTTCCTGGACCACAAAACTGGTATCCCGGGATATGTAATTCGACAGGTAGCGCGTTTATCGCCCGATTTAACAAACCGCAACCTTTCCTTAGTCTCGTCGACGACATTCGCCACAGTTTTTAATCAGTGGTGCTGGACCGTCGATATGCGTTCGCTGCCAAGGGCGATTATAATGTTCCAGACACCGACGATGCTGCCGAACCTCAGAATCGGCTTTTATATGCTCGGGGAGTCTGTCCCACAACTGATCAATGTGCTTGCCAAACTCGCGCAGTAGAATAATCTTTGGTATATATTTCAACTGCTCAGAGGTTAGGTCTCGAATATCGCAATTATCCGACAGAACGAGAAGCATTTCGAATACTGAGCTGTTTTGCCTCGGCGCGGGCCTATAAATAGGGCGCGTCACCGCTTCGATGTATCAAAAATCATTTTCGCGGTTCGCAGCGAGGATGCGATTCGTGCGGCAACCTGCGACGATACGCGTGACAAATTTTGACGATAAATCGCAAATGATGTCCTCGAAAACAAGGCGCAGACATGGTAGCATGCTGCCAAACACCATACGCTGCCTTATTTGCGGTCCATCAAATTGTGGAAAGACCAACGTGCTGGTGAGCTTGTTGGAGAGTCCTCACGGCGTCCGCTTCGAGAACGTGTACGTGTATTCCAAATCGTTGCAACAGCCGAAATATCAGTATTTGGAGAATTTATTGACTCCGATAAATGAAATTGGCTACTTCACATTTTCGAATAACAGTGACGTCATCACACCGAGCGAATCGCTTCCGAATTCCATTTTTATCTTTGATGACGTGGCATGCGACAAGCAAGATACGATAAGGGAATACTTTGCAATGGGGCGCCACTCGAACGTTGACTGCTTCTATCTCTGTCAGACATATGCAAAGATTCCCAAACATCTTATACGCGACAATGCGAATCTGTTGATTCTGTTTAAGCAGGATGGCACCAACTTGAAACACGTGTACAACGATCATGTAAACACTGATATGTCTTACGAGGATTTCTGCGCTTTGTGTCGTAATTGTTGGCAGCTGAAGTATGGTTTCGTGGTGATAGACAAGGATAGCGCGATGTCCAATGGACGTTACAGAAAGGGATTTAACGAGTTTGCCGTACCGTGAGATGGTCAATCATTGTCAACACGTCGGTGGGAAAACAACGTCTGCGGTGCAACAATGATCGATATCGATAGTCTGGAGATTAAGGATCGCGAGAGAATAGCGAAGGAAATTGCAAGAACCAGCGAAGCCATTCGCAAGAAACATCAGGCTTTGAAGACCGGCAAGATGGAGGAAGATATCGCGTTGGAGAGATACTTTAAACCTATTGTCGAACCCTTAAAACATATTGTGGAAAATACCGCAGCGGCAGAAGCTGAAATATCACCGCTGATGAGCACAAACGTTGAAGGGAATGAAACATTAACACCGGAAAGAAAAATCCTGCCGAAATGGAGCATATCGCGTAAGAGAAAGAGGAAACCACGCACGTCATCGGAGTATTCACTCGTAACCTCTACACCAGTTCAATCGAAGCGAAAACGGCAGAATGTTGCATCAAACGAATCCCCGGTTCCTCCCCCGCCAATAAATACATTTCCCAGTGTACAATTGCTCACAACCAATGATGATGATGATGATGATGATGACGATGTTTTTGAAACTACTCCCGATGAGTCGTTTGCAGCATCTATTAGACAGCAACTTCAAACACCCGCGGGACAAGAAACGTTTCGCAGCCATTTGGGTCCCCTGGGACAAAAATATATGGACGCAATCATAAGTAGGGATAAAGAAACTGTCACAGACACTGTGTACGGCGTATACTTTGGCGATAGTAGAATGATGCTTGGGGATAAGGCGTTCGATATGGACAAGGCTGATAATATAATCATCGACGGTGTAAAATACAGAGGAACGCCCGGCCTTTACGAACTGATTTTCAAGAGAATTCCCGACGATGCTGTATACACCGATGCCGATAAACAAAAATACAAAAGTATACTGCTGGCGACGAATGCCTACAGACGTGGTCATTCTGCTCAAAATCCCATATTAGGAAACAAGGGATACAAGTACAAACATGTAATTGCACCGCTACTCCCTCGTGTATCAACCAATAAAGCAGGGAAAGGTCTAACGGCGCCGCGAGTCATGGTGGTAAATGATAACAAGATCGATTACATGCGCTGGGACGATCCCAACGAGCTTGTGGATCGATACCGTTTGCTGGAAGCGTCGCGTCAGGCGGGCAACAACTCGCACGACAATGAAATTCTGTCGATTGTGGAGGAACTCTACGAGGGAGGCTTCATTATAAATAAAACCGCGCACCGATGATGCGCACTGTATGCATCGAGATGCCGATCAACAAATTTGGAGTATCGCTCGAGAAGAGTGGCGCAGCTAGAATGGATTATTACAAATGGAACGGTTTGCTTCGAAATTATATGCGACACAACGCTCTTTGCGTGGCCGGTGCCGACTTTGATGCAAAATCACGCAAGATACGACGCGTAGCTCAACCGGTGGCTGATAGCGATGCCGTCAATAAACTATACGTGGAAAAGAGCATTAAACTTTTGAGAGAGCAGCAGGAAGAATTAGAGAAGAAGCTGATCATGTTTAAGAGAGAGATGCTGGCGCTGCAAAACAGCGTTCAAAAGATATCGCAGGCGTCGAATTCTATCCCGCAGCAGCGCTGCGAAGGAGAATCATGCGAGACGGTTGAACTTGTCAACGGACCGATGGGGCGCACATAATGCGCGTACACGATAATTATCGCATCATTCGTGTCAAAGACACCTCTGCGATCAAACATGCAGCCATCGTCGAAATCCAAGAGTAAAGAAAACCATGGTCACAAGAAGCGACAACTCGTCGAGGAATTGCATGCTCCAGCTCGAAGACATTTCCCGCGGAGGCGAGTCATAGTGCATGGATACGATGATCTGTGGCAAGCTGACGTTGTAGAAATGCGTCCATACTCGCGATTCAACCAAGGTCACCACTACATACTCACCGTCATCGATGTGCTGAGCAAGTATGCATGGGCGGTACCGCTCAAGACTAAAAGTGGTGCTGAGGTGGCTAAAGCGTTTGCAAAGATATTTACAGATCGATATCCGAAAAATTTGCAAACCGATCAAGGAAAAGAATTTTACAACGCCGATGTGCAGAAACTCTTGACAAAGCATGACATTAATCATTATTCGACGTATTCGGTGATGAAGGCCTCCGTCGTAGAACGTTTCAATCGAACTTTGAAGAACAATATGTGGAAACTGTTTACGCTCAATGGAACCTACAGATGGACCGATGCGCTATCGCGTCTACTTGCAGAGTATAACGCGCGAAAACATAGAACCATCGGAATGCGTCCTTGCGATGTTACCCCAGCGATCGCCGATAAGCTGCTGGCCACCGTATACAGCAACGTAAAGATCGCTGCTCCGGCAAGATTCAAGTTGGGCGAGTTTGTGCGCGTGAGCAAATTTAAAACCATCTTCGATAAAGGCTACACGCCGAATTGGACAACGGAGGTGTTCGAGATAGCCAAAGTACAGGCAACTAATCCCGCAACGTATCTGCTCCTCGATTCCTGTGGAAAACCTGTTGCCGGAGGATTCTATGAACACGAGCTGCAACGCGTCACCGATCCTGATGTGTATTTAGTGGAAAAAGTATTGCGTAGGAAGGGGGATAAGGTATACGTCAAGTGGCTAGGGTTTGATAAATCGCACAATTCTTGGATAAATAAAAATAATGTATTGTAACATAATAATACATGGTTCAATAAGTACAATGATACATATACATGGTTCAATTTTATTTTTATGCATAATTCCACCATTTATAATGCTTTAATAAATATAATAATTTCTATACATGCGCGAAGAATTTTACAATGGTATATTATAATGTCCCCAGGGCAGAGTGTCGGTCGAATCGGGTACGATATATCGCTTGTCGTCGTTTGGGCTTAGAGCGATTTTCGATTCCGAAATGGTGTACACTTTGTGCAATTTCGACCGTATGCATGATTGTCTGCGAACCATTTCGATCTCCCTGTGCAAACACTGCGCGTAGTCGTCGAAAGTTATCGTCCTGGTTATGACGTTGGTCTTGACGCCTTTCGCCTTTTTCGTATCTGTTTTACCGTCTACGCGGAGTGCATACATTTTCGCTCTAAGACCTACGAATTCGGTCATTATCGCACCGTTATTTTCGTCCTTCATCAGCCCCGGAACCTTCTTATTTAAACGTGGCATATTATATGGATTGTCGATGGGATAATCGGATGTGTCAAATCTATCGATATTGTGTTTCATGGTCTCGTAGATATCTTCGCATTTAATGTGATAAATGAGACTGTCTGTGTCGGTGTATAGAATTTTACAATTTTGTCCGTGCAGGGGAGTCATGTGCTCGTGATGAAATTCATATAAACAAATTTTTGATATGTCCAGAATGCACATACCCACGTATATCGGTTTGTTGAATTTCACCTCAAGTTTTCGCAATTCAACGGCTATTAAATTTTCCGAAAAAACACTTCTGCTGTGGAAATTCGGTTTCGCGATCATCGCCTCCGCGCCATATCGCCCTTCCCAATGTGTTAAAAGTTTTACATCCACATGATTTCGCACATTTTCCATAGTTTTACCGAATACCGCATTGTTCATCAATTTGTATAAATTTTTTTCAAAATCATTTGTCGCGCTTGTTCTAAGCCGCGTATTGAGTTCGATGTAATCGCGGAGCCAGGGGGATTGAGCGAATTGAAGCACGCGGTGTATCTTTGTAATACGAAGACCGTGATGCGTGCACTGCTGCAGGTTGCGATAATGGATAACGTAACGCTGCTTATCGTATACCGTCGCGAGTAACTTGTCCTGTCTGCTGCCAGGTGGTTTGGCACGCGTCGGGCAGAACGGCAGATCGGCATGAGCGTCGTGCAGACGTTGTGGATATTCCAGATCTACCTCGAGAATGTATCCCGTGGGCGAATCGACAGCGATGGAAGACACATTAAAATTTGCAACATCTTCGACCCATTGAAATTTGGCGTATGGCAGGGGTTGACACATTGCCCATCCATACAAATTATTTACGTCAAAGTACATCAAGTACGATGACTGTTCCGATGCGTCGTAAGATGGCATGTACTTGTTATTGGCATGTGCGTATCTTCCGGAACATTGACTTAAACCACCGCGTATACCGCGTTCGACAAACATGACCATATCGATGTCTGTGAGCAATTCGAATGTAATTTTGGTATGTTTTAGCATGGCATCCCACGTGAAACCAGGTAAAGTATAATAATGTGTCGAATCTAATCCGTAACTCTTGATGCAACTTTCGCGAAAATTTTCAAAAATATCTGCCAATAACAAGACATCTGTTTTCAAATACAAATCGCTGTATTCACCCAAGGTTCTAATGTCGAAACGCTGCCAGACAGTCTCGGCGTGCGCGTAATCGCGCTCGGACACTGTCTCGCCCGTTAACGAACTGTGGAATGACTCGCGCGGCGGTAAGCATGGGTCCTGCAGCTTGTTCGCGCAATCAAGGTATTCATACGGAAAGACACCCTTTCGCGTCAATAAATTGAAATCCTCGGTGGATAATGTTTCAAATTTGGATCGTAAAATTTTTAATTTATCTGTGCTAAGAAAAGATGCTAATTTGTCGAGACTGGTATTGAGAAATTTGTACGAATCGATGAATCGCAATTTAATACAATTTCGCGACTCTGATTCAGTCGTATCTTCGACATTTTTTGTGAAGGAAATATATTTTTCTTTAGTTATGGGTAATACGTCAACGTGACCTTCGAAAGCGGTAGCTATTTCCTCGATAATAAAATGTGAATCGTAGCCGGATAAATTATGAAAAAAGATGGGGATGTAAAACGCATTTTTATAATTTAAATTGCACTCCGAATGTGCCGGGCCTCTAAACCGTCCGGATAGATGGCAATGATCGCGAACTCGTATATCGCTAACCTCGAATGGCTCTTCGCAAATATGACAATCTGTTGCATTGCGAAATGTCGTCCACTGTTCGCAGGTTAAATCCAGCATGGGAACATTACTAGTCAGGACGGGTTTGGCAAAGTCTGCAAAATTTTTCAGTTCTTCGACGAACCATGAAACACAATCCGCGTCGCGGCGACATCGATACATCGATAGCGATGTATCGTACGAACAATGCATATAATAGCCGATACTATGCACCTTATGTTTCTGGTACGTGTGCAATTTGCGATCCTCCTCACCCCTCCGACTGTCCTCCGTTTTCTCGATGATGCACTCGAGATCTGCGTACACCACGAAAGGAAGTCGCTCCTTTCTGCAGTGGTTGTCGAAGCTGAGCAGATTGTTGCCTTCGCTGGGCAGCAGAATGGCGCAGTCGTTCATCTTGCTGCAGTCCAGCGAATGAACCTCCAACTTCTCGGCAGATCTGAAATAGTGCATGCATCTGTAAACCCAAAAATATTTTATTTAATATTTGTTTCGCGAGACATTTCAACATTTCATAAGTTTATATACGTACCGATCACAGATGAATTTCTTTGCCTTGTGCTTGCTCAGCTGCATGCCCACCAGCCTGGAAAAGTCCTTGATTAGCACATAGTGCCCTACATCGCCGTGCTCTTGGTTCGGCGTGTAGAGCAGGTTGACGTGCCGATCCCTCTTTTGGCTGGTGAGGCGCAGTGGGAAGACTGTTGGCCCTTTCTTCTCCTCGAAGCTGTACACGTTGACGGAGACGTTGTTCAGCCGTTCAAACTTCCCAATCTGCTCCAGAGACATTGGAAATTCAATGCCCTGGAGATTTAGTACTGAAGCATAGTCGGGGTATGAACTTGGGCGATCGGCATTTCTTTTCGCGGGATGAAGAGCGGCGACCACTGCCCAAGCGAAACAGGCGTTGTCCGGGGATTGCACGATAATCGTCGCTTTCTTCAGCGATATTTCCCGCGGCAACTTGTAGTGACACCCCGCGCGCAGCGGATTGTACTTGTTGACATTGACGGTCAAATTCAGGATTCTCGTCAATGCCCATCCGCTGTCGCGTTCCTGGAACTCTTCCAGCGATGCCAGGGTTGGTTCGATGACGCATCGTTGGTACCACTCCTGCAGATCGGATGTACCGAAGAGTTCGCAGTTTCGGATATTGATGCTTTTACAAGCATGCTTGTCACCTGCCACAAATTCGCCGTTGAACACCGTGTTCACTTTGAGGCTTCGATGTTTCCTCAAAGGACCCTGCACATGCTCCAACACAATAGCTGTCGCATCCTGGAGGAAGTTGCGCGGTTCGATGTAATTCGAATTTAGCACGGCACCAGTTAATACGCGGCTATCGAACGCAGTGTCTATTTCGCGCCACAAAAGTCCCGTGCTCGAATGTCCGGCACCTTCGCGCACGAAACGTCCGCGCAACGAATATTTCAGCCCTTCGAGCTGCGCGATTCGAGCAACCAGCGATTGTCGAACACCGATCGATAATCGAGGACGTTTGACTCGGCTGTGTTCTTCCAAAGATTCGATACACTCGTTGCACCGTTCTTCCCACGCGAGGTATTCTTCGCGTGAAATCAATCGTGCAGATTGATCCCGCAGTTGGCGTTCCACTTGTGCGAATTTTTCCATGATCGTAAATGGAATGTAAATGTAATGTATTATCCGCGCAATGTGTTACAACGTGTTTGACGCTTTGTGCAGTTTAGAGCATGCTTTTATGGTTGGTACCACGACTTGGCGTCTCTGTCTATTTCTTTCGGTGTACCCCTCCCTCTAATGCATCGCATGCAAAAACGACGATCCGTTCCAACACTGTTCTATACAGTTTCTGCTGATATCGCATAATTCTTTCCACGATTCACACGTATGACGAATTAGCGCGCAAGATCATTCGATGCAATTTCTGCCAACACCGCATAATTCTAGGATTCGACGCTTCCAAAAGTATTATATTACATTCAACACGTGTCGAGACTTTTATCCTTGAGAATGGGGATTACATTACATGCAATCGCGCGATATGCTGCGACATTAAGATTGAAAAACGTTCTGGAAAATTGGCAGCTTTAGAATAAAATGTTGTGGTGGGGGAAACAACTAGCCTCTATTTAAGCCGGCTCCCGGACGTTATTCCATCAATCGCTCAGCAGTCGCAACAACTTTTGACGGAACAGACAGTGTTCCAAACTGTATAATACCAGTGCCGAAAGAAACGCTGGACGCGTAAATTATACCGTCCCAATGATGGGTGAAAATAGTATGGCTACGTGCAAGGAGAATACATTCAACAGGTATGGCTCAATTTTCATAAATCCTCGAAATTTTTTATGTTTATTCTTGATACGAGCGGACAATTTCATAGCTTTGATTGTTCTCTTAGTCCGCGCCGAGCATCGCGTATCATGGTCAGAAGATACGCATTAACATCCGTGGGTAGCAAGTATTTGGAAATTGCAATCAACGTAGGACCTATGGCCGATGTAGAAGTTCTTATCGGTGACAATCATGGGAAGCATCTCATATTACCATGGCATACATGGAATCTGCTATTCGACAGCCAATCATCCATCGAAGAACGTGCACAATTGCCTGAACCTGACTCGATGCAGATTGATGAGTTAGTATTGGAATTTGTTCGGATCTTTGATTCACCGATTGTAAAGATGACGCTACTTGAAAAGTCGCTGTATTTCAAACCCAATACAGTATCATTTTTATGTAATCTTAAACCATGTGTAAGCTATGTGTATCCGCGGTTGCATCAAACTGCGGAAGATGTGAGAGTAAAATTTGAATGTTTTGTTAACGTGTTGCAACAGAGCGGTGTTGCCTGCGAAACATTAGATACGCGCAGTCCTGCTAAAATCATACGCGATAGCGAATATTACGACGAGGAGTATCTCGTAGATTGCGAACTGGTAGCATGTGCCATCAGTAATATTCTGGCTGATGCTCGTAGGAAGAAAAATTGTTAAATTATTATTCTATTTTACATGCTTTAATATTAAAATAAATTTCTTAAACTTATATTATTTCTCCATTTTATTTACCCTCCTTCTCTCCTCAATTCTAAGATTCGACGTTCCCAAAAGTATTATTTCTCCTGACACCGCATAATTCTGTGACTCGAGCCGCGAAAATGATGTCATCCCGCACGGCTGCTCCAGGGGAGTCAAATTACTCGCGATACGCTGCGACGTTAAGATTGAAAAACATTTTGAAATACTGTTAGCTTTAGAATGCATGCGATTGTGCTGTCTCTTTCCCTCTCTCAGGATTTAGCTTTACAACTATGTAGTGCCGTCTCTTTCCCTCCCCGAATATGCGATTTGTAAAATGTCGCTCGAAACAATTTCTGATAAATTATTATTTCTCTGCGCTTGGCGGTTCGCTAGATCGGTGTGGGCCAAGGGTGAAAAATTTTCGGGGTGGGCCAAGGTCGTTCCCTCCCTCGGTTAGGTATGAAAAAATTTCGGCTGCAGGTCATTCCCCCTCTGAAAAAATTTCTGACGGCGGGGCAGGTCTGGAGAGGTCTCCGCGGCCGCTCGGCCTGGACTGATCCCCTCCACGATTACGGCTTCCCCCACTCCGCGGCTCGTGCGCGCGCAACCAGTCTTCCACTCCCCGCTGTCCCCGCGCCTAAAGTTCCCCCCACCGCACTCCCCCGCGCGCCCTCACTTCCACCCGCCCCCGCGCTCCCCTCAGAGGACCCGAGTTAGAATCCCCCTTGCTATACTACTATAGTCGATAGGTGTACAGGCATCAGAATAATTTTCTCGATACATCACTTACGAGGCGCCCGACCGTCTCAAGAAATTCGACGCTCCATTGCCATATTTCGATCTCTCGTTTGTGCTGTAACAAACCCGCGATTCTATTAAAACACTGTTAAATGGTGTACGCGTACCAAATTAATTTTTTCGAAACATCACTTACGAGATATCGAATGCAATCCCCCCGCTCCACGCGACACGCCCTAACCAGATTATCGATCGATTTCTGAAACAAACGTATAACTTTGTTGGAAGGCTATCCAATTGAATGAACGCGCCAATTCAATTTACACAAAAAAATACTTACGATTTTTCG
This sequence comes from Andrena camellia, assembly GCA_029448645.1. Classification (NCBI taxonomy): domain Eukaryota; kingdom Metazoa; phylum Arthropoda; class Insecta; order Hymenoptera; family Andrenidae; genus Andrena; species Andrena camellia. Next base: position 26,528,470 of record CM055679.1, read on the forward strand.
CACCAACTGATCTCGCTCGTCGTGCCACGAACGTTCGATTTCACCATGTCGTTGCTGTAACAAACGCATAAATTCATTAGAATATCGTCAAATGGAATACGCGTACCAATTCAATTTACACAAAACTACACTTACGATACATCGCTGCATGTCAAATGCATTCACACCTGGCCCCGCTTCGGATAAATATACTTCAAACGTGTCCATAGTTTGTAGAAAAAAATGCTGGTGATAACTGCACTGACCCGTGCGGCGGTGGTCGACGTCCTTATATGTATTTCGGTTCTCTAGCCCTGCGCGTTGCAGGGTAGGGGTAGTCGTGGAGTACGCGCGGTTGGGGTGTCCGTATCACAGTTTCTTCTTCGATGATTCGTTATTAATTATTCCAGCTTATAGCGTACTTTTATGGTTTGCACTTTTATGGTTCGCACCGCGAATCGTCTCCGACTCTTCTGCGAAACGTGTACGCCTTTTTGGCGCGTACGCTATTTGAATCTGCCGCGCGTACCATTTGAATTTGTCGCGCCCTATTCACATTTCATATTAATGTTCGTGCCATAACACAACCATGATCATCACCATCATTGATACAATATACTCTTGCACATTGGTGTGTACGTGTGCATGAATCTGTATAAAAGCGACGTTGGTCAGTCTTGCGGACTTCATAACGTCACCTACGCTCGAGTGCTAACAAGTATCGTTCGCGTCAATTTCTCCGTCGATCGGTATAATCGTACAGTGCGTATCAAAATGTACAAACGCAGCTTCAACGATTCGTCCTGTGCGTCCGGCAACGATTGCGGTTCCCCCAATAAACAACATCAATAATCCGATACGAAGTACGTACATATTACTATACACTCTTCACTTACATCGTTCGCTTACTTCTTTCACTGTAAACGAACAAATCATTAATTCCGTGTACACGCTTCTTACAGTTCTGACTCCGCAACGCCAAAAACATCGAAAACGCCAAAACCGTTAAACGTACGGATCCTGGGGCGCGATTACCCTTTAACCTCGACAGCCTATAAAAGGCTAACCATTGGAATTCGCATTGGCATGGGTTCGTGCCGTGTCGAGATCACCATAGTCGACAATAAAGGCTGCGAGTTGTGCTTTTCGATGTCGTGGAAGCTCCTGCTGGAAAATGGGGCTGACATACTTCAAAGATTACGCGACAACGCAACGTCGCCCCAAACCCGCGTCGTAATTGATCATTTGCGAATCGAATTCACGCGCATGCATAATGATCAACTCGTCAAACTCACCGATAATCGCGTTACCTTGTACATGACGGAAGTCACGATGCGTAAACTATTCGCGTATGAACATTGCATCGATCATATGTTCACCTGGTTGACCGAAAATATATATTCCGTGAGCAGTAAATATACCGCCTTCGTAGACATTCTACGTAGCGCTACCGAACCAACGGATCATGTAAAATTAATTTCCGAAAGCGAATACTTCGAACGGCATTCTTTGATCGATTGTGAATTGTTAGCGTTAGGAATGCAGTCCATGTTGCGCGATGTAAATCACGTACCACTATAGTACGCGTATATATACGTTTTAATAAATGAACGATTTTTACATTAATACCTGTAACGACTCATTTATAATATCCTTTCCTACTAATACACCTGTAACGATTCATTTATAATACCCTTTCGTACTAATACGGCGGGCAATTACTCGTATGCCAGATGACCAAGAGGCAATCGACAACTTACCGTTTTCTTTGGGAATTTCGACTATGGGACAAACCGCGGAATTGCTCTGTCAGCGGGTGGTAGGTGGTAACCTCGAATCGACACATGCCGCTGACTCGTGGAACAATGCGGTCATAAACCGTAACCCTGGTGAGACGATCCGACCGAGCAGTCTGGATAGGTTTGCTAGCCGGATGTCTGGTTTTTTCCCTTGCTATATCATCCTTAGAGGTATAGACTTGGCGAATGACAATTGTGTTTTAGGATAGGCAGTATGGGCGGTCCTGACACCGGTCTGCTGTAAATCAGACGCCTTGGGTGTAGGGTTTCCTTAGAGTTCGCTATCGGTTTATGTATGAGTTAACGGTTACTCGACGTCTGGGAAAATTCAAGACTTTTCGCCTCGAATGTTATTCTCGCGCGGTCTCTCTCTCTCTGTCGCTCTCTCTTACGCTGTACCTTGTCCTTCCTTCTATACACGAGTCTAACGTCGCCTGCGTCCGATGCGTTACCACGTGTGTCGAATTACAGCGTTGGTGATAAGACGGCGGCCCCAAACTTTAAAAAAATATTCGAGACGATATCCGAATAATTATCGTTCTACGTTTTCGTTGGCGCATGTTTTCGTTGGCGGATGTTTATACGAGCGCGACGTTGCGTTCTTTCGCGACGCGCTATCTTGAAATTCCCGCCCCTGTGACGTCATCCCCCTCACCTACGAACTGGGTACCCCCTTCCCCGCCCCGCCCCGCGCCCTTCGCGACCGAGAGCGCTGTACCCCCTCCACGCCGCGCCCCACGCCCGCGGTATCCCCCGCCCCGCCTCACCACTCGCCAGAATTTGGTCCAGAATCGGCATAGCCCCACTACTCGTCGTCGCTCGGGACGTTTCCAGCATCTCAGTGCTCAGGTTGTTATCGCGTCCGGCGTTCTAAGAACGTCGACGGCGTTGGAAGATATTCGCATGGAAGAACGCAGTGGCGTAACGGTTCACGTAAAGTTACTATTACAATTTGATCTGTAGATCATTGACAATTGATTGAGGGAAAATCCCACAACACGCAATGGTTGGATCAGATGTCAATGGTAGTGTAACAGAAATTTAGCAGGGAAGAAGAATATAAGGTGGTCTACTATAATGCACGGGGTTCGTAATGCTTATCACAACGCGCATTCCAAGAACGTCGACGGCGTTTGGAATATCGCTGACAATAATCTTCCATGAGTATATGCCGTGGCGTGAGAGGCTTCTTGTGAATTAAATTATAATCGAAATGAATTTGAAAAAGTAACCGGCACGTAACAGTCCCTCAGACTTTGCCAGACGTCCCGGAGCTATTGAAGTATGCTCTAAATATAATGCGACTGAATTTCGTCAGTTCCTTCTGTATACAGGGCCAGTTATACTGAAGGGTGTACTGAAGGAAACCGTATACAAGCATTTCTTATTCTTACATACGGCCATACGGGTTTTGGTTTCAGAATCTCCACCGAACCCACACTTGAGATTCGCAGAGTCAGCTTGGCGAAGTTTGTTCTTCGTACCGAAGAACTTTATGGCCCAACTTTTCATGGTTATAACGTCCATGGCTTCCTTCACATAACCAACGATGTCAGACGTCTTGGTTATTTAGATTCATGTTCTGCTTTTCCATATGAAAACAACGTGTCCATTTTTAAAAAATATCTGCGAAAGCCAAGTCTTCCTCTCCAACAATTTTCCAATAGGATGAGGGAGATACAATTTCATGCCACAAACAATCATTGTAATGTCGATTTTTCTATTCGAGTATCTAGACCACTTAGTAACGACCCCAATTGTTCTCAGTACCACAAGATAGAGTTCAATAACATATCTCTGGGCATCAATGTACGGGATAATTGTTGCATCTCAGTCGACGGCACGATCTGCTTAATTTTCAATATTAGCATGGACAATAATGACTCGTATCGTTTGGGTGTTAAAAAATTTCTAGAGGTCGATGATTTTTACGATCACGGCATAAAGCCTTCAAGCATTGGTGTATATAAATGCGCCACATTGAGCCCTGAAATTTTATACATCTCCCCCGATCAGGTTCGCGCTAAATGTTATAGAATTCCTTTTCACCGCAGTACGCCCATTGGCAATAACGGCGACCCCATCCCCTTAGAAACCCGTAGCTATGTCGTTGCCGTTATTACACACAGCGCGAATTAGCGTTCAAATATTTCCACATTTCTTTTCATTAGAACTATCTCGTTGCCAGTCCCTCTCCGTTGTGTAAGCGTCTCGCGTCAGGCGGTCACCATGGTGGTTTTAGTGGGTGCAAGCCCCACATAATCTCACCCCTCCCACGGGGGGTCAGGTATCCGTTAGGGATTTCCACCATGTAAAAAAAAAATCTTTTTCCCTTTCTAGCTTCGTCACTTCTTTTTGGTAAGTTACGACTATTTTCTGGTGAGTGACGTGCTATAATATTTACATTTTCTTCTTTTGTATTGCTCTTCACAAGTAAAACCATGTTGACACGTATCCTTGTTCATCTCTGGTGACGGGTTATTTTATTGTTTGGTTCGAATGTTTCTGCATGGGTCATATTTTCACGTTTTCTACTGTTGAAACCTTTGAAGTCTTGAGGTTTCGTACAATTAAGATACATACAAATATTGCATGTAAAATGGATAAAACATCTAACACGCCTTTGCTAAGTAGGTATCGTAATACGATTTTTTTTTTTACTTACAGGCTGACATGGAGAAACGGGTGAAACGTGCGATCGTGAGACCATCACGATACCAGACGACGTCTTCGGATGAGGAACAACTGAAACGGCGACGAAAGACGTCGACCACGCCGAGAACAACAATTGAAGAGGACACCATGGATTTGGCGAGGATCCTGCAGGAACAGGATCCAACAGCGTCGAAGGGTGTTCCTACTCTTAACCCGAATGTTATGTTTCAGGGTACGGATGCGGCCAATGTTTCTGCCCGCGAAGGATACAAATATCCAGGGACATCGTTTGCACGCGTCACTGTGATCCACAGTGAGCCGTTTCAGCACAATACCGCGCCGACCCAACACCATGATAATGGGTAAATTTACATGTTTATTTTTTTTGCTATGAAAATATCACTGTAAGGATATTTTCTTATAAATGTTAATGTTCGCAGGAGCATGAAAGATCTTACGAGGCGCAATCGGATCGAGCCGGAGCTAATGTAAGCATCGCGTGTATCGTGTTTATTAATACGTTACGTCTCCATCCGTTCTGTTTGCAGAAGAATGAATACTCTCTTGATGAGCATTCAAATATCTGTCGAGATCACCCATAATACTGGCCGACCCACAAAGCCAGCAGTCCTCCCCTTGTTCACAGTGCAGGAGGTCGAATGCTTTGAGAACATCGATGACGACACCTATTCCAAAGTCGTAAGTGAAAACGAAATAATTCTTTTATTTACTATTATATATAATATATATACTTACATCAATCTTTACTCGCTTTGTTTAGGTAAAGTATTTCGAATACGTGGGGGGATTTGATTTGAAGGGAGCGGTCAAGTCCTGCTTCAAGGAAGCACTGCCAGGCGACTTAACGTCGTCATTCACCTGGTTTGGCCGCGAAGGACTGAAGTCTTTGTCCGACACCCGTATCGCGGTGGCGATATTTGGTACGAAGCAATAAGCACTTTTCATCTTTTTACGTAGAATTATTGTTACTATTACTGTATGTTCCATTGATGCTAACGTACTTTGCATGCATTTCTTTTTCAGACGGTGTGTGTCGTAACCGCAAGTTCGACATGCCCACTCGATCCGACTTCCAATTGCGGATGTAAGCGGAACTGAAGGCGGCAAAGGAGAGGGTACGCAACAGGAAGCGTGGTCCACGAACGAAGCCCTCGTCATCCCAGGAACATAGAATGCCCCGCAGTTTCTGGAACGAAGAAGAAACAGATGACCTATGAACTGCAGTTACTTTTCAAAAATATGCCTATTAAAAGGAGAGGTGTGTCTCCTTTTACTGGCGAAGACAACAAACGGCACTTTTCAGTACTTATTTAGCTGACTTTAACCGGAACTACCTCTCGACGTTCGCAATGAACATCAATCGGCACTTCTCAGCGCCACTGATTTAAAACGTACATACCAAACAGCACTTTTCAGTGCTCATTTTAATTCAGTATAACTGAAAATAAGATATACCTCTCGACGTTCATCCTTTTAATTCTAGACTAATATTGTACTTATTTTCAGAACTAACACAAGCGGGAATATGGTGTTTCTGCAAAAAAAATAGTCAAAAATATAGGATAAAAGTTTTTGATATCGCCCTTCGTTATCGAGAAAATAACTTATTTTTGCATGTAGAATCACCACTGCGTACAGTGTAAATATTTAAAGTTTCTCTTCTGTTCTATAGGTGCCACTTATATTATTTTATCATTTTAATCACTCATGTGCATCAAATGTATATATTATTAATAAAAACAAACTACCTTTAAAAACAAATAGAACAATTATTTAATAAACCGCAGCATTTGCTCGCAGGTTATGTGAGCAGAATCCACTGCTTCTTTTCACCTACAGCAGTAATGTACATTTGTGTTGGTGCGTAGGTCCATGTGACGTCACGCACAGGGAATTGGTTGGCTATTGTGGCCTTCAGATGGCGCTGTTGGATGTGGCAAACGGGCAGCAGGATCTGCCGTCGATCTGCCGTCGATGTGCCGGCAGGCCCTGACAAGCAGGCTCTGCCAGCAGAACCGTAGTTTAATGCGGACGTAGGTTGCACCGCAGCTGCCGGCAGATCCTGCCGCCCGATTTGGTTAGCAGGGTTAGAAATCCGTTATTTTATACAGCAGTTTTCGCTAAAGGAATATCTAAAGTATGTAATTATAACAAAAACGTTATCATAGGACCATTAAATGCACCTCAAAATACAAATTGTAGATATCACGTAACAAGACTTACCTTGAATTATGTTGGACACCATGAGGACGACCCCTGATAGCCAGATCATGGGAGCAAAGTCTGACGTCAGAACCATAGTCGTCTGTGTCCGCATTTGGCTACGTTCTGAGGTGCAGAGCCTGCTGCTAGGGCCTGATGTCAGATCGGCAGCAGATTCTGCTGTCCTTCTGACACATCCTACAGCGCCATCTGAGGGCCAGAATTACCAAACAATTCCCTACGCGTGACGTCACATGGCCGTCCCTACACACCAACACATATGTAGCGTTATTGCTGTAGGTGTATCCCTACCCCCATACAACCTGCCAGTTGATTGTGCAGTTCATTAAATAATTAATTCTACTTATTTCCAAAAATATTTATTCTTTCTTTACAATTGTTAGAGAATAATATAAGTAGCGCATATAAATTCGAAGAAGAACATTCAATATTTACATTTATAAATCCATATACAATACGTCCCGTAACCAGTGATACCTATTAGGTGCGATATCGGAAAATTTTCTATATTTTCGACTTCTTTTTTGTGTAGAATCACCATGTTCCGTATTGTGTTAGTGCTGAAAACAAATAGAACATTAGTATAAAATTAAATGTAACGTATGAATAAACAGGATACATGCGATACTTACTTCAGCTCCATCTCCCCGCAGCACACACCCCAGGCGATCATGCATGCTCCTGCGAACATTAACATTTATAAGAAAACATGTGTTAAATTATGATTTACGAAACAAGACGCTAAACATTCGTAATTTGCGCATAACCCTACTTTTCTGTCTTTAGGATAATGTGAATCTCGATTCCCGCGACGTAGATAATTGGAAATTATTCAAAACCATAATTACGTTTGCTTTCTGGACACTTCGAGATAATTTGTCTGGATATTGATGCACAGAATCGCGTGGAATAGTTTTCGGTTTTGTCGGCACTGACTGTCACTGCCAGTAACTGCCACCGCCACCTCGAACCTCGCAAACGAACGCAAACTGGATGTAGAGTCTTGACCAACCACGAGTTTCGGCACTATGGCGCAGCCAATCCGAACGTAGCCCATTAGTTGGCATAGTACGCCGATTCTAATCCAACGCAGGGCGAGGGGTGAAGCGGGGCGAGGGGAACCGCAGCGGGGGCGAGGGGGAGGCGGGTGGGTGATCGCGACTCGTGGAGGTGGGGGCCGGGACCCTGGATTACTGGAGGGGAAATGGGCCTTGAGAGTAGGTAGAGGGACGTACCTCGATGACACGTCACGCGTTCCTCGACGATGACACGTCACGCGTTGTAGGAGGAAGCGATCTGCAATCCTCTTATCTCCCCAAGGCCAGATCGCGCCCCCGATATCTGCGACGTTGGAATCGAGTGTGAGAGAGAGGTACGATATTAGTGATACATCTCTCTCTCTCTCTCTCTCTCTCTCGTTGTCGGAGGTCGGAAACAACAACATACGTTGGTATGACGCGTAGAAGATGCAAGTCGAAACCTGCATTTTGGTATCGCCCCAAGGTCAGCCCAGAATAATGCGCAGCATTGGTGCGCGCAATCCGATCCGCAACCCTCTTATCTCCCCAAGGCCAGATCGCTCCCGTGATAGTTGCGACGTTCGAACAAGGAGTGCGAGAGAGGTACGATATTTTCATACATCTCTCTCTAGGGACATAGTCAAAACATACGGCGATATGATGCGTAGAAGATGCAAGTCGAAAGCTGCATTAAAACATACAACGATGGAAGGTAAACTTCCGAGAATAATAATACCCAGCATCGGTGCGCGAGAAGTTCGCGATAATTTTGGAAGGTAAACTTTCGCGAATGAATAATGCGCATATGCTTAAAAGCGCAATATGACTTAAGGTATGATTGTATGTGTTATTCCATTGATTTGTAAATGTAGGGATAGGGAGATTTTAGGTAGGGATGGTAGTATATTTAAGGCAGCTCGCATCTTCGACAGGACAAAATCGTGAATGGTAACGCGCATACAATCGTTTTTATTACGTGAGTGCATACGAGTAAATAATAAGAAGAAGAACATGGATACGTTCAAGAACGCGTTTGTGACGTTGTCTCGGATGTCCGACCTTTTGAGGACCACCGCGGAAATTCGCGATTGGATGGACAGGCGCTACGAGACGATACGTTATATGGTCGCGTATCAACGAGGCGAACGCGTACCGGTGTGGGAGAAGCAGCGGATGGTGTCGTTGCTCGCGCGAACGCAAACATTGCGCGCGATAGTGCGAGGACGGTTATCGCGAGTAGGGTGTGGACACGCCGTTCGAGCGACGGTACCGAAGGTCGTGTGGGAGGAACTTGAAACCGCGTCCGAAAAACGTATGTCGACCGGGGCCGTGATAAACGTGGGGGCCGTTGATCCACGCAACTTCTTCGAGAATGCCCGTCGAGTGGTGATTTCGCGCGTTACGAACGCTATTACGGAGCATCGCAGCGTTTCAGTGAATACTGTGCTAAACGCGGAATTCATGTTGCGGGACGAGACTGACGTAAAGAGTTTCGCGACACGTAATCACGTACTTTTCATGTCGTCGAACGTTCGCGAGTGGTACGCGACGCAAGTGGTAGCTCCGACGTTGATCACGATGGAGGAGTTTCAGGAGCGCGAGGGTGGCTGGACATTACGAGTAGTATAGAATCTCTTAATAAACATAAACAAACATAATCCATTACACGCCGGGTCAACGTGCCGCTTCCGCGAGCGGTTATGTTGAAAATAGCTGTGGTAAAGGTGCAGTGTAGAGGGAACACGTGTTTTTTGTGGTCGGTCGTCGCTAGTCGGTTTCCTGCTGATACACACGGCGACAGGATGACGTCGTATCCGCATTATTCAACGGTGCTCCGTACGGATGGCGTGAGACCTCCCATGTCCATGGACCAGGTACAGAAATTCGAGGTGGCCAACGACGTGTCCGTGAACATATACCTCTGGTCCAACGAGGATGGATGCGTACCTCTACGCGTATCCAGCAACAAGCGGGAAGGGAGGTACGCGAACGTGCTGCTGGTGCAAGATCCGAAAGATTCGCAGCAGTACCATTTCGCGTGCATCCACAGTCTCTCCCGTTTGATATCCAGCCAACTCAGCAAACATGGGCATCAAATGTTCGTTTGCGATAGGTAAGCAAATAAGAATAATAAATAAAAAAAATCGAGCGTACGTGACGATGAAGAAGAAGCGTTTACATTGTTTTCTCGTATACGTTTCAGGTGCCTCAACTTTTTCTCCTCGGCGGAGCGATTGCAGCGGCAAACCGCAGATTGCATGCGATTGAACGAGTGCGCGGTGCAATTGCCGTCCGAAGAGGAGACAATTTTGTGGTTCCAGCATCACGAACGCAAGGAACGCGTGCCGTTCGTAATCTACGCGGACTTTGAGTGTTTGCTGGAGGAACTGGAGCAGCCATCGATCGAGCATCGTCGTCGAAAAGTACGAGTATCAACAGCGCAGAGTTCAAAGCGTAGGATACTACGTACATTGTTCCTACGACCAGACTCTGTGCGGATATCGAGCGTATCGCAGTGATACCGACTGTGTACAGTGGTTTGTGCGGGAACTGCGGGAATTCGCGAACGTTGCGTACACGTGGTTGTGCGTCAAGAAACCCATGACACCGTTAACGCAGCAACAGTGGACGAGTTTTCACGGGGCTACCGCGTGTCACGTGTGCGGAGGACCCTTCGACCGAGGCGAGGACGACAGGAAAGTGCGCGATCATCGTCACTCGACGGGCAAGTACAGGGGTGCGGCGCACAGATCGTACAACTTGCGCTATCAACGTTCGTGCACGATACCTGTGGTGTTCCACAACCTGTCCGGCTACGACGCGCACTTCGTTATCAAGGAGTTGGCAGACGCGTTCAAGGGAAAGATCAGCCTCTTACCGATAACGATAGAACGTTACATCTCGTTTACGAAGAACGTCGAGGACCTCAAGGGCAAACGCAAGGACTGGCGAAAAATGTTGAAGTTTCGATTCGTCAATTCGTTCAAGTTCATGGCCACGAGTCTGCAGAAACTCGCGTCGGATCTCGGGAAGGACAGACTAACGATTCTAAGACGCGAGTACAAACATCTACCTGACGAACAATTCGATCTCCTCACCAGAAATGGGGTCTTCCCGTACGATTACGTGGCATCGTACGACACGCTGAACGATACGTGACTGCCGCCTCGTGACGCGTTCTACAATCGACTGAACGATAGTGAAGTGTCGAAGTCTGATTACGTGTACGCAACCAACGTGTGGAACACTTTTCGTATACAGACATTAGGCGAGTACAGTGATTTGCACCTAAAGACTGACGTGTTGTTGCTCGCCGACGTGTTCGAAAACTTTCGTATCGACTCTATCGCGAGCTACGAACTGGACCCCGCGCATCAGTGTACGTTACCGGCGTTCACGTGGGATGCGATGTTGAAATACACGCGCGTCGAATTGGAACTGCTCACCGACGTGGACATGCTGTTGTTCGTGGAGCGTGGTATACGCGGCGCCTGAGCCAGTGCTCGCACAGGTACGCTCCGCCAACAACAAGTACCTGCCGAAGTCGATGTACGACGCGTCGCAACCATCCACGTACTTGATGTACTTCGACGTGAATAACCTGTACGGATGGGCGATGCCACAGGCGATGCCGCGCGGTGGATTTCGATGGCTGGACGAGGATGCGGTTGCCGCTTTGGACGCGAACTGCTTGCCGGAGGACAATGGACCGGAGGGCTATCTGCTGGAAGTGGATCTGGCGTATCCGCGGGACATTCACGACGCGCACGCGGACCTTACTTTCTGTCCTGTGCGCGAGCACGCGACCATCGGTAAGGAAAGCAAGCTGATCGCCACGCTCCGCGACAAAGAACGATACGTGATACACTATCGCTACTTGCAGCAGTGTATTCGACACGGACTTCGCGTATCGCGAATTCATCGTGTTCTACGGTTCGAGTTGAGGACGCGAGCCACCAGCGATTTCCAGAAAACATTGTACAAGCTAATGAACAATACCGTGTACGGTAAAACGATGGAAAACGTTCGAAAGCGAGTGGACGTGCGACTGGTGACGCGGTGGGACGGACGTTACGGCGCCGAATCGTTGATCGCGAAACCAAATTTCCACAGTCGCGCGATATTTTCCGAAAACTTGGTCGCTATGGAGATGCGAAAACTAAAAGTGAAATTCGACAAGCCCATATACGTTGGCATGAGTGTGTTGGATATGTCCAAGGTGTGCTTGTACGAATTTCACTACGACTACATGCGCGCCAAGTTCGGTGATGGGTGCAATGTGTTGTACACGGACAGCGACAGTCTCATGTATCTGCTGCGGTGCGAGGACGCTTACGAGCAGCTAAAAAGTGACGTCAGTGCGCGATTCGATAGGAGCGATTACGCGGTGGACAACCCGTACGGTATGCCGTGCGTAAACAAGAAGGTGCCGGGTCTCATGAAGGACGAGAACAACGGTGCCTTAATGACTCGAGTGTGTGACGCGTCGTCGTCGTCGGCGGGAACGTCCGAGACGAAAAAAGTGAAGGGGGTGAAGAGAAGTGTTGTAGCGAAAGAAATACGATTCGTGGACTACGTGCGGTGTCTTCTCGAGCACGTGGAAACAACGATGCGACAAAACCATATTCGTGCGCGAAAACACGACGTTTATTCAGTGAGCGAACTGAAGACCGCGCTCAGTCCGTACGACGATAAACGGTACGTACTTCCCGACCAGATCAAAACCCTTCCGTGGGGACACTGTCGGATTTCCGAGAGTGATAACTACCATAGTGACAGTGATAGTGATAGTGATACGTATATGGTTAAGTAAATACAATAGTTATATGTATATTGCTGCTGGCACCCGATGGATGGGTTCCATGGCCATGGATGACGCATTCTGCTCCAGGGTCCGTGAGTTCCCGCGGCGAAGTTCCCAGGTGTGTCCCACGACGTCTCTGGAACTCCGCTTCCACGAACGTCCCACGACGCTTTGCGGCCGTTCCAACGTTGTGTCCTCCTCACGGGCCCGACTCCGAGACTGCAGCCTCTCCTTTCGGACTCTGCTCCGACGCTGCATCTTCTCCTTTCAGATGGCCCGGTCCGAAGATCATGAGGAAACAACACGGTCGGGACGACCGCTCTTCGAAAAGGGGGAGCAGTGTTGCGGGCACCCTATGGATGAGATCCATGGCCCGCTGGTGCCCGCGACGAAGACAAGAGACAGCGAGAAGAAGGTGATCGTACCGATCACCTATCAAGCAGTCAATCGAGAGTCAACCGCCATATCGTACAGACGTATCTTGTTACAGCCTCAGATTATTGATCTTGTATTCTGTTACCCCTTTATTGTATTACTCCGTTAAATGTTCTGTTACGCTTGTTATACCTTCAAATTAAATTATGTCAACCGCGAGACGTAACAATATGTATATGTAGATACTTAGTAATGTCGCGTACGATATATTATGTTATGTATACAACTATAATACACTGTATGAACGTAGAGGGGGTTTTTAGTGGGTATGCCAGAAATGGAGAGTCCCACATAACCCCGACATAACTTTTGTCGGGGTATGCGTAATGCAATTTCCCACTCTTTACAAAAAAAAAGTATGCAATGGATGGACGTAAAATTTTTCTTAATATACCTATGTATAATATTACACATTCACGTAAATAATGTACAAGTATCGTGATATATATATATATATATATATATATATTGTGCTTTATTTTTTTAAATACAAAGAATGAAATAAACGATGTAAATGTATATGTATATAAGAGTAATATTAATAAAGAGTCGCTGTTGCGTCACACAACATCCTTTTCCCGTATCCACGAGTTCTAGGACGAGTCGAATCCCAACCATTTGACATACACCTGGTTACCCTTGCGACGAATAATCTTCTCGATCAGATATACGTCCGGATTCGCGACCGAATGCAGTTCGTGCTCGTAGAATCCGCCTGAGATCGGCTCTCTCGCCGAATCGCGTAAAATGTACGTGACAGGATGCGTTCGTTGTACAGCGGTGATTTCGAACACCTCGGTCGACCAGTTCGGCGTGTATCCCTTCTTGAAGATCGCCTTGAATTTGCTCACGCGTACTTTGTCGCCGACGCGGAATTTGGCGCTTTGTCGTCGTTGTTGTCGCAGTCGTTGCTCTACACCCGACGATACGATGAACGGTAAACGAGTGGCGGAGGTCACGTCGACGGGTCGCGCGTTGATCGTGCGATGTTTACGATGATTGTAGGTGTGTACGAGCGTCCGTAGCAGATCCAACCAACGATAAGAGGCGTTCAAGGAGAATTGTTTCCACTTCAGGTTCTTCAGCGTACGATTGAAACGGTCGACGATCGACGCTTTCATCACGCTGTACATCGAGTAGTGGTTGATTCCGCGAGTCTTCGTCAATCGTTGAAACTCCGCGGTGTAGAACTCCTTTCCCATGTCGGTTTGTAGGTTTCGCGGACATCTGCCGCTTCGTCGCAACACGGTCGCGAACGCCTCGGTCACGTCGCGACCGCTTTTCGTTTTCACGGGAACGGCCCACGCGTACTTGCTGAACGTATCGATGATCGTGAGTATGTAGTTGTAGCCACGATTCTTGGCAGCGTACGCGCGCATTTCCACCATATCTGCCTGCCGCAGATCATCGTAGCCTCGAGTAAGTACGCGTCGCCGCGGGAAATTTCGTCTCGCGGTAGCGTGCAGTTCGTCGATCAGTTGTATTCGTTCCGTACTCGTGCCCATAGCGATAGTGACGGCTCGAAGCACGTAAGGTGTTGACGGGGTTTGTTGTCGTCGTCGCTCATCGTCGCGCTTCCTTGCGTTTCTGCGCTTCCGCGATCGGTGTCGCAAGGTCGTCGAGTCTATCCTTCAAGTGATCGAAGCGTTGTTGCAGCGTGGTATTTATCGAATTCTCCGAATCACGGATGCATCCTTCCACCGCGGTATATATCGCGGTCGTCAATGCGTCCAGTCGTTTCGTCGTTACTGCGTACACGTCTTCCTCCATAGTGTCGAGAGCACGTCCGACGGTACGTTCCATGCCGTCCACGTATCGTTTCGTCGCAGCGTCGGTATCCTCCTCCGGATGCGCGACGCGACGTATCTTGCGTTCCATCGCGTCGAACGTTGACCGATCGGTGCCCAGATACAGCGCGTTCTCTCGCACGTGATTCGCGATGTACAGATTCCGCGAGCGATTCGTCTCCGTGCGTTGATCGTTGTCGCCGGTACTACCGTGCAAAGGTGCGCCAAACTTGTTTACCGACATGTTGGGTGGGCGGTGATCGCGAACGAGACTGACGCGTCGTCGATGCGACCGATCAATTTACGATGAAACCGACTTCGCGAAGTTCTTCCAGGATGGACGCAATTTCGTTATCGTGTCCGGTGTGTCCGGCGTCGCGCGACGCCAAGAGCAATCGTAGTCTATCGACCAATTCGTTTGGATAGTCCCTGTACAAGTAATCGATCGCGTTATCGGTAACCGTCATCGCTTCGTCGACGGGTAATCCTCGACCTTCGTGCACGATCCCGCCGGCGTTGCAGTCTCCACTACTCAACAACACCGACACGATCCTCCTGTACTTGTAGCCCTTGTTGCCTAGCGTAGGTTTGCTAGCCGAATGGTCCCGTCGATGCGCGTTCGTCGCCAACAAGATGTCGCGGTACGCGTCGAGATCAGCATTCGTGTACGCTTGCTCGTTAGGCACTCGCATGAACAGCAGTTCGTACAAGCCTCGCGTACCAGCGTATCGCTTGCCTTTCACGCCAACGTCGTCGTTCTCGCCGATAGCGAGCACGGAATCGCCAATCATCAGCTGTTCGTGGTCGTCTATGTACACGCCGTACACGTTGTCGATCAGTTTCTTAGTGTCGGTGAAGAACAAGTGCAGATATGCGCGCGATAGCGGCCCGCTGACGTTTCGAGTGTACGCGTCGAGGTTGTCGGTGGTGGTGGGGGTTTTTGGATCGAGAACTTCTCGAATCGTTTCGTTCGTCTCGGCATGATCATGTTCCTCGGTTGTTTCGTAGTCGGCGCTGTCGTCGTCGTTGTCGTCTTTGTCGTTCGAATCCGAGAGCGGAGTCTGTTCGGACATTATCGTCGCTTCGGCTGTGGACGGAGTAACGGATAATCATTTCTTCTTCAAACGTTGCTGCTGCGTCCGCTTGACGAGCGATGACGTCGCTGGAATCGTTTGCAACGTCGCGGTGTACTCGACCAAGTGTTTCAGCGGTTCGACGATCGGTTGCGCGCTCTCCTCCGCAGCAGCTTTCGTAGCCATTTTACCGAGTTTCAGGCTCATGTCGTACAGCGTCGCTGATTTTAACAATTTTCTTTTTCGTCTCAACCTCTCGCGGTTGTTGTTGTTGTTGTTGTTGTTGTCTACGAAACCGTTTCTGTTTCCTTTCTTGTTGCGTGCTCTCCATGTTGACACTGGTGGCTGCTTCGTTAGACATCCTCGCGTGCTGCTCGACGAAGGACTCGCGATCTACTGAGGTTCGCGAGCTATCACGAACTCGTTAAATCCTCGTCGATACCGACCATCGTACATGGCACGGTCCTTGTCGATGACCACGAAGTCGTAGCGTCGTTTCCAACATCTTGCGCCCAGGTCGGTGAACGCCACGAACGTCATGTCCGTGTTCACGTGATCGTTGTACACGCGACGCAAGTTCGTCCCGTCCTGTTTGAACAGCACGAGAAAATTCACGTTGTCTCTGATCAAGTGTTTCGGTATTCTCGCGTACGATTGGCACAGGTAGAAGCAATCCACGTTCGCGTGCCTGCCCATGGAGAAGTATTCGTGGATCGCGTTCTGTTCGTCGGACGCCACGTCGTCGAACACAGAGATCGAATCGGGTCGAGCGTCTCTCGGCGGGACGATCTCAGCGGTGTCCGAGTAGGGAAAGTATCCGAGTCCACCGACGCGCGATAAAACTCGCTGCAGGTGCCGATACTTTGGCTGTCGCAACGATTTCGAGTACTCGTACACGTTCTCGAAACGCAAACCGTTCGGACTCTCCAGCAGGCTGAGAAGCACGTTCGTTTTCCCACACCCGGACGGACCGCAGATCACGACTCGCACGCTGTTCGGCAACAACGAACCGTGCTTGCGCGAACGACTCTCGTCGTCCCACGTCGAATCCTCCAACGTCCTGTTCGCGGTCACGCGAATAGCGTTCGGTTGTTTCGCGAATCGCATGCTCACTCTCTCTCTCCTCGCAAGCACGTAACGCCACTGCTATTTATACCTGCGACACCTGTCGAGCGAATCAGAATCGTAGCGCTCCTTGAACCGATCGCTAGCGAAGATCCGTCGAATTACGACTGTCCTCGCATCTCCGTGTATCTCCATTTTCATATGTATGGTTGCGGTAACGCATAGACCAACGAAGATGAAGAAGACAGGATCGGGGCTCGTGAACGGTATCATAAACCGCTTACCGTTCGAACTACACATTCCGGGATATCAATTGTGCGGACCGGGGACGCGTTTGCTGAAGCGATTGGCTCGTGGCGACGAAGGTGTGAATTCACTGGACGCAGCGTATTGGGAGCACGATATCGCGTACTCTCCTCGAAAGGATTTGGAGGGACGACACGAGGCGGATCGTGCGTTAGCGGAATGAGCGCGAGAACGAGTGTTCGCGGACAACACGACTTTTGGCGAAAAAGCCGCAGCGACTGGAGTGTGGGCCACGATGAAGGCTAAGACTAAACTCGGTATGGTTATGAGAAGAAGAAGAAGGACTACGAGAAGGAAACGCAAATCCAGAGGACAACGGTTGCGACAGCACCGTGTCCTACCGGTAGCGAAACGCGGAGGCTTTCTTCCGAACTCTGTTCGACCGGGCTTGCTGCGATAACGCGACATCTGCTACTACAACAACAACAACCTATGACGAATCTGTAATTAGAAAGCGAGTGCGTCGACGTACCGTTCTTTCGGGACGTGTTTATGCGTGATACGCTTCCCGCGCGCATACGATCAAACGAATGCGGTATCGCGAATCTTGATGAGAATCGCGGCGAAGGCACGCACTGGGTAGCGTACGCGAAACGCGGACCGCACGTACAGTATTTCGACAGTTTTGGGAATTTGCGACCGCCCGCGAAACTGATCGATTATTTCGGACGGGGAACGAAAACTATGACCACGATCAAGTACAATCACGATCGCTTTCAACGTTTCGAAGAGATGAATTGTGGCCACTTGTGCGTACAATTTCTGCGACAAAAAGCTTTGGAATTTTGGCCTCGGCACTACTCAAGATAAATTGACGCGCAATCGTATGTCCGAGACACTTTCACTCTCTCAGTCTCACTAGCGTAACCTACAGCGGTGGTGGTGGTGGTGGTACAATGTCGCTCACGCTCAAGTTAACAGGTCGGAGCAGCGTGCTCACGGTCAATTATTTTCCACCGATAGATTTGAGCGACAGGCAGTACGAACTAGGACTGGCCGACTTGGAGACGTTTCACACGATACCGAACATCGACTCGAGCAACGATACATTCTACTTCGTCGCGAACAAGACCGCCGCGATCCCCAGCGTTGATTTCACTCGCGACCACATTACGATCCCCCATGGTTCCTACGAATTAGACGCTATCGCCGAGTACCTGAAGCAACGATTACTCGAGCGATATCCTCGAAGACGCGATAACAACGAGAACGATGACGACGATGATAATAAGTATCCACTAGTGCAACGAGCTAACAACAACACCATGAAAAGCGAACTGCACTGCTCGTTCTTTGTAGACTTTACGAAACCGAACTATGTGGGTTCGTTGCTGGGATTTTCCCCGAATAGTGTCTTATCGCCGAGCATCTGGCACGAGTCGAACGAACCCGTGAACATTATAACCGTTAACGTGATCAGAGTAACGTGTAACGTCACTACCGGTGCGTACAGCAATGACAAACGTGTTCACACGATTCATGAATTTTCTCCTCGCGTGCCCCCGGGATATAAGATATCGGAAACTCCGCGACACGTCATTTACCTGCCGATCGTTGCACGAGCGATACACGATCTAACGGTACGCATCGTCGATCAATACGATCGCCCTATAGATTTTCGCGGAGAGGAAATAACAATTCGCTTACACGTGCAACGGCGTTAGCGCGATAAGATAACGTGAACGCACGTGAGTGTATAGCATGTTGGTGTTCGATCACACGTACGACTCATCGTTCACCGTCGCCGCTGCTACTGCTCCTCTGATCTCCGCAACGCAGTATCGTCAAAACAAGACACCCCTGAGCCGCAGCCAACGACAACAGGTGCACTAATAAAGACGGGGAGCGGAATGGGAACAAGAAGAAACAGAAGAAGAAGCCGCAAATCGTTGACTCATCGAAACGCACGTTTCCTACGATCCCTGGGATTCATCGTAACATACTAACATATCACTTATATACATACACGTCTAACACAATGTCTACCATACTGGACCTGACGACTACGTCGAATTTCGATGATCGTATCACGAAGATCGAGGTGCACGGTTACAATCCGTACGCCAACACGATGTACGACAATAACGATGAGATACGAATACCTATTCAGCAATAAGATCTGTACACGCCCTCGTGCGAAAGTTATCTCTACATCGAAGGACGTCTCTCTTTTATGACCACCCCGACGACTACCGCGGACGTGAACGCTGCTGCGAGAGTTTTTCTGGACAACAATTGTGTCGCGTTCGTGTTCGATGAGATTCGATACGAATTGAAGGGCGTGGAGATTGATCGTTCTAGAATTCCGGGAATCACAACCACGCTGAAACATTACCCGTCATTGTCTGTCAAGAGGAGCAAAGCGCTAATGAACGCCGGATGGAACCATACCATCGCACACGACAAAGACATTTTTAATAGCCCGGCGTTCAATTTCTGCGTGCCCATGAACGTGTTACTAGGATTCTGCGAAGATTACAAGCGTATCGTGATGAACGCGCGACACGAGTTGATACTGATTCGTGCGCAAGTTAATACGAACGCGATATACGCGGTCGCCCTAAACCCCGCGATAATACCGAAACTCACGATCACCAAGATACAATTGCGTATGCCACACGTCGTGCTAGAAGACACGAACAAACTATCAATGCTGCGTCTCCTGCAAAGCGATCGACCTATCGCTATGAGTTTCCGATCGTGGGAACTGCAAGAGTATCCGTTGCTGCAAACGACTACGAAACACACATGGACCGTGAAAGCATCGTCACAGATCGAGAAACCGCGATACGCGATATTCGCTACGCAAACCGATCGAACGAATAATCCCTTCAGAAGCGCGAGCAACTTCGACCCGAATAATCTCATAAACGTTCAACTGCATCTCAATTCCGACACGTATCCGTACAACGACATGAACCTTGATTTCACTAAATCTAAATACGCGCTCCTGTACGATATGTACTTGAAATTTAAACCTTCGTACTGCAGTCACGGTGAACCGTTGCTGAATACGATCGATTTCTTGCGATGCGCTCCTATCATGATCATATATGGCTCTCGGCAGAACGAGTCCGTGAAGAGCGCAACGGTAGATGTTCGAATCGATTTCGAGTGTAGAGATAACGCACCTGCTAATACAACCGCATATTGCTTACTCATACACGATCGTATAGTCCAATACAGTCCTTTGACGAACGTGGTGCGAAAAATCATGTAATGCTAAAACCGACGACAACTACTAGGACGATGATGATCGCAAAAACGCCAGTCGCTATTTTGACACCGCCGCTGCTGCATACTACTGCCTAATAATGTTATCCGTCGTGGTCGACCTACAAGGCTTTAAGACCGCACGTAATACATTCGTCGCTAAGGAAATCGCGATTCTCGCAAACAATCGCGACACAGAAACGACGATCTGTCATTGGCTTTTCGAACCGCCGTACTCCTACGCTCGCCTGTCATCGTTCGAGAAGCGTCAAGCCACCTGGCTCACGGCGTATGATCACGGGCTTCGCTGGTCCGAGAGCTGGGTGCCGTACCACAGGCTTCCTGAAATGCTTACCCGCGAGCTCGCAACCGTCGATGCGGTGTTCGTGAAGGTAGCGGAGAAGAAGGCTTGGTTGCTATAACTACTCCTACGAAAAGACGTACACATCGTAGATATCGTTGAGATGTACGAGAAGAAGAAGAAGGACGACGACGACGAGGACAACGACACCGACGAGGCCAACGACAGCTCCGACGTTGATGATTATTATTGTGGAATCGTACCTCCTGCCATGGTTGTTCCTAACCTAAAATCAATGCCTGCAAAGAACACTGTCCGATGCGCTTTCCACAGTGGTGTCGGTTGTGTGTGCGCATTGGAAAGCGTTCAGAAAATTTGGAATTATATGCACTGTGGAATCTAATGCTACACTTTCTTATATCTTCTATATTATAGATAGTATATTCCTTATATCTTACATATTTTATGGACATTTAATGCATAAATAAACGCAATATTTTTTATGAAAATATGTTAAGGATTTTATTTTAACACTCCTCCTCCAGCTCTTCCTCCTACTCCTCCTCCTCTTGCAACGACGATGGCTGCCACCCCCACCACTAACATACTGTACATGTGTGATTGCGAACCACTATAAAAGTGGTACCTATCGGTTCAGCGGAGCACATTACATCGCGTACGTTCGTGCATACACAGTAAGTAACCGCAACCGTTCAGAAGACTTAGCTGTAGTGCTTATTCAAAATGTTTAACCGACATTTCAACGATGCTTCATACATGGTCGAGAACCACCTCAACCGCTGCAACGATACCGATTTTCCTGCTAAACAGCGTCGGCCGAATCTAAGGTACATTATATACGTCTGCATACTTTTCGATTTACACGAAACCGTTCGAATCATCAACTGTGTGCATGTTTCTTACAGGGATAAATCTGTAGCATCACCCAAGAAAGCCGTCATACGAATCATGGGACGTGATTATCAATTGACATTGACCACATACAAACGCAGTGCAATTGGAATTCGTATCGATCAGGATTCGTGTCGCGTTCAAATCGCGATAGTCGATAGCAAATCCAACGAACTTTGTTTCTCCATGTCTACGTGGAAACTTCTGCTGTAGCAAGAACCGGAGATACTTCCACGTTTCCGTAACGACGCAACTCCATCTCATCAAGACTCTATCGTTGATCATTTACGTATCGACTTCACACGAATCAACAGTCAACAAATTGCCAAAATATCGGATGGCAGTTCCATCATATACATGGCCGAAGCTACGATACGCCAAATGTTCAAATACGATCGCTGCATCGATCATACTTTCTCGTGGTTGTCAGAAATTCTACATTCTGTAAGCAACAAATACGCGGCCTTTGTCGCCATTATACGTACCGCTACGGCACCGACCGCGGACTGTGAAAAACTTATTTCCGAAAGCGTATACTTCGAACCACATTCTTTGTTATATTGTGAATTATTAGCGTTATGCTTGGATTCGATGATTAACGATGCTCGCAACGTATCATCATAATGTATACATATCTATATGCTTTACCAATAAATACAAAACTTTTTCATACGATTACCTGTATTGTTTGCTACCTTCAACGATCCTTTCCTTCCCTATCCTCGCAGGATATCACTTATTCCAAAAAACTATTGTTCTTTTAATCTTCATTTCTTACACTAGGTATGTTACGATCTAGAAACATCCATACCTCTTATTACGCATTTCCAATAACATATATTCTATTGTATAGTCTCCTGCAATGTCACTGTACTCGCGCGCACCGATGCTGCGCATTATTCTCGGAAGTGGACCTTCCATCGTTACAGCTATATGTTTTTGGCGTGGTTATTACGCAATAACAAAATGCAGGTTTCGACTTGCATTTTCTACGCGACATACCACCGCATGTTTTTTTGATCGCCGACTGAGAGAGTAATAGAGACAGAGAGATGTACGAAAATATCGTATCTCTCTCGCACACCTGGATCGAACGTCGCAGCTATCGCGGGCGCGATCGCGCCTTCGGACGATAGAAACGCGTTGGCTCGCTTTGAATTTTCGCGGTTCAGATATCGCGCGCAAAGATGCTGCGCATTATTCTCGGAAGTGTACCTTCCATCGTTATATGTTTTGGGCGCTGTTATTGCGCGATAACAAAATGCAGGTTTCGACTTGCATCTTCTACGCATCGTACCTCATTATTCTCGGAAGTTGACCTTCGAGCATGATATGTTTTTGGCGCGGTTATTACGCCGCAGCCATGCAGGTTTCGACTTGCATCTTCTACGCGTAATACCTCCGCATGTTTTGACCACGGGCCGAGAGGACGAGTCATCGGCGGCACCCCTCCCCCTCCCCCTCCCCCTTGCATGCCCCCAGAGGCCCAAAACGGAGGCAACCACGCAACACGACACCCGGAGTCGACCGCCGGCGACACCACGACACCGTTCGCCCCGAGCCCGTCTTGTACGGTCGAGTCATCCGGGCCGGATTGAACCAACAAGGAAGCGGTCTAGATTCCCCTCTGCGTGACCGAATCCGCACCCGGGCCTTTGCTCCCTCCTGGCGGGCTAGCGGCGAGCGATGACCACCACCAGGGTGATGGATCACCAGGGTAGATCATGGTCGCCGAATACGATACAGGATTGGGTCGTATGTAATCCAATGTAATCGATGCTAGGGGAATCTGCACTGGCATCGTTCTGGTGCTGCACTGGCATGGTGCTGGATCTGCACTACACAGAAAAAGGTCCGCACCGTTGCGAACAGGGCTCGAAAAGTGACCGTCGGCGACGGTGCCAGCACCGCGAAAACCGGTGCTGGGCCTACCCACGGCGCCGCCCAGCACCGAAAAACACCGTTGGGAATGGACGAAAATATCGGTGCTAAGCCCCTTCACAACGGTGCTCCTCGGCGCCGGACAGCGCCGCGAATGGGCCCAGCACCGGCCCGCACGGTGCTCACCTTTCGAGCACCGACCCCCACGGTGCTCACCTTTCGAGCACCGACCCCCACGGTGCTCACCTTTCGAGCACCGACCCTCACGGTGCTCACCTTTCGAGCACCGCTTCCAACGGCGCAGATCCCCCTCCGTGCAGTGCAGTGCCAGTGCGGGTCTCCCGAATTCACTATAAGAAAGCTGCGAAAGTCCATCTCGCGGCTCGGACATAACTCTTCAAATATAATTTATAGGTTTATTGCAACAAGAAGTAAGAAACAGTTACCGTTCCCTTGCTTAGTTTAGAACTATATTCCACTGTTTTTCGTTCCTATGACTTTGATGTAACAAATTTTATTTTACCATTCAAATTATACCTTTGCAACGCATGTGTTAATAAAATTATTTCTTTGGTTTCAAACTCGATTTATTAATTCAGTCAAAGTATTAGACAAAGTATCTTAAGTTATAATCTAACAGGTTATGGTCCCAGGATCGCTATTATAATCATAATTGAAGATTATATTTAAGAGGTGTGGTTGTATTTTTTTTTTGAGGAAATAATTTCAGCCACGTACGAAAAGGGAAAATTCCTCTCAAGGTTACACCATGGAAACTGAATTAACACGAATTAACAAACTCAAGAACATTGAGAATTGAAGCGTCTGGAAATTTCAGGTACGCGTCATTCTAAAGGCAAATTGTACTTGGGAAATTGTCCAGGGGGCAAGTACTTTACCGAAGATGCCAGCGGCAGGGACCGAGGCTGCGGTAATTAGGGAATATCAAAGGCAGGTAGCGGCATGGAATTAATTGGATAGTATGCCACAAGAGATTATTGTAACAACGATATTAGAACAACCCGCAATGTATATCATTAATTGTGAAACATCAAAGAATATGTGGGAAAAATTAGTTAGTATCTATGAAGAAAAGTCTGAAACTACGGTTCATGTGTTTCAACAGAAGTGGTTTACAACCACAAAGGAATCTGCTGATGACATAGCAATGCATATCGCCAAGTTAGAGGACTTAGCACATCATTTGCAGTTAATGGGAGAAAATGTTTCGGATAGCACGATAATCACATAAATTCTTCTGACCTGCAAGTTATGATTTCTTCGTAAGTGCATAGGAGTCCATCCCGGAGTCACAACGTACAAAAGGTAACCTTATTTCGAGGTTGATAATGGAGGAATGACGTTAAAACCAAAAATCGAAGAGCAACGGAAATGGAAATGCATCTAATAACAAGAGTTTTCTAAGCAAACTAAATTTGCCTGTAGCAGCAGTAGCAACAAAGGCAGATACTCTAGATAACTGGCATCAGAACTTTGCTAGGATTAAACAGATTCTGGATCATAATGATATAAAGATTAAAGACAGAACAGAATCTTTTTGTGATGCTTGTGCTACTGGAAAAAGTCATCATTTGCCGTTTCACAAAAGTGACACTAGGACAAAGCGTATAGGAGAAATAATTCATGCAGATGTTTGTGGACTTCCATGGGTGGATGAAGGTATTTTCTACTTTTAAAAGATGATTATTGGCATTATCGTTGTGTATATTGTATGCCTGCTAAGTCTGATGTGACAAATTGTATTAAAAACTTCATTAAGAAGACTGAAAAACATTGTCTAAAAGGAATTAAAACTTTGAGGACAGACAATGTGTTAGAATTTGTTAATGAAGAACTTGCAACTTTTTTAAAGACTTTTGGTATTCAACATGAAAGTACAGTAGCTTATTGTCCAGAGCAAAATGGATCAGCTGGAAAAGAAAATAGAACAGTAGTGGAAGCTGCAAGAACTGTTCCATATGCGAAAGGTTTTAAGAAAAGATTCTGGGCAGAAGCAGTAAATACAGTGGTGTATGCATTAAATTGTACAGGAACAAGTACTATTAAGAATGCAGCTCCATATGAACTATGGTATAATCGGAACCAAAAATTTATAATTTGCATATTTTTGGAGAACAGGTTTACGCACATATCCCAAAACAGAAGAGGCAAAAGTTCGATGCAAAAGCTAAAAAAAGGTTATTTCGTGGGTTGCGATGAAAATATCAAGGGTTATAGAATATGGTTTCTAAAAGGAAATACTATAAAAGTACTACACGATGCGTCTTTCAGTGGTAAAACAGGTTTAGAGCAACAGTCCGAAAATGAGATGAAGTATTTGTAACTAAACTGAGGATTTTATGTATATGTAGATAATCGAAGTGTAAAATGATGCTGTGATCTACGCCAGGCTATGTATGTACGCATAATTTTGCAGGAAGGATTTCGTACACATACTCATTCTGCTATTTTGATACATGGACACCTTCGATAATGCACGAATTTAATCAGTGTTTCTTGTACTATACACAAAGTACTATACATATACATAATACATCTAGATTGGCAATGCGGTGCATATGGTTTGTTTCATAGTTGTTAAACTTGCGTAGAATTTATCCTTAATTCTGTCCTGTGATAAGGCTGTTCATGGCTGTTGATGGTGAACCTTTCTAATTTATAATATTAAAAATTAACTGAAGACATTCCCTATGCAAATTATCTTTGTAAAAAGAAGTGAAATCCCCATAAAAACATCAAAAAAGTAAAAAAATTACACCAAGTACACGAAAAAGTAAAGGAAGGAAAAGAGTGTTATAAGATAAATCACAAAAAAATAAAGGATAATAATAATTACAATATAAAGAAAGATGTGAAATCAAAATGAGCTGCAAGTACATAAAGGTGCTTTGTAATAATCACGGACATTTTAATAATGTGAAGTTAAAATGTAACATCTAGACATTTGCCTAGATGTCCGCGGCCTGGGAGACGGAAGTCAAATACTTGGCGTGATCAGACAAGATCAAGGTGTCGATGAATAAGAATGATTTAAAAACGCAAAATAATGAAAGTGTATTCATATTAGCACAGTTTTAAATTGACAAATTATCTGAAAGCTTGTGAGAGGAAAGGTATCGGTATCGATGAATGATCTTAGAATTATTTTCAAACGCAATATGAAAATGTACACATTTTGTCAGAGTTTTAAATTGACAAATTATTGATTGATGATCTGAGAATACCTTGCCTGGCCACGTCAAGTATTTGACTTCCAGGCCGCGGACATCTAGGCAAATGTCTAGATCTTACATTTCATCTTCGCATTATTAAAATGTCCGTGATTATTACAAAGCACCTTTATGTACTTACAGCTCATTTTGATTTCATACCTTTTTTTATATTGTAATTATTATTTTCTTTTTTTGTGATTTATTTTATAATACTCTTTTCCGTCCTTGACTTTTTCATGTACTTGGCGTAATTTTTTTACTTTTTTGAAGTTTTCTATGTTGATCACCCTTTAGGGATGTAAAAACTAACCTCAAAATCAAATAGGCACTTTCACTTTTTCGCGTCTAACTTCGAAAGTGCAAGAGACAGAAAAAAATGTTTCGAACAAAAGTTTAACGGTGCAACAAGCGCTACAAATTTGCGTTAACAAAATTTCCAAGCGAGTTTGAAAAAAAATACCTATCGAAAAAAATGTTTTTTTTTTCAAAAATTTATTAATGCAAGTTTGCAGCGTTTATTGTACCATTAAACATGTGTTTGATAAATTTGTGGTTAGTTTTCACGCCCTTGTTACGTATGTAGAATTTTCCCATACGCCGCTCTCAACCGTTTTTCGAGCTCGCGTCTGCGAAGGGAAAACGCCCTAAAATCATTTCGCTTATCGCACACCACTAATGGGGGTCATGATCTCAACCAGCTGGATCACGACCATGGGAACGAAAGTGACGCGACGACGACCCCTAAGGATTTCCTTATATGGAGATTCCTAGCGAGTCCCCACGCATTTCGGGACTATATAAACCCTTTGGTTTCAACCCTCTTCGGTAAAAAGTTATACAGTCACGCGTAGAGTCACGCTCGTACAGAGTTGGTTAAATTTAGTAAGATCGGGCTTAAGTCCCCTTCCGAATCAATAGTTAACCCTATAGAATTCGCGAGTTCAGTTTATATTCTATTTGGCACATTGAGATAGCCGCTCTTATGCCGCGCATCGCCAGTGCGTCAACACCGTGCAAATTAGTGGTAACTTACACATTTTATTTAATTAATTAACGGCGACACTTACATTTGTACAATAATTGATTATTGAATATACGAATGGTGTTTACGTGTAAATCGAGTAGATTTGTTAAACCCATCCTTTACCCAGCGATCCTTATAATATTTACCGCTCGAGTTGTATCAAACTTTAATTAAGAGTTACGAGGCATCACTAACATTTGCCGCGACTCCCTGATTTCGCATCAGGTTCGTTCGCACCTATCACCGAAACAAGGAATCTTCTCCAACCCAGTGGCTCCCCGATTTCGCATCGGGTTCGTTCACGTTTCACCATCCTGCTGCTCCCTGGTTTCGCATCAGGTACGTCTGTGAATAATCCATCCTCCTAACAGCTCCTCGACTACGCGTCGAGTTCGTCTGTGAACATCATCCTAGTGACTCCCCGATTTCGCATCGGGTTCGTTCACGACGAATCACCCTCCTGCGGCTCCCTGGTTATTAAGGCTGCCGTCTCACAGGCCTTGAATGTGTGCGTACGCTCACACAAGCTAGGGAAAGCGTGTACGTATACGCGTGTAGTAAACAAACCGTAAATTACAACTTTCTCCCTGGAATCGGCCAGAAGGAAGTTTTTGCGGGTACAGTTGCCTTCAGCAGACATCCGTGCAGGGTGGTCTGGTGGGTTTGAACGCTAATAACCACCGTACGTTGAAATATTAATGCATTTATGAATCGAAAACTTAACAGAATGAGGCTTCAAGGCTTCTCCGTTGGTGGCGCTAGTGGTGTACGGCAGCGCGTAGCACCAGCGTGACGTATACGCAGGGCCGACGCGAGGTTAGTTGGCGGCCTCATGCAAGAAAATTTTTGGTGCTCCCCAATTTTTGCACCTGTTTTCTATTTAATATGATTTGTCTTTACGGGGTGTACATTTCGTTTATGTGGGGGTTGGATTCCTTTATTATTAAGCGTGCGATATAGTTTTTTTAGCGTCCCATTCGACTTGCACCCTTATGCAGCGGGGCCCTGCGTATACGCGATGTAGTAAACAAACCGTAAATTACAACTTTCGCCCTGGAATCGGCAAGAAAGAAGTTTTTGCGGGTATAGTTACCTCCAGTAGACATCCGTGCAGGGTGGTCTGGTGCGTTTGAGCGCTAATAACCACCGTACGTTGAAATAATACTGAATTTATGAATCATGTACTGAGACAGACTCGAGAAATGACAGAATGAAGCTTCCAGGATTCTCCGTCACCGGCGTTGATGGTATATTCGCGCCATGTACCATCAGAACAGGTGGAAGATCAAACTAGCCGATAAATGGAGGAAAGACATTGTTGACGAGACGTATGGAGGGTCGAAACGCGCTGTTGTCGCATTTCCCCTATCACTATTTTGCCATCAAGGAAGCTTGAATGAATCACGGCGAAGCGGTTGGAGAACAGAATGGGCAAAGATAATATCTGATATATAAACTCAAATAAAAGATACTACAGTATTGTCTCATTACGGGCTCGGTTAGGTGTACACGATGTGGACTTTTCGTTATTCCCATCACTTCTGTCTCGCTCTTGTCCGGAGAAGGCGAGAGCGAAATGGAACGAGAGCGAGCGAGAGGCACTGAAAGCGAGCGAGGGCAGTACGAGATAGACGACGGGATGATGTTTTGTCTCGCTCCGTCTATCGAACGCCTGACACTCCATTCTTTACGTTCGCGGCCGTCGCGCAGGCAAGGCGTTCCATCTCGCTCCCCCCTTCGACCAGAAAGAAGCGAGAAACAAACACTGGGAATTAGGGCTCTGTTCGCGATACAGGCTCAACGCCACGCCGGTCCCGACCAGCGAGGACTTGGGCTGTTCGGCGGCGGCTTGTAATCTCGGTTGGAGAGGCATACAGTGTTGATAAAATGTAAAACGTCACATTTTCAGTATTCAGTAACTTACTGCTAAGATTTTCCACATTAAAATGAATTCAAATACGGTATAAATCGGATTATTTCTAGAACTGTACTAGATAATTAAATATAAATATAACAATTCTAATCTAAAAATGCTAAAAATAATCCGATTTCTACCGTGTTTAAATTCAATTTCATCTGGAAAATCTCAGCAGTATGTTACTGAAACGTTCATGCCGATACGATAGAAAAGGTGAAAGTTTTACATTCCATTAAAACAAACAAAATGGACAATCATTGAACAATCATATTATGGTTTTATGTCATAAAATTTATTTTTTAATAAAAAAAAAAATTATTTATTATAATTGGGTGCCCCCACGGCCTCCTCCACGGCGCCCTCCTCGGTGCCATTGAGTATATTTCAGGCGTTTTAGCTCCTTTTTCAACTGAAACAGTACCATAAAAATTACATTTTCTAGATCTACGCCTACATATGAGCCGTTATTTCTTAAAGTGGTATAAGTCCATTTATTCATACATTGGGATATTTCAGAGTATGCTTTTGAATCAACTTAAAAATATTCGCATCCGTAAATCAAATCGGATAATGTTTTTAAAATTATAAACTTGGGTAATTTTATTAAGGAATAATAATCAATAAAAATGTTAAAAAAATAAACGATTTTTTAGCTACAGATCGACTCTATACCACTTTCAATAATAATACAGTATTGTCACACATTCAACATAACTTACTTTGGCTATATTTTTTTTTAACTTGTCCTCCTCCTTCTCTTCCTTCTTCTCCTCCTTCTCTCTTTCTTTCTATTCCTCCCCCTCCTTTCTCTTTCGCTCCTCATTTTCCGCCGATACGGCAGACGGGACAGTATCTTTCATCTGGAAATGAAATGATGAATGTATTATTTTATGGCAAATAGTAAGATTGTACAGCGTGATTCTCTCGTTACAGTCCTCAAAGACAATAGTCTAAGAGGTGGTTACATAGGGGTCAACGTGACTCGATGCAGTCACAGTTCTTATGATTGGATTAGTGTTGCCGAATACGAACTCGCCGGTCTGCCGCGTCAGTCCGGGGAACTAACGCGGGGGTGGACGGTCAAACGGGTAAAATTTCTAGCGTAATAACGTCATTCTTGCAGTTCTGAATTTTCATACACTTATTGTTTACGCATTTAATGAACGATACGCAAAATGGCAGACCACCAAGTGGGGGATAAGACCCTGGCAGACGTCGATGAAAAGCGCGATACGTGACTTGCGCGCTAGTGCAAGGGAGAAGTATACATCTGTTTCTCCTTTGCACTAGTAGGACCGCCGCCGGCCGCATATTGGGACGGCAGCTGTACGGCTGCCCGAACGGCCCTAAAGGCTGCTTAACTTAAACTTCGTTATAGAAAGAGTTGCGACGAACGAGCCACAAGAACTATCGCGTCTCCTAAATAGCAACGATATAATGAATTTCCCAAATGTGCTTGCTCAATTGCAAAAAATAGGTAAGCATGCAAAAAATAGGGTAGACTGTGGCATCGAACACCTACGAATAACTGGTGTGAAACGGTGTGGCTTCAAAAGCATCTTCAGCGTAATATGCACTTTATGCCATTACAAAGCTGAAATCCACAATCAATCGGACGAAGCTGAAGAAGTAGATAGGAATCAGGGCGCCGTTAATGCAACAATTTTATGTGGAGGCAGCTATGCCCAATTGGAACACACTTTTGCAGGAGTGAACATACGTTGCATGTCGAAGAGAGGCTTCGTGAAGAATCAAGATGAATTCATCGAGTCCGCAATTGCCGCTGCAGAAGAAGAGATGCTAGCAGCGGCTAAAGAAGAAAAACGTTTGGCGATTGAAAGAGGCGACGTTGTTCCCGGATCAGGGATCCCTCACATCTCCGTTGTGGCCGACGGAAGCTGGATGAAGAGATCCTACCGCAGTGGATGTTACGATTCTGCGTCTGGAGTCGGCGTGATAGTTGGTTATCACACGAAAGAAGTTTTATTTTACGGCGTTCGGAATAAAGTTTGCAGAATTTGTCGGATTGCTGCGAAAAACACGAAAGAACCCCGAAAGCACACATGCTTCAAAAACTGGAACACATCTCGAGCATCGACTGCTATGGAAAGCGATGCTATAGTAGAAGGATTCAATACTAGCGTAGAAAAACGTGGGCTCGTTGATTCAACTCTGATTGCTGATGGGGACAGCAGCGTGTATAAGAAGTTTATTGATGCTGACCCATATAAGAGACAGATTCGCGTAAAAAAAAATTGAATGCACGAATCATTTGTTGCGAAACTTCTGCACAAAAATGAAAGCGATTGTGAAGAAGACTACACCTGGACCATTGAGGCAATCTGTGGAAAGTAGCATTCGCCGGATACGCACGGATATCGTAAAAGCCGCAAAGTTTAGATATGATCAGAATGTATCAATCGACGAAAAAACGAAGAATTTGCATGGCGACATAGAGAATGTTCCGAGCCACGTGTTTGGTAAGCACAAAGAGTGTGCACAACTAAAATATTTCTGCGATGGAAAGAATAAGGAGAATGAAAGAAACATCGTTCCAGAATTGATGAACATTGGAGTGTACCAGGACGTAAAAGAAATACTTCGTCCACTGTTAGCTCATGCGGAGAGCTTACTCTATAATACCAATAATAACGCTGTGGAAAGTTTGAACGCAATAATTGCCAAGTACATCCGCGGAAAAAGATTAAATTTCGCCGAGAGAGGATCGTATACAGGAAGATGTGCTGCTGCTGTCGTGGAGTACAACAGTAACCAAGTGCACTCGCGATTGAATGCGGTAATGAAGAAGAAAACGCCCGAGATTGTGCGCCAAATGGAAGAAAAGAAGGAAAAAGAAATGGAAAAGAGAGCTGCAAAACAGAAAGAAACGAAAGTTGCACGATATGTACGCAAGCAATTGCCCTCGCACAAAGATTCCGATTATGGACAAAATGCAGAGAAGCCAGACATGCCATCCGAAATGTATGAACTGGAGCGGGAAAAGCATATGCAAATGCTCAGTGAGTGGCAAGCAAAGAACCGCAGGTGGTTGCAGTACAAGTCCCAATTGTTGACAGCATCCAATTTTGGACAAGTGTGCCGTCGTCGACCTGACACGCTATGCGCAAATGCAGTGAAGTCATTTCTGTATCCGAGGATAATTACTGCACCCGCGGTGGAATACGGGAAAGAATGCGAGAAAAATGCTCGCGAAGAATTGAAGAAGCAATATACAGATATTGCAGAATGTGGAATCTTCATCAACAGCTGCATCCCCTTCTTAGGAGCTTCACCGGATGGAATCATCGGTCAAGAGGGTATTGTGGAAATCAAATGCCCCAAATCAGCGGAGAACTTTACGCCGGAAAAAGCTATGGAAAAAGTACGCGCTGTCCAGCGCATGTTCACACGTAAAGAAACAGGTATTTCAATGAGCAAAACGCATCACTATTATTATCAAGTACAAGGTCAGTTACATATTACTCACAGAAAGTTCTGTATATTTTGCGTTTGTACCCCGAAGGGGCTGAAATCTATAAAAGTAGAGAGAGATGATGCGTTTTGGAAAAGAGAAATGGAGCCAAAACTGGTTCAATTTTATTTAGAATGCATGCTACCCGAATTAATAGATAGTCGGCACAATAGGTGCATGCGTATTCGGGAGCCACAATTTATATTAGCGGAGAGAGGGAAAGAAAAACCGAAAAGCTTGAAAAAGCGAAAAAGGTCTCCCTCCGAAAATAGTGAAACTATTGTAACGGTCCGGCGTCGCACCGCGCTGTAAAGCGCGGTTTCACTGACTCTGTCAGTGGTCACAAGTGCCAGCAATGGCACTTTTACTCGCGGATCATACGATCACGCGAGTCGATCGACGCCGCTGTCACATTGCCAAGAACGTGACGAAGAAAATAATAAATTTGATCGATCCGGCGTCGCACCGCTGACTCTTCTCAGTGGTTACAAGTGCCAGCAATGGCACTTTTACTCGCGGATCATACGATCACGCGAGTCGATCGACGCCGTCGTCACTTTCCTAAGAAAGTGACGAAGGAAATAATAAATTTAATTCACCGTTTAATTTTTTCAGACACATTTCTAAGTTCACAGGAGCAGACAGACGGAATCCGGTTCGGTCAAAGTGCGTCAGGCTAATACATATGTACGGGCGACGCAGGTATGCATGATGTCCAACGAATTATTGAAACAAATTTTTACTTTTATACCAAACTTACCGAAATGTCTGCGATCATTTGTTACAGGCAGACTTTTTACCAAAGTCCTGCAAACATGGTGTATGGGACAGTAATGCCAGGACAAATGGAATAATAAGTACCATATTTCAGATAAAGTTGAACAGCTTATAAATCTACAGTACAATTTTGTACGCTTATAAAACAACCCTATTTCCTAATGTATTTCATAATGTGTTACAGATCCACACTGCCTACGTCATCTTTCGTTATGAGCGACCTGGGAAAATTGTAGGAAGATCGTCAATGGAGAAGAGGAATTACACAGAATGAGAGAAGATAACAGTATTCTTGAAAAAATATACACTTTTTTATCTGTGATTGTCCATTTCAAGGGGGCGAAAGCTTGCATGTCGTATTTCAATTCTCCAATTAAGTTGGATTGATTTATTGTGATGACTGTAACTTGATTAGAGACAAAAAAGTATATAAAAAAATGTTCTATTAAACGATTTTATCAAAAAGGCACTAACAACTAAAAAATAATTCTATTCTTGTACTACAATTTCGATGGTGTTTTTTCAAACTTTAAATAAAAACGTGGTGCAGGATATTTCTTAACAGAATATGAATCAATTTAGTACAGCATCAAGTGTCGAAATGAATTTATTGCGAGATATCCTGCTCCACGATTTTATTTAAAGTGGAAATACACCATCGAAATTGTAGTATAAGAAAATAATTATTTTTTTAGTTTTTAATGCATTTTTAATAAAATCGTTTATTATAAATTTTTTTATTTTCAAGTTTTTAGTTTTCGTGGATTTACATTTCACAGCTCAAACTTCTTTACAAATATCTTTTATTGCTGTATGCAGTTTAACAGTTTGCTTGAACCCTACAGTGCTAAAAGTTCGTAAAGAACGCGAGTGGTTGATTTTAAGTCGATTGGATTTGTGCTTATGGGTTATTATTTAATGGTGACTGGGTAATTTTTTCACCCCCTTGGAGGTTTTTTCCATAATTTTGTATTGTGATCCAAGCTACGCACCCCTGCAAAGTTTCAAGACAATTGGATGGTTGGAAGTGGATTAAAATTGAGTTTCCAGATTTGAATCAAACTTACAAACAAACAGGGGATCGTAGCTGAATAAAATCTTTTAATGAGAGATTCCAAAATATACGTATTGTTAGTATTGATCTCTAGTTTATATCGATAAATTTTTACAATCGTGGAATAACAATTCCGAAGAAAACCATGTACAAAAGTATTAAATTGAAATATACTTTTGTCCAAATTGATGTTTTAAAAAAATTATTACGTTATTAAATTTGTGTTTAAACAACAGACAATTCTTGTTGACAAAAAAGATCATTTGATGTATAGTTAGATAAGAAAGAAAGCGTCATATGTTTTTAAAAGAACTATAGCATTTATAGATTACATTACGATCGGCGTGTTACTCTTCGATAATGTACCTTATTCAAATTGTATGCTTTGAAATTGCACATTGATTATACAAAATATTACATCGCAAATTAGTATTGTTTCATTGACATGTTTCCTAACTTCACTACCCAACCTCTCTATCTTTCATCATTGCTATCCTCTTTTACGTTCAGCGATGAAATAATTTAAATCGGACTACTTTGAACGAAACGGGCTTTCAATTCTGCAAATAAATTTTATCTGTAATATCGTTAATAATGACAGTTCAAATTGTGTCAGTTAGGGTGGTCACAAGAAATCGATGTCCGAATTTCTGCGACGGGAACCCCTACAAAGTTGCCAATGGGTGAAAAAATAAGATTCTGAAAGTTACAGCTCGATCTGATAACGTTAAGACCTGCCTCATCAGCCCTAAAGTATTAAAAAACAGCTATTTTTCTCAAAAAATCGGAGTTTTTCCGTTATAACATTAGAACGGTTTAACCTAGGAACTTTTTTTTTTAGTTTTGTAGGGAATGTTCCTGGCTACAATTTTTATTGTTACAACTTGCTTGACAAACGTACAGATCGGAAGATATTTGGCTTTTTTGAGGACTGGACACGGAAAATAGACTTTTTCAAGAAACTGTAAAAGTTCGCTTAAGTTGGTAATTTTTTTTTAATGTGTTTCTACTATTTTTTTAGTTATATAGCATCAAAGAGTTCAAGTAAGATACCTTTAAAAAATAGATTTTCAACCACGTAGGTGAAAGGAAGGAATGGGTTATATCAACTAGAAACTGTATTACTAGACGGGCACCTACTTACAATTATTATACAGTGCATATTTGTCACTGGGAATTTTGTTTGTGTAAATTCATATTTAGCTTATAATACCCTAAACTGGGGGAAAATTGGCAGTACGGGGTAACATTGGCATCTACTCAACACCTATTAAAAAGGAAAAGGAAAAAAATTGTATGTATTTTTACACTTGTAGTACAATCACAAGCGATGCAATGTTATTAAGGATACCTAAACGAAATTTAAAAATGTTAATTAAAAAAATAAAAAAATAAAAAATAGAGTGCATTGAACATAAAAAGAAACAAATGTAATTGTTAATGTAAGTTCAGATGTGGTAAAACTGTAACTTTTTGTGTGACAATGTTACCCGGTTACGCGGTAACATTGGCAGGTATTTAGCATGTATTAAAGAAGGAAAAGGACAAAAATTTTATGCATTTTGACACTTGTAGTGCATTCACAAAAGATGCAATGTTATGATAGGATACTTAAAGCAAGTGTAAAATTTAATTTTTATATTATATAGCAAAATGTTCCAAAAACATGCCAATATTCCCCCAGTTTACGGTACTCATCTATTTTAGCTGTAAGCCGTTGAATCGTCAATTGGAGTTTGCAAGGTCAGTAGTAAATTCCTAAGCGTCGTTCTAGTTTCGTTATACAAAAATTTTGTAAGCCAACTAACAAAGGAGGGAAATGAAAGGAGTAGAGGGATGAGTTTCCAGAAAAAAGAATACGTAATACATTGCTGTACGGTTTATCGGAAGCAAATTAAAATAAAATAACTGATAAAAATACTGTATCTCTGGTCGAAGTCGGAACATTAAAGTGTCGTGGACAAATGTTCACGGCGATTCAGTCGGAAATGGAAGAACGAGGGAAAAACGTGGGCATGGCGCGACGCCGTAAGGAAATAGCAATGAAACAAGCGCTCAAATTAGAACGACGTTTTTACGACTAAACGACTGTAATTTCGTGTTTTTCTGTTATTTTCTCTTCTTTTTATAACCACTCGGCATTCCTGCGATGCATACACATCATTCACGGAGGATTTAATTCTTAACATTTCAGGGCCGATTTATCTGTCTCTTCTGATAATTAATTTACGGTTTATTAGCGTAGTGACTAGGGTGGTCACAAGAAATCGATGTCCGAATTTCTGCGACGGGAACCCCTATAAAGTTGCCAATGGGTGAAAAAATAAGATTCTGAAAGTTACAGCTCGATCTGATAACGTTAAGACCTGCCTCATCAGCCCTAAAGTATTAAAAAACAGCTATTTTTCTCAAAAAATCGGAGTTTTTCCGTTATAACATTAGAACGGTTTAACCTAGGAACTTTTTTTTTTAGTTTTGTAGGGAATGTTCCTGGCTACAATTTTTATTGTTACAACTTGCTTGACAAACGTACAGATCGGAAGATATTTGGCTTTTTTGAGGACTGGACACGGAAAATAGACTTTTTCAAGAAACTGTAAAAGTTCGCTTAAGTTGGTAATTTTTTTTAATGTGTTTCTACTATTTTTTAGTTATATAGCATCAAAGAGTTCAAGTAAGATACCTTTAAAAAATAGATTTTCAACCACGTAGGTGAAAGGAAGGAATGGGTTAGAGGGAGGAGAAGAAAGCAAATATTGTCATGCGAATCAATTATGTATTATAATTAAACCATAGTGAATTTATAACATGAAACTTAGTTATTATACATATATATATATATATATTAATAATAATATATAAATTAATAATAATTGATAAAGAAGTCGAATTGGCAGCTTTGTTAGATTGAGTAATTAGAATCAAGCAGGTGGTAGAGGTTTTGAAAGGGTAGATTTCAATACGTCGGGGAATAATTTTCGACATTCAGCAACTACTTGCAGAACATACTGCTTCTGCTCTTCATCTTTTGTCATGGTCGCATTGTAGTCTTGCATTAATTTGACACCCCTTTCGGCTGTATCATTTACAACCCTAAAACGTTTCACAATTCCCTGTACTTTCAAAAAATCTGAGTCTTGATTCCAAACATCCGGATCGGAATGTAAGAAATCAGTAGAAATGTTGAACCTTTTGAAGAAGTTGAATGTTGTTTATGTAATAAAGTAATCGACTTCTTCGTCCAGAAAAGAATGAGCTTCTTTCAAAGCGATTTTGCCTTTAACTATCCTATCGTCTTCTATGTTTTCTTCCTCACTGTTTTGCTCAAAAGACAACATTTTTGCAGCCATGTTTATTTTGATTCCTTTATCTAAAGTTTTATCAAAAAAAGCGAAAGCAACTTGCTCTGGGTTCAAATACCACAAATGATTAATAAGTTTTGACAATGCTACTTTTGATATGTCTCCATCAATTTTTTGATAATTAACTAAGGTTTTTAACAACTGTAAATCTTGGTTCGGGGCCATTACAGCTTTAGGAGCATTAAACCAAACTTTGACATAAACATTAATTATAAATAAACAAATACTTCTGATAGCATCTATCTCGGAGTCACTTAAAGAAAATTGACCCCTGAAAACAAAAATTTTTAGGGAGTAAATGGCCTTCGGCATCCACCTGGCGTGATGCATGGCACCTGGCACATTGAAAGAAATCATGTTTGGAGCAATACGACCTAAAAATATCAAACACAACTGTAAAAATTCTTTATAATCTTCTCTGGGCTGATGCCGTGGTTTTTCTAATTGCGCTGAGAGAAAACTAGAAATCTGTTCAAGATCATTTACATTTGTTTTGACCTGTTCATCATCAAGACCAATTTTATATTTTTTTTTGTCAATTTTGGACCACCCTGTCTGAAATCTTTTAAAAATGTCAGGCTGGGGGCCAGTAGTTGAACCCATTTTGCAATCAAAAACTGCCTTCAGTATTATTTCTAAAATGTGGTGGCGACATGCTAAATATAAAAGACTTTTTTCAAATAATTGTTCTAATAACACACAGGTTCCTCTCAAACGACCAGTATTGACAGCGGTAGTGTCAAAACACATTGCTTCGATTTTTTCTATTGCCCCCCATTCTCCCACTTCAGAAAAAACAGTTTTAGCCTGAATATATCCCTTATTATTTTCCATCAAAGGAACTCCTATCAACTGCTCTTCATCACCACAACTTATAAAAACTGCCAACCTCTCTACATTTTCTTTTTTCAATATATCTGGGAGCAATTTCCCATCCCAATGTAGGACAGCACCTTGTAAGTCTGAATTTTGAAACCTATTTTTAATAATTTGTACTCTTTCTTCACGAAATTTCTGTCTGCGGTTTCGTACGGTGGACCTACTGATTGCTAACTGCTGTGGATCTTGCCCTAATGCTTCGGCAATAGCCGAAACAATTCTAACTGCGTCTCTATCCGAAATGTTACATCTATCTAACAATACTGACAATTTCTCTGTAATAATTTCGTGACCTCCTCGGCAGTACTTTCTTTTCTTCGGTTGTAACATGTCGATTCCTGTGTCCTGAAAGTCCTCATGATGCTTCTCTTCTATGTCCTGATTTCGATGTGATTCCTGTTCTTCTAAATCACTGCTTGAGCTTAAAAATTCCATTTCTACATCTTCATCTTCTAGAAAACGACAGAAAGAAACGATTAGAAACAAAGAAGAAGAACAGGAAATTGAGAACAACAAACATATTTATCTAGATACAAAGGTGCCAAGGTGCTGGATAGGTACAACAAAATAGATCCATATAGATACTAACTACTATATTTAAACTACAGCCTTGGCTTACCTACAGGTTGCAGTTTTGAATTTTCCAGTCTGACCGCCTCAGCTGCTTTTCTCTGTTTCCTTCGTTCTTCTGCTCGTAGGAATTTTGTATCAACCCCTGCCATGCAGCCAGTACGCCCCTTTTGTCTCTGAAGGAGCAAAAACTGTCTGTTTTCTTCATTTCTATTCTTCAGCGCGTCTTGGTGTGCAATATCAAACAGGTCGTCAAGGCTTGACTTAAAAACTTTTACTTTTATACTTTGAGCTACGCTTACACATCTGGTTGCATTTTTTTGCAGTTTTCTCCACTCCTCGTGAAGTTTTTCAAGCTTCGCAATACAATCTTTCAAATGTTTGGTATGTATCTTAGCTTTATCCCAAAAAAGTATGACTTCCTGGATTGTGAGTCTTGCAGCATCTCTGGTTTCTAGTTTCACTTGACGTTTATTGTAAAACAAACTGCATAAAACTTGTCTATTGGATGGCAACTTACTGCCAGTAATTTGATGGGACATATATCCAATTAGCAAAATCTTGTCTTTCTGCCTGGAACTTACACCACTTGTAGCTGTAGAGGACGAAGTCGATGGTTCTGAATCCATTATTATTTACAGCTTTGGAAAACAAGAAATGGAAGCTAGCCACACAAACACACGAAATATTTGTCTCTTCTCTCGGGGTCGTAAGGCCTTATTAACTCCGTGGTACGCGGTACCAGTGGCTTTATCACTCGCTGGGTGATTACAAAATAAATGATTGTCTGTTTCACCGCACACAACTCGCTGATTAACAAATCACCCGATTATACAGAAGAAGGTAAACGGTTCACGCTAAACTTCACGACACGGTACCACAGAGGGCTTGTTCAAAAGTGAGAAGCCGAGTCACCTTCGAAGAGCTATTTATACAGCCTTCGCAGGGGATCCCATCCCTGAAGCACCGCCGAAAACACGCGGGAAAAATCGGCGTGAAAATGAATGGACAGCGGAAGATATCCACTTCCGCACGCCAAAAAATACTGACCTGGGCGAGTCTGGCTGCCGGATGGGTAACGCGACCATAGCCTGACCCTTCCAGGCCCATGGGGAAAAACCCGAAAGTACCTGCGCCTAACGGATAACACTACCTAAAACATGGAGGCATGCTAGCGACGAAGCCACTACACGCCAAATTAATTTTAAATGATTGATTTGAATCGTGGCGAAAACTAAACTCGTTGGGCTGACGGTTGACCAGACGAGGTGTATGAGGTCTATGTCATGAACGTTTGACTAGACCAGATGATGTTGTCTGAACGATGACTGTATCAAAAGACCACCCTTGAAGAGCACTGATTGAATTCTGATCTTTGTCCACCTCTTTGACGTCGAAGGTAGACAAGACATCAGAATTGTGGGAGATGCCAAAATTGTTGATTAGCTAGTTTCTCCTCGAAGGCGAGGAACCTTTCCTCTGCGATTTCGGCGGTGGAGGAGGAACCCGCTCCTTCTTGGTGATGTCAGCGGAGAAGAACCGGACATCTGGCTACCAAACGTAAGATCGACCAAAGCGTCTTGCCGGGGTCGTGGTTTATAACGGTATTGTCCCGCGAGTCAGCGGTGGAGAACGGTACATATCGGTCCCAAGTCACCGGGTAGCAGGTACCACCCGCTGACAGAGCAATCAACGGATTATTACGGAGCGAAGGTCGAAATCCAAGAAAAAAACGGCACTGTGTCGAATGCCCCTATTCGATATTTGGTAGGCAAATATTTTCCAGTGAACGCTTCGGAAATAAGCACTGCCCGATCGTAAACGAATAAAAATGAATTTCGCTTCGAAAACTTTGAAATTGCCGACTGTAAACGAAAATGACGTTTCGCTTCGTTTCGAGCCCGCTTTTGTCCCGTAAGATGGAATAAGAAATATAATATTTAAAAAAATATACATTTAAAAACTTATACTGAAACATTACTTTGATGTGTTTGAATGCAAAGAATTCAACAAGCAATAAATGTATGGTTAAGAAGTAATTTTATCACGTTTATAGCGAATTTTTACAGATTCTTGAAAAAGTCGATTTTCCGGGTCCAGTCCTCGAAAAAGCCAAATATCTTCCGATCTGTACGTTTGTCAAGCAAGTTGTAACAATAAAAATTGTAGCCAGGAACATTACTAAAACTAAAAAAAAACTAAAAAAAAAACAAGTTCCTAGGATAAACCGTTCTAATGTTGTGACGTCCCACTATTTTTGCGCGCGGTTAATTCAAGTCTCCCACATAATTCACTCCACAACTCCGACAAAATTCCCCAGACTCAACTCTTACCCCTTTTCCCCAATCACCGATCACCTTGGCGAAGTACCTTAGCGGTCCCCATCTCCAGATGTTCGGTACGAAACCCCTTCACCTATTCGCCCTACGAGGCACAAATCCCTCCCACAAACTAAATCTAAACAAGTCCCTGGCCCCAAAACCCCTTAAATCGAGACCACGTCTCACCCCTTCTTTAAGACCCTCCAAATCAAGATCACAAGTACCCCTTTCCTATCAAACCACCAAAAATCCATTCGATGAGTTGAGCATCTCCTTTCACAGTCATAAAAACCCCGGAAGCCTAATTGCGACGGAATTTGGCGTACGTGACTTAAAACCGTCTAATAATAGACGCTCCTTTGTAAAAACCCCGGAAGT
Source organism: Andrena camellia (assembly GCA_029448645.1). Taxonomy (NCBI): domain Eukaryota; kingdom Metazoa; phylum Arthropoda; class Insecta; order Hymenoptera; family Andrenidae; genus Andrena; species Andrena camellia. The sequence continues at coordinate 26,570,931 of CM055679.1, forward strand.
CCTATTGCGACTTAATTTCTAAATGTGTCAAGGTCCCTACCGCGCGTACCCCCGCAACAATCCTGGAAATCACATAAATACAGGGACCCCAGAGGCCGGAAGTCTACGGAAAACCTGCAGAGTAATAACACGTTATTTTGCAACATTTAAAATTCAAGTGTTATATAACATCACGTCATATCATATCACCTAAATTCAGTGTTCTACGGCAAATATCGTAAGCCATTATTATTACATATCATTATACTTATATCATCTCCATACCATTTATTATTTCTTCGTTTATTAACGCTTATTGCGTACATATATATATATATATATATATATATATATTTTATACAACGAAAATCTATCGTTTTCGTATTATTTCATTAACGCTTATTGCATTCATATTTCTGTGTATTATTGACGTTATTGCTAAACGTATTTCTGTTTTCGGTTTATACACCTGTTATTCATGTCCATACATATATTTTATATTTTATACCGCTTTATATAAATATAATATGCTAATGCTCATAGTCATACGCATTACCATAACCTAATGCTATCACAGTGCACATAACCGTGCATCAAACCAATAAACAGTCTCACGTTAAATCAAGCTTCGAATTATTGTGCCTATCCTTCGGCTACGAAGGCTCCAAACTCATACAGGCTACCGCAACAGCTGATTTCAGTCCGTGAACGCGCAACTTCTTACTGTGTTTACTAACGTACTTTTGCATGGCCCGCGTACAGCCATATGTCTAGACGGATTTCGCAGAAGTATTGCGTGCTGTTTCTTATACGAATGCAACGGTAAATCCAATTAGTCAAACCAAAACAGAGTGCTTTAACGGGTGTCTCCAAACCAAAGTGATTACCAAACAACCCTTCCACAGTCGATCGGTGCTACGAATCTGGCATTCGCGCCTGAACTTTCCATCATCCCTCAGGGCCACGAATCTGGCATTCGCGCCTGTTCTCCTCGACGTTCAGTGCCACGAATCCTGCATCCGCATCTAAATTTCTACTCTCCGCTGTGCCACGAATCTGGCATTCGCGCACGCATTACCTCAAAGTTCGGTGCTACGAATCTGGCATTCGCGCCTGAACTTCCCATCATCCCTCTGGGCCACGAATCTAGCATTCGCGCCTAAATCCCGACTCTCCGCAGGGCTACGAATCTGGCATTCGCGCCCGCGTTCCCTCCAATATTACCCCGTCTATGCCATCGTCCTAAAGACCTCACCCGGGACGTGTTTTTTAATACTTTAGGGCCGATGAGGCAGGTCTTAACGTTATCCGATTGAGCTGTAACTTTCAGGATCTCATTTTTTTTACCCATTGGCAACTTTTTAGGGTTTCCCGTCGAAGATACGACGAAAAAAATTTCCCCCTATGCCTTGTAACCACCCTAGTAGTGACCCTAATAGAGTTGTCGGCATATTCCTTTATCCTGCGTTTGCTCGGGAAATAATTGGGAGAAAGGGAAATATAATTTCGATAATAATTCTGTACATATTTAGTTATAATATTTTTATTACATCGTACTTACATAAGGGTTTGTCTCGAATTCCATAAAATGATACATTTTCATCGAAAAACCAAACGTTTGATAAAAATGCTCAATTTAGGGGATTACCCAAATATAACCGAGCTTTGTCAAAAGAATATTTTGTGAGAATACTTTCATGCCACAATTTACTGTGCAGATGTGTTAGAAACGTTACACCCGGTGTATCCGGCTTTGCCATGCAGTGCGGTCAGCAATAGGAGTTGCTGCGCGTTTGTTTTTTGTTTTTAGCTAAGGCGTTGTCGCCGTCGTTCTTTTCTTTTTCCGATCAGTCTTCACGTTTCGTTTGCTCATGGCGTCACGGCGTGCCACGCGTGAATCCTGTTTATTTTACTTTTCATCATAGATATTTTAATAAACATTCATTTTTACATTCCCAACAATTAAGCGTGGCAGGTTGTTTTATTCAATAACCCCAACAGGTTATGGGCCCAGCACGCTTCCACTGCGTAGGAGGTGTAAAAACGTGACGCCATTAACCTTTTTTTCTCTGATCTGTTTGCCAAGGTGTTCTCGTGTGATTGCGCGACATTGCGGTTAATTTTGTTTTGTCGTTAGTAAAAGTGTCGTGCTAGAATACAGGAACAAGACGTTCTTAATCTAACGAAGCTGGACGGCAAAAATTTTCCGGTGTGGAAATTCAGCGTGTCGTTCCTGTTAGAAGCGCAAGAACTGACCGAATATGTGGAAGGTACGGACATGGAGCCCGACAGAGAAGGGAAGGCGATTGATTGGAAGCTGTGGCAGAAAAATAAATCGCGAGCAGCCGTGATTTTGCTGTCTTCCGTTGAGAAGTCACTACATGGAAATTTGATTAATTGCACATCGCCGAAAGCAATTTGGGAAAAACTGATTTCTCTGTACGGCGATACGAGTGAGGATGAGAAACCAAGTGCCTGGAAGCAGTACTATGATTTTCAAATAAAAAGCGATGCAAGTCTACGGCTACAGCGTCCACATATGTGTGTGAGGCATCTGCATTGGCTGTCGAACCAGTGGACGAAGCGGATGTGTGGATCGCGGATTCGGGCGCGACCATGCACATGACGTCACGACGCGACTTTTTCCGTCTGCTCGAACCGTCGAAAGAGGTCCATAGTGTGAAGATAGCGGACAATAAGGCGCTGCCGACGGCCGGTATCGGGATTGTAGATGTTGTGGCATCGGTTAATGGAAAACTGTTTGATCGACAGTTATCGAATGTATTGTATGTGCCTGATCTGAAGCGGAATTTGTTTTCAGTGGGAGCGGTGAATGCCAGAGGTTTTCCGTTCCACTCTTTTAGGGATCGCTGTGAACTTCGCGAAAGTAATGGTGAGATTTCGGCAGAGGGAGTCCGTTATGGTAACCTTTTCCGAATGTTATTTGAAACGAGAAAACCCACTGAATGCAATGTAGCGCAGGCAAGTTCCTTGGAGTTGTGGCATGAAAGGCTCGGTCATATAAATGTAAATTCTATTAAAGATACGGAAAGACTCGATGCTGTAAACGGGTTAAAGATAAATGATCGGTCCGAATTCTTTTGTGAGACGTGTGTGCTAGCGAAACAAACTCGTAAGTCGCATCCGTCGAGTAAGCGTGAAAAATCTTTTAAACCAGGCGAAATGATCCACACTGACGTGTGTGGTCCGGTAAATGTTGAGTCTCCGAGCGGTACAAAATATTTCTTATTGTTCAAGGATGAATGTTCCGGTTTCCGTACGGTGTGCTTTATGCGACAAAAATCGGAAGTTTTTGATAAATTTAAGAAATTTGAAGCGTTAGTGTCAAAACAAACCGGCAATCAAATTAAGATACTACGTTCCGATAATGGGACTGAATATGTTGCGACACAATTTCGTGAGTTTTTGGGTACGAGAGGAATTGTACACGAACTCTCGTCACCTTATGTGCATGAACAAAATGGTCGGGCTGAGCGTGAGATGCGGACAATTGTTGCCAGCGCGCGGTCAATGCTGATTGCCAAAAATGTTCCGAAAATATTGTGGGCCGAGGCGGTAAGCACCGCGTGTTATGTTTTGAATAGAACTATTTCAAAGCAAAGCGATGGTAAGACAGCGTTTGAGAGATGGTTTGGACGAAAGCCTGAAATTAACCATTTGCGCGTGTTTGGAAGTAGTGCGTACTTACATGTCCCTAAAGAAAAGCGTTCGAAATTCGATGCCAGAAGCAAAAAGGTAGTGTTTGTCGGTTACGATGGTGAGTCTAAGAATTACCGATTATGGGACAAAACTGCTCGTAAGATACATATAAGCAGTGAAGCTGACTGTACGGAAACCGCGTGTGACGATGATGTGATAGAAGAGACTAATAATCTATTTTATTTTGAACTAAGCTTTGGAGAACATAATGAACCACTTGAAGGAGAACAGGAAGAACGAGAGGAAGAACGTTGTGAACCACAGGCTGAGGATCGACAAGCGGAGGTAGAGAATCCTGATGGAGGCAGCAATCGGGAGGAACCACGTCAACTACGGGACAGAAGTAAACTGCAAGGGTCTAACCGGTATGATCATACGGCATTTGTGGCTGAGACTATACCTTTGTCTTATGAAGATGCTATTTCAAGTGAAAAAGCAAATAAATGGAAACTAGCAATGGAAGAGGAGATAGCTGCTCTGCGAGAAAATAGAACGTGGAAGCTGGAAACACTGCCGCCCGGAAGACAAGCGATTGGATGCAAGTGGGTCTATGCTATTAAGACAAATGAAAAAGGTAAAAGAGAGAGGTACAAGGCACGCTTGGTGGCAAAGGGGTATGCTCAGCGTGAGGGCATTGATTATTCGGACACATTTGCACCGGTGGTCCGATATGAATCGATCCGAATACTTTTGGCCATGGCAGCGAGGGACGACTTAGAAATCTCTAAGTTTGACGTCAAAACAGCGTTTCTCCACGGGGACCTCGAAGAGGAGTTGTACTTGGATCAACCCCAAGGTTTTGATAACGCAGAGCAGTCTCAATTGGTTTGCAAATTGCAGCGAAGTTTGTATGGACTAAAACAGTCTCCACGTTGCTGGAATTCAAAGTTTGTTGGATTCTTAGAAAGATTTAACTTTCAGCACTACGAGAGCGATAAGTGCATTTTTAGTGGAACGGTAAATAAAGTAGTAGTGTTTTTAGCACTGTATGTTGACGATGGACTGTTGCTCTCGAAATCGCAAGCTGCGATAGATGAGGTATTGGAATATTTGCAGGGAGCGTTTGAAATTACGATCGAACAAGCGAATCAATTCGTTGGTCTTGAAATTTCACGTGATCGTGCAAGTCGCACTATAAAGATTAGTCAATCGGATTATATAAATAGAATATTGAAGAAATTCAATATGGAAGAAGCGTACCCTTCAAGTATTCCTGCGGAACCGGGACTTCATTTAAGTAGAATTCAGTCTCCAAAAAACGAAAAGTATGATTTGAATATGCGTAATGTACCGTATCGGGAAGCAGTTGGTTCGCTTCTCTTCGCCGCAAGAATAAGCCGTCCAGATATAGAATATGCGGTAATTCATGTAAGTCAGTTCGCAACAAATTATAGGCACGAACATTGGCAAGCGGTAAAGAAAATTTTGCGTTACTTAAAAGGTACAATAGACTATGGAATAGTTTACGGAAGGAAAGGGTCTGAAGGTGAATTAACTGGGTTTACAGATGCGGACTACGCTGGTTGTCTGGATACAAGGAGGTCCACTAGCGGTTTTGTGTTTCTTCTAAACGGTGGCCCTGTAACTTGGTCTAGTCAAAGACAGCCCGTGGTCTCACTTTCAATCACTGAAGCTGAATACATAGCTTTAGCGCATGGTACCAAAGAAGCGATTTGGCTGCGTAGAATAGTATTAGAATTAGGACAAAGATGTGAAGCTGTAAGAGTGTATGTTGATAATCAATCGGCTATCAGACTTGCCAATAATCCAGAATATCATAAAAGGTCAAAGCACATAGATGTGCGATATCACTTTGTAAGAGAAGTGAGTGAGCGAGGTGAAATAGATATTCAATATGTCCGAACTGGCGAGCAATTGGCGGATATTTTTACGAAGCCGCTAGCGAAACAACAATTCTGTCATTTGCGTCAAGGTATCAATGTGGTTGGAAAAACCGAATAAGTGGGAGTGTTAGAAATGTTACACCCGGTGTATCCGGCTTTGCCATGCAGTGTGGTCAGCAATAGGAGTTGCTGCGCGTTTGTTTTTTGTTTTTAGCTAAGGCGTTGTCGCCGTCGTTCTTTTCTTTTTTCGATCAGTCTTCACGTTCCGTTTGCTCATGGCGTCACGGCGTGTCACGCGTGAATCCTGTTTATTTTACTTTTCATCATCGATATTTTAATAAACATTCATTTTTATATTCCCAACAATTGAGCGTGGCAGGTTGTTTTATTCAATAACCCCAACAAGATGTTTGTTACGAAAGGACAAATATTCAAGGTTCATGAACTGTATAGAAATACTGTTTGAATACAGTGGGACTCTGGAATTCGGAGTTTCTAGAAAGGGTTGCAGCCATCTGGCCTTCATGTCGATTGCCAAACTATCAGCTCATCAAGGCCATTGGCTGTTTATGCCGTTGGTACCGAGGCGTTTGATTGCTCTGATTGATCTAAATGATTTTCGAGGTTATGAGTGTGTAATATGTATGTTTGGGATTCATGCAGTTCCATACACGGCCACACTCATTCTCACCGCAGCCCCTCTCAGACTCAGGTTGGCTACGCTGATCGACGATCGATCCACCAATCAGAGATGTGGATCGACGATCGATCCTCCAATCAGCCGCCTTCACTCAACCAATCAGATCACCCCACGTCGAACGATCCTCGAGGATGTTCGAGTGGACGACGTAACAAAAATCATCCATCTTAAGATTCGGTTCTCGTGCGCATTTTGTGGGTATAGCCGGATTTGTCCTGCACAATTATCAGGCTCGATCATCGAAGATCATTTCTCACGTGCTCATGCACACTAGCTCACGACTCATCAAGTATTTAAATAAAGACGAAACTCATTTCAGCTCATACATTGCTGTGTTACGTGCACGTGTTCACCGTCGCCCCTAACCTCAATCGAATCCAGCGCGCTCCACCGCGATCTTTCTCAAACAATGTACCTATGCGAAACTGCAATACGCGGGTCATTAAACGAATAAAGTAAGTAGGTATTCTATATATATAATTAACTACAAAAATACTTCAAATACTGTAGTCGTCTTTTATCTCATTTTCATCATAATGGCCAGGCAAATCTATTAAAAGTGTTGAAGTTTAATAATCGGACTCGTGGCGGTTTGTAAATTGATATAATATGGAAAATATTATTAAAGGAATACACACACACACACACACACACACACACACACACACACACACACACTTGTAGTTTAGTTGCTTGAACTGCTGAACAATGATTGAGTCGTATTTTAGCTTTACAATTAACTTGGATCTTACTTTATATTACTGTTCTGGTAACAGTGCGTAGTTCGCTCACACTCCAACGTACGCTTTTAGAATCCAACCAGAACCCCCCGGAAGTATATGTTGTTTAAGACGGCGGATGTGCGATGGCTGCGCCTCTCGCGTGCTCACGATTAATTGACTTGCTTGAAATTACATTCTAACAAAAAGTACCCATATAAAAGAATAGAAATTGAAAATATAGATAATTCATTTTAACATAAATTAATATCTGTTAACCCATCGTGTATCCTTGCTGGGCATTTACTTCAAGTGACCTGAAGGATCGCTCACTTATGTATGTGAGTTCCAAAAAATAGTTACCATTATGGGGTTAAGGAGTGTCCAGGACGAACTTACAAGAAGTTATTACTGTATTTTGTTTCAATGCAGATAGAAAAGACATATGTAATACGATTTTTATAATATAGTATGTTGTAAAACTATTAAAAAATTTAGAAACACAATTCGTTTATGATTACATTGCAAAGATAGATGGATTTTTATTTCTATCCAGTTCGTGATGTTTCCCTGTTTGTAACTTTCTTCCTTATTATTTACTTCCAGAGCTGTTTTCAATTATTTTCTATGTTATACTCATCCCTTATTGTATACTGCATTATACCCACCATAAATGTATCAGCAAATGTAGAAGGTGTAATATGTATTGTGTATATGAAACTCATTTCAGAGATCAAGAATTTAAAAATAATAATATAAGTTTATGTTACCATGTGTTCGATTTCCTTTCGTGTCATAATTAGGTATACCGAATTTTGTGTTCTAGTCATTTTTCCAAAATTCATTTCATTAATATTGTAAATGATGTATGATTGAGGATACCAGTTAGGGTACCACATATTTTTAACCTGCGATTTCTTTTGCTACTACCCCCTAATATGGTTCCATTTTATAAAAGAATAGACCCCGAAAAAGATTATTGCTGGGAGGTAACTCATAATGGAACGAGAGAAACTATTTGGGGGTAGAGGACGTTGCTTGGGAAAAATCCTGTCAGTCAGCTAGTAATCTCGTCTCAGAAATATGCTCTGCTCAAGAATATTACGCGATTTTCTGGGTGTACGCCCGGAACAACGGGGACGCAAGTGCTACTGTGCGAGCGTTGGCACGGGAATACCCGCGCATCCAAACCCCAAGCAAGGGTACGATTCGACGTTTGGCGTCAGGATTATGTGGGTAGACACAGAGCGGCGCGGAACCTTGCGGTAGAACAGAACGTGTTGGATGCCATAGACGAAGAACCGACCGTCAGCGTGCGCGACTTCAGCCGCCGCCATTTCAGGATGAGGTGTACCGTCAGCCAGTGGATACACTGGAAGACATCGTGATCAGAATTCATGCTGCCGTGACGAACATAACTACAACAAATTTTGCAGGCCGTCCAAAGACAATTGGTTGTACGTGCTAAGGCGTGCATAGATGCTGAGGGTGGCCACATCGAGCAACTGCTCAATTAACGGGTTAACATCAAAGACTGATCAAAAAAGAAAAGAACGACGGCGACAACGCCTTAGCTAAAAACAAAAAACAAACGCGCAGCAACTCCTATTGCTGACCACACTGCATGGCAAAGCCGGATACACCGGGTGTAACATTTCTAACACTCCCACTTATTCGGTTTTTCCAACCACATTGATACCTTGACGCAAATGACAGAATTGTTGTTTCGCTAGCGGCTTCGTAAAAATATCCGCCAATTGCTCGCCAGTTCGGACATATTGAATATCTATTTCACCTCGCTCACTCACTTCTCTTACAAAGTGATATCGCACATCTATGTGCTTTGACCTTTTATGATATTCTGGATTATTGGCAAGTCTGATAGCCGATTGATTATCAACATACACTCTTACAGCTTCACATCTTTGTCCTAATTCTAATACTATTCTACGCAGCCAAATCGCTTCTTTGGTACCATGCGCTAAAGCTATGTATTCAGCTTCAGTGATTGAAAGTGAGACCACGGGCTGTCTTTGACTAGACCAAGTTACAGGGCCACCGTTTAGAAGAAACACAAAACCGCTAGTGGACCTCCTTGTATCCAGACAACCAGCGTAGTCCGCATCTGTAAACCCAGTTAATTCACCTTCAGACCCTTTCCTTCCGTAAACTATTCCATAGTCTATTGTACCTTTTAAGTAACGCAAAATTTTCTTTACCGCTTGCCAATGTTCGTGCCTATAATTTGTTGCGAACTGACTTACATGAATTACCGCATATTCTATATCTGGACGGCTTATTCTTGCGGCGAAGAGAAGCGAACCAACTGCTTCCCGATACGGTACATTACGCATATTCAAATCATACTTTTCGTTTTTTGGAGACTGAATTCTACTTAAATGAAGTCCCGGTTCCGCAGGAATACTTGAAGGGTACGCTTCTTCCATATTGAATTTCTTCAATATTCTATTTATATAATCCGATTGACTAATCTTTATAGTGCGACTTGCACGATCACGTGAAATTTCAAGACCAACGAATTGATTCGCTTGTTCGATCGTAATTTCAAACGCTCCCTGCAAATATTCCAATACCTCATCTATCGCAGCTTGCGATTTCGAGAGCAACAGTCCATCGTCAACATACAGTGCTAAAAACACTACTACTTTATTTACCGTTCCACTAAAAATGCACTTATCGCTCTCGTAGTGCTGAAAGTTAAATCTTTCTAAGAATCCAACAAACTTTGAATTCCAGCAACGTGGAGACTGTTTTAGTCCATACAAACTTCGCTGCAATTTGCAAACCAATTGAGACTGCTCTGCGTTATCAAAACCTTGGGGTTGATCCAAGTACAACTCCTCTTCGAGGTCCCCGTGGAGAAACGCTGTTTTGACGTCAAACTTAGAGATTTCTAAGTCGTCCCTCGCTGCCATGGCCAAAAGTATTCGGATCGATTCATATCGGACCACCGGTGCAAATGTGTCCGAATAATCAATGCCCTCACGCTGAGCATACCCCTTTGCCACCAAGCGTGCCTTGTACCTCTCTCTTTTACCTTTTTCATTTGTCTTAATAGCATAGACCCACTTGCATCCAATCGCTTGTCTTCCGGGCGGCAGTGTTTCCAGCTTCCACGTTCTATTTTCTCGCAGAGCAGCTATCTCCTCTTCCATTGCTAGTTTCCATTTATTTGCTTTTTCACTTGAAATAGCATCTTCATAAGACAAAGGTATAGTCTCAGCCACAAATGCCGTATGATCATACCGGTTAGACCCTTGCAGTTTACTTCTGTCCCGTAGTTGACGTGGTTCCTCCCGATTGCTGCCTCCATCAGGATTCTCTACCTCCGCTTGTCGATCCTCAGCCTGTGGTTCACAACGTTCTTCCTCTCGTTCTTCCTGTTCTCCTTCAAGTGGTTCATTATGTTCTCCAAAGCTTAGTTCAAAATAAAATAGATTATTAGTCTCTTCTATCACATCATCGTCACACGCGGTTTCCGTACAGTCAGCTTCACTGCTTATATGTATCTTACGAGCAGTTTTGTCCCATAATCGGTAATTCTTAGACTCACCATCGTAACCGACAAACACTACCTTTTTGCTTCTGGCATCGAATTTCGAACGCTTTTCTTTAGGGACATGTAAGTACGCACTACTTCCAAACACGCGCAAATGGTTAATTTCAGGCTTTCGTCCAAACCATCTCTCAAACGCTGTCTTACCATCGCTTTGCTTTGAAATAGTTCTATTCAAAACATAACACGCGGTGCTTACCGCCTCGGCCCACAATATTTTCGGAACATTTTTGGCAATCAGCATTGACCGCGCGCTGGCAACAATTGTCCGCATCTCACGCTCAGCCCGACCATTTTGTTCATGCACATAAGGTGACGAGAGTTCGTGTACAATTCCTCTCGTACCCAAAAACTCACGAAATTGTGTCGCAACATATTCAGTCCCATTATCGGAACGTAGTATCTTAATTTGATTGCCGGTTTGTTTTGACACTAACGCTTCAAATTTCTTAAATTTATCAAAAACTTCCGATTTTTGTCGCATAAAGCACACCGTACGGAAACCGGAACATTCATCCTTGAACAATAAGAAATATTTTGTACCGCTCGGAGACTCAACATTTACCGGACCACACACGTCAGTGTGGATCATTTCGCCTGGTTTAAAAGATTTTTCACGCTTACTCGACGGATGCGACTTACGAGTTTGTTTCGCTAGCACACACGTCTCACAAAAGAATTCGGACCGATCATTTATCTTTAACCCGTTTACAGCATCGAGTCTTTCCGTATCTTTAATAGAATTTACATTTATATGACCGAGCCTTTCATGCCACAACTCCAAGGAACTTGCCTGCGCTACATTGCATTCAGTGGGTTTTCTCGTTTCAAATAACATTCGGAAAAGGTTACCATAACGGACTCCCTCTGCCGAAATCTCACCATTACTTTCGCGAAGTTCACAGCGATCCCTAAAAGAGTGGAACGGAAAACCTCTGGCATTCACCGCTCCCACTGAAAACAAATTCCGCTTCAGATCAGGCACATACAATACATTCGATAACTGTCGATCAAACAGTTTTCCATTAACCGATGCCACAACATCTACAATCCCGATACCGGCCGTCGGCAGCGCCTTATTGTCCGCTATCTTCACACTATGGACCTCTTTCGACGGTTCGAGCAGACGGAAAAAGTCGCGTCGTGACGTCATGTGCATGGTCGCGCCCGAATCCGCGATCCACACATCCGCTTCGTCCACTGGTTCGACAGCCAATGCAGATGCCTCACACACATATGTGGACGCTGTAGCCGTAGACTTGCATCGCTTTTTATTTGAAAATCATAGTACTGCTTCCAGGCACTTGGTTTCTCATCCTCACTCGTATCGCCGTACAGAGAAATCAGTTTTTCCCAAATTGCTTTCGGCGATGTGCAATTAATCAAATTTCCATGTAGTGACTTCTCAACGGAAGACAGCAAAATCACGGCTGCTCGCGATTTATTTTTCTGCCACAGCTTCCAATCAATCGCCTTCCCTTCTCTGTCGGGCTCCATGTCCGTACCTTCCACATATTCGGTCAGTTCTTGCGCTTCTAACAGGAACGACACGCTGAATTTCCACACCGGAAAATTTTTGCCGTCCAGCTTCGTTAGATTAAGAACGTCTTGTTCCTGTATTCTAGCACGACACTTTTACTAACGACAAAACAAAATTAACCGCAATGTCGCGCAATCACACGAGAACACCTTGGCAAACAGATCAGAGAAAAAAAGGTTAATGGCGTCACGTTTTTACACCTCCTACGCAGTGGAAGCGTGCTGGGCCCATAACCTGTTGGGGTTATTGAATAAAACAACCTGCCACGCTTAATTGTTGGGAATGTAAAAATGAATGTTTATTAAAATATCTATGATGAAAAGTAAAATAAACAGGATTCACGCGTGGCACGCCGTGACGCCATGAGCAAACGAAACGTGAAGACTGATCGGAAAAAGAAAAGAACGACGGCGACAACGCCTTAGCTAAAAACAAAAAACAAACGCGCAGCAACTCCTATTGCTGACCGCACTGCATGGCAAAGCCGGATACACCGGGTGTAACGTTTCTAACACATCTGCACAGTAAATTGTGGCATGAAAGTATTCTCACAAAATATTCTTTTGACAAAGCTCGGTTATATTTGGGTAATCCCCTAAATTGAGCATTTTTATCAAACGTTTGGTTTTTCGATGAAAATGTATCATTTTATGGAATTCGAGACAAACCCTTATGTAAGTACGATGTAATAAAAATATTATAACTAAATATGTACAGAATTATTATCGAAATTATATTTCCCTTTCTCCCAATTATTTCCCGAGCAAACGCAGGATAAAGGAATATGCCGACAACTCTATTAGGGTCACTACTAGGGTGGTTACAAGGCATAGGGGGAAATTTTTTTTCGTCGTATCTTCGACGGGAAACCCTAAAAAGTTGCCAATGGGTAAAAAAAATGAGATCCTGAAAGTTACAGCTCAATCGGATAACGTTAAGACCTGCCTCATCGGCCCTAAAGTATTAAAAAACACGTCCCGGGTGAGGTCTTTAGGACGATGGCATAGACGGGGTAATATTGGAGGGAACGCGGGCGCGAATGCCAGATTCGTAGCCCTGCGGAGAGTCGGGATTTAGGCGCGAATGCTAGATTCGTGGCCCAGAGGGATGATGGGAAGTTCAGGCGCGAATGCCAGATTCGTAGCACCGAACTTTGAGGTAATGCGTGCGCGAATGCCAGATTCGTGGCACAGCGGAGAGTAGAAATTTAGATGCGGATGCAGGATTCGTGGCACTGAACGTCGAGGAGAACAGGCGCGAATGCCAGATTCGTGGCCCTGAGGGATGATGGAAAGTTCAGGCGCGAATGCCAGATTCGTAGCACCGATCGACTGTGGAAGGGTTGTTTGGTAATCACTTTGGTTTGGAGACACCCGTTAAAGCACTCTGTTTTGGTTTGACTAATTGGATTTACCGTTGCATTCGTATAAGAAACAGCACGCAATACTTCTGCGAAATCCGTCTAGACATATGGCTGTACGCGGGCCATGCAAAAGTACGTTAGTAAACACAGTAAGAAGTTGCGCGTTCACGGACTGAAATCAGCTGTTGCGGTAGCCTGTATGAGTTTGGAGCCTTCGTAGCCGAAGGATAGGCACAATAATTCGAAGCTTGATTTAACGTGAGACTGTTTATTGGTTTGATGCACGGTTATGTGCACTGTGATAGCATTAGGTTATGGTAATGCGTATGACTATGAGCATTAGCATATTATATTTATATAAAGCGGTATAAAATATAAAATATATGTATGGACATGAATAACAGGTGTATAAACCGAAAACAGAAATACGTTTAGCAATAACGTCAATAATACACAGAAATATGAATGCAATAAGCGTTAATGAAATAATACGAAAACGATAGATTTTCGTTGTATAAAATATATATATATATATATATATATATATATATATGTACGCAATAAGCGTTAATAAACGAAGAAATAATAAATGGTATGGAGATGATATAAGTATAATGATATGTAATAATAATGGCTTACGATATTTGCCGTAGAACACTGAATTTAGGTGATATGATATGACGTGATGTTATATAACACTTGAATTTTAAATGTTGCAAAATAACGTGTTATTACTCTGCAGGTTTTCCGTAGACTTCCGGCCTCTGGGGTCCCTGTATTTATGTGATTTCCAGGATTGTTGCGGGGGTACGCGCGGTAGGGACCTTGACACATTTAGAAATTAAGTCGCAATAGGACTTCCGGGGTTTTTACAAAGGAGCGTCTATTATTAGACGGTTTTAAGTCACGTACGCCAAATTCCGTCGCAATTAGGCTTCCGGGGTTTTTATGACTGTGAAAGGAGATGCTCAACTCATCGAATGGATTTTTGGTGGTTTGATAGGAAAGGGGTACTTGTGATCTTGATTTGGAGGGTCTTAAAGAAGGGGTGAGACGTGGTCTCGATTTAAGGGGTTTTGGGGCCAGGGACTTGTTTAGATTTAGTTTGTGGGAGGGATTTGTGCCTCGTAGGGCGAATAGGTGAAGGGGTTTCGTACCGAACATCTGGAGATGGGGACCGCTAAGGTACTTCGCCAAGGTGATCGGTGATTGGGGAAAAGGGGTAAGAGTTGAGTCTGGGGAATTTTGTCGGAGTTGTGGAGTGAATTATGTGGGAGACTTGAATTAACCGCGCGCAAAAATAGTGGGACGTCACAACATTAGAACGGTTTATCCTAGGAACTTGTTTTTTTTTTAGTTTTTTTTTAGTTTTAGTAATGTTCCTGGCTACAATTTTTATTGTTACAACTTGCTTGACAAACGTACAGATCGGAAGATATTTGGCTTTTTCGAGGACTGGACCCGGAAAATCGACTTTTTCAAGAATCTGTAAAAATTCGCTATAAACGTGATAAAATTACTTCTTAACCATACATTTATTGCTTGTTGAATTCTTTGCATTCAAACACATCAAAGTAATGTTTCAGTATAAGTTTTTAAATGTATATTTTTTTAAATATTATATTTCTTATTCCATCTTACGGGACAAAAGCGGGCTCGAAACGAAGCGAAACGTCATTTTCGTTTACAGTCGGCAATTTCAAAGTTTTCGAAGCGAAATTCATTTTTATTCGTTTACGATCGGGCAGTGCTTATTTCCGAAGCGTTCACTGGAAAATATTTGCCTGCCAAATATCGAATAGGGGGCATTCGACACAGTGCCGTTTTTTTCTTGGATTTCGACCTTCGCTCCGTAATAATCCGTTGATTGCTCTGTCAGCGGGTGGTACCTGCTACCCGGTGACTTGGGACCGATATGTACCGTTCTCCACCGCTGACTCGCGGGACAATACCGTTATAAACCACGACCCCGGCAAGACGCTTTGGTCGATCTTACGTTTGGTAGCCAGATGTCCGGTTCTTCTCCGCTGACATCACCAAGAAGGAGCGGGTTCCTCCTCCACCGCCGAAATCGCAGAGGAAAGGTTCCTCGCCTTCGAGGAGAAACTAGCTAATCAACAATTTTGGCATCTCCCACAATTCTGATGTCTTGTCTACCTTCGACGTCAAAGAGGTGGACAAAGATCAGAATTCAATCAGTGCTCTTCAAGGGTGGTCTTTTGATACAGTCATCGTTCAGACAACATCATCTGGTCTAGTCAAACGTTCATGACATAGACCTCATACACCTCGTCTGGTCAACCGTCAGCCCAACGAGTTTAGTTTTCGCCACGATTCAAATCAATCATTTAAAATTAATTTGGCGTGTAGTGGCTTCGTCGCTAGCATGCCTCCATGTTTTAGGTAGTGTTATCCGTTAGGCGCAGGTACTTTCGGGTTTTTCCCCATGGGCCTGGAAGGGTCAGGCTATGGTCGCGTTACCCATCCGGCAGCCAGACTCGCCCAGGTCAGTATTTTTTGGCGTGCGGAAGTGGATATCTTCCGCTGTCCATTCATTTTCACGCCGATTTTTCCCGCGTGTTTTCGGCGGTGCTTCAGGGATGGGATCCCCTGCGAAGGCTGTATAAATAGCTCTTCGAAGGTGACTCGGCTTCTCACTTTTGAACAAGCCCTCTGTGGTACCGTGTCGTGAAGTTTAGCGTGAACCGTTTACCTTCTTCTGTATAATCGGGTGATTTGTTAATCAGCGAGTTGTTTGCGGTGAAACAGACAATCATTTATTTTGTAATCACCCAGCGAGTGATAAAGCCACTGGTACCGCGTACCACGGAGTTAATAAGGCCTTACGACCCCGAGAGAAGAGACAAATATTTCGTGTGTTTGTGTGGCTAGCTTCCATTTCTTGTTTTCCAAAGCTGTAAATAATAATGGATTCAGAACCATCGACTTCGTCCTCTACAGCTACAAGTGGTGTAAGTTCCAGGCAGAAAGACAAGATTTTGCTAATTGGATATATGTCCCATCAAATTACTGGCAGTAAGTTGCCATCCAATAGACAAGTTTTATGCAGTTTGTTTTACAATAAACGTCAAGTGAAACTAGAAACCAGAGATGCTGCAAGACTCACAATCCAGGAAGTCATACTTTTTTGGGATAAAGCTAAGATACATACCAAACATTTGAAAGATTGTATTGCGAAGCTTGAAAAACTTCACGAGGAGTGGAGAAAACTGCAAAAAAATGCAACCAGATGTGTAAGCGTAGCTCAAAGTATAAAAGTAAAAGTTTTTAAGTCAAGCCTTGACGACCTGTTTGATATTGCACACCAAGACGCGCTGAAGAATAGAAATGAAGAAAACAGACAGTTTTTGCTCCTTCAGAGACAAAAGGGGCGTACTGGCTGCATGGCAGGGGTTGATACAAAATTCCTACGAGCAGAAGAACGAAGGAAACAGAGAAAAGCAGCTGAGGCGGTCAGACTGGAAAATTCAAAACTGCAACCTGTAGGTAAGCCAAGGCTGTAGTTTAAATATAGTAGTTAGTATCTATATGGATCTATTTTGTTGTACCTATCCAGCACCTTGGCACCTTTGTATCTAGATAAATATGTTTGTTGTTCTCAATTTCCTGTTCTTCTTCTTTGTTTCTAATCGTTTCTTTCTGTCGTTTTCTAGAAGATGAAGATGTAGAAATGGAATTTTTAAGCTCAAGCAGTGATTTAGAAGAACAGGAATCACATCGAAATCAGGACATAGAAGAGAAGCATCATGAGGACTTTCAGGACACAGGAATCGACATGTTACAACCGAAGAAAAGAAAGTACTGCCGAGGAGGTCACGAAATTATTACAGAGAAATTGTCAGTATTGTTAGATAGATGTAACATTTCGGATAGAGACGCAGTTAGAATTGTTTCGGCTATTGCCGAAGCATTAGGGCAAGATCCACAGCAGTTAGCAATCAGTAGGTCCACCGTACGAAACCGCAGACAGAAATTTCGTGAAGAAAGAGTACAAATTATTAAAAATAGGTTTCAAAATTCAGACTTACAAGGTGCTGTCCTACATTGGGATGGGAAATTGCTCCCAGATATATTGAAAAAAGAAAATGTAGAGAGGTTGGCAGTTTTTATAAGTTGTGGTGATGAAGAGCAGTTGATAGGAGTTCCTTTGATGGAAAATAATAAGGGATATATTCAGGCTAAAACTGTTTTTTTCTGAAGTGGGAGAATGGGGGGCAATAGAAAAAATCGAAGCAATGTGTTTTGACACTACCGCTGTCAATACTGGTCGTTTGAGAGGAACCTGTGTGTTATTAGAACAATTATTTGAAAAAAGTCTTTTATATTTAGCATGTCGCCACCACATTTTAGAAATAATACTGAAGGCAGTTTTTGATTGCAAAATGGGTTCAACTACTGGCCCCCAGCCTGACATTTTTAAAAGATTTCAGACAGGGTGGTCCAAAATTGACAAAAAAAAATATAAAATTGGTCTTGATGATGAACAGGTCAAAACAAATGTAAATGATCTTGAACAGATTTCTAGTTTTCTCTCAGCGCAATTAGAAAAACCACGGCATCAGCCCAGAGAAGATTATAAAGAATTTTTACAGTTGTGTTTGATATTTTTAGGTCGTATTGCTCCAAACATGATTTCTTTCAATGTGCCAGGTGCCATGCATCACGCCAGGTGGATGCCGAAGGCCATTTACTCCCTAAAAATTTTTGTTTTCAGGGGTCAATTTTCTTTAAGTGACTCCGAGATAGATGCTATCAGAAGTATTTGTTTATTTATAATTAATGTTTATGTCAAAGTTTGGTTTAATGCTCCTAAAGCTGTAATGGCCCCGAACCAAGATTTACAGTTGTTAAAAACCTTAGTTAATTATCAAAAAATTGATGGAGACATATCAAAAGTAGCATTGTCAAAACTTATTAATCATTTGTGGTATTTGAACCCAGAGCAAGTTGCTTTCGCTTTTTTTGATAAAACTTTAGATAAAGGAATCAAAATAAACATGGCTGCAAAAATGTTGTCTTTTGAGCAAAACAGTGAGGAAGAAAACATAGAAGACGATAGGATAGTTAAAGGCAAAATCGCTTTGAAAGAAGCTCATTCTTTTCTGGACGAAGAAGTCGATTACTTTATTACATAAACAACATTCAACTTCTTCAAAAGGTTCAACATTTCTACTGATTTCTTACATTCCGATCCGGATGTTTGGAATCAAGACTCAGATTTTTTGAAAGTACAGGGAATTGTGAAACGTTTTAGGGTTGTAAATGATACAGCCGAAAGGGGTGTCAAATTAATGCAAGACTACAATGCGACCATGACAAAAGATGAAGAGCAGAAGCAGTATGTTCTGCAAGTAGTTGCTGAATGTCGAAAATTATTCCCCGACGTATTGAAATCTACCCTTTCAAAACCTCTACCACCTGCTTGATTCTAATTACTCAATCTAACAAAGCTGCCAATTCGACTTCTTTATCAATTATTATTAATTTATATATTATTATTAATATATATATATATATATATGTATAATAACTAAGTTTCATGTTATAAATTCACTATGGTTTAATTATAATACATAATTGATTCGCATGACAATATTTGCTTTCTTCTCCTCCCTCTAACCCATTCCTTCCTTTCACCTACGTGGTTGAAAATCTATTTTTTAAAGGTATCTTACTTGAACTCTTTGATGCTATATAACTAAAAAATAGTAGAAACACATTAAAAAAAAATTACCAACTTAAGCGAACTTTTACAGTTTCTTGAAAAAGTCTATTTTCCGTGTCCAGTCCTCAAAAAAGCCAAATATCTTCCGATCTGTACGTTTGTCAAGCAAGTTGTAACAATAAAAATTGTAGCCAGGAACATTCCCTACAAAACTAAAAAAAAAAGTTCCTAGGTTAAACCGTTCTAATGTTATAACGGAAAAACTCCGATTTTTTGAGAAAAATAGCTGTTTTTTAATACTTTAGGGCTGATGAGGCAGGTCTTAACGTTATCAGATCGAGCTGTAACTTTCAGAATCTTATTTTTTCACCCATTGGCAACTTTATAGGGGTTCCCGTCGCAGAAATTCGGACATCGATTTCTTGTGACCACCCTAGTCACTACGCTAATAAACCGTAAATTAATTATCAGAAGAGACAGATAAATCGGCCCTGAAATGTTAAGAATTAAATCCTCCGTGAATGATGTGTATGCATCGCAGGAATGCCGAGTGGTTATAAAAAGAAGAGAAAATAACAGAAAAACACGAAATTACAGTCGTTTAGTCGTAAAAACGTCGTTCTAATTTGAGCGCTTGTTTCATTGCTATTTCCTTACGGCGTCGCGCCATGCCCACGTTTTTCCCTCGTTCTTCCATTTCCGACTGAATCGCCGTGAACATTTGTCCACGACACTTTAATGTTCCGACTTCGACCAGAGATACAGTATTTTTATCAGTTATTTTATTTTAATTTGCTTCCGATAAACCGTACAGCAATGTATTACGTATTCTTTTTTCTGGAAACTCATCCCTCTACTCCTTTCATTTCCCTCCTTTGTTAGTTGGCTTACAAAATTTTTGTATAACGAAACTAGAACGACGCTTAGGAATTTACTACTGACCTTGCAAACTCCAATTGACGATTCAACGGCTTACAGCTAAAATAGATGAGTACCGTAAACTGGGGGAATATTGGCATGTTTTTGGAACATTTTGCTATATAATATAAAAATTAAATTTTACACTTGCTTTAAGTATCCTATCATAACATTGCATCTTTTGTGAATGCACTACAAGTGTCAAAATGCATAAAATTTTTGTCCTTTTCCTTCTTTAATACATGCTAAATACCTGCCAATGTTACCGCGTAACCGGGTAACATTGTCACACAAAAAGTTACAGTTTTACCACATCTGAACTTACATTAACAATTACATTTGTTTCTTTTTATGTTCAATGCACTCTATTTTTTATTTTTTTATTTTTTTAATTAACATTTTTAAATTTCGTTTAGGTATCCTTAATAACATTGCATCGCTTGTGATTGTACTACAAGTGTAAAAATACATACAATTTTTTTCCTTTTCCTTTTTAATAGGTGTTGAGTAGATGCCAATGTTACCCCGTACTGCCAATTTTCCCCCAGTTTAGGGTATTATAAGCTAAATATGAATTTACACAAACAAAATTCCCAGTGACAAATATGCACTGTATAATAATTGTAAGTAGGTGCCCGTCTAGTAATACAGTTTCTAGTTGATATAGTAGCTTATATGCACTACAATCTTCCACGCTTGCACTAAATAAAGAATTCTTCAAATGCAATTATTCACGGTATACATACTATACATGACCCACGATATTAAGTTCAAGGAGGCAAAGAAGAAATAAAGATGTATCGTAATATGAAAATAAGCCACGAACTGAAATAATATCTATAAATATCTATTCTTTAATCGTGTTAAATAAAGGGAAATTGAGAAACCGATCAAAGTTGTAAGTGTTAAGATGTTGTAATAAACGATTAAATCATCATTGCTGAAGAAGTGCAATTTTCACGATCAATCATTTAATTACATTTTCCAATGTATTAAGGGCACTTTCCGGTCAAAATATAATTTTTTTTGCATATTTTCCTCCTACTACATCTCGAGAATAACCAGGTAAAATTTTAGAACGAAATTGCTAACGGTACGGATTTTATAGGCAGTTATGAGGGACCAACAGTATGACGGCCTTAAAAATAGGTGTTTTGCACATTAGAGGCACGAGTGGGAAAACATGAAATAAATTTTTTATACTTTACATTTGTAGCAGAATAAAGTGCAAAAACTTTTGACCCTTACATTAAATACTTTTTTCTAGAAAAATCATAAAAGTCACCTATGTTTTCTCGTAATTTCACCGGGAAGAGCCGTTAAGGGGTTATGCCTACCTGTAAAGTCTGAAAATACAAGTATTTTCGGGATTTTTTTTAAAAATTGGAGACTTTTTTTCAATAAACGGTTGTATATTCGAAAGTATATATTTTAAAGGTCTTGTAGACTTTTTGCAATGCGATATCTAAATAAATAATGGAATTATAGGCGATTTCCCGGCAGCGTTTTTTTATTGCGGTGACCACTGTAGCTTTGACCTGGTTCATCAAAAATAAAAAATTCGACCAAATTTAATTAGTATATTAGATTATCTAATCGTTAATCGTGGCTGTTTCATTTCCGTTGCGTAATTTTTATTTTACAGACGACAAATGATGAAAAATGCCGCCATTTTGTAGCAAATTAATTTTTCGGGATAATGACCGATTAAGGACTAGATAATCTAATATACTAACTAAATTCCCGCGAATTTTTTATTTCAAATGAACCAGGTCAAAGTTAGAGTGGTCACCGCAAACTACTGAAAAAAATCGCTTCCGGGAGATCGCTGATATTTCTTTTATTTCTTTATATTTCCCATCGCAAAAACTACAATAAGTAATTTAACATGTACATTTTCGAATGCATAAAGGTTGGATTAAAAAAGCCTTCAAGCTTTCCCCCCCAATATTCCCGAATATACATGTTTTTTAAGACCTCACAGGTAGGCACAACCCCTTAAGTTAACTTGTAAACTCTTCTCTTCGAGGTCGCTACATTAAAATTTGCTCATAACTTTTAGCTACCTGGAATTTCATATTAAATATAGTTTGACAGCCAATTACCTACGTATATTGCGATACCGACATCTTACGTATTATATACGTATATGTATATATACACACACAGTGTAGTTCCTGTCTATACTAACAAATATAAGAAAATAAAGTCGCAATGCAGTTACTTACACTTATTTTATCGTATAAAAAGTTTTTCTAATTTACACGAGTAAAATAAATACATGAGTATTTACTTTCTGTAACATATTACCTACAGTATGTATTTATATTCATTTGTTCCTATTCTATTTTTTACAAATTTCTACTCTCAAAATTAGTTGATTTTTTTAATCATTCTGCAACGCGAAAGATGAGAAAAACAACGAAAATGTGTGATTATAATCCCTGCCATAGCGACAGTTATACTGATTACAAATCTTTTTGTTTTATTTTTGTTTCAGACACACGGTTCCTCGAAAATCGAGTCCGGAGTGGAGGCGTCTTTTTGTTACAGCGCATACTACACCCACATATTTTGACGCAAGCAAGCATTATAAAAATGTGAAAAAAATAATTTTATATTCTCAAAACACGTATTAATAGATAGGCAAAACCTCACTTTAGTGAACACATTCTTTTTGTGACAAAAAAAAGTTCCAAACAGCGGTACTTTATCAGGGCGTCACAGTAGAAAGACCCCTTAATGATGAAAAGATACCTACTGACTGATATGATTGGTATGCCTAAATGTTATGTACTATTTGAATCGGTATGGCGTTTTCTATTACGAAATGGAACTGCGATATTTCCTGCAAAAACAAATCCAAAATGTGGAATAAAAATCTTTTGGATGATTTTTCGTTACCGAGATGATATCAACTTTGAACATTTTTCGAATATGCGTGCATTTGACTAATTATAAATCTCGAGCTAAAGGATTTCAACATAGTTTGTATTTGATTAGGATGATTTAGTCAATAAGGATAAGAAAGTTAACGTCTAAAGTGAATTTTATTACAAAATTTGCAGAAAATGCTGCCGACATTGCTACATAAAGAATGATAAAGAGGCGCTCGTGTTATGAACCTTTAACATGTTTCATCATGAAAGTAATAAAATGGACTACGTCGAAGATCTTAGAAGCGGTGAGTTTTATAATAATTAAAGTGCCTCGGTAGTACTTCTACATATACTGAGAATTTGCTATTCTATCGAATTTGATCATAAATAATTGAATATTCCATTTAAAAAAAGAATGCTGACCTCCGGATCTAGAGACGTACATGTTTCGACACCCTGTATACCTCGTAATCCGGCTAATCGAAGTTTACCTGAAACCTATTTCATTAATATCTCATCACGCCTGCAATATTTCCCAAAAAAGGTATTTTTCTTATGTAAAGTACATATAAGATTTCGAATCAGACCAAATTCAATAAAATCGGTCCACGCATGACAGAGATATCGTAATATCGTCTCATGAATCTGTCGGAAAGGGTAAGATTTTTCTTATTCTTATGATTCTTCTTCTTCTTCTCCATTCAAAATTTTTGTTGACATAATACGTATACGCGTTACACGCACACCTTCAGTCAAAAGAAACTAATACATGTTTCGTTCGTCAATCGCTATCTTCACTATGCAATCTAATCCAAATTTTGACAGGTTACCGTCAAGTTATAACCTGGCAAGTGTCAAATAAGATAAGTTGTCAAAATTTGAGATGCCATGTGTTTTTACAAATATGTATCGTTGTACCATTGAATTGCAACCAAAATGCAGTCTCAGTCACAAGGTAAGTTGCCAAAATTTGAATTGCGACATGTTTGTATATCATCAAACTGTTTTTTATTTGTAACTAAACTGAGGATTTTATGTATATGTAGATAATCGAAGCGTAAAATAATACTGTGAGCTACGCCAGGCTATGTATGTACGCATCATTTCGTAGGAAGGATTTCGTATACATACTTATTCAGTTATTTTGATACATGGACACCTTCGATAATGCATGAATTTAATCAGTGTTTCTTGTATTATACACAAAGTACTGTACATATAATACATATAGATCGGCAATGCGGTGCACATGGTTTGTTTTCGTAGTTGTTAAACTTGCGTAGAATTTATCCTTAATTTTGTCCTGTGATAAGACTGTTCATTGCTGTTGATGATGAACCTTTGTAATTTGTAATATTAAAATTTATCTGAAGTCATTCCCTATGCAAATTATCTTTGTAAAAAAAGGAGGGAGATCCCCATAAAAAATTTCAAAGTAAAAAAATTACGCCAAGTACATGAAAAAGTCGAGGACGGAAAAAAGTATTATCATAATAAATCACAAACAAAGAAGATAATAATAATTACAATATAAAAAAAGATGTGAAATCAAAGTAAGCTGCAAGTACATAAAGGTGCTTTCCAGCGGCCTTGGCCACGCCAAGTATTTGACCGAATCTTACATTGTGTTACACTGTGTCGCCTTTGCACGCTGCTGGAAAGCACTTTTATCACAGACCAGGTATAGGATAGACCTATCACGCAATGTAATTTCGTGTCACATGCTCGGGGGGCTCGCGAGCCCCCTTACCATTTTCGTGTCACACCCAACGTTATCGATTCAGTCTAAAATAAGATTACAATGCTACGAGTGGTAGGAATTAAAATTAAATCTTATCGGAAACATTTAAAATCTAAAAGGGCCTGAGCGTTATGAGTAATTTCAAGAAACATGTTGTATAATTCCGTTTACTAATACATTTTGATAGAAGCATAATTTGCACTTATTTCCATAAATTTCGATCATATATTATATAAATACAACCGCGTAATAAATATTTGTACAGTCTCTTAGGTTATATTTTCTGTCACTTCGAGGAGCGGATTTTCTGTGGCCTCGAAGTGACAGAAAATATACTTAACCTATATGCTACATGATAATAAATGTTTATTGGATATTTCGTTCTTTTACGCTAAATTTGTGAACTTTTTATTACTTAACATCCTTCCCAAATATTATTATTACGCCGCAACGGTATATTTATGAAGTCGATGAGCGTAATTATTCATGGTTAAGAAATCAAAATTTCCATTCATAACGTCATTTTCTGAGTACATTTCATCGAAATAGTAAATTTTAGCTTAATTTGTTTATGTTTGCTAAGTTCATGCGTTTTATTAGACTCTACCCTAGTAGCATTTATTTGCTGGGAGTTTGTTGGGCCAATGACGTGTTATCCGTTGGCCAACTGTTGAAGTGTCGCGCTATTTTTAAATGGGCCAGCGATTGTAACCAACGCAGGCCCAACTGAAGGTTTCTTTCCATAGGCCCAACTGAAGGTTTCTTTCCATAGGCCCAACTGAAGGTTTCTTTTCATAGGCCCAACTGAAGGTTTTTTTCTATAAGCCCAACAGTTTCATTCCAAAAGACGTCTTACAGACGTCCAGAAGGCGTCTTGAAGAACTTCAAAAGACGTCTTAAACACGTCTTTTTAAGGCCTGGTTTAGGAAAAAAAAATTCGCCGTGAGGAGAATCGAACCCAAACTTTCCGCTTACGAAACAACCTTTTTTTTTTATAATAATAAACATTATTAAGAAAATAACAGTATGTACATAATATATATAAGTAGTCTTAATATATCAATGTACTTAGACAAAATATACTCTCTTAAGCCTAGTCCCTGATTAACCTAATAACCTTTACCTAGCGCATTGAATCAGTCTTGTGCACTTACAGTGGTTACGCTTGTTCGGTGGGATTTTCTTAACTATTTGTGTCTATTTCTATTGTTGATAGTGATTCTAGAATAGGAAAACTATGTTAGATAAAAACCTATTTTCAGCATTTACAGATTACAAGGTACGTATCTTGTGTATTTGAATTATGTTTCATTCTTTGAATATCGATAGTGCTTGATAGGGTAGTTTATGTTTGATTTGAAATGGGGTATTGTATTGTCTTATACCAGTAATGTTCTTCAATAAGGGATTGTTGTTCAACTGACTACGATAATACGAAACAACCGCTGTTCGCACTTACCCCACACATTTCCGTATAAACGCTTCGAATTTCTAGGTACATAACGATTATTAATTGTTTATAAAAACTGCGCAATGAAGCGAAATATTCTACAAAATATCATCATTCGACCTTTAGACTCATTCTTTAAAATTTCACATTCGTCTCAAGACAGACGTCCTCATTACGTATTTATAAATAAGAAAAGAAAAATCACAACTTGGAATATAATAACAGGTTTTTGGATGTAGCAAATTTTCTGACGTTTGTAAGACGACATTTAATCATCGTTGTAAATTTTTTGTTAATTAACCAACCATAGTAATTGTAGGCCCAACATTGAATATTCGTTGGCAAACTGTCGTAATTTTTTGTTATATAACCAACCATATTAATTATAGGCCCAACATTGAATATTCGTAGGCAAACTGTCGTAACTTTTTGTTAATTAACCAACCATAATAATTGTAGGCCCAACATTGAATATTCGTTGGCAAACTGTCGTAATTTTGTGTTATATAACCAACCATAATAATTGTAGGCTCAACATTGAATATTCGTTGGCAAACTGTCTTAAGTTTTTTGCCATAGTCCCTATGTTGGGAATTTGTAGGCAAAACGCTAACTATATCCCAACTAATTCCCAACTGTTGACTACCGTTGGCCAACCAAAAATGCTACTAGGGTAATTGATTTTAGCATCAATTTTCATGTTTACATATTTCTATGCTTAATGAAGTTTTGGCATCAATTTTCACATTTGCAATGTCATGGAATTGTTCGAGATTGTAATTAATTTTAGCTTCTATTCTTAAATTCACATCTCTGTGCATGAAAAAAGGTTAGCACCGTTGGGAACGGTGCTCGAAAAGTGAGCACCGTCGGCGACGGTGCCAACACCGTAAAAACCAGTGATGGGCCCATTCACGGCTCAGACTGTTCAGTAGGGAAGGGAGATTCTCCTCGATTCTTTTAGAATCGATCTATTCTCTTTCTGAAGAATCAATTATTTTACCGATTATTCTCGAAATCGATTCCCGATAACTCGATTATTTTCTAACCAAGAATCGAGAAAAATTAACATTTTCATCTATATCTCATTCATCTTCTGAATCTGCCAGGCAAGTTGCTAATTATTAATCACTATGAATATGTATAATTAATTTTGTTTATCAAATAACTTTCAACTTTATTCTTAATACAAGTTTTGATTTAATAAAAAGAGAGCATGATATAATTAAGATTTTAAATGCACACTTTGTATTTTTAAGAATTTTCTAATTATAATCTTTTATTTTTTAGTCTCTACAAATGAAAATGAAATTCAAATGTCTTAAATTAAATAAACTACAACTGTATAGAAAAACTAAAATTTTATGTGTTGCACGCGCGTGCGTGTGTGAGAGTTTCGTGGATGTATACACTATACCTTTTAAAAAGATTTTGTAATATATGCTTAAAATACAGAATATGGGTGGTATTCATAGTCGTTGCTTAAAACTAAGATCGTCTTAAGCATTCGGCATCCTTTACTAGTCTACACGGAAAAAGGTCAGGACCGTTAGGACCGATGAAAGGCTAGCACCGTAAAAACCGGTGCTGGGCGCTGTTCAGCATCGAAAAACACCTTTGTGAATGGACCCACCACCGATATTTTCGCCCATTCACAACGGTGTTTTTCGGTGTTGAACAGCGCTGTGAATAGGGCCCAGCACCGGTTTTTACGGTGCTCAGCATCGTTGGGAATGGTGCTGGCTTTTCATCGTTCGTTACGGTGCTGACCTTTTTCGCTTAAGGGGGGAGACCACTGTAAAAAATTTGAGAAATCGATTTTTTCTTTTTTACATTTTCTGAAAGACGTACATTTCAAGAATTCTGTCTCCAAATTTTATGAAGAAATTCGCAAAATTGACGGAGATATAGTATTTTCTGTGAAGCGGGGTCAAACGCGCGACTGAGCCGCGCGGAACTTTGAACGCGTTTTCCTCAGAATGATATTTTTCAACCGCGTTGACAATCTACAGAGAAAACTATACGTCCAATTAACACGATCAAGGACATTTATTGTACGGAAAACCCGTGGCTATTACTTGACGATCAGTTTTTTTTAATTAACGACATCCTTATATTTTTTTATCAACATTTCCCTAACTTTGTACCTCGAAAACATGATTTTTCTTCAGTGGTCCGCCATTTTGTAATTTTTTACAATTTTGACTTTTTTTGATCGTCACGTAATAGAGGCAGGCTTCTAGTTTCTAAATATTATTGTGTTTTTGAATTCGGAGTAACCATATGGCCTGGACACTGTCAACGCGACTAGCATGAAGGAAACCGATTTATGAATTTTATGAAAAAATTTATTTTTTTTTTTACCCTTCAATATGTACATATTAACTATACTAAGCAATAAATTGATTTGCTTGCATTGTTTGGTTGAAATAAATTCCCAAAAATACCCTTACTTTTCGGACCATTAAAATTCGGAGAAATTGATTTTTTTACATTTTCTGAAAGATGCACATTTCAAGAATGCTGTCTCCAAATTTTATGAAGAAATTCGCAAAATTGACGGAGATATAGGATTTTCTGTGAAGCGGGGTCAAACGCGCGACTGAGCCGCGCGAAACATTGAACGCGTTTTTCTCAGAATGACATTTTTCAACCGCGTTGACAGTCTACAGAGAAAACTATACGTCCAATTAACACGATCCAGGACATTTATTGTACGGAAAACCCGTGGCTATTACGTGACGATCAGTTTTTTTCAATTTTCGACCTGCTTCTATTTTTTTTTATTAACATTTCCCTAATTTTGTACCCAGAAAAAATGATTTTTTTTTCAGTGGTCCGCCATTTTGTAATTTTTTGCAATTTTGACTTTTTTTGATCGTCACGTAATAGAGGCAGGCTTCTAGTTTCTAAATATTATTGTGTTTTTGAATTCGGATTAACCATATGGCCTGGGCACTGTCAACGCGACTAGCATGTTTTTGCCGCAGCGCAATTTTTTACGAAGAGTATACAGGAAACGGATTTATGAATTTGATTGAAAAAAAATTTTTCTTACCCTCCGATATGTACACTATTAACTATACTAAGCAATAAATTGATTTACTTGCGTTGTTTGGTTGAAATAAATTCCCGAAAACACCCTTACATTTCGGACCGTTACAGTGGTCTCCCCCCTTAAGACGATCTTAATAAGTATGCGACTATGAATAGCGGCCTGTATGTATATTACATACTGTATTTTCCAATATAATGATTCAATAAAAATTCTTTTTATCTTACAGTTAATTGATTCTATTCCCAGATAGCACACGACGTCTATAAGCCGTTTTTAAGACGTCTTGAAAGTCTAAAAGACGTCTTAAAGACGGCTTATAGACGTGTGCTATCTGGGTCCTTTCATCGATTCTTCGATTCTTTTTGGAAATAATCGATTCTTAAGCATCGATGTTTCATTACAATGGATTCTTAAGTATCGATTCGTTTGAACGGAATCGCCCTTCCCTAATTTTCTGCCACTTCGAGGACAGAAAATCAGCTCCTCGAAGTGACAGAAAATATAACCTATATGCTATACCCAATTTCATAAATATACTGTTGCGGCGTAACAATAATATTTTGGAAGGATGTTACGTTATGAAAAGTTCACAAATGTAGCGTAAAAGAACGAAATAGTCAATAAACATTTATTGTCATGTAGCATATAGGTTATATTTTCTGTCATTTCGAGGAGGGGGCCACATAATAATCACGCGCATCCAGCCTGCGCATTTTTTCCCACCCCACAATAGTTGTAGTTGAAACGATATTTTTGAGCCTGGGTACGCGGAAAATTGACTTGTGGTCCCAAGCGGGAGAAAAGTTATTTCATTAAATTCTTTATATTTAGTGGGATTATTACTAGGGACTGTAGCCATAATTAATTATTTTATATTTTAAAGAACTGTCTTTAAACATTTAAATAATTACTTTAAGCCACCCTGACATTCAATTGACTAACCTGCTAAGAAAACTATTAAAAATGTTATATTACGCGACTAAATACATGCTTTTCTGACTTTCTTTCTTCCATAAAATATGATAAGATCGGATTGTTTGAGTTGGTCTTATAAACGTTTTACAACATTTACGCTTGAGACAACGCAATACAGTATTTCCTCTAGTTCCTATCACTCTTCTAAATATGGAAACATAGGTATCAGGTTTACATAGGTTTCTAAAATTGTTCAGAAGCTACCCACTCTTTATAGCAACATGTTGGTCGGTGCTTGGAAGGAATATAGGGGCATTAATATGCAGTATCCTCTAATGGAAAAATAATTTTTTAATATTGTTATCATTATGCAAACATCTGTATTGTATGTCAAATTTTTCTCCGAAAATGAAACCAATTACGACGCAATTTGGTATGAGGAAGGTACGGCAATATATTGGTACAGAATATTTTTTTTAAAGCCCAACAAATAATACGATAGCGAACGTTTAGTAGATGTGCGGCCTTTTTCTCATCGATTGTTGAGGTCAAGGCCCCCGAAAAATTCATCTTTTTTTAAAACAGATACCGTTCCCAGAAACGCGATGCACCTGAAGGCAAAAATCGATGCGACTTGAAATGTCTTGCAAGCAGAGCTCGTTAAATCAGGCGTTTGCTCTTAATGAATCTTTACCAATTCGTAGCACTTGTCAAGCCAAATACAGTATCGTCTCCGTGAGGGCTCGCTGGTCGGGACCGGCGTTGAGCCCGTATCGTAGACAAAGCCCTAATTCCGAGTGTTCGTTTCTCTCTTCTTTCTGGCCGAAGGGGGGAGCGAGATGGAACGCTCTGCGTGCTCGACGGGCGCGAGCGCTCAGATGGAATCGTGACTCATCAACGCATGCGCGCGACGGTCAGACAGCCAGGCATGGCACGAGTCTTTTTTGCGCCCTAGGCGAACTTGTCCAATTGAGCCCTATATTATAATACATTTATTTGAGATTATTGATGACCTTACTCTGAATTTTTATTCGTAGTTTCAAACAGTTGCAGTACAATTTGTAATATTTCATTTAAAAATTTATTTTCAACAATGCCAACAATGAAAAGGCCATTTTGTGTCTCTTGTCAACCTTACGCCCTAGCAGTTGCCTAATTTTGTAGAGTAAAGTCATAAATAATCTCAAATAAATGTAATATAATAAAGGGCGCAATTTGACAAGTTCGCCTAGGGCGCAAAAAAGACTTGGTAGCTGGGTCTGTGTCAAAATTTTGCGAAGCGGTTCCCCTCCTGACCGTAAACGCTTGCGACCATCGCACACGCCCGTCGCGCACGCAAAGGACGGAGTGTCGCGGCGTCCGAAAGACGGAGCGAGACAAAACATCAACGCGTCGTCTGTCTCGTAACGCCCTCGCTCGCTTTCAGTGCCTCTCGCTCGCTCTCGTTCCATCTCGATCTCGCCTTCGCCGGACAAGAGTGAGACAGAAGTAGTGGGGATAGCGAAAAGTCCGTATCGTGTACACCAAACCGAGCCCTCAGGGAGACAATACTGTAATGCTGAGTTTGGTGCATCGGTTGATTACTGACAGACGTGAAACAGACGATGCAGTAACCAAAGGCGGGAACGCGTGTTAGACGAAATCATCTATACTATTGAAAAATGAAATTGTTATATTTTTTGTTTTATTTTCATCACGATATTTGTAACATATTATATGAAATTTTCCGGATGAAAGAAAAGCCAAACACGACGCCCTTCCTATAATTACTCCGATTGCGCATGAATCCGTTTCTTATACTTCCTCCTCCTCTTTGTCCTTTAAAGTGATAATGTAAAAATTTATTTAAATAACTTACAATTTGGAATTCAAAGTAGGGTAGACCCGGGGTGATAGTAACAGGAGGACGACTGTAACACGTTAAATATCTTAGAAAATATGATAGATATTAACACAAATTTTGTATGTTTGATGAAGAATGACATTTGGAATACGTACATCCATGTCCTAGCAGTATAGATACACAATAGACATGTATAGTGAAGAAAATAACTTTTCGATACCCTAAAGTAACTTTTTCTTACCGATTTAAAATTGTAATATAAATACTCCCTTTGCAAGTACGTGTTTATTCTTTTTTTTTTTAATATTTGATGTAGTCATTTTTAAAGTAATAGTAATCGTTAGTTATCACTTTTAAGTGTCTCGTTAATCAAAATTTATAATTTAAGTTCAAAAGCCTGGCTGGGGTCGATTGTAACATCGGCAGTCGGGGTTGGTTGTACCGTGACAGATAATGTTGCAGATAATGTTGATTTTGGACACCTTTGCGTTCCAACGCAACATTTTTCGTTTATTTTTCGTATAATATCTAAAGTTTTTGACGTTCATTATCCCGCGTTACGCAGCAAAGCATTCATATTGGACAAACTATTTTTGATTATTTCCCGTGTAGTGGAGGAAAAATATCCAAATTGGTTTACTCAAGATGAATGCGCTGCTCATTGTAAAGACATGGTATATATAGCTTTAACGGTAAAAATACACAAAGATACAGTATGGGTCGGCGAGCAATTAAGATGTGTGGGAGCATCGTTAAGTAAAAACTATTCAAAATTATCGACATTAAAGCATGTTTGAAAACTTTGTCTTTTTTTAACAAGTCCCTGCCCTACCTTTTCGCTTCTATCTTCATTCATGCTCATCTTTCCACCTTATGCTTTTGCTGTATATTTTGGCTTATGCTGTATATTTTGGCTTGTGCATGATTTCGAGTATTTTCAGTGTTATATTATTCGGTGGAAGGCTTTATTTCTAAAAAATAAGGTATTTTTTCTTGTATTTTCCTTTCTTTCGATGAATGGTTTGGATTTGTACTAACATTGAACATACTCTGGGATGGCGAAGACCTTCTTTCACGGCTTCGCGTGGCACACCCCGTTAACTCTATTGCTTTATTTTTTGAAATCTGTATTAACATGACAGACTATAAAGCGATAGAGGAACTAAGATGAAAGAAAGGCAGAGCTTTTGTGGATATTGAGCTCCGATATTTGATAGAACATTAGTAATGTCAATCGATTTCAACTTTAAACAAATGATTATGTACTTAGCAGCCTACGGTTCAAAGACCTTTGCTCCATACGTTACACCAGGTCTGTCTACAGTCCGGAATATACATACAGTGGCTCACAGCCATAATCGTACACTCTTTAAAATCGCATAAAATTTTTAAAATTGGTCCAAACGACTTGAGTTTTTTTGCGAAGATAGAAGGATTAGTTTGCTATGTGACGTGTTTCGTCATTTTGGAAAAAATTGCGATTGGCCGGAATAGCAAAAAACATAGTAAAGGTCGTTTTTTCAAATTTTTTTCTGAGCCTGTAATGAAAATTCAAAAAACCCGTTTGTAGATTTAAGTGAGTTGTATACACGCCTAAAATTTCATCAAAATCGGTTAACGTTGCTCTGAGCTATAAACGCTTAAAGATCGCAGAATAAGATCCAAAATCGCGAAATTCACAAAATCAGCAAAAAAAAATTGAAAAAAAACGACCTTTACTATTTTATTTTGCTATTCCGGCCAATTGCATTTTTTCAAAACGACGAAACACGTCACTTAGCAAACTAATCCTTCTAGCTTCGCAAAAAAACACAAGTCGTTTGGTCCAATTTTAAAAATGGTATGCGATTTTAAAGAGTGTACGATTATGAGCCACTGTACATACACTAGCATTGCTACATACTCGGCATCGCCTGGAATTTAAATTCTGATTTTCTAAAAAAAATTTTTTAATTTTTTTGTGAAAATAGTTACATACATTTGGATTAGCCAGGCATAATGAGCGGAAGCACATTTTGTGTTGCAAGAGTTTACCGTTCGAAAGTTTTTAGGCGACAGACAAACACACAAACATAAACTTGCTGCTTTATATATTTATTAAAATACATTATATCTAAAAGTATAATAGTCCAAATGGATAATTTTAACTAACGCTATTAATATTGTTATTTAAAAGATCTCTTTCCTAATACTTTATACATTTTATTCTTTTTACAGTCTAGAATGTTATATAAGTAAGAAATTATGACCGTGAGAAGACAAGGAGTTCACAAATATTATACAGTTATATTATTTTTGTCTTTTGTATGACAGCTTTTAGTAAATAAATAAAAAGGCCATATTTCATATATAAAACAGTTCGTTTCTTTCACCACCATCTCATATGTACATATCTACTTGTCCGAATGACGTCGTGTTTGATTTTCCTTTTATTAAAAAAATCTCACTAATTTGCCATAAATGCTCGAATAAAGACAAAACAGAGAATGTAAAAATTTCATCTTACAATTAGCTTAGCATGTGTATATACATGTTTTCCGCTTTTAGCTACTGCTTATGGCTTTTGCAGAATTTATAGAAGTGAAATCTGCTTCAATACGGGCATTTGAGCATAGCTCGTCCGTGGGCTGACATGACATGCGAAAATCAGGCGCACGGAGAATGCAAGAAGACAGTGTAGGTATCATGCTTTGTTGCCGCTGCCAGAATGATCGTTTGTCGCGTAAAGGATCTCCGTGCCGTTTCCCTCCCATTTTATCTCACTCGCGAGTCGCGACGTCCGTAAAACAGAACCTTTTTTTTTACTTGTGCTTTAAAAAATACCATAACTGTTTTTTCATATGTACTCTAGGAATAATGAAAACAGACCTTAACACAAGCGATACACTCGGGTACTTACATCGTAGATGTTTCTTACCATTTTTAAATCAATACAATAGTTAATAAGGAAAGGGCCAATCAATTTGTAACGAAACGTAGAGTTTTAACTACTAATCTACCGTTCCCAAGTAATAAAGAAACTATTGCAAAATGTCCTCGGGTCCCGAAAACTACGAATATAGATTTTACAAAAACGTTTGGATTCCTTATTCTCAATGATTTATACATGTCGGAGGATAGGCACCGTCTATTTAGACATGCGCGGAGTGCAGAGATTTGCGGAAATGTCAGTAACAGCGTCAATTTTTAATATTTTTTGACGTACGACACGCGAAAATGCTAGTTAAGTGTTCAACTACACGTAAAGCACTAAAAATCAATGTCATCTTGCAATTTATAGCTTGTATAAACTTTCAAGAAGCGCCATATTTCGGCGCTATATAGTCTCCAGATCACCGAAATAGATCTTCGGAGAAAAATCTACGCGAATCCACGTGAGTCGCTGACAAACCGAGCCAAAGCGTAGCGTAACGAAAGCCTGCCCTCTATGTCAAACTCTCGCTCTAAACACAAGTCACACGTATACAAGCACGCACACACCTTTCAGCATACCAACACATTTCAGAGTAGTTCCGGAATTGGACGCTGTTCATGAACAGAGGCCGCTAAATTCAGTCCTCGAGTTATGGGTCGGTAATACAGTTTGGGTGGTGACACGAAGTCCCATAAGATGATAGGTCTATCCTATACTTCGATGCTTTTATGTACTTGCAGCTTATTTTGATATCACATATTTTTTTATATTGTAATTATTATTATCTTCTTTTTTTGTGATTTATTTGATAATACTCTTTTCCCTTCTCAAGTTTTTCATGAACTTGGCGTAATTTTTTTACTTTTTTGAAGTTTTTTATGGGGATCTTCTCTACGCATCCACTTGAAACTATTGCTACCATGTTACGCCTTTCTTGCAACCATACAACTTTTGTAAGTAGGTAATGTTTTTACTTATTACTTGATACCGTGTATATGTATTCAGAATGGAATGTTTTTTCCACCAATGTAATTAAAATTCGTTAATAGCTACGTAAGCATATACAACAAGTACGAAATAATATTTTTATTATTCAAGCAGCTATATTACGCTCGTCGTAATTTTCGCGAAATAAGTAAGGAACAGTGCTTGTCCGTAGTCAAAGATTTATTATTTAACAGCCATCTAAACAGTAGCTCGACTGCGGTTCCAAAACGTTTTAAACGTAAACGTTAATATTTTATTTGAATCGAACGCGAATAAAAGGTAGCGGGAAAGCTAACTGGTGTATAAGTCAAGTGGTACGGACATCGACAAATCTGAAAATAAAAGGAGACGAAGCTGTCAGAAAGGGGAAACTGCGAACGAAGAGAAAACACCTCTGCAAGAAAAACAGAACTCTCTGTCGTCATTGTCGACGACGTCGACGAATTCTCTTGAGTTGGAGGAACAACGGCATCTCACCTTTTACGCTGCACCTCCTTTGTATATTCGAAGGATTTCCACTAATGAAATAATTAAAATTACAAAGCCCTATGTGACGGGGACGAAAAAGAGGAAAGGAATGGTACAGTGGATTGTAGTTAGGAATCCCTCGGCAGTTCCCTCACCCTCTTCCATCTCTCATCACCCCAAGTCTAACAGCTCCACTGTACTTCTTTGTTTGCTGCAGACTCCTAGACAAGTCAATGAAAATCAATACGAGTTCTTTATTAAATCAGTGCTTAAAAACAGTATCCTTTGTCTTTTACGTTAAATTTATGTCGCTTCTGTTAATAAACATTTTTCATAACGGTTAAGATGATTTTAAGTAATATAAAAAAACTGAAAACTGAAATTAACAAAACTCAGAAAAATGAAATTTGATATAAATTTTATATTAAATTATACATATAAATACTGAATGGTAGATGATTCTTCAGGAAAATGTAAATTGAAAAATGGAACAATATTTTTTATAGGAAACATCATCATTTAACTTTTAGAAGCGTTTAGAAAATAAACTTTCAGAAGTTTCATCAAATTTGCGTGCATTCAAGTGAAAATAATTGAAACGGTGCACGAGTTAAAATGCATCGCCTTGGCGAATTATGTTTTCGGCTGCACAATTTATTTATACGCATATGCACATAGCCTGTATCAAAATGGGTGACTGTTACTATATGTATATCACAACTTGTGATCGATATCCGTTATTGTTTAAGGGGAATGCCACCCTGAAGCGGTTAAATGTAGCGTATCTTTGCAGAGCTATAACAACTAAACTAACAATTGCACAACGAAAACAATGATAGATTCTTTTTATTGATGAAAAACAGATTCTTAGCAGCTTACGGCTTTTGAAAAACGAAAATAAAATTAGGATTTTCTGGGCCTTCCAATTGAAAGCCTAATCAAGGACGCGCTGGTGTGGTGTGCACTCTCCTGCTGAAACGGTGGCCTCTGTGATAAAACCAATTATGTCTACACAATCAGTATAACAGTAGTTCTGGTATGAACCACTATCATTAGGATAAAAATTAATTTGACCCCATCTTAGATACTTTAATTTCATATAACGGAAAAGAAGTACAAAGTTTTTGATAAAAGATGAAAAATAACAGGAACTAGAATTTCAACAGTCTTGTCCGTGGTTCATACCAGAGCTCCATGTGTAGTTAAACTGCTGCAAAAATTTCACGACTGTAGATGCCTTAGTTTTTGAGTAATCATGCACACCGCTTCCAAAAACATATTTTTGGGAAATTAATATCAAAGCTGAAACTTACATTTAAAGTGATATTATAAACACATGCATTGACTTACCAATCTGAATCTATCCCAGCACTAATCTGGGGCTATCAGAAAATGTAAAAAGGA
This sequence comes from Andrena camellia, assembly GCA_029448645.1. Taxonomy (NCBI): domain Eukaryota; kingdom Metazoa; phylum Arthropoda; class Insecta; order Hymenoptera; family Andrenidae; genus Andrena; species Andrena camellia. Next base: position 26,608,636 of record CM055679.1, read on the forward strand.
AGAATCGGGAAATTTTGACCCCGGGGTTGGCATTCCCCCTTACCGCGCTAGTTTCAATTAACTGATTAGAGAAATACTCTATGCATTTGATAGTCTCTTTTTTAAAAATAATAAGCATTAATTTTATTCCAATATACCTACTTTATAATATTATGTGTCTTCAGTGGCGGATTTTGAGATTTGGCGCTCCTAGGCGAACAAGTGTCTGCCGCCCTTTTCGTGAAATATCATCAATATTTCAATTTAAAAGAGTTGAGACAATTTTAAAACTAATTCAATATGGCAACTCACATATGAGTTATTGCTAATTTGCTACATAAAAAGAAGTGAATTGTTTTTAAAGTTGTCTTAAGCCTCTGTTTTTCAGGATCACCCGGTCAAAACAGGCAAAATGCAAACATTTTGCTAGCGTTTTCAATTACTTTCGCCCAAAATTTGCCGCCCTATACAACATTATACTACACAAACCCACATCTGCACGTTCCCGCATCTAGATAATGAAGCAATCACTATTTAGTTGCGATTTTAATGTGATCGAAGACTTTCATGAACATTTCACAAGTTGCCCAGTTCCTTAATAAAAAAAGGAATTGCATTTCTCAAGAGAAAATACAACGATTAATTTATAGTCTTCTTAATTGTTATAAATGAGGATATACACATTACGATATACACAGTTTCATGAAGACTCAAAAACTTTAATTAAAATTTGGGAGATTTAAAGTTTTATTCCAACATTCAGTACAGTTCGATGGAGCATAACGTTTCTGTATTGTGTGCATACATATGTATATACGTCCATGCTTTATTCAGTAAGCTTATGCCAGGAGTATGCAGAATTCAGGAAACCGCTTGAAAAATTCTCACTGGCGTTTCTACTGAAATATGTACTTCTGCATTCTGCATCTGTATTTGTCTGTATTCTTTCCAGATCGTTTTCAGAGTAGAAAATATAACTTTTTTACTCAAATTTTATATTACATTTTATGTGAACTTCTTTCTATGCGAATATTTATTTGAAGGCATGCGAATTCTTTATCGCCGGAATTGAGCCCACACACTTTCAGATTTTATACTCTTTTTCAAATGCACGCTACAGTAGTGACTGACATAGTGTGCGCTGTTTGATGGCCTTATCACACAGTGCGAAAGTGTGATATACGTTTTTGGCCAACAAGTGATTTCTCTTATCTCGCCCACGGAATGAGCATCAGAACTCCACGTTCGCCCGAGCGAGATTTAAATGATTCGAAACCACTATATGCCTACAACATCATCAACATCGACTAATAAATATTTAACATTAAGTGGCACAAGTTTTGGCGAAATACAGTTTCAAGATGGTCAGCCATTCGAAGCGGTCACTTCTAGTAGGAAACTTTTGCCCATCTCGCTCCGCACTTTAAATATATACCGGCGCTAATGAAGCTTCAAATGACTGCATTTTGTATTATATCTTCATGACAGTATAGTCCGTAAATGGGCAAGGTTGCTCTAATGAAAATGAGTCCAAATACGATCTCATTCGGATTACTTTTAACACTTTCTGTGGCGTTGGCGTGTTTTCGCGCCGAGGGATCTATAGGTACCCCGTGCACGGTTTTGGCGTGTTGTGACGTCAATATTTTTTTAAAAGTATCAATAGTATTGTTCATGAAACCCCTGTATTTATTATTCTGTATTTCGTCGACAGAGCACCCTTTTTCTGTCAATCTTTCCATGAATCATGCACCAATAAAAATTTCAATTCATATATTTGTTCAATTCATAGTTGCTGACGAATGCATCACCAATATATTAGCGAGCTTCTCCTGAAGAAAATGAGTGCAAACTCGACCACATTCGGGCTATTTTTAATTATATGTAATGTACATCGCGTATAAAATGCAGTGGTCACTGCTTTCAGTGGAGAATCTACACCTCTGGATCGGTGGACATTTTAAAAAAATTTGCCATAAAATTGTTTATAATATTGAAAATTAGTGTTACATTTTTTACATCAACTTGCTCTGCTCAATGAGAAAAAAACGTTCAAAAGAAACCATGTGCCGCGAACGCAACATCACTTACATTACATTTTATACACCCTGTACAACTAGTCTTCGGAATTCAGAAGTGAATCGAATTACGATTAATTAACAGTTTAAGGGGTTACGCTCATTGTCAGTCAGGAGGTCGAAAAAGGTGTGATTTTTGCGAATTTTTTTCTCAAAAACTATAAAACTTTATTCAAAAAACTTTTTCCTTTGTTTAAAAGGTAGTACATTTAGCTATGTCTCTGAATTTTTGCGTTAAAAACTGTTTATTAATAACAAAGTTATTTACAATCTCCTAGATGTCCTGTTCCGAAAATCGACATTTTACGTTTGATCACTTGCCATTTTGTCCTAAATCAATTTTTCGAAACACCCTTCATCCAAGGACTAGATAATGTAATATATTAGCTAAATTTTTCTGAATTTTCGGTTTTAGATAATCCACTTCCGAATAATCGTGGTCACCACAAACCCCTCTTTCGAACAGGACATCTAGGAGATTGTAAATAACATTGTTATTAATAAATATTTTTTAATGCCAAAATTCAGAGACATAGCTAAATGTAGTACCTTGCAAATAAAATACAGTTTTTTCAATAATGTTTTATAGTTTCTGAAAAAATAATTCCCAAAAATCACACCTTTTTCGGCCTCCTGACTGAGCGTAACCCCTTAAGTGGTGTAAGATTTTGAAAAATGCCCTAAGTCAGTCAAGCCTCCCTGAACGGTGAACTGAGCTTAGCTTATTTTCAAAGTAAACATTCGGGGATTTCAAAATAATACTTTCGGTGCTTTCTAGAAAGTATGCTGTGAAAACACTGTACAGGGTGCGAATCCCTTGGCGTATGAGCACTAACGCCACCGAAAGTGTTAAATTACAAATACGGTATTCGGTACTATAACCTCGATTTCTTCTATTAAATACATATAAACTCGTCGCTATCCTCGATATTTCTATTTCACTCCTGCCTCACCGAACACGAGAATGAGAGGAAATGGGTGGCAGTCAAAAGGAATGAAAGCATGCGAGGAACGATATAAGCCAGGCAAAGTATGATACTCTATCTTACTCCGTCTTTCATGTGGTAGACAATCTGCCCTTCGCGTGTTTGGCCCGCATGCTAGCCTGTGCGAAAAAACTCCGCTCTTTCACTATATGCTCGCCTCGCATTTCACGCGCCGGAACCTGCTCTGCGCGGGTGACCAGCAATCAATAACCAAGAGGAAGAAACGCGCGAGTCACGTTAAATCATTTATACTATTAAATAATGGAACGTCTACATTTACTGCTTTATTTTCGTTGCTCTGAGTGAAATCGCTTGTAGCGTGAAGAGGAACACGCCGACGAAGCGATTATCGCGTGACAAAACTATCACCAGACAATCGTTAGTGTGAAACTGGTCTAAATCTGCGACGAAGCGAAGGGATGGACAACGATGATGATTACCGTAGTGATCGCAGCAGATGCACGGCTGTCGCGACGTTAGCCTGTAACAAACCATGACGTAGATAATCGAATACACGACACGTAACAAGAGCCAGGCACCTACCCCCACGTACATCGAGTCACATGGTAGGCCAGTAATTTAGGTACCATTGGATTGGTTAATAGCCAATTCCTATTTGGCTTAGATCGAAGAGGTCAAACAAACCGGTCATATTCCTGCGAAGGGGAAAGAGTAAAGCTTTGTTAAAAGTGCTCTGAACTAAAACTTCGTTCTTCGACAGTCCTTTATTTCTGTGGAGTATTCTTTAATACGTAAATTGGCCATTCCGTTGTCTCGTACCTTTTAATATTGAAGATCAGTTTCCAAGCACTCCTGCCAGTTATTATTTATCGATTTATGTTTTCTTAAAGGCAATGGTTTCTTACATTGTACATTTACTCCTTCAAAAGACACATTATTATAATAATAAACACAGAATTTAATATTTTGTAAATTGAGACCATGAAAGATCAGTTTAAAATATATTTGTATGCACCACTATTGTCGATAATGTTGTTAAGTCTTGCATTTAAAAATTAATTTTTCTCCCGGCTAATGTTTTCCATGTTACCATTAAACATTTTATGTCTTTATTAAATCATTGAAAAACTGCTCTGAATTCTCATTCATTGGACAATTTTACATTGGTGTAGGTACGTTTTAAAATTACAAATTCGTAGATAAAATTTTAAGTACGAAGCCTTGAAATATATGTACTTACATATTTATACATTTGTTCAATGAACGGGATACGTGAGTACACATATAAATGAAACTGTGGTTACGTGGATCATAAGCAGGAGCATATGAATATTTTACAGGTAAATTATGCAGAACATAATATTCTTACACACTGCATAATAATATTCTTGATTATAACTATTTACTTACTAACGTATAATTGAACGATTAAACGAACTTACCTGTAAGTGAAGTTCGATCGCAATTATATGAAGAAGCCTCGTTCGAGAGATTACAAGTGTAATAGTCCTTTCGATGCCCGCCAAAGGTTACTATGTTCAGAGTAAAGAAAAACACAACCGGTATTCCCCTAACGCTTCTCCTCGTTCCGCTCTACCTTCATATTTTTAGAGTAGTTAAAAATTGCTAATTAATAACACAGGACCACAAAATTTTTTTTCTAGTATACACAAACGCGACCACCTATCCTATATGTATTTTTGGTCGTTGAATTCGAATCCGTTGCCCGTTTTGGCACATCACGTCAAGTTTTTCGGTAAATTGCAAAAAACCGTTGTAAACGCGTAAAATGCCATATAAACACAACATATCCTATTTCCACAATACTTATAACGTCAAACTCCCTAATCTACTAACCCCAAGACCACAAAACATCTAATCCTATATTTCGTTAAACCTCTAAACCCAAAACCCGAATTTACACATACCCCCACAACCCACTACGGGGCGTTTGTATCTCAAACGCGGAAATAAATATTTTCAAATTTGCTCAATTTTCAAACAGGAACAAAGATGAAACAAAGACATTTCAAAGTTTGAACTTTCTACTTTTCGATGCTTTAATCGGTATCCAGGGGGTAAAATCCGCCCTTAAAGAGAAGTGTGCCAAACTGCAAAAATTTCTTCATGTGTGTCAAGTGCTACGGAGTGCAGACAAAATTTTTTGCAGTTTCTATGTATTCTGTTGGAAAGTTTGGTCCTTTGTCTTTAAAATAAGCCAAACCTCATCGAAAAAGGGTGGATTTTAAGAAAGATACAGCCATTTAAAGAAAAACTGCTAAAATCATACGACCTAAAATCATAGGACGTCTTTAGGGCGGATCATCCGGTCAAGCAAAAAGTTACAAGAAGTTATCTTCTTTTTCCCATGTAAAAATACTTCAATACCTTGAATTCTACTTGGAAAAAAGTTGTTTTCCCAAATAGAAGTTTGTTCGTTTTGTTCCTACAGGTCCCGCATGAATTTTTCGTTTCCAGAAGTGGACCTAAAATGGTCTATGTAAAAGCTAAGGCCTTATGCTTTAAAATGCGACTAGAAAGATGACGGAGAAATGCTGAGAACTTTTTGTAACAAGGAATCAAAATAAAATTTTTTCGGAAAGCCATAATTCCGAAATGGTCAGTAGTATCAAAGTGTAATATGGTAAAATTGAAATACGTATCTGGTTCACTTAATTCCATCACATATCATTTAATATAAAAAAAAACAACGAAATCACAAATGATATTCTTAATTTTCGATGATTTTGAGGTTGACGGTTTCGAAAGCGTCTAGCCGCGTTATACATTAATGAATAGTAAAACAACCAAAATGTTCAAATGAATGGTTAATAGCCCAAATGTTCAAATACATATCGATCCTAAAAATTTTTGATTCGGCGATACTTGTTCAAAATGACTTTCTTCCGCGTTTGAGGTACAAACGTCCCACTGTGCGACGCCAGGAAGAAAGTTATACTTTTTTGTTTGTATGACGAGTTTTCTTTGATTCAAAAGACCTACGAATAGCCTTTCTCTTATGGGAAATTTCAGCATCTCTCTTTAAACTCCAACAATAGTCCGCCAGCATGTGCTCATCCCAAACACCTCTTATCTCTTCTCAACGCTCTTCAGATCCTAGTGGAACCTCTCGCCTTGTTCCTCGCTAAAGTGACCTTGGTTTTCTGGAAAGTACTCAAGATGTGAATCCAAAAAATGCAGTTTCAAGTTCATTAAGCATCCCACATTTTGAAAACTTGTTACCATTTTCCCAACAATGGTTTTGTATTGAGAATCTTTAATATTTCCTAGAAATTTTAGAGTCACATCTCTGAAACTTTGGCATGCAGCTTTTTCTACCACAGTCATTTTTTCTTCAAATGCTTTGTCGTTCAATAGAGCTCTTACTTATGGATCATCAAGTACTCCTTCTTTTATTTTTGCTTCAGAAAGGTTGGGAAATTTTTCAAAAATATACCTGAAGGCATCACTATCTTTTGCTTTCATAGCCTTTACAAATTGTTTAATTAATCCAAGTTTTATATGAAGAGGTGGAAGTAATACTTTATTCGCTGGTATTAAACTTTTTTTTAAAATATTTTTGAACCTACTTCTAAATTCTTTCTTGGAGGCCAGTCTTTTTTCATGTAGTGTTTATCGCGCGCACGGCTGTCCCACTCGCATAAAAAACACGGGTATTTGGTGAAACCACTTTGTTGTCCTAGCATTATGGTCATGATTTTTAGATCTCCACATAATTGCCATTTGTGCTCATCATACTGTAATTTAAGTAATACAAATTGAATATTTTCATATTCTTCTTTTAATACTACTGAATGAGCTACTGGAATTGGAGCGTACACATTGCCATTATGTAATAGAACACCTTTCAAACTTCTTGTACACGAGTCAATAAAAAAACGCCATTCATTCGCATTGTACACAATATTTTTGTATTCACCAATTAAACCTTTCACATCGTTGCAATATACTAAATTTTTCTGTCGAGAGAAAAATTTTCTAAAAGGTATATTTCTATTACGATAGAAAGTCACTTTTGTGTTAGGTGTTAAACATTTTTTCTCTTTCAACCTTGATGCTAATAGTTCCGCATTTTCTTTTGAGTCTCGGATTAAATCACTTAATTCGTTTTGATTAAAAGTATCGTTTTGGATTCCATCCTCATCAGGTAGCTCGTTTGGGACTTCATCCAGTTCTGGAGAATTAGAAGGACCTTCTTGTGCTTCATCGTGATGGGATAACTGGATCTCGGAGTCAGGACCTTTAGAATTGTCGGATTCACAATTCTTTAAATTAAGTTGATTTTGCATATAAATTGGCACAGGAAAAGTTACTGATTGAACATTAGGATATTGTACAGCTTTTTTATTCTGCGCATTATATCCCATCGTCTTACACAAACAAAAATAACAATCCGTTCGATGGTCAACAGGTTCTCGCCAGAGCATAGGAGAAGAATACCGTTTCGCGTTTTCTATTCCTTTTACTGACCTAGAGATACACGGATGACATGAAGTACATATAACTCTTGGAGTCCAAGCGTTATTTAGATTAGTTGTGATATTAAAGCATTTTTTATAATTTTGGTTGACATCATCATTAAAGTTCCTTCTACTTATTGGAAGTAAATAATGCCCACAAACAACACAAAAAGTATCCCTACCTTTACAGGCTGACATTGTTACTGAAACAATGGATACTTGAGAAAAAAGTAATTATAATAACTAATTTAAGAAGTAAAACGACTGGCTCGAAAAGTAGTTGTGAAAACGACTGTTTGAGAACGCTCGAACCCAACAATCAATTGCAAGCAGTATTAGTCGTGAAAAGGACTGTTTAAATAACGCCTGCTATAAATTTTGCTGCTCGGAAAGTAGTTGTCAAAAGGACTACAACAATATATCCAATTAACTTAGATTTATTGAAATCTTATAAAAGATGCGCAGGTTATTCGCCTAAACGAGTGGTGGGAGGTCGAGATGAACACGCGAACGCTTGCAAGCCGATTCCTTATATTACTTCGGTGCTGCCAATGTGTCAGCAAGTTGCGACGTTCGATCTTAGCCGCCTGGCGGAAAAGGCGGGAACTACGTTTTACAAGGGCTAAATAACCGATTTCTTTAGCCCTTGTAAAGCGTAGTTCCCGCCTTTAAATAACCGATTTCTTTAGCCCTTGTAAAGCGTAGTTCCCGCCTTTAAATAACCGATTTCTTTCATCGGTATAATTTTGTCAACCAAAATTATAAAAAATGCTTTAATATCACAACTAATCTAAATAACGCTTGGACTCCAAGAGTTATATGTACTTCATGTCATCCGTGTATCTCTAGGTCAGTAAAAGGAATAGAAAACGCGAAACGGTATTCTTCTCCTATGCTCTGGCGAGAACCTGTTGACCATCGAACGGATTGTTATTTTTGTTTGTGTAAGACGATGGGATATAATGCGCAGAATAAAAAAGCTGTACAATATCCTAATGTTCAATCAGTAACTTTTCCTGTGCCAATTTATATGCAAAATCAACTTAATTTAAAGAATTGTGAATCCGACAATTCTAAAGGTCCTGACTCCGAGATCCAGTTATCCCATCACGATGAAGCACAAGAAGGTCCTTCTAATTCTCCAGAACTGGATGAAGTCCCAAACGAGCTACCTGATGAGGATGGAATCCAAAACGATACTTTTAATCAAAACGAATTAAGTGATTTAATCCGAGACTCAAAAGAAAATGCGGAACTATTAGCATCAAGGTTGAAAGAGAAAAAATGTTTAACACCTAACACAAAAGTGACTTTCTATCGTAATAGAAATATACCTTTTAGAAAATTTTTCTCTCGACAGAAAAATTTAGTATATTGCAACGATGTGAAAGGTTTAATTGGTGAATACAAAAATATTGTGTACAATGCGAATGAATGGCGTTTTTTTATTGACTCGTGTACAAGAAGTTTGAAAGGTGTTCTATTACATAATGGCAATGTGTACGCTCCAATTCCAGTAGCTCATTCAGTAGTATTAAAAGAAGAATATGAAAATATTCAATTTGTATTACTTAAATTACAGTATGATGAGCACAAATGGCAATTATGTGGAGATCTAAAAATCATGACCATAATGCTAGGACAACAAAGTGGTTTCACCAAATACCCGTGTTTTTTATGCGAGTGGGACAGCCGTGCGCGCGATAAACACTACATGAAAAAAGACTGGCCTCCAAGAAAGAATTTAGAAGTAGGTTCAAAAAATATTTTAAAAAAAGTTTAATACCAGCGAATAAAGTATTACTTCCACCTCTTCATATAAAACTTGGATTAATTAAACAATTTGTAAAGGCTATGAAAGCAAAAGATAGTGATGCCTTCAGGTATATTTTTGAAAAATTTCCCAACCTTTCTGAAGCAAAAATAAAAGAAGGAGTACTTGATGATCCATAAGTAAGAGCTCTATTGAACGACAAAGCATTTGAAGAAAAAATGACTGTGGTAGAAAAAGCTGCATGCCAAAGTTTCAGAGATGTGACTCTAAAATTTCTAGGAAATATTAAAGATTCTCAATACAAAACCATTGTTGGGAAAATGGTAACAAGTTTTCAAAATGTGGGATGCTTAATGAACTTGAAACTGCATTTTTTGGATTCACATCTTGAGTACTTTCCAGAAAACCAAGGTCACTTTAGCGAGGAACAAGGCGAGAGGTTCCACTAGGATCTGAAGAGCGTTGAGAAGAGATAAGAGGTGTTTGGGATGAGCACATGCTGGCGGACTATTGTTGGAGTTTAAAGAGAGATGCTGAAATTTCCCATAAGAGAAAGGCTATTCGTAGGTCTTTTGAATCAAAGAAAACTCGTCATACAAACAAAAAAGTATAACTTTCTTCCTGGCGTCGCACAGTGGGACGTTTGTACCTCAAACGCGGAAGAAAGTCATTTTGAACAAGTATCGCCGAATCAAAAATTTTTAGGATCGATATGTATTTGAACATTTGGGCTATTAACCATTCATTTGAACATTTTGGTTGTTTTACTATTCATTAATGTATAACGCGGCTAGACGCTTTCGAAACCGTCAACCTCAAAATCATCGAAAATTAAGAATATCATTTGTGATTTCGTTGTTTTTTTTTATATTAAATGATATGTGATGGAATTAAGTGAACCAGATACGTATTTCAATTTTACCATATTACACTTTGATACTACTGACCATTTCGGAATTATGGCTTTCCGAAAAAATTTTATTTTGATTCCTTGTTACAAAAAGTTCTCAGCATTTCTCCGTCATCTTTCTAGTCGCATTTTAAAGCATAAGGCCTTAGCTTTTACATAGACCATTTTAGGTCCACTTCTGGAAACGAAAAATTCATGCGGGACCTGTAGGAACAAAACGAACAAACTTCTATTTGGGAAAACAACTTTTTCCAAGTACAATTCAAGGTATTGAAGTATTTTTACATGGGAAAAAGAAGATAACTTCTTGTAACTTTTTGCTTGACCGGATGATCCGCCCTAAAGACGTCCTATGATTTTAGGTCGTATGATTTTAGCAGTTTTTCTTTAAATGGCTGTATCTTTCTTAAAATCCACCCTTTTTCGATGAGGTTTGGCTTATTTTAAAGACAAAGGACCAAACTTTCCAACAGAATACATAGAAACTGCAAAAAATTTTGTCTGCACTCCGTAGCACTTGACACACATGAAGAAATTTTTGCAGTTTGGCACACTTCTCTTTAAGGGCGGATTTTACCCCCTGGATACCGATTAAAGCATCGAAAAGTAGAAAGTTCAAACTTTGAAATGTCTTTGTTTCATCTTTGTTCCTGTTTGAAAATTGAGCAAATTTGAAAATATTTATTTCCGCGTTTGAGATACAAACGCCCCGTAGTGGGTTGTGGGGGTATGTGTAAATTCGGGTTTTGGGTTTAGAGGTTTAACGAAATATAGGATTAGATGTTTTGTGGTCTTGGGGTTAGTAGATTAGGGAGTTTGACGTTATAAGTATTGTGGAAATAGGATATGTTGTGTTTATATGGCATTTTACGCGTTTACAACGGTTTTTTGCAATTTACCGAAAAACTTGACGTGATGTGCCAAAACGGGCAACGGATTCGAATTCAACGACCAAAAATACATATAGGATAGGTGGTCGCGTTTGTGTATATTAGGAAACAAAATTTTGTGGTCCTGTGTAATGAAGGGTTAGGGAGATCGGAGAAAAACTTTATTTTTTTCTTAGGTTGGGGTTGTAATCTCTCGAACGAGGCTTCTTCATATAATTGCGATCGAACTTCACTTACAGGTAAGTTCGTTTAATCGTTCAATTATATTTAATTCGCCTCGTTCGTTCGATTACAAGCGTAGTTATTTAGAGCGAATAGCAATTTTTATTCCTATCTATCCATAATATTTATTTTTTTTATAAGACCTGTGACGGACGTCACGCCGAGAATAGGTGCGGGAATTGCTTGGTCGGTATGCCAGGGTTCGCTAATTATCCTCGAGGTTTGAGTATCTGCTCTTTTATTGCTTCGTCAGTTATAGATGCTATGTACATAAGTCTACTTAGTCTAAGAGGCCTCCATCCACTGGCGGACGGCGATGCAGTGGGGGGTTGCTTGAGCGACACGGTGGGCGGCCAAGGCGACCGGACCGCGGCGGTGTGTCGCGATGGCGGACCGGGGAGAGACAGGAGCCGGCAATGGCCAGCGTCTCGATAACGAGACGGTTAGAGACCGGGCAGCATCCGGAGTCTCTACCGAGCGGACGGGGGAAAGAGACCGGGCAGCTTCCTGTGTCTCTTCAACGGGACGGTTTAGAGACCGGGCAGCATCCTGCGTCTCTATTACCAGAGCGGGAGGGAAAGAGACCGGGCAACTTTCAGCGTCTCTTTAACGGGACGGTTAGAGACCGGGCAGCCTCCTGCGTCTCTATTGCCAGAGCGGGAGGGTAAGAGACCGGGCAACTTCCAGCGTCTCTTTAACGGGACGGTTTAGAGGTACAAGAGGGTCGGCGATCTTTCGATTGGCGGTGGATACTCGGAGTTTTCACTAACTTGCTTGCGCCGGGCAACATCCAGACAGGCGGTCTAGCGAGGGGATCCGTAATCCCACTCGAGTTGTCGAAACGTCGCGGGCCGGGTCTTATATCTAGGTTCCTGGAAATGTTAGCTGCGAGAAGTCGACTCGATCTAGCGGCGCGGTGGGGGAGCGAGTTTCGGGCTGACGTGCTGCGTCGTGAGGCCAGTCGTGGTTCAGTCTTTCTCGGCGGGGATCGGCCGCGGTCGGCCGGTCGCTCGTCCTCTCTCTCGCTCCTGCGCTCACCGCCGTGCGTTCGACTCCTCGCACTGGGACGCTACGTCACATCCCCCTCTTTCTTCGGAGATGTGAGCGTACTCGTTCGCGAACACTTACCCCGTTGAATTCTAATACTAATCTTATGCCCGCTGGCTACCCATCACACTTTATAACTAACCCTTTTCTATGTACAGTAATTGCCCTTAACTTAGTCTTAGCTTAACTTACACTAACTTAAACTTCATGAGGGTTGGGGAGACGCGGTGCAGCTGGATGACGTGTCCTCCCTGTCGGACGCGGAAGCGTTGGCCTTCCCGGAGGTGCTCCAGGTTGACGAGCGTCCATCCTTCGTGGTCCGGCGGCGTCTCCGGGTCCCTGGGCATCGGGGCTGGCCTGGCGGCGGACGAAGGCCCTGGTCCGGTATCGGGGCTGCGTCTCGGTGTCTGGGGGCGGTCCGGCCTCTGGGGTTCCGGAGTGGTCGGGGGTCCGGTCGGGATCGGTGGCGGTGTTTCCCGGCCCCTGGCCGTCACTGCTGGTCTGGGGTTGGCGCGGCGTTTCTTGGCCGCTGGGCCTACCTCGGTGGTTGCGGCTCGGCGTTGGTGTCGGTTCCTCGAGCTGGTCGGTGGCGGTTTCCACCCGCTTGTGGACGGTGTCGGAGGCGGCGGGGTTTGCCGATGGGTTGGAGGCAACGTCTGGACTGGCAGCCGAATGTCCTTGCCCGGTGTTGGTGGCAATGCCGGTGCCCGGCGGTCGCTGGGCGGGGGGGTCTCCTCGTCCGAGGATTCCCCGAACAGCGCTCGGAATTTCTGTTGGAGCCGAGCGTGCTCGAACTCTGGCGCGTGTAACTCCAGTACGTCGTCCATCGTGATACTGAGTTGATGCTCGGGTGTCGTTCGCGTCGTCGTCGGTGACGCTTCCGGGCGCGTGTATTTGTCCTCTGGCTGGCGGTTGGCTGTTTACCTCGCTGTTATTTTCGGCGCATGGCTTTACGTCTTTCACGTGTGCTCTGAGTCGTCGGTTATTGTCGTCCTTGAGCAGGACGATGTTCGGCCCCAAGGATTTCATGACGCGGTATGGGCCTGTGAATTTCGGCGCGAGTTTTGCAGCGAAGCCTTCCGCCGCGTTGGATAGGTGGTGCTCGCGCTGCATGACGTGTGATCCGACGGTCGGCCGCCAGTCCCGATGCCGTTTATTGAAGTGCTTCTTCTGGCCTTCCGAGGCGCGGGCTTGGTTTCGCCGGGCTAGTTCGAGCGTGTCCTGGAGCTGCGTCAATTGTTCTCGGCGGAACCGGGTGTGGCATTGGTCAGGCTCGCCGGCTGCGGGTCTCGGTGGTTGATATACCGTGGTCGGTGGAGTCAACTCCCGTCCGTGGTTCAGGAAGGCCAGGGTGAAGCTTTCATGTTTCGCTGTGTTGTATGCGAATACGACTTCCGTGATCCAACGGTCCCAGTGTCGGTGGTTCTCGGCGGTATATTGTGCGAGCATCGTCTTCAGCACCCGGTTCACTCGCTCGACGGGATTGCACTGGGGCGAGTACGGGGGTGTCTTTCGGTGTTCGCACCCGGCATCTCGGAGGAGGTTGGTGAAATCCCTGCTTTCGAACTGCTTCCCATTGTCGGTGATGACCACGCGGGGGCACCCGTGCTGTAGCAGGACACGGTCCTTGAACGCCCGGGTTACGGCCGCAGCGGTGGCCTGCCGAAGGGGCTGGGCCTCGACCCATTTTGTTAGCTTGTCCTGGAAGACGCACAAGGTCGTGTGTCCTTTGCTGGAGCGCGGGAGAGGGCCCACGAGGTCGGCGGAGACCATCTCCCAGGGGTGGGTGACTGGGGTGGTGAGCATATGCCCTGCCGGCGCCTGCTGCTGCACCTTATATTGAAGACAGGATATGCACTGTCTTACATATTTCGCGGCTTCCCGGAACATGCCTGGCCTGTAGTAGCGTTGGGCGAGTCGGGCGGCGGTTTTGGTGGCCCCCAGGTGGCCGGCCGTTGGGGCGTCATGATTTTCGGCCAGGACGGCCGGTCGTAGCGGTCAAGGGACGCACAGCTTCCACTCGCTGTCTTCCTCCTCTGGTCGGCCGGTGAGATCGGGGAAGCGGCGGTACAGTTGCCCTTCTGTAAACCGGTACTCGGGATACTTCGTGGGGTCTTTGGTCACCCGTTCCTTAATTCGATGGTACCACGGGCAGGCCGCGGTATCGTCTACCGTGTGTACTTCTTCTGGTCGTCGTGAGAGAGCGTCGGCCACCCAATTCATGGTCCCTTTTCGGTATTTGATGTTAAAATCGTATTGCTGCAACTCGAGACTCCAGCGGGCCAGGCGGCCGGACGGGCTTTCGATGGATTGCAGTCACTTCAAGGCATGATGGTCGGTCAAGATGGTAAAATGGTATCCCTCGAGGTAGGCCCTCATTTTCCGAACGCCCCACACTACGGCCAGACACTCCTTTTCTGTGGTGGAGTAGTTTCGTTCGGCCTGGTTGAGCGTGCGGCTGGCGTACGCGATGACCCGTTCCCCTTCCTCTGTTTCCTGGGTTTGGACGACTCCGAGCCCATCCTGGCTGGCGTCCGTTTGCAGAGTGAAAGGCTGGTTGAAGTCGGGGCACGTTAATACGGGTGCGGTGGCCAGCTGTTGTCGCAGCGCGTGGAACGCTGCTTCCTCCTCGGGGCCCCAGCTCCATCTTCGTTTTTTCTGGAGCAGCTTGGTCAGGGGTGCGGTGGTGTCTGAGAAATGCGTGATGAACCGACGGTATCATGAGACCATTCCCAGGAAGCGTCGTAGTTCGCGGAGGTTGCTCGGCTGTGGCATTCCGAGAATGGCTTGTACCTTCTCGGGGTCGGTTTTAACCCCCTGGGCGGTTACCATGTGGCCGAGGTATTTAAGTTCGGTGCGGCCGAAATCGCATTTTTCCGGGTTGATGCGTAGGTTGGCGGCCTGTAATCTGTGCAAGACCTCACGTAGGTTGTGCAGGTGTTCGTCGAACGTTCGGCCGAGCACGATTATGTCGTCGAGGTATGCAAAGGCCCGTGATTCCATATCTGGGCCTATGACGTTGTCGAGTAACCGCTGGAACGTTGCTGGGGCGGAGTGTAGTCCGAAAGGCATGACTCGGAATTGATATAGCCCTCGTCCGGGTACGGTGAAGGCGGTGATCGGTCAGCTTTCGGGGGCGAGCGGCACCTGCCAGTACCCATTAGCCAAATCGATGGTAGAGATAAATGTGGCTTCTCGTAATTTACTAAGGGTGGCCTCCACTTGCGGTAATGGGTACGCGTCTCTCTTGGTGACCTGGTTGACCCGGCGGAAGTCGATGCAAAATCGGCGCTTCCAGTTCTTCTTTCGGACGAGTACGACCGGTGAACTCCACGGGTTTCGGGAAGGTTCAATAATGCCGTCGGCCAACATTTTGCTGACCTCTTCGTCGATGATCTTCTGCATGGCTGGATTCCGGGGTGTATACCTTTGTTTAAGCGGGGCCGTGTCTTCCACGCGGATGGTGTGTTCGGTCAGGTGAGTGGTACCGCGCAGCCCCTGGAATTTCGGTAGTTCTTCGTCGAGGAGTCGTTGGAGCGCTTCGGCTTGCGCCGGAGAGCAGGACGACACGCCCTGGGTGGTGTCGATGGTGGCGGCGTCGGGAATTAAGGTCCGACTCCCCATGGTCAGGCGCACCTTAAGTTTTTTCAACGCGTCGACCCCTAGTATGATCGGGTGTGCGAGCGTTGGGAGTACTGCGTATCGGTGGGTCATTCGTTGATGATTTACCCGTGCCGTGAGTCGGAGGTCCCCGTCGAGCGATACCTCCAGCCCGTTTGCCAGCCGGACGTGGTGTTGTGCGGGTACGGGTATCTTGCCGTGGCGTCGACAATGGTCGGCTACGTCTCCGCGGATGTACGAACAGGCGGCCCCCGTGTCCACTAGGGCCCGGTAACGGCGTCCGTACAGTAGGACGGTTACGAATGGCCGGTTGGTCGGTGTCGAGGCGGTTATTGGGGCGCGGCGGTTGTCGGTGTCGGAGCGGCGCCCTTCTCCCCGATCCTGGTGGCGTTTCCCGGTGCCGGGTTACATGGGCAGTCTCTCGACAGTCGCCCGTCTGTGCCATAGCGTGAGCAGAACAGCCGTGCTGGCTGACGGCAGTCTTGACGACGGTGGCCTCGCTGACCGCACCGCCAACAACAGTCGTCGCGACGATAGTTTGTGGTGGCGGCGTGTAGGCCGGCCACGCTGGTTTGGCTTTTGGGGGTCGCTGTTTTCTCGATTGCCGTGGCTCTTGTCTTCTTTCCTTCATTATGCCTTCGTACTCGAGGGCTGCTTGTAATATCTCGGTGATGGTGGCACAGCTGTTGCGTCGTATGAATTCCCGGTACTCGGGTAACAGGTTACGGTGAATTCGCTTGAGTTGGCGGGCGGGCGAGAGTCGGCCGTATCGCCGAATCATGGTTTGGATGTCGGTGATGTATTCGCTGGCACGTTCTCCGGGCTTTTGCTTGCGTTGCTGGATGGCTTCCTCCCTGTCGTCCTCGCTGAGGATCGGAATGTAATACAGGCGGAAGCTGGCTTCGAAATCCTCCCAGGTCTTCCATTCCTGTCGGGTTTTCCGGTGCCATAAATGGGCCTGGCCCTTGAGTAGCTCCGGGAGGCAGCGGAGGAGCTGGTCTTCGGTGATGCCGTAGCTTTCCCGGAGCTCACATATTCGCTCCAGGAAGTTCTGGGCGTCCTTGGTGCCGTCGAACTGGCAACCCCACTTACGAACGCGGTCCATGGCGGAGGTAATGAAAGTTCCTCCTTCTTTTTTAAAAGAAAGGTGTAACCTTAACAATTCCATAAAAACATATGAAGGCGGGGTAATAAGCACAGTTTATTAAAAAACACAGAGATTTGTCGATCAATGTCATTGCAGGAGTTACTGCGGAGATGCATACATTACTGCGTTATTCTATCGAGCAATAACGCTACATTACATGTATTATTGTTAATAACAAATATATAAATGTTTTACAAATAGGTGTTCATGACCGCCATATCGGGAATCGAACGAAGTTTCGCCTTGACGAATTTCAAACTACGATAAAAGAATTAATAATAACTTTGCTGTACATTTTTATTAATAATTATCTGTAAGAGAGTTTAACATAACTTTATCAAAAATTTTCAAGAGATTATGTACTTTCCAACATTAAATATGATCTGTTTTTGAATATCCGCAGTAATAGGGGCATCCGCAGTAATACCCACACTTACCCTATCGCTTCGCCACAACACGGTCGCGATCGCCGCGGTCACATCGCATTCGCTTTTCGTTTACGGATAAGGCCCACGCGTACTTGCTGAACGTATCGATAATCGCGAGTTGATGTTGATGTTGTCGGCGTTGGCGTTGGCGTTGGCGTTGGCGTTGGTGTTGGCGTTGACAGTGGCTATGTTGTTGTTGGTGTTGTTGTTGTCAATATTGTTGTTGGTGTTAGGAGGAATACAGGTAAACAATTGCGGCTGAGTTTCGAAAAAAATTTAGTCGCGGGTTAGTTCCGAAAAAATTTGGCCGTGGGTTAGTTCTGAAAAATTTCGGTAGCGGGTTAGTTCTGAAAATTTGTTGACGTTGGGTCAGGTTATACAAAATTTCCAGACCTAACCCATTTTTTTTTTACTTGTAGGAACTCCCCACGGATACCCCTAATCCTCGGGGGAGGGTCAGGGGTTATGTGGGACTCGAACCCACTAAAACCTCCAAGGTGGTCGTCCTCTGGTGCGGAGCTGCGCGCCTGAGGGGGGGACTTGTTGCGGGAGCAAGCTAGCGATACATCCGCTTGCCCCTCCTGCGCATATGCAACACTCCGCACCCGACATCCCCTAGACGGGGTCTTTTCTGGGGGAGCGAATCACCTCCCCCAGCCACCCGATCGGGCTCCGGGCGCCGCGACGGACCACGCGTCGCGACGCCCGACGGGGCCGCTGCTGCTAGGGTGGAGGGTGTCCCCCGACACCCCCACCCCACGACCCCGCGATCGACGCTTTCCCGGCCAAGCATAGCGGGGGCCGGGGCGCGGAGAGGGGGCGACCCATTCGCCAACCTGCCCCGCGCTGCGTCGATCGCCTCACCTGGGGGGGGGGGGGCAGCGAGTTGTCGCTGCCCCCCCGTGGGGTGCCCTCGATACGAGAGCACCCCGCCGTACCTCCGCCTCCGCGGCGCCGCGCCATGTACGACGCCGGCCCGGTGGCCGCTACCTCGGCGATGGTGGTCCCTCGTAACGGGACCGCACGCCTCCCTTCCTTGCCGACCAGACCTAACCCAACGTCAAACAACTTTCAGAACTAACCCGCTACCGAAATTTTTTCAGAACTAACCCACGGCCAAATTTTTTCGGAACTAACCCGCGACCAAATTTTTTTCGAAACTCACCCGCAATTGTTTACCTGTATTCCTCCTAACACCAACAACAACATCGACAACAACAACACCAACAAGAACATTGTCACTGTCAACGCCAACGCCAACGCCAACGCCAACGCCGACGCCGACGCCGACGCCGACGCCGACGCCGACGCCAACGCCGACAACATCAACACCAACTCGCGATTATCGGTACGTTCAGCAAGTACGCGTGGGCCTTATCCGTAAATGAAAAGCGAATGCGATGTGACTGCGGCGATCGCGACCGTGTTGTGGCGAAGCGATAGGGTAAGTGTGGGTATTACTGCGGATGCCCCGATTACTGCGGATATTCAAAAACAGACCATATTTAATGTTGGAAAGTACATAATCTCTTGAAAATTTTTGATAAAGTTATGTTAAACTCTCTTACAGATAATTATTACAAAAAAATGTTCAGCAAAGTTATTATTAATTCTTTTATCGTAGTTTGAAATTCGTCAAGGCGAAACTTCGTTCGATTCCCGATATGGCGGTCATGAACACCTACTTGGAAAACATTTATATTTTTGCTATTAACAATAAAACATGTAATGTAGCGTTATTGCTCGATAGAATAACGCAGTAATGCATGCATCTCCGTAGTAACTCCTGCAATGACATTGAACGACAAATCTCTGTGTTTTTTAATTAACTGTGCTTATTACCCCGCCTTCATATGTTTTTATGGAATTATTAAGGTTCCACCTTTCTTTTAAAAAAGAAGGAGGAACTTTCATTCATTTGAACGCCGTATCGAGGGTTCTAAATTTAACCTACCGTAAAAGTCCGCAATAATACCCACACTTTCCCTAGATGGCAGCGAAATTTACAAACCGACGTGGGAAAGGTGTCCTACAACGCGAAGTTTCAACGATGCGCGAAGAATTCAAGACGATCTTCAAGAAGAGATATACACCGAACTGGTCAACCGAGGTGTTCGAAATCACCGCTGTACAACGAACGCACCCTGTTACGTATATCTAAGCGATTCCGCGGGAGAGCCTATCTCGGGCGGATTCTACGAGCACGAACTGCATTCGGTCGCGAATCCAGACGTAGGGTAAAGGCAGGTAATATGGAACGGCACGTAATATGGATCTTTGTAAGATTTCTATAAAGAAATAACGAACTCTTCAGGCAATCGTGTGTACTAGATCTCTAGACACAATAGACGATGATACTGACAATTAAGCATCAGTAGAGCATCCATCATTGAGAGAGAAACGATTATATTTTTCGTGGGGTTTAAAAGTTTCTGAAAAGTGCATCAAACAGTTAAATATACGTTAAAAAGTATTATTTTGATATAATTTATCATTAAATATGTGCGTTCTTGATTATTCAACAATAGTTTACGAATAAAGTTACTTTCTTCTTAGTATAATTCTTAATTTCATGTCGGAACATGTGCGTACGTAATATGGAACATATCGAGTAACATAGATGTAGTTGATAATGACGATGATGACGATGATGCGAAATGCTTATTTTGCGATGGTAATTATAAAAATAATGACAATGAAAAATAGACTCAATGCATTCGCTGCTTTTAGTGGGCACACGAAGAATGTGGGACTTCTGACGTATTATTCACGTGCCCAACGTGTAGGAGACGCAGAAAGCAGGATTAAATTCCAAAAATGATGCATATTTATCTATTTGTATCTTCTACTTAATAAATCTTCATTTTTAGTAAAAAAAAAAAGTAAAGATTTTTGAGTTTTTTTACACATTTCCTAGGTGTTTCATATTAGGACCCATTTTTTCGAACGGCCGATTTTCACTCTTTTCAGTTTTTTTTACTATAATTGCAAAACAATAGAATTTTTTTACATTTGGCTATACAAATGTAATTATGCATTAGTTCGTTCGTCCCCTCATGTCAGTTTTATTAAAAAAAACAATTCCCCTACTTTTGATAAGCTTTTGAAATCAGATGATCCATATTACCTGCCTTTACCCTGTATCTGATCGAGAAGATTATTCGTCGCAAGGGGAATCGAGTGTACGTGAAATGGTTGGGATCCGACTCGTCCAAGAACTCGTGGATACAGGAAAAGGATGTTCTGTGACGCAACAGCAGCTCCTTAATATTACTATTATTAGTATTAAATACATTACATACTGTTTACATTTATATCCTTATTCTTTTATTCGATTCTTTGTATTTCAGAACATAAAGCATCAATATATAACGATACTTGTACACTATTTCATTTACTGTTTAATATTATATATGTATTAAAAAACTTTATAATTTACATACATTTGTAAAGTATTTACATACGCTTCCGTGGCTTCTATTATACTTGGTTGTACCTGATCTATTTCCTAACTTATCTGTTTGAATCACTTACAATAAAGTTTGTCATTACCTACGCTACGTTCATACATTGCATACTTTTTTTTTTTAAAGAGGGGGAAAATGCTTTATGCACACCCCGACAAAGGTTGTGTCGGGGTTATGTGGGACTCACCAATTCTGGCATGACCACTAAAAACCCCCTCTACGGTACTTCACTCAACAAAACATCGCATACTTGTATACGTGAAAAACATCGTACGCGAGATTAATGAAATATATACAAATACACACACACACACACACACACACACACACACACACACACACACACACACACACAACGAGATATTCATACACATATCACTATCGTTATCGTTGTAGATGTCGTCGCACTCGGGAATCCGATAGTGACCCCACGGAAGGGTGCTGACCGGATCGGCTAGTATGTATCGCTTATCGTCGTACGGACTGAGCGCTGTCTTCAGCTCGTTCACAGAATAAACGTTGTGTAATCGTGTACGGATATGGTTCTCTCATACCGTAGTTTCCGCGTGCTTGCGAAGACACCGAACGTAGTCTTCGAAGCGAATCTCGTTCGCGACCACGCTCCTCTTCACACCCTTCACTTTTTTCGTCTCAGTCGTCCCCGCCGACGCGTTACATACACGACTGGAGTACATTTTAGACCGCAGTCCCACGAACTCTGTCATTAAAGCACCGTTGTTCTCGTCTTTCATGAGTCCCGGCACCTTCTTGTTTACGCGCGACATACCGTGTGGATTGTCCGTCGCGTAATCGCTCGTGTCGAATCGCCCGACAACGTCACTATTTATCTCCTCGTAAGCGTTATCGCACTGTAGCTGATACAGGAGACTGTCGGTGTCCGTATATAAAACCTTACATCTATCGCCAAACTTTGCACGCATATACTCGTAGTGAAATTCATACAAGCACACCTTCGACACGTCGAACACACTCATACCCACGTATATAGGTTTATCGAATTTAACTTTTAGTTTTCGCATCTCGATAGCGACTAAGTGTTCCGAAAATATCGTTCGACTGTGGAAATTTGGTTTCGCGATCAACGTTTCGACACCGTAACGTCCGTCCCACCGCGTCACCAGTCGCACGTCCACTCGATTTCGAACGTTCTCCATCGTCTTCCCGTACACGGCATTGTTCATTAGCTTGTGCAGTGTTTTTTGAAAATCGCTGGTTGCACGTGTCCCCAACTCCGTGTTCAGTGTGATGTAATCGCGCAACCAATGCGATTGATCGAAACGTAGAACGTGATGAATTCGCGATACGCGGAGTCCATGCCGAATGCATTGCTTCAAGTAGCGATAATGTATTACATATCGTTCCTTATCGCAGAGCGTGGCGATCAGCTTTGTCTGCTTACCGATGGGCGCGTGCTCGCGTACAGGACAGAACGGAAGGTCCGCGTGCGCGTCGTGAATCTCCCACGGATACTCCAGGTCCACTTCCAGCAGGTATCCTTCTGGTACATTGTCCTCCGGCAAGGAGTTCACGTCCAAATCGGCAACCGCATCCTCGTCCAGCCATTGAAATCCGCCGTGCGGCATCGCCTGAGACATTGCCCATCTGTACAGGTTGTTCACGTCGAAGTATATCAAGTACGTCGATGGTTGCGACGCGTCGTACATCGACGTCGGCAGGTACTTGTTGTTGGCGCGCGCGTGCCTGTGCGAACACTGGCTCAGGCCACCGCGTATACCACGCTCCACGAACAACAGCATGTCCACGTCAGTGAGCAGTGCCAATTCAACGCGCGTGTATTTTAGCATGGCGTCCCACGTGAATGCCGGTAACGTACAGTAATGTGTTGGGTGTAGTTCGTAGCACGCGGTAGAGTCGATACGAAAATTTTCGAACACGTCCGCGAGCAACAACACGTCTGTCTTTAGGTACAAATCACTTTACTCGCCTAATGTCTGTATACGAAAACTGTTGCACACGTTCGTTGCGTGCGCGTAATCAGACTCCGACACACCACTATCGTTCAGTCGATTGTAGAACGCGTCACGAGGCGGCAGTTGCGTAACGTTCAACTTGTCGTACGATGCCACGTAATCGTACGGGAAGACCCCCTTTCAGATCAGGAGATCGAATTGTTCGTCAGAGAGATGTTTGAACTCGCGTCTTAGAATCGTCAGTCTATCTTTCCCGAGATCCGAAGCAAGTTTCTGCACACTCGTTGCCAAGAATTTGAATGAATCGACGAATCGAAACTTGAACATTCTTCGCCAATCCTTGCGCTCGCGCTTGAGGTCCTCCACGTCCTTTGTAAACGATATGTAACGTTCCATCGTTAACGGCAGGAGGCTTATCTTTCCCTTGAACGCGTCTGCCAACTCCTTGATAACGAAGTGCGCGTCGTAGCCGGACAGGTTGTGGAACACCACAGGTATCGTGCACGAACGTTGGTATCTTAAGTTGCACGATCTGTGTGCCGCACCCCTGTACTCGCCCGTCGAGTGGCAATGATCGCAAACTTTCATATCGTCCTCACCTCGGTCAAAGGGTCCTCCGCACACGTGACGCGTGGTCGCCCCGTGAAAACTCATCCACTGTTGCTGCGTTAACGGCATCATAGGTTTCTTGGTGCGTAACCACGAGTATGCCACGTTCGCAAATTCGTGCAGTTCACGCACAAACCACTGCACACAATCGGTGTCGCAGCGATACGCTCGATATTCGCACAGAGCCGGGTCGTCGGAACAATACACGTAATATCCCACGCTGTGAGCTCTGTGGCGTTGGCACTCGTACTTGCGACGACGACCCATCGATGGTTGTTCAATGGCCTCCAGCAAACACTCAAAGTCTGCGTAGATGACGAAGGGTACACGTTCCTTGCGCTCGTGATGCTGGAACCTCAAAATTTTCTCATCGGCGGATGGTAATTGCACGGCACACTCATTCAAGCGCAGACAATCTGCAGTGTGTCGCTGCAATCGCTCCGCCGACGAGAAAAAGTTGAGGCACCTGAAAAATAGACAGAAAAAAACAATGTAAACGCTTCGTTCGTTACGTATTGCTCGAAATATTTTTTTTGATTTATTATTCTTATTTGCTTATCTATCGCAAACGAACACTCTGCTGTGATGGTTGCGCAATTGTCTTGAAATCAAGCGAGACAGATTGCGAATACAGGTGAAATGGTACCGCTGCGAATCCTTGCAACCTTGAATCAGCAGCACGTTCGCGTGTCTCCCTTCACGTTTGTTGCTGCACACACGTAGAGGCACGCAGCCATCGTCGTCGTCCCATAGGTAGACGTTCACGGATACGTTGTTGGCCGCCTGGAACTTCTGTACCTGATCCATCGACATCGGAAGTCTCACACCATCCGTACGAAGCACCGTTGAATAATGCGGATACGACGTAATCCTGTCCCCGTGTGTAGTAGCCGGAAACAGACTAGCGGCGACCGACCACAAAAAACACGTGTTCTCGTTGCACTGAACGTTCACCACCGCTTTTTTCGCCAGGACCACTCGCGGAAGCGGTACGTCGCAACCGGCGCGCAATGGATTATGTTTGTTAATGTTTATCAGGAGATTCTGTACAGCCATTAAGGTCCATCCGCTCTCACGCTCCTGAAACTCCTCCATCGCGACCAATGTCGGAGCGATTACGTGCGTCGCGTACCACTCGCGAACATTTGATGACATGAAATGTACGAGATTACGCGTCGCAAAACTCTTTACGTCCTTCTCTTCCCGCAACATGAATTCCGCGTTGAGAACAGTGTTCACGGATACGCTGCGATTCTCCGTAATGGCGTTCGTAACGCGCCAAATCACTGTTCGACGGGCATTCTCGAGGAATTTGCGTGGATGAACGGCCCCCACGTTTATCACGGCCCCGGTCGACAAATGCTTCTCGAACGCGGTTTCGAGTTCCTCCCACACGACGTTGAGTGACGTCGCTCGAACGGCGAGTCCACACCCTACTCGCGATAACCGTCCTCGCACTATCGCGCGCAATGTTTGTGTTCGCGCGAGCAGCGACACCATCCGCTGTTTTTCCCACACCGGCACGTGTTCACTACGTCGATACGCGACGATGTGCCGTATGGTCTCGTCACACCTGTCCATCCAATCGCGAAATTCCGCGGTGGTCCTCAAAAGTTCAGACATTCGAGCCAAAAGCACGAACGCATTCTTGAACATCTCCATGGTGTTTACACGTATGTTATCACTTGCTATAGAAGATTCTATACCGTTCCGCAACGCAGTTAAATTCGCATCAGGATGTCGGTCACATTTATTATTATTATCGTGAACATATGTAAAAACTAACTAGATACTTTTTCGTAAAAACATGATACTCGCAACGACTGTATCAAAGAACTTTTCCGACGCGTTACCATTCACGATTTTGCCCTGTTGAAGATGCGAGCTGCTTTAAATATACGAACATCCCTACCTAAACTCTTTCCACCCCCTTACACTTGCATCCTAATGGGATACATAGAATTCTACCTTAAGTCATATCGAGCTTTTACTCATCATATTATCTCGGTAGCTACCGCGCATTATTCTCGGTAGTGTACCTTCCATCGTTATATGTTACATGTTTTTGGCACGGTTATCGTGCAGGTTTCGACTTGCACCTTCTACGCGTCATACCTCATTATTCTCGGAAGTTGACCTTCGACTATTATATGTTTTTGACGTGGTTATTGCGCAATAACAAAATGCAGGTTTCGACTTGCACCTTCTACGCGTCGTACCTGATTATTCTCGGAAGTTGACCTTTGACTATTACATGTTTTTGACGTGGTTATTACGCAATAGCCATGCATGTTTCGAGTTGCATCTTCTTCGCGTAATACTTCTGTATGTTTTGACTATGTCCCTAGAGAGAGAGAGATGTAAATATCATACCTCTCTCTCACACACCTGGTTTGAACATCGCTACTATCGGGACGCGATCTGGCCTTGTGGAGATAAGAGGGTTGCGGATCGCTTCGAATTTTGGCGGTTCAGATATCGCGCACAAAGATGCGGCGCATTATTCTCGGAAGTAGACCTTCCGTCGTTACAGCTATATGTTTTTGGTATGGTGTTCACGCGATGGTCATGCGCAATTGCATTTTCTACGCGTCATACCTCATTATTCTCGGAAGGTGACCTTTGACTATTACATGTTTTTGGCGTGGTTATTACGCAATAGCCATGCAGGTTTCGACTTGCATCATCTACGCGTAATACCTCCGCATGTTTTGACCACGGGCCGAGAGGACGAATCATCGGCGGCACCCCCTCCCCCACCCCCTGTGTATGTGTGTGTGTGTGTGGGGGGTGAGTATGTGTGCTCGCGCGCGCGCGGTCCCCCTCCACCGGCTCGCCCCACCTCCTCGGGTTCCGTTCTCCCCATCCGTCTCCCCCCTCGCCTTCGATGCGGTACCCCTCGCCCCACTTCTCCCCTCGCTAACAATTGGTCCAGAACGCCCCCATTATAACTACTCTTGTTGTTGTCTTGATGTTAGATATTATAATATATGCTAGTGTTTGTGCCCTATGAGCTGTGCTTAAAGCTAATAATGTTATTGCTTTCTCGGTCAAATCTCTTAAGCCTAAACTTGTTAACGGGTATAGCTTCTTTAAGTAATTTAATACTACCGAGACATCTCAAGTATGACTATACTTTGGGTTTGTAGGCGTAAGTGTATATACTTCTGTTAAAAAACGTGATATCATTGCATCCTCGTCTATTTTATCATGAGAGATCAAGGATACCGCGGATCTATAAGTATTTAAGGTGCCATATGATGCGCCTGTTCCAAACTGCTTCGTTAGAAAATTAAGAAGGCTACTTCTTGTAGGTTCATAAAACTCAAAATTGGTTTCTTTGCAGAACTGCCACCATGCTTGCAAGACTGATTCCTATTGTTTAGTCGTGCCGGGGGCTAGAGGTGATACGACAATGTCTACTGCCGTGATGGGTACATTTTTCTTTATGAAAGCTTCCCTGATACTTTGCCTGCTATCAAATGTAGGTACCTGGCCTGAGGATATACTTTCGACCTACATGGAGATAGTAATAAATTAATACTTGGTTCATTTTTATGCGATTTCTCTACAAGAAGATTTATAAATAATGGATACCAAGATTGACTTGGCCAATCAGGTACAACAATAATTCCTGTTGCCGCGTCTCGTTTGATTTTTACAAGTGTCTGTAAAATTAAACTAAAGGGCGCAAACGCATAAAATTAAAGTTCTGTCCATTTGACAGTAAATGCATCTACTTGTAAAGCCCGGCATCTGGCTTCCAAGAAAAATATTTTTTGCATTTGGTATTTCTGTGTGTAGCAAATAAATCAAATTTTGGAATACCAAAGTTTCCTATGATAGTCTCGAAATAACATTGATTTAGTTCCCATTCTGTATCGCTATTTTTTATACTAGACAGTCGGTCTGCCTGCTTGCTGTCTGAGGATGCAATATAAGATGCAATTAAGAAAATTTTCCTCTTCTCTGCCCATTGCCAGATATCTTTAGCTAACTTGTTGTATGCCGAATAACGTACACCACCCATCTTATTTACGTATGATAACGCAGTGGTGTTGTCAATTCTTAAAAGAATCTGTTAATTCTGTAAATTATTTGCTAACGACTCTAACGCCAGTTTGACTGCCAATAATTCCTTATAATTTATGTGATATTTTCTTTGTTCATTATCCCATATGTTTCCGCTGAGCCATTTGTAGCTCCCCAACCTGTTCCCGATGCATCTGTATAAATTTCTACTGTGAAGTCAGCTATTTTTATAGTATTAACTGCTACCGGTAATTTTCGAAACCACCACTTAAGATCAGGTACGATTGACCTTGGGTTTAGCATTCTAGCATCATAATTGAAATTATTAGACCATAATGCCTTGAATTTTTGTCTTTCTAGCAATTTAGTGTACAGGGTGTCCGCGGGAAGAATGAACAGCTGGATATCTCCTAAAGTATTGGAGATAAAAAAATTAAAAAAAATGAAATCGCATGGTTCGAGGGGGCCAATTTATTAGCGCAGACGAATTTTTTCTTCGATTATTATTTTAAAAGATACGATGGTCAAGTTCGGATTTTTAAATGGAACTCTTTTTTTGAAGAGGTCACTTGATAGTGCGTTCCAAGACAAATTCAATAAGCTATAATGTATACACTTTATTTCCACTGGTTTTTAAGATATTGCTCTTGCAAATTTACTGATTTTCCTTGGAAGAAAACCCGCTGGAATAGCAAAGACCGGGGACGGTCTTGCTGGCGCCACGGGTGGCCTTGCCTATTGAAACAGATACCTACCTGCCAAAGGTCTACACCGCGAATGGCAGGCCCAAAGGCTGGACAATGCTTTTCCGTCAGAAATGCTACTTAGGTAGGTACATCTGCGGTATCGAGAAGCGCACCGTTACTTTTATTTCGCACTTGATTCTGCGCTCGGATGGTCGGTTCTTTTGGGAGGGATGCAAGTTCGATTGGTTAGAGTTAGGAGGTGTCGAAGTTGCTAGACCAAATTTCAACCATAGGGAGCAGATTGTATTAGGATCAATCGGATTTGCATCCATCGCAAACGGCTGCTCTCTTGAGGAGAGCCTCTTCAGAGCAATACCTCCTCCCCAATGCCCATCTGCTCCCGCACGGAATACTTCAACGCATGCTTCTATTTTGATATTGGAGCTGGTGTTTATACTCGGGAGATAAGGGATCTGTGCGAATTGTTAGGGAGGACCTCGCGTCGACAGCGGGCTACCAGTTTTCTTCTTGTGTCTCTCCACGAGACGTATTGACGGTGGATTGTATGAGCGTAGATGTCTGGATGCCAGTTATTGAATTCAGGAGACGATAGAAACACTTTATTACAAAACACACATGCACTATAATATTAAAGTAAATCGTATTCCTCTCGGGCAGGAGTACTGATAATGATCGAACTTGCGCCCTACTTCGCGCAGACCGATTACACGGAGGGTACTCGAGTCACACACTGCACATATGATACAGGGTGATTCTGGAGCTACGCCCGTCGCAGGATGCGGCCTGGTACCCCGTGACGAGGACAACTCCCCAACAGTGGCTCACCGAATTATATGGCTTTTTCCGGAAAAAGGTATGAATCCTGAGCCGAACGTAGCGAATTGAGGTCGAGCCCCCGCAGTCGAGGGTGAAATATCCATTACAGCGTATTAAGAAATTCTTTTCTTCATCGCATCGAAAGGGACGTGACGCCAATGGATTCCTTATGTTTTTCTGATGAAAATCATACCAAATGTCATGCAAATCGGACTACTTTGACCCAAGCTATTTGTACTCCTTATGTAAAAGTTGTCCGATTTACTCGACATTTGGCATGATTTTCATCAGAAAAACATAAGTAATCCATTGGCGTCACGTCCCTTTCGATACGATGAAGAAAAGAATTTCTTAATACGCTGTAATGGATATTTCACCCTCGACTGCGGGGGCCTGACCTCAATTCGCTACGTTCAGCTCAGGATTCATACCTTTTTCCGGAAAAAGCCATAAAATTCGGTGAGCCGCTGCTGGGGGGTTGTCCTCGTCACGGGGTACCAGGCCGCATCCTGCGACCGGCGTAGCTCCAGAATCACCCTGTATCATATGTGCAGTGTGTGACTCGAGTACCCTCCGTGTAATCGGTCTGCGCGAAGTAGGGCGCAAGTTCGATCATTATCAGTACTCCTGCCCGAGAGGAATACGATTTACTTTAATATTATAGTGCATGTGTGTTTTGTAATAAAGTGTTTCTATCGTCTCCTGAATTCAATAACTGGCATCCAGACATCTACGTTCCTACAATCCACCGTCAATACGCCTCGTGGAGAGACACAAGAAGAAAACGGGTAGCCCGCTGTCGACGCGAGGTCCTCCCTAAAAATTCGCACAGATCCCTTATCTCCCGAGTATAAACACCAGCTCCAATATCAAAATAGAAGCATGCGTTGAAGTATTCCGTGCGAGAGCAGGTGGGCATTGGGGAGGAGGTATTGCTGTGAAGAGGCTCTCCTCAAGAGAGCAGCCGTTTGCGATGGATGCAAATCCGATTGGTCCTAATACAATCTGCTCCCTATGGTTGAAATTTGGTCTAGCAACTTCCACACCTCCTAACTCTAACCAATCGAACTTGCATCCCTCCCAAAAGAACCGGCCATCCGAGCGCAGAAGCAAGTGCGAAATAAAAGTAACGGTGCGCTTCTCGATACCGCAGATGTACCTACCTAAGTAGCATTTCTGACGGAAAAGAATTGTCCAGCCTTTGGGCCTGCCATTCGCGGTGTAGACCTTTGGCAGGTAGGTATCTGTTTCAATAGGCAAGGCCACCCGTGGCGCCAG
This sequence comes from Andrena camellia, assembly GCA_029448645.1. Taxonomy (NCBI): domain Eukaryota; kingdom Metazoa; phylum Arthropoda; class Insecta; order Hymenoptera; family Andrenidae; genus Andrena; species Andrena camellia. Next base: position 26,639,021 of record CM055679.1, read on the forward strand.
CAAGACCGTCCCCGGTCCTTGCTATTCCAGCGGGTTTTCTTCCAAGGAAAATCAGTAAATTTGCAAGAGCAATATCTTAAAAACCAGTGGAAATAAAGTGTATACATTATAGCTTATTGAATTTGTCTTGGAACGCACTATCATGTGACCTGTTCAAAAAAAGTGTTCCATTTAAAAATCCGAACTTGACCATCGTATCTTTTAAAATAATAATCGAAGAAAAAATTCGTCTACGCTAATAAATTGGCCCCCTCGAACCATACGATTTCATTTTTTTTTATTTTTTTATCTCCAGTACTTTAGGAAATATCCAGCTGTTCAGTCTTCCCGCGGACACCCTGTATAACAATCCATATTCGACTGCTAGACAAGCTGAAACTAATTTCCCTATCAGTCCTGCGAATTCCCTGATGAAGCAATTTTGTTTGAACTCAAAGGTTTTTATACGATTTTGCAATCGTTCTCTTTTCTCCTTAGGCAACTCAATTGCATATTTAATTGAAGTAATTTTAAACTCGAGAAATTTGCATGTAGTTGATGAGATTAGATTACTCTTTCTCTTGTTTATTATAAAATCCAAAAATTGTAATAATATAACTGTTTCCTTAACACTCTTGCTATACTTATCAAAATCTTTACTAATACACATAATATTGTCCAGATTAATAATCAACATTAAGCCCCTAGATCTCAGGCTGCGAGCAATTGGTTTTAGCAGTTTTGTAAAAATATATGGACTTACGTTTAACCCAAAAGGCAAACATGTAAATTGGTATAGACTTCTTAGAAATTCAAATCTTTGAAATTTTCGACCTTTTTTGTGAATCGGTACTAGATAGTACGCATCTTCTAAATCAATTGTGCCCATGAAGAACCCTGGGAAAATTAATTTCGCAGCTGGGGGAACTGGGGGAACATTGGCAGGTTTTTGAAATATTTTGTTATATAATGTAAAAATTAACATGATTACATTTGCTTTAAGTATCCTATCATAACATTGCATCTTTTGTGATTGTACTACAAGTGTCAAAATGCATAAAATTGTTGTCCTCTTCCTTCTTTAATACATGTTAAAAATCTGTCAATGTTACCCCGGTACGGCACATCATATAAATAGCATTAACAGGTTAAGTTTTATTAATCTGAAGTCAGTAAGATAAATTATTAATAATACAATATGTAACGTAACAAAGTTACCTATAATTTTCGATTAAAGATCGAGATTTTTCTCGATCTCGAATACAAATTTATATGTTCATGCGTATAGCTGCCAATGTAACCCCGGCATATGCCAATGTTACCCGTTGCTGCCAATGTTCCCCCAGTTTACGGTATCTTCCATTTTAAAATGGCTAGTATTGATAAATTTGTTTAACCTTTTCAAATTTAGTATAAAACGGAAAGAGCCGTCTGGCTTTGGAACCAAAAAATAACTTGATAAGAATTGTTTTTTACTTGGTTTACAGCTTTCTATCGCTCCTTTTTGTCGTAATTGATCAATGACTTGCTTAACTCTTTTAATTTCTTTAGCTGAATCGAATTTTACTGATGGTACCTTAGACTGCTATGCTTCTTTTTGAAAACCTATTTTATATCCTTTAACACAACTTAACACAAACCTATCTGACGTAATCGTTTTCCAGTTGTTCAAAAACCCCTTTAGTCTACCAGCAATGGAACCTACATTTATTTGAACCTCGTTTAACTCCTTGCTTTGTTGTATCCCTGCTACTGTGCCTTGGTGTTGAATGGTTGCTTCGTCCTGAAAACCAGTCATTTGGCCTGTCCTGATGGATATTGAAATCCTTGATGTGAGCCTGACTGGTTGGGAAATGGCCTTTTTCCCAGCAGGCTGTTTGAGTTTAAAGGCTGCTTAGCCGTCGAGGCTGATCCTTGAGTTTTGTAAGAGGATTGTTTCTTCATAGAGTTGGCTACTTTATCCATTATTTTGGCTTCTCTGAACTTTTCAGATAAATTCTTTCCAAACAAAACCTCCCCTGTTTTTGTGTCCTCGAGCATGGTTTTAGTATCTTTATCAACTCCTGCTACAATGAAGGCTTTTATCGATTTAGCCTGACTATACATAATCTCAGCGATGAGCTTTCCAGCGTCATGCAATTTTGCCATAACCTGAATTTTATCAATACTATCAGTTGTGACGTAGCGTCCCAGTGCGAGGAGTCGAACGCACGGCGGTGAGCGCAGGAGCGAGAGAGAGGACGAGCGACCGGCCAACCGCGGCCGATCCCCGCCGAGCAAGACCGAACCACGCCGGCCTCACGACGCAGCACGTCAGCCCGAACTAACATTTCCAGGAACCTAGATATAAGCTCCGGCCCGCGACGTTTCGACAACTCGAGTGGGGTTACGGATCCCCTCGCTAGACCGCCTGTCTGGATGTTGCCCGGCACAAGCAAGTTAGCAAAACACTCCGAGTACCCACCGCCGATCGAACGATCGCCGACCCTCTTCTCCTGTAACCTGGAGAGACGCTGGAAGTTGCTCGGTCTCTTTTCCTCCCGTTCCGGTATAGAGACGCAGGATGCTGCCCGGTCTCTAACCCGTCCCGTTAAAGAGACGCCGGAAGCTGCCCGGTCTCTTTTCCTCGTCCGCTCCGGGATCGAGACGCTGGAAGTTGCCCGGTCTCTTTTTCTCCCGCTCCGGTATAGAGACGCAGGAGGCTGGCCGGTCTCTAACCCGTCCCGTTAAAGAGACGCAGGAAGCTGCCCGGCCTCCTTTCCTCGTCCGCTCCGGTATCGAGACGCTGGAAGTTGCCCGGTCTCTCTTCCCTGTCCGCTCGGTATAGAGACGCCGGATGCTGCCCGGTCTCTAACCGTCCCGTTATTGAGACGCTGGCCGTTGCCGGCCCCTGTCTCTCCCTGGTCCGTCATCGCGACATCCCGCCGCGGTCCGGTCTCCTTGGCCGCCCACCGTGCCGCTCAAGAACCCCCCCCCCCCCCACTGCATCGCCGCCCGGCAGTGGACGGACGCCTCTTAGACTAAATTATAACTAATATACATAGCATCTATCACTGACGAAGCGAATAAAATAGCAGATACCCGAACCACGAGGATAATTAGTGAAACCCTGGCATACCGACCAAGCTATTCCTGCACCTATCCTCGGAGTGACATCAGTCACAAAAATCAGTTTCTTCGATCAAGGTTGTCATGATCGAACCAAGGGCTGCTAGTGCCGCGCTTGCCAACAGTTGTCTCGTGGACATATGGGTGTATCTTGATTTTGAGTGTTTTGGTAATTTTAAAAGAATTTCCGGGTTTAACTTAGGTACTTCTAAGCCACTAGGACTTTGATATTGTCCTAAAAGATTCTCTTTCTCCTCTTTTTTTATTCCGTTTGTGAACCAGAATTTCCATCTATTAAGAATGCTGGAATGTATTTTTATTTGTAAAGCATTAGATGCCGAGGGGTCATCTCCAAAGATTTCTGCAAAGTCTTCATTAAGAAGTGTTTCTTTTATTACGTGCACACTCTCTGGTACGTCTTTTTGGTTATTAGGTTCTACCAGATTTTCCTGATTTATCCTTCCTAAATTATCGTCATTGCCAGATTTTGATAAATTTCCTTATTACCTGTAATTTTACTTTCAATTAATTTTTTACTGTAAGAATGTATCCTACTTTTAGTTTATTAAACAAAATATTTGCGATTCTAGAAGATATCTTAGAATCGAAGTTCTGTCCACTATGTGTAGGGAGGACATTTGTTTTACTTTTAATTACGTTCATATACGTCATGCGAGCGTATGTTTCTATGAGCATATATCTGATATAGCGAGGTAAAAACAGGGTGGTCCCAACCACCACCCATGTTGGCTTTAACCTTCTTGTAGCATCTCGCGTAGACTCAAACCCTGCGTTACCGACCGTAGGTAGAAACAGTACCGCTTTGTATTATCACGCAGGCCTTTTGTGCATACCTTATAACAGTGCTGTCCAGCGTAGGGGCCCCTCACGCGCCTGCTTCCCCTTCCAAACTTTCTTTCGAGCAGCATGACTTGTTATCAAGGAAACCTCGCGACGCTAAAAAGGAGACCGTGACAGTTCCGTAGACAAGGAAGCTCAGACGCCACGCACGACATCGACGTTCACTGTTACTTTGACTCGGCAGCGTCTTTGCGCCATGGCAACGGCGGACGATGGTGGGAACGGCTTTTGCCTCTCAAGAGGCAAGTTGGACGGCACTGCCTTATAAGATAATTTACAATTCAGCAAGTATTAAAGAAACAAATGTCATAATAACATTAGGAATAATCAACCTCAAGTACTAGTAAAGATATAAATTAAGAATATAGTATAATAAGCGAGCAAATTGTAAAATAAGGAGTAATGACTCACAACGCATGCACCACATTGTTAAATTTCGAGTATAAAAGGAGGTGCAAGCAGCACACTAGTCACTTCGACTCTGCCAACAGAAGCGAGCTCGCCCTGGAGACGAAAGCGGCCGCTTTAGCAGTAGACATAGCCTAGAGAACGAGCTCGCCCCGGAGACGGAAGCGGCCGGTCCTACAGCTAACATTGCCAAGAGTACGAGCTGGCCCCGGAGACGGAAGCGGCCGTACACTGCAATACACAAAGTCATAGTAGAGTAAAAATCTACCAGGAGTAACGAGCTCGCCCCGGAGACGGAAGCAAGCGGCCGTTCTTACAGCAGACGTTGCCAAGAGTACGAGCTCGCCCCGGAGACGGAAGCGGCATTACACTGCGACATACATATATCTAGTTCACATAATTTAACATATAAAGGCTCCTCCAGACGCTGATGCATGTTGCAGTGAAGCACTGGTGCAAGCATCATGATGCAGGTTTCATGGTGCATGTTGCTACGTCTTTAGATCGGTTTCCGTGTTTCAGCATCAGAAGCGGAACTGGCATGTTGCTCATCAGCTAGGCGCGTGAGCAAGATGCAAAAGTCATGAAACCTGCATCATGATGCTTGCATCAGTATTTCACTGCAACATGCATCAGCGTCTGGAGGAGCCTTAAGAAAAAACACAAAAAACCCAAAAATATAAAATTCATAGCTGTAGGTACTATTAAGTTGTTATAGTTGTTAAAATAAAATTAAGTGTTGACAATAAAGGTCATTGTGTAGCTAAAAGTTTGGAACTCTATCCTTTACTCCCTACCAACGAACCCCCCTACCTATCCTATACTTGAGGGGACGCCGCTCTCCCCTCAAGAACCTGCTAGCACTCAGTCGCTCCAAAGCAACTGGACGTTACATTCTCGTACGCACATGTCCTGCGAGCATGTGTTTACGTATGTAGCTATTCTGGCAAGTTAAGAAACATGTAGTGTGAGCCCCGTAGAAAGAACTAGATTCTCTCCAATGCATACGTCATGCGAGCGTATATGTTGCCAAGAAACAGAAAACGGTTTTTTAACCTTTTTCTCTTGTTCTACTGTCTAAACACATCGTGCGAGCGTGTATGTCCTTTATTCTTTTACTTATCTTTTGAAACCCTTATGTATGAGAAAGATTAGGACTAAAATTTACTTTGTTTCTCGTCGGAATTTCCGACTTCGCTGCTTGACCCGCTGTCGCCTGACTTTTGTTTTACTGCGTCGTCACTCTCTGATTCGCTATAATCTTGATTTTTCTCCTTTAACACCTTCATAGTTTCTTGTAAAATTTTTACCTACTTGTTTAGATTTTCAAATAATTCTTCATTATTTCTTCTCTTCCGTCCACTCATGATCACTTCTATAAGATTAGAACGATCGTAAAACTCACGTGTGAACTCCAGCGCACTACGAAAGAATATGAAAGTAGAGCGGAACGAGGAAAAGAGTTAGGGGAATCCCGATTGTGTTTTTCTTTACTCTGAACGTAGTGACCTCTGGCGGGCATCGAAAGGATTACTACACTTGTAATCGAACGAACGATGCGAATGAAATATAATGATAAATAACTTATACATCTTGTAAATATATTTACAAATACATTAATAGTGCTCGTCAGAAACTGGTCACTGGCACTGACTTGGATATTTCACAAATGATTATTCAAATAATGTCTTCAGTCTTATTTGATTAAAAATTATTTTTAAATAGTCGTAATGGATAATCAGTCTTTTTTTCACCTTGAATCATTAAGGGGGGATTCTCGTATAACAGCCCCAAAAGTAACTGACATTTATGACTTTTTTCAGAAAACTGTTGTTGATATTAGATTAAACTCTTTTGTGATATAAGGAGGCATCTTTGAACTTGCAGAATTTTTTTATGTCGATCCTTTTTATTACTTATTAATTATTGTGGAATCTTGTTAACCTCGTCGACGATATTGGTGTGACGTGTAGTACCTGTCACAGTCATCTGATTGCAAAAAGAAGAACAATTTCTTAAAGTTAGATAGTTTGCGCTGGGACTGCATATAAAATTTTAATTTTGGGTTTTATTTATAATACTTTTTTCACCGATATAAAGTAAATTTATCGAAGGGAAAAAGTTACTTTTCTTCTCAAACACTATAATTTTTTCAATTTTTCCTTTTTTTCTTTAAATTAGAGTCAATCCCAGCGTCAACTATCTAACTTTAAATAACTTTTCTATTTTTTTGCAATCAGATGACTGTGACAGGTACTACAGGTACCGCCAACAGGAGTTGCATCGTCGAAGAGGTTGACAAGATTCCACAATAATTAATAAATAATAAGAAGCATCGACATAGAAAAAATATTTTCTGCAAGTTTAAAGATGCCTCATTATATCCCAAAAGAATTTAATCCAAGATTAACAATAATTTTTTCAAAAACAAATCGAAAATATCAGTTACTTTAGGGAGTGTTATGTTACGAGCCGGGGCTGCGGCAACGCGAGAGGCCGGCGAGAAGGGTATTTCCCAAGGAATACGGTTTATGAGTTTGTTAGTTAGAGTGCGGACGAACCTGATGCGAAATCAGGGAGCCGCTAGGATTATCGGAAGCGAGGACGAACCTGATGCGAAATCAGGGAGCCTCTAGGATGGAGTCATACGCGGACGAACCTGATTCGAAATCAGGGAGCCGCAGGAGGGTGAAACGGCGTGAACGAACCCGATGCGAAATCGGGGAGTCACTAGGATGAAGTTCACAGACGAACCTGGTGCGAAACCAGGGAGCTGTTAGGAGGTTGGATTATTCACAGACGAACCTGGTGCGAAACCAGGGAGCTGTTCGGAGGTTGGTAGACTTACAGACGAACCTGTTGCGAAATCAGGGAGCTGTAGGATACGGACGAACCTGATGTGAAATCAGGGAGCCGTAGGAGGGGTGAGGTTTCGTGGACGAACCCGATGCGAAATCGGGGAGCCACTGGGTTGGAGAAGATTCCTTGTTTTGGTGAAAGGTTTGCGAACGAACCTGATGTGAAATCAGGGAGTCGCGGGAAATGTTAGTGATGCCTCGTAACTCTTAATTAAAGTTTGATACAACTCGAGAGGTAAAGTTGTATCAGTGGGTGAGTGCTACTAATATTATAAGGATCGCTGGGTAAGAGATGGGTTTAACGAATCTACTTGATTTACAACGTGAACACCATTCGTATATTGAATAGTCAATATAATACAAATGTAAGTGTCGCGATTAAATAATTAAATAGTGTGTAATTACCAATAGTTGCACGGTGTTAACGCACTGGCGATGCGGGGCGTAAGAGTGGCTATTTCAAAGTGCCAAATAGAATATAAACCGAACTCGCGGATTCTATGAGGTTAACTGTTGATTCGTAAGGAGACTCGAGCCCGATCTTACTGGATTTTAACCAACTCTGTACGAGCGTGACACGACGTTACTCTATACGTGACTGTACTGCTTTGAACCGACGAGGGTTGAAACCAAAGGGTTTATATAGTCCCAAAAATGAGTGGGGATTCGTTAGGAATCTCCATATAAGGAAATCCTTCGGGGTCGTCGTCGTGTCACTCCCGTTCTCACGGTCGAAATCCAGCTGGTCGGGATCTTGACTTCCATTAGTGGTGTTTGATAAGCGAAAGGATTTTAGGGCGTTTTCCCTTCGCAGACGCGAGCTCGAAAAATGGTTGAGAGCGGCGTATGGGAAAATTCCACATACGTAACAGTTACATGAGAATCCCCCCTTAAAGGTCCGTTTATACAGCGACCGAGCCGAGCCTTCCGAGCCGTCCGGGCCGTGAAAAACCTCTATAGTATGCTTATGGACTCGCCGGCTCCTCGTTGCCTGCTGAGCCCGGGCTCGGTGGCCGCTCGTTGAGACGACGGCTCGTCCGGGCCGAGTCCGTGCCCTGTCAAAGTGCAACGCTGCTGGATTTTTTTATGCTTCCAACGCGTAGGGTAAATCCGAGAGCCGCGGTCGACCTAATATAAAATGGCTATTAAAACTAATAAAGTAAATTATTTATGAGTGAATACAACTACAGATTCATTGATATTTAATTTGTTTACGCTAAACCAGTAAAGAACACATGAAAGAAAAAATGAAATACCTACTGGCGATTAGTAAGGCAAATGAATACAAAAGTGAATAAATAAACTAAATAAACAAGAATAATAAAAAATAAAAAATAATAAAAAAAATCATAATTCGACCATCTCACCTTTCTGCAGCGAGAGATGGTCTTCTTGTTAGCTTTCAGAGGAAGAGTTAATATGGCAAAATACTTTCACTGCATTGTCCCTCAATATCTCTACTATCTTTATATCCCAACCATTAATCCAGACATTATCCCCGAAATATTGGTCATTTTGAAATGACTGTATCTTCGCGAAAAATGTTCGCAAAAAATATTTAAAAAAAGCATTTTAACGCTTGAAGTTTCTGACTTTTGAATCAAGGACGAATGTTCCGTTTCATTAATACTTTCGTTACAATTAATCTATAAAGTGGTTTCATACTTATCGTAAAAGCAACGAAAACATAAGAATTTTATACACCATGACACCTAATGAATGTTCTGTGTGTAGAATGTGCTTGGGTGAGTGGTGGGAAGAGAACGAAAACAGTCAGACAGCAGAGAGAACATAAGTCGAGTGATAGAACGTGTATCAGTTAAATTGTATAATCGTGTGAGTAGTTAATAAAGTTATATATATTTGTTACCAAAAAGACACAACATGTGTGTGCAAATACATAGTTTTGTTTTTAATTCACGTGAAAATGTTGCCTCATTAACATTAACGAAATGGCTTAATATTTTGTACAGGTATAATTACTACTATTATATACTCGCCAATGTTCCCAAAACGGTGTACATATTTGTATGTTGAACTAGAGGCACCTTTGCGGAATCCCTTTGGCGTGACTCACGATGGGGAATTCCGGTCGTTCGATTTAAAAATTGAACAAAAAAAGGTGAGTTATAAAGTTGGTGACCTACTGCCACATTTGGAAGAGATCGTAAAGTAATTTATGCTCGAACACTCGCAGCACGGCGCGAAATCTTAACGGACTGCGATGGTCTATCATAAAGTGTACGCAGTAACATCTGCAATGACCTGCCTATGGAATATTAGGCTTCCTTTGCCTCTCCGCGAGGCGTATTGATGTTGGATAGTACCTACTCTGAGTCCGCTATTGTCCCGAGCCCAGCGGGTCTTAATCCCAAGAAATAGAGAAAAAATTAAACATACCATTTTTGGCAATCAAAATATCGAATCTTATAACCTAATTTAAAAAAAAAAAATGATTTTGGTTTCACTTTAGCAAAGATAGAAAACTATTTATTACTGGATCTGAAGAAATCGACAAAAAGTTTAAAACCTCTTCTTGTTTACTTTAAAATGACTGTATCTTCGCGAAAAATGTTCGCAAAAATATTTTAAAAAAGCATTTTAATGCTTGAAGTTTCTGATTTTTTAATCAAGGACTCATTTTTTTCATCCATTATAAGACTGTTTTATCAAGATGAAGCGCAGGAAACGAAGTTTCAAAACTTTGTGTCTAGCTGGAACGTATGCACCGACATTGTTATCCAATCTCTTACTTTATTAGTTTTAATAGCCATTTTATATTAGGTCGACCGCGGCTCTCGGATTTACCCTACGTGTTGGGAGCATAAAAAAATCCAGCAGCGTTGCACTTTGACAGGGCACGGACTCGGCCCGGACGAGCCGTCGTCTCAACGAGCGGCCACCGAGCCCGGGCCCAGCAGGCAACGAGGAGCCGGCGAGTCCATAAGCATACTATAGAGGTTTTTCACGGCCCGGACGGCTCGGAAGGCTCGGCTCGGTCGCTGTATAAACGGACCTTAATGGGTCATTCTACTTTGAACCGCCGAAAAATTAAGCTATTTTTATAGATATTTTTCTCAGTACATGCAGCATATAATGATATAAATCTTTTTGGTAATTATTAAGCTACTCTTATATTATACAAAAAAATTCAAAAAGAGTTTTTGCAATTTGTTTTAATTGTGCTTTTACAGTGTCAATATGGCACCTAAAGAAAAGAGGTAGGGTGACTGTACCTAATACCGCCAGGCAAAAGTTAAATCGCTGTCAATTGAATAATAATTGATATTTTTGCATGCAGTTCGTTTCAAAGTCAAGAGAAATTATTCATCTTTCATGTAGCATAAGTTTAAATCGTTGAAACCTACAAAGTTTTAATTAGGACTCAAAAAACGTAGGACATGCAAAAATTGGGCCCTGAAAAAAGTGTATCTAATATCGCCAACTCAAGAAATATTGATTAATTCATGTATATATGAGTTTTTAAAGTCATTTTCACATGTGCTTTTATTGTTTCTTGCTCTATAAATGTTTTTTTAACCACCGTTGACTTAATTTTTATTAGAATAATATAGAAATTTAAAAATATAGATTTTTAAAATATTTTATTTTTTACGTTCCGATGTACATATTAGACAAATAAAGTTTATTTCGGTTCCTCCGCACATTTCGTGACCTCACCTGTAACAAACATTACATCGAAACCATTGTTCTCCGGTAGGCGGTATTGAGAACACGCATACTGCTAAAAGAAAAACGCTGTTTCATTATGAAAAATATTTGAAACGATTTCGTTTTTTATGTACATCATTAATTAGGTGCTTCTAGTATATATTCTTGCATTCACAGAATTATTAGACTTACCTTCTCCGAATGTGATGTAAAAGTGTGATAGTTCAATAAATTTTTACGGTATTAAGATTCTCTAAAATTCTTCCCTTTCTGTAATTGTTGATCACATGACACTGCAATTACAGTATGTCTTCCTACATATGGTTAGGTACTAATTCAGTGCAGAACCGATAAATTTTAGTGCTTACTTTGCGAGATATAGGCGGTGGCGGTATTAGGAACAATGGCGATATTAAGTACAGTCACCCTATGTTCACGGCGTATGTAATTTCCCGGCTCAGGCTTATCTGAAACAAAAAATTCCAAAAGATTTTTAATCTGCATGAGTGTCGCTACAGCCCCTAGCTCAATTAACAATTTTTGTTGAAAAGTAAGAAAATCGCGCCGGTTTGAAAAAAAAAGGTTTGACAAAACACCGAAAAGGATGTATTCTCAGGTGTCCCATGAGAAAAATCTCGGTTATTTCTTGACAAAAATTGTTAATTGAGGTAGGGGCTATAGCGACACTCATACAGATTAAGGAGCATTTGGAATTTTTTTTCAGATAATTCTGAGCCGAGAAATCACTTATGCCGTGAACATGCCTCTTTTTTTAGGTGTCATATTGACACTATAAAAAAACAATTAAAACAAATTGCAAAAATTGTTATTAATTTTGTGACGTCCCACTATTTTTCGCGCGCGGTTAATTCAAATCTCCCCCACAATTCAATCCACGACTCCGACAAAACTCTTCGACTCAAGTCTTACCCCTTTTCCCAGACCGCCGAGCACCTTGACGATGTACCTTAGCGGTCCCCATCTCCAGATGTTCGGTACGAAACCTCCTTCAATCAATCGCCCCACGAGGCACAAATCCCTCCCACCTACCAAACCTAAACAAGTCCCTCGCCCCAAAAACTCCTTAAATGGAGACCACAGCTCACCCCTTCTCTATTCAAGTCAAAACCACAAGTACCCCTTTCCCGTTAAAACACCAAAAATCCATTCGATCGGTTGAGCATCTCCTTCCACAGTCACAAAAACCCCGGAAGCCTAATTGCGACGGAATTTGGCCTACGTGACTTAAAACCATCTAATAATAGACACTCCTTTATAAAAACCCCGAAAGTCCTACTGCGACTTAACTTCTAAATGGGTCAAGGCCCCTACCGCGCGTACCCCCGCACCACTCCTGTAAAACATATAAATACAAGGACCTCAGAGGCCGGATTCATTACGATTACTATTGTTCTTCCCGATCCGTCGGATAGACCAGTCTTTTCTATACAAAGTGTTAAACTTTCTATTAAATTCCCACGCGCTAAATTCAGTGCTCTACGATAAACCATCTACGGCAGCCACTGTAAGCAACAATTATTAATTACCATACTAAGATATCTCACCGTCATTTATATTATTTCTCGTTTCCACTGTTTTCATAGTGCGCTCATCGCACGTATATTACTGCCTATTGCTCATGCTTATTGCTTTCACATAATTGTCTATCGTTAATGCTTATTACATCTTATTCTTATTCTTACGTCTAATGCTTATCGCTTCTTATATTATCATAATTACTAGTACTTATTGCTTTATATTATCATACTTGCCAATGCTTATTGCCTTATATTGTGTTCTCTGCTAATACTTCTTGATTTATGTTATTATTTCTAATACCTATCGCTAACACTCAAGTCTTTCATGTTCATATATATATATATATTAGGGTGGACCTTAGTTACTCTTGTGCAAAAAATTTTTTTTAAATTCATTTGCTGCGACACTTGCAATCTGTTCTACTCGGTAAAAAACTAATTCCCTCCAAATTTCAAGTCGATCGGACAAAGGGAAGACGTGTAGCAACGAGTTTGTTTATGTAAAAAATTTTAATTTTGCGAAAAATGAAAAAGTACACATTTTTTCAATCCCACTGGTCATTAAACACTATTTTAATGTAATATTCTTATTATATCAAAGCAAAAATTAAATTGTTTAATGAATTTGTTTAAGCAAAATTTTTAATATTTATTTTTTAAATATAAAATTTGATCTCACATTAATATAAGGAAAAGTAGAAAAAGACAGTTAAATACTTATAATTAAATATTTTATTTATAGGCCTAATTATAATAAGAGTATAAATAATTTTTAAAAATCTGTACTTAATGTTGTTTTATCAATTTTTGGGTATTTTTCCCTATAATCGGTTACAATTTGTAATATGAATTGTTTTTCTTCTTCGTTTTTGCATAACGTTAAATTATAATCTTTCATTAATTTTACTGCTCTTTCTGCAACGTCATTCACAACTTCTAATTTTGTTATAATACTTATCGCTTCGATATAATTATTATTAGTTTCCCATAGTGCTGGATCAATTAAAAGAAAATCTGAATTTATATGGAACCGTTTGAAAAAATTATTTGATTCAAATGATACAAAATGTTGTATTTCCAAATTCGCAAGATTTTTAATTTCTATAGTCGTTGTCATGTATCTCTTATAATTATTATTTTGTTTACATTTTGTAGTGCTTGCACCATCGATCTTTTTGTTTCTACTGAAACTTTTTTATCAAAAAACGATAGCGCCGCATTCTCCGGTGATAAGTACCATAAATGGTTCACAATTTTTTTTAATGCCACATCGCTTATTTCTTCGTTAACATTTTTGTAATGAATTATATTTTTGATGAATTCTAGATCTACACGTGGCGCCATAGCAGCCATTGGGGTTAAAATCCACGGCTCAATATAAATGTTAATTAGAAATACACATGTATCTCTAATGCTACTATACTCTTCCTGGTTGAGAGGAAATTCGTTTCGAAAAATAAATATTTTTAAAGTGTATATTATTTTAGCCATCCACCTCGCATGGTGAAATGCGCCAGGCATTTTGAATGAAATGCCACCCAAAGGAATCCCCCCAAGAAAAATTACTGCTAATTCTAAAAGTTCTTTGTAGTCATCTCTTGGGTGACTCTTTTTTGTGTCATTTTTAAAAATTTCGATTTTTTTTTGTATATCATTAATATGTTCCAGAACGTAATCGTCGTGCGTTCCCGGGATGTAATTATTTTTATTAATTTCAGGCCAACTATTTTGAAATTTTTTAAAAAGTTGAATATTCGGGCCTGTTGTTTTCGGCATTTTTAATTCAAAGACCCCACGCAACACAATTTCGTATATGTGATGGCGACAAGGAAAATACAAAAGATCTCTTTCAATTCTTTGTTCTAGCAACACACATGCGCCCCGTAATCGTCCCGTATTTGACGAAGTCGTGTCACAGCATAAAGCTTCTACGTGGTCCGTTAAATTCCATTCTTCTAAGGTTGCAAATATCGCCAAGGCCTGATCGCTTCCACTACTGGAAGGAATCGCAGGTATCCCCAATAATTTTCGTACACCGTTGCACGAAATTACCACTGGAAGTCGCTCCACAGTTTTCTTGTCCAAAGTAGGCAACATCGCGCCATCCCAATGTACAGTTATCCCCCTGAGATTAATTTCTCCGAACATTTCCCACAGATGTTTGGCTTGATCTGCGCGAAAATTATGGCGAAATCGCCAAAGAGAAGTGCGATTAATAATTAATTCATTTGTATTGTGACCTAAGCTCTCTGCTGTTGCCATAATAATACGAACAGCATCGCGATCGCTGATTTTGCACGCATCTAAAGCTGCAACTAACTTTGAAGAAAATACTTCGACTTTCCCTCTTCTCCTTTTTCGGTCACTCGGCCCAGGTATATTCGAATCACCTTTAACTTCTGAGTCACTGGATACGTGCAACCCCTCAGGAACATTCCCAATGCTCGAATCTAACGGAAAATCTCCAATGCCCGAACCTAACGGTACATTCATTGTCATTTCGTCGCTGGATGACGACGAAGATTGTAGCTGCACTGTTTCTGTAATGTAAAAATAAATATACTGAATTTATTTCTAAAACGTTAGAAATATACTTAAAAGAGTTAAATTTTAAAAATATATGTTACCTTGTACAAGTGATTGTTGACCTTGTTCTTGTAGTGTTTTCGTCCGTTCTTCTCGAAGAGTTTCCCGCTTTTCTTTTTCTGCTAAAGCACGATCACTGGCACCCATTAGTCCAACTCGCCCTTTTCCCCTCTGTTTCAATAGAAATAATTTATCTTCTTCGATTTTTATCATTTTTAAAGCATTCGCATGGGCGATGTCAAATAAATCGTCCAACGAATCTTTGAATTCTTGTTCCCGCTGTATTTGGATTGCAGTTCGACGATTGACAGATTTATATAATGTTCTCCATTTCTGATAAAGAGACTTCAACTTGTCAATGCTATCCGACGTCTTCTTCACTGGTATTCGTGCTTTCTCCCAAAATATTTCAGTTTCTTTTATAACTAGAGTAGCACTTGTTTTAAGGTCCAGCTTTACTTTTCTCATATTATAGAAAAGAACTCGTAACACTTATCCGTTACTCGGAAATTTTGCACCAACAATTTGTTGTTCGTAGTAGTCCAATATAAACCATTTATCACTACTTCTTGTCTCCATTTTTGCTCACTGTCACACTAACAAATTTCGATACTTCGTGATGCGAATACCTCGAACTCTCGACGTAAAATGAGGTTTCTTTTACTAAGGGACTAAGAGACTAGGAAGCAGGTATAAAACTGGAAATAGAAGGATAGCTCTTTGGAAGGGGTACTGGTTATACCGTTGGCACCTTATTATACAACCAAAAGATGATATTTTTATGTTATAACAGTAACTCTTATCATTAAAACATAAAATTTGAGTTGCATGTAAAATTAAAGGGAAATTACTGAAATTTTCAAACTTCAACCCGATTGCGACACCCTTTCCTGTTGTCCAATTGAGTTCTTCTTTTGCAGAACTTATTTTTTTTTTGGATCTGGAACAGATCTAGGGGGTCGCATAAAAAAAATCAGATGGTCGAACAATAAGGTCCACCCTAATATATATATATATATATATATATATATATATATATATATTGTTATTGATTATCGCTTATATACATATTTATGTGCTAATGCTACTCATCCAATGCATTATTATACTAATCGAGCAGTGCTTTAAAATAAATAACGCTCCTAACTCTAAATAACGTTTCGAGTTATTGTGACGATCGTCCGGGCCGCGAAACCTCAGAAACGTAAACTAGCTAGTGCAACAGCTGATTTCGGTTCGCGTACGCCGGGATTTCTTATAGTGTTTACCAGGCTTACTTTCGCATAGGTCTTGTATGACCATATGGCTAGACATATTTCGCGGAAATGTTGCGGACGGTTTCTTATAATAATGCAGCAGTAAATCCAATCATCAAGCCGTAAAAACAAGCCGCAACTGCTCTAACGGGTGTCACTGAAGTGTGCGATTACCGTTTAAACCTTCCCTGGTCGATTAGTGTGCTGAATTTCACATTCTCGCCTGTCTTCCATCAAACCCTCAGAGTGCAGAATTACACATTCTCGCCTGACCTCCATCAAACCCTCAGAGTGCAGAATTACACATTCTCGTCTGACCTCCCATAAACCCTCAGAGTGCAGAATTACACATTCTCGCCTGACCTCCCTCAAACCCTCAGAGTGCAGAATTTCACATTCTCGCCTGCCTCCCACAAACCCTCAGAGTGCAGAATTTCACATTCTCGCCTGCCTCCCACAAACCCTCAGAGTGCGGAATTACACATTCTCGCCTGACCTCCCACCAACCCTCAGAGTGCAGAATTTCACATTCTCGCCTGACCTCCCATATATCCTCAGAGTGCCGGATGCAAGAGTCGCGCCGAATTATACCCAACACAGTCATCGTCCCCAAACTCCCCACCCGGGACGTGACAATTTTATTTTTGTATAATATAAGAGTAGCTTAATAAATACCAAAAAGATTTATTTCATTATATGTTGTATTTATCGAGAAAAAAATCTTTACAAATAGCTTAATTTTTCGGCCGATCAAAGTAGAATGACCCCTTAAAGATTCTTTTTCCACCATCAGGCTTTCCCACCGACGACGTTGAATATATTTATACGTCTATCGATTCTGGTTAAACGAATTTGGGCAATATTCTCCATTTTCTAATTGGAACATATATAGCAGTCTTACGGTACTTGCTTTAGTTTACTTCCATCTCGTTCTGGTCGTAGCTTAGAACCTGAAACTAAAGCGACATCGGTTGTCGTGACTGGTCTGTTTATCATGCTTTTAACTTCAAACTTTGTACAAAATTGTGTCATTATTTGGACGTTTGAGGATCGATTTTCAATAGTTGAAAAACATACTTCTTCCCCCAATTGCCGTACAAATATACGACTAATATTTATCTTCCTATTCAGCATGCTATTACTTTCAATATAGGCGAGAGTTGCGAAATCCTACATCTAACGGTAAAAATATGAAATAACTGAGCAATACTAAATATAAACAAAAGATTTTGTTGGAATAGGTAACCCTGGGATACCAGATTGAACTAAACAATCTCACTCTTTGGTTTTAGGTATATGAATTATGACAGTTTATTTAATATATATATACCAGACGCACGTCTAGATTAAGCGAGAGTAATACAAGAAGAGAAAAAAAGGGGTGAATAACGGATGTATATATAAAAATTAGTATGATATAGACGGTGGCGCCTCGTTCCAATGCGTGTGCCTTGAACCAGCGAGATTTGAATCTCAACACGCCCCCTCAAGGAACACGCTCCATTCGTTAACTAGTTTTCCTTGGTAGTATATCCAAATTCGATAAGACATCTCCAGTGCGTCACTCGCACCAATGGCTTGGTAAGGACATCCGCAGTCATCTGGTTCGTCGGAATCTGCTTAAGAACAACTGATCCCTTTTGAACTACATCTCGAACAAAATGGTAACGGATATCTATATGCTTGGTCCGTGAATGAAACACAGGGTCGCTGGCCAAACATACTGCTCCATGATTGTCCACACATAGTGTAGTCTTCGTTAGCTCGTCAAGCCCCAGTTCCTCAAGGAGACCCTTTAAATATAATATCTCCTTCGCCGCCTCAGACAAGGCTACATATTCCGCCTCGGTAGATGATAGCGCTACCAGCCGTGGTTTTTGCGACTTCCAGACTATCGGACCATCGCCAAGAAGAAATACATACCCCGTATAAGATCGTCGGTCAATGCTACATCCATCCCAGTCGGCGTCTGAGTAGCACAATAGTTTCTTGTCAGATTTTATATAATTAATTCCCAGTGTTTTTGACCTTGCTAGGTATTTTAATACCCGTTTCGCGGCCACCATATCTTGTCGTTGCGGATCGTTAACAAATTGAGCAAGCCGAGATACTGTGTTAGCGATATCTGGTCTCGTTCCCACGGCAAGATACATAAGCGATCCAATGAGCTCACGGTACGTCTGATTTTCCTTTGTGTTATTTATGCATGAAACATCTTGTAATGTTTCTGTACCATTTTGTGGACGATTTGGCTTCAATTCAGTTGGTATCATCACAAGATTGCAATGACTCATCCCATATCGACTCAGTATATCATTTATATATCCTCTTTGATTTACCGTGACGCAATCATTTTCTTGAGTAATCTCCAAACCCAAGCAATATTTGGCTATACCAAGGTCTTTTAGATCAAAACTTTCAACTAATTTTAATTTTACTTCATCTATCCAATTATTATCGGACGATGCAATAAGCAAGTCATCTACAAAGACAACTAATAAAAGTAGATTACCATTTCGTTTTGTGTGAAACATACATGACTCCCTCTTAGTTGCATGTAGGCCAATTTCTTCTAACTTTAACGAAAGTGTTTCATACCACTTTCTTCCAGCCTGGCGTAATCCATATAACGCCCTTTTTAACTTACAAACATTGTCACCGCATTCAATTCGTCGCAACATTTTCGTTGCTCGTTGTTTTACCTCATGTGATGTGTTTTTCACACTTAACAATTTTAACATATCTGGAAATATATCGGGTATTTCCATAAATACCTCTTCATCTAGCTTCCCATTTAAATATGCAGTGACAATATCAAACTGTCTGATCTTCATTCCGAAATGTGCCGATAATGAAAGTAGAAGTCGGACGGATTCTAATCTTGCCACAGGGGCAAATGTTCGGTGATAATCTACACTTAAACGTTGACTGAATCCCTTGCTTTTCTCTTTTCGATATTCCCGTCCGAATTATACTTATTTGTAAGCATAACACGACTGCCCACAATGTTTCTTTCCTCGGGCCTTTCGACTATGTCCAAGGTGTCATTCTTTATTAGGCTCTCCACTTCGGATAGTATTGCTCTCTCCCATTCTTCCTGCTCAGGTGAGCACATTGCCTCATTAATCAGGAACTCAGCGGCCCCTGAGAATTCATTCGTCTGTAGGTTTTGTACATCGATATTTGGTACATGGGTTTCGTCTTCACCTTCACAGTCTGAAGCCGGCTGAAATAATCTTTTCGGTCGCCCTCGACCTCCTGTACGGATTAACCTGGGACGTTCACACCCCCTGCGATTGTTATTTATTTCAATCTGAGCCGGTTCAATTGTTGACCTTGGAGTATCTTCTATATCTTGAATTGGGGACATTATAATTGGCGACAGCATACGCTCCATGTTCAAGTCGGTACCTACAGGCTCTTCATAACCAATAATTTCAATATTTTCATTGCATGTATTTAACTCAACAGGATTTGGATGTGCTTCTTGAAATCTCATATCACGTGCAACAATTTGTTTTCTCTCATTTGGTAACCATATCCTATAGCCTTTGGTTTCACGTTGATATCCCACAAATATACCTTTCATAGTCCTTTCGGCAAATTTGTCCCTGGTAGGATCTTTGCTGAGTACATAAACAGGTACTCCGAACTCTTTCAGATTAGATACATCTGGCAGCTCTCCTCTCCATTTCTCATATGGCATTTTACCATTTATACTGCTTGATGGACATCTGTTACGAATATAGCACGCCGCTGCAACTGCATCCGCCCAAAACATCGGTGTTAAACCAGATTGCAACATCAAGCATCGAGCCATATCCACCAAAGTCCTATTCATCCGCTCAGCCACTCCATTCTGCTGAGGCGTACGAGGTACCATCAGCCTCCGCTCAATTCCTGCTATTTCGAGTAATTTATCAAATTCTGGTTACAATATTCTCGTCCGTTATCGGACTGTACACATTTTATTCGTTTTCTTAGTTGGGTTTTGACATAGCTTTTATATGCTTTAAAAGCATCAAGTACGCCAGCTTTTGTCTTGACAAAATATACCTCACACCATCTTGAACTATCATCTATAAAAGTGACAAACCATTTTGCACCATTCGCTGCTTGAGTACGCGTTGAACCAACCACATCTGTGTGGACAATGCTTAATAGTTCAATACAAAGTGGTCCACTCTTAGGAAATGAAATAGCAGTCATTTTTCCGCGTATACAAATATCACAATTCGACATCTCTTCAGGATCATTCACCTGCAACCCATTAGAATATTTTGTCAGTCTCATAATATGTTTGCCCTAGCCGCCTGTGCCACAATTTGACCATTGAAATCGTTTTTGCAACACATGCAGAGTTCACACCCTGCTTCAGATAGTATAAATCACCCTCACGGTCTGCTTTAAAAATCACTTGTCCACCTTGGTTCTTTACTATTGCAGATCCTTTTGTGAACAACATGGTGTGCCTTTTATTTGTAATCTTCGCCACAGAAATTAAATTGAACCGAAGATCTGGCACATAGAGAGTATTTTCAAGTCGTATTGCATTTTCTTCACGATCATTAATTATTTGAACCTTCACTGGACCACTTCCTTTCACGTCACTAGTTGTATGGCAAGCCAAATTAATTTTTCCTTGACTAGACATATTAATTGACATAAAATTATTCCTATCGCCACACAAATGCGCTGTGTAGCCGCTATCCAAAATCCAGTCACGGCCCTTTGCTAACATATGTTCATTTCAATAATAGTCTGTGGAATTTACAGCTGCATAAGATGCGACATATGAATTGTCAACAACATTTTGAGACGAGTGTGCATTGTTAGACACTTGTTTTGACTTGCATTGAGGTGATTTATGCCGCAATTTTCCACACTTGTAATATTTTATTTTAATACTTCCCTGTCGGTCCTTCTTAAAATCCTTTTCAGGCTGATTTCTCGACTTCCAATTACTGTTCGAGCTCTAGGCATTGTGTTTAACCTTTTGCCTATTGCCCGCTGCAAACACTCCAGGAGTATCAGCCACACTTGACTTGCACCTAGCTTCGCTCTCTTCAATTACCTTTATTTTAAGCGTCTCAGGAATAGGTAACTCGTCACGAAACTCGATTGCACATCTAAAGTTTTCATAGCTGCTTGGTAGGCTATATAACAACAGGATCGCAGCCATATCTGCATTTACTTGAATATCCATAGCACTCAATTTGTCAATCGCATCGAAAAATTTATTCAAATGTTCCCGAACGTCACCATCCTCGGGCATGCAAGACAGCGCTAACTGTCTGAGAAATATGGCTTTTCTCGCTGGCCCTTTAGAGGCACACACAGACTCGAGCTTTTCCCAAATCTGGCGTGAAGTTTCACAGCCCCGAATCTGTTGTAGCTATTTTGGATGAACTAATAAAACTAATTCGGCACGAGTCTTACGACCATACCTTCTCCACTTCTCCTGTGCATCCAGCACTGCAGCTTGAGTAATAACTCCGCCCGGAATTGGTTTCTCTCCACTCACGTATTCCCATAATTCACACTTAACCAATAGTGCCCCCGCGTGAATCCTCCAGGAGTTGTAATTCTCCTTCGTCAATAACTCAATGCGTGATCCACTTGTTGTGTCAAGGCGACTGGGGGTCGAGATTCTGGCAGCGAATCTCGGGTGCTCCGGGTCGTCCTTCACGGTCGTCGTCCAACGGGCTCTGAAGGTTCGGGTGAGAATGCCGGGACGGAAGGATTCGGTTCGGAAACCGAAGGTAGGGGATCGTTGCTGATTAAAGAGTTGGAACTCACCGTAAGGTTTAAACAAGTTTATTCTGTCCCGATCTGGGTGACACTGGTACTATGCCTTTATCAGGCGTGGATCTTGTACAGCGTCTGTATCAAGTCTCCATGTTGTCTCAATCAAGTCTGAATATAATCTGCCGCTCGCGGTGCTCGTACATCATTCTTATACTGTAATCGGGGCGAAGCGGGGACCATCGGGGTCTCCGTCTTTGGCCCGCCTTTGGGTGTTTCGCCATGTGCTGATGGTCTCGGAATGTTTCCGGAATGCTTACGCGGTTGTGCCCGATTTCGGTCGTTCGATTGTGGCAATCGGAATACCGC
Source organism: Andrena camellia (assembly GCA_029448645.1). Classification (NCBI taxonomy): domain Eukaryota; kingdom Metazoa; phylum Arthropoda; class Insecta; order Hymenoptera; family Andrenidae; genus Andrena; species Andrena camellia. The sequence goes on from CM055679.1 coordinate 26,661,401, forward strand.
GGGGTCGTTGCGCTTGGGGTGTCGGTTGGGACACAACACATTTATTAACAAAGACATTGTTATGCGTCTCAATGAATATCAACAAGTGTTAGCAAGCACGTGCTAACATAACCTCTTTGTTTAGTGTACGATTATGACCATGCCTGGGCCCATAACCTGTTGGAATAGGTAACCCTGGGATACCAAATTGAACTAAACAATCTCACCCTTTGGTTTCAGGTACATGAATTATGACAGTTTATTTAATATAGATACCAGACGCATGTCTAGATTAAGCGAGAGTAATACAAGAAGAGAAAAAAAGGTGAATAACGGATGTATATATAAAAATTAGAATGATATAGACGGTGGCGCCTCGTTCCAATGCGTGTGCCTTGAACCAGCGAGATTTGAATCTCAACAGATTTCCAGTTCACATGTTATTTTGTGCGTGCTATAAACAGTTAAAAAAATCAGGTAAGTACAATTGATGTAACTTTCAACCACTTTATTTTAGCTAATAATGATCTGACAATGAGGTTTCATTTGTCATTTTCGTGCTTTCCTAAAAGTAGGTTGTAAATTATTTTACATCTATTTTAAGTACATATTACATTTATTATAAAGCTTAAATCGATATTTATAAACAAGCTGATCATATTTCCTATTAATCATACCACTACAAGGTTTCTTTAATCGTACCAGTACGATTTAAAAACTCATACGACAGATACGATTCCCCTACAGCACACTTCGTTGCATGAACGTTGCACAACCGTTGCAGTACATTGCAATGTTGCCGTTTGGTTTCAGGTTGCATTGCAATATTACTGCAACATTGTGGAAACATTGCCGTGGAATATTGCAATGGACACGTTTCTGCAATGTTCCTGGAATATTGCGCACACATTGCCGTGAAATATTGCAATGGCCACGTTTGTGCAATGTTTCGGGAATATTGCGCACACATTGCCGTGGAATATTGCGCACATAGTGCGGTACAATACTCTCGGAATATTGCCCACACATTGCCGTACAATATTGCAATGGCCACGTTTGTGCAATGTTTCGGGAATATTGCGCACATACTGCGGTACAATACTCCAGGAATATTGCGCACATACTGCGGTACAATACTCCAGGAATATTGCGCACATACTGCAGTACAATACTCCAGGAATATTGCGCACACATTGCCGTGGAATATTGCGCACATGCTGCTCAGCCCCGTTCCTGCAACGTTCGCAAAGAATACGGGACTTCTATATTACCACTCGACAATGCGGAACGATTTTATTAGGTATAATAAATTAAATGGCAATAGTAGGGACACTGGCAGTAATTGGGATATATAATACTTCTTTACAAATATCTTTTGTTGCTGTATATAGTTTATGAATTTGTTTAAACCATATAGTGTTAATTAAGTAATTGTATTAATTACTTATATCACATATGTCGATAAACAGAATACAGTCTTACATTGGACTTGCAACTGTAAGCTGCGGCCCTGGAAAGCTAACTTCGGGCCTGGGGTTTTTCCCTACGCCTGGTCACCGTATGGTCGGTTCGGCGAGTACCCTTGACTAGCCGTATACGCGGCTGAAGACGACGCCACCGTTTTATGATAGGGTAGCTAGTATTCTGTAAACGGTTGCCATTGGGTCCACTTATTCGTGTTTACATGAATAAATCTCATTTTTCAATTAAAGTATTTGTTAATTTGTAAATTGTGAACTCATTATATGAACACGGATAATATGTGATATAAGTAATTAGTACAATTAGTTAATTAGGACTATAAGGTTTAAGCAAACTGTTAAACTGTATACAGCAATAACAGATATTTGTAAAGAAGTCTGAGCTGTGAAATGTAAATCCACAGACACTAAAAACTAGAAAATAAAAAAAATATATAAAAAAATGTATGTTAAACGATTGTATTAAAAATGCGCTAAAAACTAAAAAAACGCTATTTTCTTGTACTTTAGCAGGAATTTCATAACAGAATATGAATCAACTTAATACAACATCAAGCGTCGAAATAAATTTGTTATAAGATATTCGGCTCCACGATTAGGGAGATGTAATAGGGTTTGTCAAAACGAATCTTCGTTTTTTAATAATTTGAGTTGAAAGTGTTGCACGGTAGAAATATAAGTTCGAATACGGAAGCAATTTTCATAATCAACGGTTGTCGCTGCAGCGGTAAAGTGTTCGTCTACGGTGCTACAGGTCGCGGGTTCGAATCTCCCTGAGGTAAAAGAATTTTCTATTTATAAAAGACATATATATATGTCTTTATACGATTACGATTTATATACTATTACGATTCTGTACACATTCATTTCGTCAGATCCCCTCACAGACACGTCCGGTATATGTATATATATGTGTATATATATATATATATATGTATGTACGTACGTACGTATGTATATATATGTATATATATATATGTGTGTATATATGCATGTATGTATGTATACAAAATACCCTTATTTTTGGCCCTACTGCCCGTAACGTTGCTTGACCATTGCTGTAAAATTCCGAAACAATGTTGCAGAAATATCTCCTGCAATATTGCACAGGGCGGGCATAGCAATTTACTTGTAATGCTTCGGGAACATTCCGTGCAACGTTCCAAACGTTGCAGCGCAACGTCACTGAGACATTCCTGCAACAAAGTGTGCTGTAGGGATTTAGGAACGCAACTGCGTAAATCGTACTTTTATACGCTATGACATAAGGAGGCTTATAGCAATTTAATTTGTTGTTTAAAAATTAAACAGGTCATAGTTTTACATATTTTGAGGAGTGTATCAGAGGCTTCCGCGCACTGTTTCTCAAATTCCACCTCTGCGGGCCAGGGTTGGTCACGCTGTCTCTGATCGTGATAAGGCCGAGGGCTTTTCAGTCCTTGGCTTGCCTTTTCCGGCTGAGGTCGGTGACTGCATCACCCAAATTCATTCTAAACCTAATTCTTGCCCCTGGGTGGACTTCTTCATCACGGTGGAAGTGGTAAGTACTGCTATCACGAGAATGCGTCACAAAGAGGCTCCTGCTTCCGACAAGGTTACTCCGCTCACGCTTAAAGCGACCTCGATCAAGGTTTGACTCCAATTATATTATACCTTCAGGTATTCAATCTTCCTTGCATACTTTCGAGAGTGCTGGAAGGTAGCTAGAACATCGCCACTACCAAAACCTTGTAAACATACGCAGGAGGTGACAGGCTACAATCCTATCAACCTACTCCCGGTGATGGGAAAGGTCTATGAGAGCTGTATATATCTTCATCGTGTTGATTTCTTGGAGAAGAACGAGGTCCTGCTGCAGCATCAGTTCGACTTCAGAACTGGTCACTTGAGGACTCACCAATTCCTCAGGGTTGTTCAGTTCATCACTCATGAGCTTAACGCTCGGCGGCTATGTTTCTGCTGGATCTTACCCAAGCCTTCGATTCTTTGTGGAACCACGCTTTCCTTTATAAGCTCTACAAAATTGGACTTCCCCTCAGCTTTCTTAAATTAATTAGATCCTATCTTCCAGAACGTTTCCTATTTGTATCATTTAAAGAAGCCGACTCGGCCAGGTACCCTGTAGTGACTGGAGTCCTTCAAAACTCTATCCTTGGACCTAATCTCTTCAATGTCTTCATCAATGACATCCCTGTCAAGGACAACTCCTCATCACCTTTTCTTGGCAGGTGAATACTCTTATTTCCAGACTTCAAACTTATACAGATTCTGTTATCAATTTTTAATAATTGAAAACTCATAGTCAATCCGTCTAAAACCCAAGCTATCTTCTTTAACTGACATAAATATATCCCGACCACTCTTCTTGTCATTAGCAATAACCCCATTCCCTGATCCAGGGAAGCTAAGTAGCTTGGAATCATATTTGACAAAGCACTTACCTGGCCTCTAGCTATCCTTAACCGGATTCGCAAGGTAGAAACGACAACTGCCGCCCTACGACTTCATTTATCACCTTCTTCTTTCTTAATTCTCAAACTCCGTATTCCATTGTACAAAATTTGTCTCAAACCGGTTCTCACCTATGGTTTGCACATTTGGGCGTGCGCTCCCACATTCACTCTTAAAACAGCTAGTGTCACGCAGAATCGCATTCTCAGGATCATTCTGGCTACACCCATGAAGTACTCACCGGCTCAACTCTATCGGCAGGCCGGTGTCCAAGCTATTGATGATTTCTTCAGGCATTCGATCTCAAGATTCACGTTGAAGTCGTGTCCCCTACAGAATTAAACAGCATTTTCCCCTGACTCTTAGCGGCGGGTGAGTAGGTATAGTAGGCCGATTCTGGATCAACCCAGGGCGAAGGGTGAGGCGGGGCGAGGGAACGCGCGCGCGAGCACACACACACAAACGTGGGAGGGGTGGGGGAGGGGGAGGGGGGGGTGGTACCGCCGATGCTCATCCTCTCGGCCCGTGGTCAAAACATGCGGAGGTATTACGCGTAGAAGATGCAAGTCGAAACCTGCATTTCGGTATAGCCGCAAGGACAGATCGCGCCCGCGAACAAAGAGTGTGAGAGAGAGGTAAGATATGAATCTATCCTTCTCCCTCTAGGGGCATAGGCAAAACATACGGCGGTACGACGCGTAGGAGATGATGCAAGTCGATACCTGCGTTAAAACATACAACGATGGAGGTACACTTCCGAAAATAATGCGCAGCATCTTTGCGCGCGATATCCCCGAACCACGAAAATTCAAAGCGAGCCAACACGCTTCTATCTATCGTTCGAAGGCGCGATTGCTGCGACGAGCGAACAAGGAGTACGAGAGAGATGCTAGATATTATTGTACATCTCTCTTTCGTTGTCGGCAGGCGATCAAAGAAAAGACGGCGGTATTCCGCGTAGAAGATGTAACTCGAAACCTGCGTGGTTATCGCACCAGAAGCGTGTGGAAAACATGTAATTGTAACGATAGAAGGTACCGAGAATTACGCGCGGTAGCTACCGAGATAATAGGATGAATAATGCGCATATGACTTAAGGTATGATTGCATGTGTTATTCCATTGGTTCGTAAATGTAGGGGCAGGGAGATGTCAGGTAGGGATGGTAGTATGTAAGGCAGCTCGCATCTTCGACAGGACAAAATCATGAATGGTAACGCGTCGGAAGATTTGTGTGATATAATCGTTGCTAGTATCGTGTTTTTAAAAAAAGTATCTAGTGAAGTGTTACATACGTTGACGATAATAATAATAAATGTGACCGACATCCTGACGCGAATTTGACTACGTGGCGGAAACATGTCGCGGAACGATATACAGTCTGTTATATCAAGTGATAACATACGCGCAAACAACATGGATACGCTCAAGAACGCGTTCCTGCTTTTGGCTCGAATGTCCGAACTTTTGAGGACCATCGCGGAATTTCGCGAGTGGATGGACAGGTGCGACGAGACCGTACGGCACATGGTCGCGTATCAACGAGGCGAACGCGTGCCGGTGTGGGAAAAGCAGCGGATGGTGTCGCTGCTCGCGCGAACGCAAACATTGCGCGCGATAGTGCGAGGACGATTATCGCGAGTAGGGTGCGGGGTCGCCGCTCGAGCGACGGCACCCAAGGTCGTGTGGGAGGAACTCGAAACCGCGTTCGAGAAACGTTTGTTGACCGGCACTGTGATAAACGTCGGGATCGCCGGTCCACGCAAATTCTTCGAGAATGCCCGTCGACTGGTGATTTCTCGCGTTACGAACGCCATTACGGAGCATCGCAGCGTATCCGCGAACACCGTTCTCATTCATATTGCGGGACGAGACTGACGTAAAGAGTTTCGCGACACGTAATCACGTACTGTTCATGACATCGAACGTTCGCGAGTGGTACGCGACGCAAGTGATCGCTCCGACGTTGGTCGCGATGGAGGAGTTTCAGGGGCGAGAGAGTGGCTGGACATTACGGGCGGTACAGAATCTCCTGATAAACATAAACAAACATAATCCGTTGCGCGCCGGTTGCGACGTACCGCTTCCGCGAGCAGTCTTGGTAAAAAAAGCGGTGGTGAACCTGCAGTGTAAAGAGAACGCGTGTTTTTTGTGGTCGGTCGTCGCTAGTCTGTTCCCGGCTGATACGAACGTTAATAAGATGACGTCGTATCCGCATTATTCAACGGTGCTTCGTACGGATGGCGTGCAACTCCCCATGTCCATGGAACAGATACGGAAATTCGAGGTGGCCAACGAAGTGTCCGTGAACGTGTATCTATGGGACAACGAGGACGGCTGCGTGCCTCTACGCGTGTCCAGTAACAAACGCGAAGGGAGACACGCGAACGTGCTGCTGGTACAAGATGGAAAGGATTCGCAGCGATATCATTTCACCTGCATCCGCAATCTCTCCCGGTTGATTTCAAGGCAACTCAGCAAACACGGACATCAAATGTTCGTTTGCGATAGGTGAGCAAATAAGAGTAATAATTACAAAAAAATATTCGAGTGATACGTAACGAGCGAAGCGTTTACAGTGTTTTTTGTTTCCGTACATGTTTCAGGTGCCTCAACTTTTTCTCCTCGGCGGAACGATTGCAGCGGCACACCGCAGATTGTCTGCGCTTGAACAAGTGCGCGGTGCAATTGCCGTTCGAAGAGGAGAAAATTTTGAGGTTACGGCATCACGATCGCAAGGAACGTGTACCATTCGTGATCTACGCGGACTTCGAGTGTTCACTGGAGCCGATTGAACAACCGGCGATGGATCGTCGTCGCACGTACGCGTACTAACGGCACAGAGCGCACAGCGTGGGGTACATTGTTCCGACGACCCGGCTCTGTGCGGGTACCGAGCGCGTCGCAGTGACACCGACTGTGTGCAGTGGTTTGTGCGCGAACTGCGGGAATTCGCGAACGTTGCGTACTCATGGTTGTGCGTCAAGAAACCGATGACGCTGTTAACGCAGCAACAGTGGACGAGTTTTTACGGGGCTACCGCGTGTCACGTGTGCGGAGGACCCTTCGACCGAGACGAGGACGATGCGAAAGTGCGCGATCATTGCCACTCGACGGGCAAGTACAGGGGTGCGGCGCACAGATCGTGCAACTTGCGCTATCAACGTTCGTGCACGATACCTGTGGTGTTCTACAACCTGTCCGGCTACGACGCGCACTGCGTCAATAAGGAGTTGGCAGACGCGTTCAAGGGAAAGATCAACATCCTACCGATAACGAAGGAACGATACATATCCTTTACGAAGAACGTCGAGGACCTCAGGGGCGAACGCAAGGACTGGCGAAAAATGTTGAAGTTTCGATTCGTCGATTCGTTCAAGTTCGTGGCCACGAGTCTGCAGAAACTCACGTCTGATCTCGGGAAAGACAAACTAACGATTCTCAGACGCGAGTTCGAACATCTCCCTGACGAACAATTCGATCTCCTCACTAGAAAGGGGGTCTTCCCGTACGATTACGTGGCGTCGTACGACAAGCTGAACGATACGCGACTGCCGCCTCGTGACGCGTTCTACAATCGTCTGAACGATAGCGATGTGTCGGAGACTGATTACGCGCACGCAACCAACGTGTGGAACAGTTTTCGTATACGGACATTAGGCGAGTACAGTGATTTGTATTTGAAGACGGACGTGTTGTTGGTTGCAGACGTGTTCGAAAACTTTCGTATGGACTCTATCGCGAGCTACGAACTGGACCCTGCGCATTACTGTACGTTACCGGCGTTCACGTGGGACGCGATGTTGAAATACACGCGCGTCGAAATGGAACTGCTCACCGACGTGGACATGCTGCTGTTCGTGGAGCGAGGTATACGCGGCGGCCTGAGCCAGTGCTCGCACAGGTACGCTCGCGCCAACAACAAGTACCTGCCGACGTCGATGTACGACGCGTCGCAACCATCCACGTACTTGATGTACTTCGACGTGAACAACCTGTACGGATGGGCGATGTCACAGGCGATGCCGCGCGGTGGATTCCGATGGCTGGATGACGACGCGGTTGCCGCTTTGGACGCGAACTCCTTGCCGGAGGACGACGGACCGGAGGGCTACCTGCTGGAAGTGGACCTGGAGTATCCGCGGGAGATTCACGACGAGCACGCGGACCTTCCGTTCTGTCCTGTGCGCGAGCACGCGCCCATCGGTAAGCAGACGAAGCTGATCGCCACGCTGCGCGACAAAGAACGGTACGTGATCCACTATCGGTACCTGAAGCAGTGCATTCGACGCGGACTTCGCGTATCGAGAATTCATCGCGTTCTGCGGTTCGATCAATCGCGTTGGTTGCGCGTCTACATCAACTTGAACACGGAGTTGAGGACGCGAGCAACCAGCGATTTCCAGAAAACACTGTACAAGCTAATGAACAATGCCGTGTACGGTAAAACGATGGAGAACGTTCGAAATCGAGTGGACGTGCGACTGGTGACGCGGTGGGATGGACGTTACGGCGCCGAATAGTTGATCGCGAAACCAAATTTCTACAGTCGCGCGATATTTTCCGAACACTTGGTCGCTATCGAGATGCGAAAACTAAAAGTGAAATTCGACAAGCCCATATACGTGGGCATGAGCGTGTTGGATGTGTCCAAGGTGTGCTTGTACGAATTCCACTACGACTACATGTGCGCCAAGTTCAGTGATGGGTGCAAAGTGTTGTACACGGACACCGACAGTCTCATGTATCTGCTGCGGTGCGAGGACGCTTACGAGCAGCTGAACAGTGACGTCAGTGCGCGATTCGACCCGAGCGATTACGCGGTGGGCAACCCGTACGGTATGCCTCGCGTAAACAAGAAGGTGCCGGGACTCATGAAGGACGAGAACAGCGGTTCCATGATGACGGAGTTCGTGGGACATCGATCTAAGATGTACGCGACTCAAGTGCGTGACGCGTCGTCGTCGGCGGGAACGTCCGAAACGAAAAAAGTGAAGGGGGTGAAGAGAAGTGTTGTAACGAACGAAATACGTTTCGAGGACTACGTGAGGTGTCTTCTCGAGCACGCGGAAACTACGGTACGACAGAACCATATTCGCTCGCGATTACACGACGTTTATTCCGTGAACGAACTGAAGACCGCGCTCAGTCCGTACGACGATAAGCGTTACGTTCTAGCCGATCGGATCGAAACCCTTCCGTGGGGACACTATCGGGTTCCCGAGTGCGACGACAGTGATAGTGATAGTTATATGTATATGAAGATACAATAGTTATATGTATATGTAGATTCGTAGTAATGTCGCTTACGATATATATTTTGCTATTTATACAAGTATGATACACTGTATGAACGTAGAGGGGGTTTTTATTGGGTAGGCCAGAAATGGAGAGTCCCACATAAACCCGACATAACTGTTGTCGGGGTATGCGTAATGCATTTTCCCATCTTCAAAAAAAAAAAAAAGTATGCAATGGATGAACGTAAAATTTTTTTTCTTAATATACCTATGTATAGTATTACACACACTCACACACACACACACACACACACACACACACACACACACACACACACATTCATGTAAATAATGTATAAGTATCGTAATATATATATATATATATATATATATATATATATATATTATGCTTTATTTTTTTTGTTAAATACAAAGAATGAAATAAACGATATAAATGTATATGTATGTGTATTTAAGTAATATTAATAAAGAACCGCTGTTGCGTCACAGAACATCCTTTTCCCGTATCCACGAGTTCGTGGACGAGTCGAATCCCAACCATTTCACGTACACCTTGGTACCCTTGCGACGAATAATCTTCTCGATCAGATATACGTCCGGATTCGCGACCGAATGCAGTTCGTGCTCGTAGAATCCGCCCGAGATCGGCTCGCCCGCGGAATCGCGTAGAATGTACGTGACAGGACGCGTTCGTTGTACAGCGGTGATTTCGAACATCTCGGTCGACCAGTTCGGCGTGTATCCCCACACGAAAATCGTCTTGAATTTGCTCACGCGTACTTTGTCGCCGACGCGGAATTTGGCGCATCGTCGTAGTCGTTGCTCGACACCCGGCGATACGATGGACGGTAAACGAGTGGCGGAGGTCACGTCGACGGGTCGCGCGTTGGTCGTGCGATGTTTACGATGATTGTAGGTACGCACGAGCGACGGTAGCAGATCCAACCAACGATAAGAGGCGTTCAAGAAGAATTGTTTCCACATCAGATTCTTCAGCGTGCGATTGAAACGCTCGACGCTCGACGCTTTCATCACGCTGTACGTCGAGTAGTGGTTGATTCCGTGAGTCTCGCGCAACGTTGAAACTCCGCGTTGTAGAACTCCTTTCCCATGTCGGTTTGTAGGTTTCGCGGACATCTGCCGCTTCGTCGCAAAACGGTCGCGAAAGCCTCGGTCACGTTGCGTCCGCTTTTCGTATTCACAGGCACGGCCAACGCGTACTTGCTGAACGTATCGATGATCGTGTGTATGTAGTTGTAGGCTCGATTGTGGGTGGCGTACGCGCGCATTTCCACCAAATATGCATGCCACAGATCGTCGTATCCTCGAGTAACTACGCGTCTCCGTGGGAACGTTCGTCTCGCTGGAGCGTGCAGTTCGTCGACCAGTTGTATTCGCTCCTTACTCGCGCCCATAGCGACGATAGCGACGGTAACGTTCCACGACAAGCAACAGATTCTGCACCAGGCACTCGAAGCACGTACGGTGTGGACGGAGTTTGTCGTCGTCGTCGCTCATCGTGACGCTTCCTTGCTTTTCTGTACTTCCGCGATCAATGTCGCAAGCACGTCGAGTCTATCCTGCAAGTGATCGAATTGTTGTTCCAGCGTGGTATTTATCGAATTCTCCGAATCACGGATGCGTCTCTCCATGGCGGTATTTATCGCGATCGTCAAAGCGTTCAGTCGCGTCGTCGCCGATTCGTTCACGTCGTCCACGTATCGTTTCGTCGCAGCGTCGGAATCCTCCTCCGATTGCGCCACGCGAGGTATCTTGCGTTCCATCGCGTAGAACGTTTACGGATCGGTGCCCAGACACAGCGCGTTCTCTCGCACGTGATTCGCGACGTACAGAATCCGCGAGCGAATCGTCTCCGTGCGTCGATCGTTGTCGTCGTCGGTACTACCGTGCAAAGGTGCTCCAAACTTGTTGACCGACATGTTGGGTGGGCGGTGATCGCGAACGAGACTGACGCGTCGTCGATCCGACCGATCAATTTACGAAGAGACCGGCTTCGAAAAGTTCCTCCAAGATGGACGCGATTTCGTTATCGTGTGCGGTGTGTCCGGCGTCGCGCGACGCCAAGAGCAATCGTAGTCTATCGACCAATTCGTGTGGATCGTCCCAGTACACGTAATCGATCGCGTTATCGGTAACCGTCATCGCGTCGTCGATGGTTAATCCTCGACCTTCGTGCGTGACGCTGTCGCCAGAAGCTCGGTCTCCACTGCGCAACAACACCGACACGATCTTCCTGTACTTGTAGCCCTTGTTGCCTAGCGTAGGTTTGCTAGCCGAATGGTCCCGTCGATGCGCGTTCGTCGCCACCAAGATGTCGCGGTACGCCTCGAGATCAGCGTTCGTGTACGCTTGCTTGTTAGGCACTCGCATCAACAGCAGTTCGTACAAGCCTCGCGTAGCAGCGTATCGCTTGCCTTTCACGCCAACGTCGTCGTTCTCACCGATAGCGCGCACGGAATCACCGATCATCAGTTGTTCTTCATCGTCTAGGTACACGCCGTACACGTTGTCGATGAGTTTCTTAGTGTCGGTGAAGAACAAGCGCAGATATTCGCGTGATAGCGGCCCGCTAACGTTTCGAGTGTACGCGTCGAGGTTTTCGACGGTGGTGGTGGTTTTTGGATCGAGAACTTCTCGAATCGTTTCGTCCATCTCGCCATGGTCCGGCTCATGTTCCTCGGTTGTTTCGTAGACGGTGCTGTCGTCGTCTTCGTCGTTCGAATTCGGAAGTGGAGTCGTTTCGGGCAGTATCGTCGCTTCGTCCGTGGACGGAGTAAAGGATAATCGTTTCTTCGAACGTTGCTGCTGCTTCCGCTTGACGATCGATGACGTCGCTGGACTCGTTTTCCACGTCGCGGTGTTCTCGACCAAATGTTTCAGCGGCTCGACGATAGGACGCGCGCTCTCCTCCGCAGCAGCTTTCGTCGCCATTTTACAGATTTTCAGGCTCATGTATTTCCGTCGTATAGCGGCGCTGATTTTAACAATTTTCTTCTTCGTCTCGACCTCTCGCGGTTGTTGTTGTTGTTGTCTACGACGTCGTTTCTGTTGTATGTCTCATTGTTGTTGTTGTTGCGCGATCTCAATGTTGACACCGCTGGTGGCTGCTTCCTTAGACATCCTGGTGTGTGTGTGTTCCTCGACGAAGGACTCGCGATCTACTGAGGTTCGCGAGCTATCACGAACTCGTTAAATCCTCGTCGATACCGACCATCGTACCTGGCACGGTCCTCGTCGATGACCACGAAGTCGTAGCGTCGTTTCCAACATCTGGCGCACAGGTCGGTGAACGCCTCGAACGTCATGTCCATGTTCGCGTGATCGTTGTACACGCGACGTAAGTTCGTCCCGTCCTGTTTGAACAGCACGAGAAAATTCGCGTTGTCTCTGATCAAGTGTTTCGGTATTCGCTCGTACCATTGACACAGGTAGAAGCAATCCACGATCGCGTGCCTGCCCATGGAGGAGAATTCGCGGATCGCCGTCTGTTCGTCGCAGGCCACGTCGTCTAACACGGAGATCGAATCGGGCAGAGCGTCCCTCAGCGGGACGATCTCAGCGGTATCCGCGAGTAGGGAAAGTACCCGAGTCCTCCGACGCGCGACAACACTCGCTCCAGATACCGATACTTTGGCTGTCGCAACGATTTCGAGTACACGTATACGTTCTCGAAACGCAAACCGTTCGGACTCTCCAGCAGGCTGAGAAGCACGTTCGTTTTGCCGCACCTGGATGGACCGCAGATCACGGCTCGCACACTGTTCGGCAACAACGAACCGTGCCTGCGCGAACGACTCTCGTCGTCCCACGTCGAATCCTCCAACGTCCTGTTCGCGGTCACGCGAATAGCGTTCGGTTGTTTCGCGAATCGCATGCTCTATCTCTGTGTCTCTCTCCTCACAAGCACGTAACGCCACTGCTATTTATACCCGCGACACCTGTCGAGCGAATCAGAATCGTATCGCTCCTCGAATCGATCGCTATCGAAGAACTGTCGACTTACGATTGGCGTTGCGTCTCCGTGTATCTGCATTTTCACGCGTATGGTTGCGGTAACGCGTAGACCAACGAAGAACAGCAAGACAGGATCGGGACTCATGAACACGTTTATAAATCGTTTACCGTTCGAACTAAACATTCCGGGATATCAGTTCTGCGGACCGGGGACGCGTTTGTCGAAGTGATTGGCTCGCGGCGACGAAGGCGCGAATCCGCTGGACGCGGCGTGTCGAGAGCACGATATCGCGTACTCTCATCGAAAGGATTTGGAGGGACGACACGAGGCGGATCGAGCGCGAGAACGAGCGTTCGCGAACGACGCGACTTTTGGTGAAAAAGCCGCTGCGACCGGAGTGTGGGCCGCGATGAAAGCAAAGACTAAACTCGGTATGGGCATGAGACGAGGAGGAAGAAGAAGAAGAAGAGGAAGGACTACGGGACGGAAACGCAAATCCAGAGGACAACGCCGTATCCTACCGGTAGCGAAACGCGGAGGCTTTCTTCCGCTTCTACCGCTCGTGCTACCCGCTTTGTTGGCTATCGGAGCATTGGCCGGCGGAGCTACCGGTATCGCCAAAGCGGTCAACGACGCGAAGGGCGAGGACTGTATCTGGCACCGTACAAGCGCGGTGCCGGCATGAACCTGCGACCACGACCGAGGAAAAAAAAACTCCTCTCGACCGGGCTTGCGGCGGCGGCGATAACGCGACAGCAGCTACAACAACCTATGACTAACCTGCAATTAGAGCGCGAGTGCGTCGACGTACCGTTCTTTCGGGGGTCGTTTATGCGCGACAAGCTCCCCGAGCGCGTACGATCGAACGAATGCGATACCGCGAATCTGGACGAGAATCGCGGCGAAGGCACTACTGGGTAGCGTACGCGAAACGCGGATCGCGCGTGCAGTATTTCGATAGTTTTGGGAATTTGCGACCGCCCGCGGAACTGATCGACTATTTTGGACGGGGAAGAGGAAGAAAAAGAAGAAGCTTCAAATCGTTGACGCATCGAAACGCGGGTTTCCTACGATCCCTGGGATTCGTCGTAACGTACTGACGTATCACTTACACGTACATACACACGTCTAACACGATGTATACCATACTGAACATGACGAGTACACCGACGTTCGACGATCGTATCACGAAGATCAAGGTGCACGGCTACAATCCGTACGCCAACACGACGTACGATAATAACGACGAGATAAGAATACCTATTCAGCAACAAGATCTGTACACGCTCCCGTGCGAAAGTTATTTCTACGTCGAAGGACGACTCTCTTTGATGCCCGCCACGACGACTGCCGCGAGAGTTTTTCTGGACAACAATTGCGTCGCGTTCATGTTCGACTAGATTCGATACGAATTAAACGGCGTGGAGTTCGATCGTTGTAGAAATCCGGGAATCACGACCACGCTGAAACATTACGCTTCTTTGTCCGTCGAGAGGAGCAAAGCGTTGACGAACGCCGGTTGGGACCACACCATCGCACACGACCGCGACATTTTTAATAGCCCGGCGTTCAATTTCTGCGTGCCCATGAACGCGCTACTAGGATTTTGCGAAGATTACAAGCGTATCGTGATGAACGCACGACACGAGTTGATCCTGTTCGCGCGCGAGTCGATACGAACGCGATGTACGCGCCCTCTCTGTCCTCCGCGATAATACCGAAATTTGAGATACGCAAGATACAATGGCGTATGCCGCACGTCGTGCTAGAAGACACTCAAAAATTGTCGATGCTACGTCTCCTGCAAAGCGATCGACCTATCGCTATGAGTTTTCGATCGTGGGAACTGAAAGAGTATCCGTTGTTGCAAACGACAACCAAACACACGTGGACCGTGAAAGCCTCATCGCAGCTCGAGATACCTCGATACGTGATGTTCGCTACGCAAACCGCGCGAAGTTATAGAAGGCGAGCAGATTCGACGCGTGCAAACTCACGAACGTACGATTGTTTCTGAATTCCGAGACGTATCCGTACGACGAGCTGAACCTGGTTTTCGATCAATCTAAATACGCGCTTCTGTACGATATGTACGCGAAATTTACCCGTTCGTACTACGATCACGGCGAACCGTTTCTGAACACTACCTAATTTTTGCGATACGCCCCTATCGCGATCATAGATTGCTCTCGACAGAACGAGTCGGTGAAGAGCGCCACGGTAGACGTGCGAATCGACTTCGAGTGCAAAGAAAACGTACCCGCTAATACAACCGCCTACTGTCTCATCATATACGAGTGGATGATCCAATACAATCCTAGGACGAACGTAGTGCGAAAAATCACGTGATTCCAACGACTACGACTACTATACCGATGAGGATAATCGCGAAATAGTCAGTAGCTCTTCTGCAGCCGTCGGTGACACTTGTTTTACTACATATTACTATCTAACAATGTTATCTGTCGTGGTCGACCTGCAAGGCTTCAAGACCGAACGTAACACGTTCGTCGCTAAGGAAATTGCGATTCTCGCGAACAATCGCGACACGGAAACGACCATTCGTCATTGGATTTTCGAACCACCGTACTCCTACGCTCGCCTGTCATCGTTCGAAAAGCGTCAAGCGACCTGGCTCACGACGCATCATCGCGGACTTCGCTGGTCCGACGGCTGGGTGCCGTATCACAGGCTTCCAGAAATGCTCGCTCGCTCGCTCGCAATCGTCGACGCGGTGTTCGTGAAGGGAGCAGAGAAGAAGACCTGGTTATCGTAACTGCTCCTACGAACAGATCCACACATCGTAGATATCGTTGAGATGTACGAGAAGAAGAAGAAGAACAACGACGATGACACTTGCGACTCCGACCACGACGACGACGACGACGACGACGAGGATACCGATGGCTCCGACGTTGACGACGATTATTGTGGAATCGTACCTCCTGCCACGGTCGTTCCTAACCTGAAAACAATGCCCGCAAAGAACATTTTACGATGCGCTTTCCACAACGGCGGAGGTTGTATGTGCGCGCTGAAAAATGTTCAATAAATTTGGAATTATATGCACTGTGGACTCTAACGCTACACTTTCTTTTATCTTCTATATTATATATAGTATATATTCCTTATATTTTACATATTTTATGGATATTTATTGCATAAATAAACGCAATATTTTGTTATGAAAATATGTTAAGGCTTTTATTTTAACACCGACGATGGCTACCACCCACACCACCAACATACTACACTTTGCATATGTGTGAGTGCAAACCACTATAAAAGTGGTACCGATCGGTCTTGCGGACCACATTATATCGTGTACGTTCGTAGCAACCATTCGGTACAGTTAGCTGTAGTGTGTATTTTAAATGTTTAACCAACATTTCAACAACGCTTCCTACATGGGCGAAAACCACCTCAACCGCTGCAACGATACGAATTTTCCTGCTAAACAGCGTCGTCCGAATCTAAGGTACATTATATACGTCCGTATACATTTCGATTTACACGAAAACGTTCGATGCATTCACTCTACGTGTGTTTCTTACATCTGCACCATCGCCGAAGAAAACAATCTTACGAATCATGGGACGTGATTATCCATTCACATTGACCACGTACAAACGCATCGCAATTGGAATCCGTATCGATCAGGATTCGTGTCGCGTTGAAATCGCGATAGTCGACAATAAATCCATCGAACTGTGTTTCCCCATGTCTACGTGGAAACTTCTGCTGCAGCAAGAACCTGAGATACTTCAACGTCTCCGTAACGACGCAACTCCATCTCATCAAGACCCTATCGTCGTTGATCATTTACGCATCGACTTTACGCGAATCAACAATCAACAAATTGCCAAAATATCGGATGGTAGTTCCATCATGTACATGGCCGAAGCTACGTTACGGCAAATGTTCAAATACGATCGCTGCATCGATCACACGTTCTCGTGGTTGTCGGAAATTCTAGACTCCGTAAGCATCAAATACGCGTCCTTTGTCGCCATTATACGTGCCGCTACGACACCGACCGCGGACTACGAAAAACTCATTTCCGAAAGCGAATACTTCGAACCGCATTCTTTGTTAGATTGTGAATTATTAGCGTTATGCTTGGACTCCATTATACGTGATGCTCGCAACGTATCCCAATAATGTATACATGTCTATATATGCTTTACCAATAAATACTACACTTTATCGCACGAATATCTGTATTGTTTGATACATTAAACGATCCTTTCCTATCCTCGCAGGATATCGCTTATCCCAAAAACTAGTGTTCTTTCAATCTTCGTTTCTTACACTAGGTATGTTACGAGATCTAGAAACATCCATACCTCTTATTACGCATTTCGAATAACATATATTCTATTGTATAGTCTCCTGCAATGTAACTGTACTCGCGCGCACCGATACTGCGTATTATTCTCGGAAGTTGACCTTCTATCATTACAGTGATACGCTTCTGGTTCGATTATCGCGCCATAACAAACTATCAGATTCACCTTACATCTCTTACGCGTCGTACCGCCGTATGTTTTGCGTGTGTCCCTAGAGAGAGAAGGATAGATTCATATCGTACCTCTCTCTCACGCTCCTTGTTCGCGGGAGCGATCTGACCTTGGAGCGATACCGAAATACAGGTGTCGACTTGCATCTTCTACGCAACATACCGCCGTATGTTGTTGTTTCCGACCTCCGACAACGAGAGAGAGATGTACGAAAATATCATACCTCTCTCACACTCGATTCCAACGTTGCAGATATCGAGGGCGCGATCTGGCCTTGGGGAGATAAGAGAGTTGCGGATCGGATTGCGCGCACCGATGCTGCGTATTATTCTCGGATTACGCGATAAGAAATGGTATGTTTCAACTCGCATCATCTCCTACGCGTCGTACCGCCGTATGTTTCGACTGTGCCCCTAGAGAGAGAAGGATAGATTCATATCGTACCTCTCTCTCACACTCCTTGTTCGCGGGCGCGATCTGACCTTGGGGCGATACCGAAATGCAGGTTTCGACTTGCATCTTCTACGCGACATACCTCGGTATTCTCGGAAGTTGACCTTCCAGCATTATATGTTTTGACGCTGTTATTGCGCAATAGCCGTGCAGGTGTCGACTTGCATCTTCTACGCGTAATACCTCCGCATGTTTTGACCACGGGCCTAGAGGATGAGTCATCGGCGGTACCACCCCCTCCCCCTCCCCCCACCCAAAATATGTGTAGCAACCGAGGGTTACGTAATATTTAATTACATTAACTAATACGATAATGTTACTTACAATATTACTATTTAAAATTCGAAAATATCCCTAATCTCTTCTGGCCTCTCTTCTTGAATATCCTTCCCTTTTCGTTGCAGCCTTAAGGATGATATTAATGGATCCGATGAAAGTAACATCATACAGAAGAGATCTTGATTAATTCTCTGCCTTGATATTTTGCAAGTGTTGCTAAGTCTTAACCTTCGACATTCTGTGTGATTAGCCTCCTGGGCTTCCTCAGACAATTCTCCGATTGGTAAAATATAAGAACCAATAATATATTCATCATGGTTCAGAATTTTGTGAACTGTTGGTGTTAAATTTCTGTCTGGATACGTTTTTTAAAATAAATTTAGGGTAGTTCTCGCATACTTTCCAAATCTTTGAGGATATTTAAAATATTATTAAATCTCACGACAATTTCTTCTTTTATGTTTAATATATTTCCTCTAATTTTAACATTTCCGAAAAATCGTCTGGCAGTATTGCCATCGTTCGTATTTCCAAACCCTTGTTTTGGTGTGTCTACTATAAGGCCTAATCTTTCTCTAAATTCTTTTTGTATTCTTGTCTTCTCTTTTTCTCTTATTTCTAATTTTGTCTTATCCTGTTTTATATTTTGAAATCCAATAGATTTTTCATAAACAACGTTTAATAAAAACTCCATAAATCAAATCCTTGCATGTAAAGGAAATAAACCAAATTCAGCATTATGTTTCGGGGCTTTTTTGCCATGGGAATTGAATTGTTTCATTGTTTTAGAGCATATCACACATCTAGTGGTCGCTGAAGTGTCCGAAGCATGTTGGGCTACTTTTCCATCAATCATTGTGAAAAAGAGCTTGTGTTTAATTTTTATATTTTTTCCGTGTATTGTTGTGTTTGTTTCCTTTAACGCGCGTATCTCTTTTTTAAATTTGTATCTTCCAATTGAATTAACTCCTTGGTTTCTTTTATATATTTAAAACTGAGTGGTCGGCAGAAATGTGTCGATGATAGCATGGGATTTTTCCATACTTCGGGGGCATTTTCTTCACTATCTGCAGCAAAATTTAACCTCAGCGGAACTAATGAAGTTATAAATAAATTTGCATCGGAAATGTCATTAGCACTTATGAAAAATGCTTGTTTATATTGATTCTGACCCGAGGATGCATCAAAACCATACTTAGAATACAATATCAAATCAGCAGAATTTAATTCAGCTATTTCTTCTGGTAGCTTAGTTTGCAGAATTCTTTTAGTAGTGTGATCCAACAAATTTTGAAGAGTACATTCTGCCGATATTTCCGTGGCTTTCCAATTGTCTGGCACTGAATTCTTCTTTGTTTCCGTAATTACAGAGTAAGGGGAACACATACTTTACTTCTTTTTTTGCAGATGTTGAGTTAGTTTCTGATATTTTGCCTTAGATAAACCTAAATCAAGGAAAATTGCCAAAGCTTCTTGAGGAGAAAAGGTATCTAATTCTGTCGGTGAAAATATGGCATCATATATTCGATCTATCTCTGATTTCTCTGCTCTTTCGATAGCCTCTAAAATTTTTGCTCTTTTATAATCGTGATTTTTTTTATAATTGGAGATGATAATTTCTGGCATATCTATTCCCAAAGTGGACAAATTTTGGTTTATTTCAATCCTTTTTCGTCTTTTTGACCTGTCAGCACTCTCTTCATACGATTTCTTTGGTCGACCTTTTGAGGTGCTCGGTATCGGTACACTGGCTATTTCATTTAGACCTTTTATGGAGAAAGTTGTTTCCAGCCATCAAGAATTCTTCGTCAAAAACATTCCTTTTTTATAATATGAAGATTTGTATTTACTTTTTATTTTATTGTAAATTCTAGCAAGGTTAATACTAAAGAATCGTGGTACATCTTCGTATTTAACTCCACACTTTTCCGCTATCTTATTAACATTTTTTTTTCACTAATACTAGTTTCATCTATAAAGATATTAAATAAAAATTTATATGTATACTCCATTTTTATAACTATTATGCGAATACCATACTGAACTCAATTAAACTTATTTCAGAATAATTCACCGCAGTAAAAGCACACCCTATCAATCACCAAAGCTGTATACTTTTCTTTAAACTTCTATATTATGCGTAAACGGTTAGAGACGGATATCATTATTTGCACACTCGTCAGGGACATATGGTAGAATAATACTACATTAACAGTCGAACGGTGAAACGTCGTGATTCTTTTGTTTCAAACAATGTAAGTAACTCCAAGACATTGTAGGTGTCTATACTTGGATCATTCTATCCTAAAACACTCAGAGTTTAATTATTTAACAAAAAAAGAAAACAAAAATATTTCAAAATATCAAGACAAAGAGTTAATCAAGATCTTTTCCGTATTATGTTACTTTCAACGGATACTTTAATATCATCTTTACGGCTGCAACAAAAGGGGAAACATATTAGTAGGTATAGTAGGCCGCTTCTAATCTAACGCAGGAAGAGGGGTGAGGCGTGGCGAGGGGAACCGCAGCGGGGGCGAGGGGAGGCGGGTGGGGGGACCGAGACTCGTGGAGGTGGAGGCCGGGACCCAGGATCACTGGAGGGGGAATGGGCCTTGAGAGCAGGTAGAAGGGGGTACCTTGACGACACGTTACGCGTTCCTCGACGATGACACGTCACGCGTTGTAGGAGGACGCGATCCGCAACCCTCTTATCTCCCCAAGGCCAGATCGCGCCCCCGATATCTGCGACGGTGGAATCGAGTGTGAGAGAGAGGTACGATATTATTGTACATCTCTCTCGTTGTCGGAGGTCGGAAACAACATACCGAAGTATATCGCGTAGAAGATGCAAGTCGAAACCTGCACGGCTATTGCGCAATAACAGCGTCAAAACATATAATGCGCGAAGGTCAACTTCCGAGAATACCAAGGTATGTCGCGTAGAAGATGCAAGTCGAAACCTGCATTTCGGTATCGCCCCAAGGTCAGATCGCGCCCGCGAACAAGGAGTGTGAGAGAGAGGTACGATATGAATCTATCCTTCTCTCTCTAGGGGCATAGTCGAAACATACGGCGGTACGACGCGTAGGAGATGATGCGAGTCGAAACATACCATTTCTTATCGCGTAATCCGAGAATAATAATACGCAGCATCGGTGCGCGCAATCTCGAGACCGCGAAATGCAAAGCGGCGACGTTTGAACGAGGAGCGTGAGAGTGGTATGACATTTTTGTACATCTCTCTCCCTCTCTATCCCTCTCGTTGTCGAAGGTCAGAAAACACAATACAGTGTTACGACGCGTAGGAGATGTAAGGTGAATCTTATAGTTTGTTATGGCGCGATAACCACGCTAAAAACATATCACTGTAACGATAGAAGGTTGATTTCCGAGAATAATAATACGCAGCATCGGTGCGCGATAATTTTGAAAGGTAAACTTTCGAGAAGGAATAATGCGCATATGACTTAAAAGATATCACGTAACAGCAGAATATGATGTGTACAAGAATAAAGCGATGTAATCGAATACTGTTTTCGGTAGTCCATTAGGCTAGAGATGATTATCAAGAGCATATTCGGTGCGAGAGATGTGATATTATTCGAAATGCGTAATAAGAGGTATAAATGTTTCTAGATCCCGTAACATACCTAGTATAAAAAACGAAGATTGAAAGAACACTAGTTTTTTTGGAATAAGTGATATCCTGCGAGTATAGGAAAGGATCGTTTAAGGTATCAAACAATACAGGTAATCGCATGAAAAACTATTGTATTTATTGGTAAAGCATATATATAGACATGTATACATTATTAGGATACGTTTCAAGCATCACGTATAATGGAATCCAAGCATAACGCTAATAATTCACAATCTAACAAAGAATGTGGTTCGAAGTATTCGCTTTCGGAAATGAGTTTTTCATAGTCCGCGGTCGGTTTCGTAGCAGCACGTATAATGGCGACAAAGGACGCGTATTTGATGCTTACGGAGTCTAGAATTTCCGACAACCACGAGAACGTGTGATCGATGCAGCGATCGTATTTGAACATTTGCCGTATCGTAGCTTCGGCCATGTACATGATGGAACTACCATCCGATATTTTGGCAATTTGTTGATTGTTGATTCGCGTAAAGTCGATGCGTAAATGATCAACGACGATAGGGTCTTGATGAGATGGAGTTGCGTCGTTACGGAGACGTTGAAGTATCTCAGGTTCTTGCTGCAGCAGAAGTTTCCACGTAGACATGGGGAAACACAGTTCGATGGATTTATTGTCGACTATCGCGATTTCAACGCGACACGAATCCTGATCGATACGGATTCCAATTGCGATGCGTTTGTACGTGGTCAATGTGAATGGATAATCACGTCCCATGATTCGTAAGATTGTTTTCTTCGGCGATGGTGCAGATGTAAGAAACACACGTAGAGTGAATGCATCGAACGTTTTCGTGTAAATCGAAATGTATACGGACGTATATAATGTACCTTAGATTCGGACGACGCTGCTTAGCAGGAAAATCCGTATCGTTGCAGCGGTTGAGGTGGTTTTCGCCCATGTAGGAAGCGTTGTTGAAATGTTGGTTAAACATTTTGAATACGCACTACAGCTAACTGTACCGAACGGTTACTACGAACGTACACGATGTAATGTGGTCCGCAAGACCGATCGGTACCACTTTTATAGTGGTTTGCACTCACACATATGCAAAGTGTAGTTTGTTGGTGGTGGGGATAGTGTAGTTGTACACAGTATGGAAAAGAAAAAGGCAAAGGTGAAAAAACGTGACGATAGGGGAAAAAACAGTGCAGGAAGAAGTGTACAGTGAGAAATGTATAATGAGAAGAATATAAATGGAAGAAGCAAGTATCGATGTATGAAGTATTCACGTAAAAAGAAAAAAATATACATCGTGGGAACCTATCGATAGTAACATGGTAGGTATATATGTTGGCTCGAGGGTGTGGAAGCACACGTGAGCACAGTTCTGAAGCAACGAAGAAGAAGAAGAAGGATAGTGAGAAGAAGAAGAAAGAGAAGAACAATGCCTGTAGAGTGAACAACGATCGAGTTATCCAAATGACCACTTACGACTGGGATGCTAGTATATCCCTACTCGCGAACCACCCCTACCATGCGCGCTGCTTATCACAGTCTTTAAAAACGTGAACGGGTCACCGCGACGACTCATTAGAAGTGTTAATCAGGAAGCTGTTCGCCGACAGGAACGAGTTGAAGAAATATATACGGCAAGTATTAGTTTTTCCTATCTCGTACAAAGTTTAACGTAAGATATATAGTGAGAAAGAGAGAATATTAGAAATAAGTATGATGTACGGTGTTGTCATTCTGTTTTTTTTTTCATTGCATGTGCTGTTTGGACATCGTCGGTGAAGATCATCCCTCCCGAGGAAGCTGGCGTCCCGAGGAAGCTGGCGTCCCTCATCGCGGAAGATGCCATTCCCCCGAAGTGTGTGTTTTTGTGTGTGTTTACGCCGATGTGAGTAGTGCTAGAAACACCCGTATGTCTCTCACTCCTTGTGTCAAACACATATATGTTCGTGTCTTTGCACCATGAGTGAGGTACGTATTGGTGGTATATGTCCAACAACACATAACAGTAGTGACAATCGTTTTCCGTGTAAGTACCATTCAGCCATACATACACCCCCCCCCCCCCATAAACATGACTCATGTATGAAAGAAGCTAATTCCCTTTAATTCACGAAAAAAGTTCTCACGCAAAGATTGTGAAATCAACTTTGCTTATTCCAACTGTATTCTCGTTCTCCGTTCGAACACTGATTCCTCTGTCACTTTTTATACTTGACATTTCTTTATTGGCCACAAATCAATTCAGTGCTCAGATTTTCAGCTTCGGTTTTAAGGAATTAGCGGGCGAGGCCTGTAGTTGACACAAAAACTTTTATAAGAGGGACATCTTCTGTTAAAAATGTCGTATGAAAATCGTTTTACGATGGAAAATAATAAAAACTTGGTAGAGACTAATTTAAACGAATCAAAGTCGGTAATAGATTAATAGCACATTCGCCAACCTGCACTAGTGATATGAAACATTTTGTTTTAAGTCGACTTCATAGTTTTTTCTTATACAACGCCCGCTAATTCCTTAAAACAGAAGCTGAAAATCTGAGCACTGAATTGATGTGTGGCCATTAAAGGAATGTCAAGTATAAAAAGTAACAGAGGGATCAGTGTTCGAACGGAGAACGAGAATACAGTTGGAATTAGCAAAGATGATTTCACAATCTTTGCGTGAGAACTTTTTTCGTGAATTAAAGGGAATTAGCTTCTTTCATACACGAGTCATGTTTATGGGGGGGGGGGGGGATTTCATCACTTTTTTCATAATTTGTGAATTTTTGTTGTGTTGATCTTATCAAGCTAATGTACCGCCAGTCACTCTCTAGGAAATTTCACCACAAAGATATATATAAATCAAATTTGTATCATAATAACAGCAAACCCAATGGCCACCTGTACTATCAGACCAATTTTCGGTCGCTTGGTCAAGATCTATTTAATGAAGAATAAAATCGATCCGACGACTACATAATTTTATTGTTTGAAGCTATTTTTTATAAAAATGGCCGGCCATTGACAGCTAATATTCTGGATTTTGTTTATACACGCCGGCCTCAATATTTTTTGCCTGGTTTCGTTAAAAAATCGCTCGTTCGTTCCATTCGCGGCCTCCCCTCGATAGAGCTAAATCTAACGTAGAAGTACAAATAATACTTTTTTGTCCTCGACTTTTCCATGTATGTACTTGAGGGGGGTAAGGCAGAGGAGTGACATTATAAGATTTCTGGAAAAATGTTTTTGGAAAGAACGGTTTTCAGGAGAAAGGGAATTACAGTATTGTCTTCGTATGGGTTCGGTTTGATACACACGATGTGGGCTTTTCGCTATTTCCACCACTTCTGTCTCACTCTTGTCCGGCGAAGGCGAGAACGAAATGGAACGAAAGCGAGCGAGAGGCATTAAAAGCGAGCGAGGACGGTACGAGATAGACGACGCGTTGATGCTTTGTCTCGTTCCGTCTTTCGGACACCTGACACTCCGTCCTTTGCATTGCGCCGGTCGCGCACGCCCGCCGCGCACGCAAAGCGTTTCATCTCGCTCCCCTCTTCGGCCAGAAAGAAGCGAGAAACGACCACTCGGAATTAGGGCTCTGTTCACGAAACGAGCTCAACGCCGGTCCCCACCAGCGAACCCTCCGGGAGACAATACTGTAGCTTCTTTCATACATGAGTCAATAAATAAAATTAATGAATGTTAATCCATACTTTAATGTACAGAAATACATGTATTTACGAAAATATGGTGTACCTATATACCAATTTATTTTTTTTCTCCTCTAATTTATACATTTTTCTATATTTATAGTAAAATTCGATTTTGTACATACATATTTCTTAAACTCTAAAATAAAATTATACATGAAAATGTGCTTCTTGCATGTGGTCGTGCAGCAGGGTTATTTTTTCTAAATGTCTTCTGCTTCCATTATCTGTAAATATATAAAAACCACATTTTAGTTACAACTAAACGTAGAACTTCTAGAAAAAGAGTGGATTTGTGCTAAGTGTAGAGACTACATAATGTGTCCAAAGGAGATGACAGCGTATGGAAGAAGGTCCTGTTACAGGAAATTTAAATGCTAATGGTAATTCAGCAAAAATGAACGAAGAGATACAATATACTGTTAACGCACAATGGCTATACTACCCTCTTTAGTTAAAATGTCCTATCTAGCATTTTTAAACAACCAAGAAAACTGAAGTTTTATCATTTAATTTGTACCATCCTTATTTTCCTTCATTCAAATTAAATCATGTTGTCATTATTTCGTAATAACCTATGTTATATTTTTTTTATTATTATTATTATTTAATCAACGGGAGAACCCTTTAGAATACAAATTATCACAGATAAGTCAAAGATTTAGTGAAATACATAATACAAATAAAATACAATATAACAGAAAACAGAAAAGTAGAAAGTAAACAAAAACAAAACCAGTCTACATAAGGCTGCAGCGATACACAATGTTAGGCAGGTGGCAGTCGCCTGAACAGCTGATCCCGGAACGACGCGAGGGAGGCTATGAATAAATCTAAGTCCGCAGGGCACTGGTTTAACTCCTCCATAGCTCGGTTAATGGGATCGGCGGTGTAATGGTGGTAATCCGGTACGCGCGGTACGAAGAGAGGCCTAGGACGCAGTGACCGTTGCGGAGCATGAAAACTAATCAATGAAACAAGCTCTTGGCAGTTTATCTGACCATGGAAAACTTTAAATAAGAATAAAAGATCTGAACACACACGGCGGTCACTAAGAGTATTGAGCCTCGTCTTTCGCAAGGCTGAACTATAATCATGGTCATTGAACCGCATTGGGCAACCTGATGTCCTCATGGCTAGCCTTAGGAACTTGTGTTGGACCCTTTCAATAGCACTGGCATACAGCTTATGCTTAGGGCTCCAGACAACCGACGCATATTCAACCTGCGGCCTTACAAGTGCGACATATAACAATTTCAAAGTCCTAATCCTTTTAAAATGTTTCGCGAACCGGGCGATAAACCCAAGGGTTTTCATTGCCTTGCAAGTGATGCTGCGATAATGATTACGAAAATCAAGACCCCCCGTAAACGTAACACCGAGGTCTAAGACCTCCGCAACCGCAGTTAAGGTGGTATCACCTAGCATATAGGACGAAGGAATACCATTGACAGCCCTATGGGACTTCATTAACAAACATTTCGCAGCATTTAGCTTCATCCTATTGACGGTACACCACTGCTCGAACCTACTGAGATCCGCCTGCAATAGAACCACATTGGAAGCACCACTGATAGTGCGGAAAATTTTCAAATCGTCCGCATACATAAGGAATTTACTGTGCAGGAAAATCTCACCAAGATCGTTAATAAAGAGAAGGAATAGGAGAGGACCCAGGTGCGATCCCTGAGGGACACCAGAGGTCACATTAACTGGATTCGATAAACGATCTCTCACCCTAATAACCTGCACACGGCCTTCAAGGTAGCTAACAATCCACAAAAGGAGCGGTCCATTAATCCCGATTGAAGCTAATTTATGACGCAGGATACCATGATCCACCGAATCAAATGCCTTCCGGAAGTCGGTGTACACAGTATCAACTTGAAGACCGGTATCCAGTGCAGCAGATACGAAGCAGTGGTATACCGCCAAATTGGTTGTCGTCGACCGCCCAGGAACAAATCCATGTTGTTCGTCGCAAATAACGTTCGCGAGGCAGGGCGTTAGTTGCTCCGTGATAATTTCCTCAAAGATCTTAGGCATGACCGATAATTTGCATATCGGTCTATAATTTCTAACGTCGGAGCGGTCGCCTGCCTTGAAAACCGGGGTAACTAAAGTGGTCTTCCAAGCTGACGGAAAAGTCCCCCTGGATAATGAGGAGTTCAAAATATGCCAAAGGGGCCGAGCAAGAATGAAGCGACACTCCTTTAACAACCGAGGGGGGATTCCATCATACCCTGGGCCTTTCGATTGATCTAGCGACTCGAGCTTGGTATAGATTTGACCAATAGTGATGGATAATGAGTGAATATTTACATCACTATACGATGACGAAGCGGGATTCAAGGCAGGCGCCTCCCCAGCTTGAGGATTATATACAGAGCCAAAGAAATCGGCAAAAAGATTAGCAGCAGTCATGTGCGACGAAGCATAATTACGGTCAAGGTACACCTTCCCAGGAATTCCATGACCAACACATAGTATTTACAAATTTCCAAAAGTAGGATACATCATCCAATACCGCATTCTCGACGTTGTCAATATAAATACGGTGATCGCGCGATAGGGCCAGCTTACACTTCGACCGGAGACTGGAGAAATTTATGTAATCGCTAAAGGCGCCAGACCGTTTAAAGGCTCTATGCGCCATTTTCTTTTGTCGGATCAGAGATCTTAAGCTCGGGGAAAACCATGGCGGAAATGTGGATCGGACCACGGACCTGACCGGAATGAAGGCTTCGACTGCCTGATTGATATGACCATACAACCGCTCAAGGGCTACACTTGGCTCAATGTCACGGGTCTCCTTATCCCAATCTATAGTGTTAAGATATTCACATACATTGGGGAAATCGCCCCGCTTAAAGTCCCTGTATTCAAAGTTTTCACCACTAAGGTCAGGATCTGATGCTAAGCCCCTAAACAATGCATACAAAGGTGGGTGGTACGCGTCAGGTTCAATAAGCGCATCAATGACTCGGTCAACAGTGACATTAGGACAAGAGACGAAGATGAGATCAAGCATACCATCAAAGTGATTAAAATCCGTGTTAACTTGAGTTAGGTTGCAGTACCCCGCACAACCAAGGAGGAGGTCAATAGCAGCCGATTCTTTAGACGATATCCCCGATCTTCTAATGCACGCTTGAGCTGAGTCATTGAACCATATCACATGAGGGAGATTAAAGTCGCCATACAGACAGAAAGTGTCTTGACTGTATTTATGAAATAATTCCGTGACTGTGTCAATATGACTAGCGTAAAGTGACGGCTGGGAAGCAGGCGGTATATAAACGGAACCCAGTATTACATGTTTATTGTTTTGAAGATATGCTCTGACATAAACTTGTTCGACCTCAGAACAGCTGACTCTGACAGAGCAGGAAGGCATCGAATTTTTGACAGCGATGAGGACACCGTCACCTCTTGTACAACAGCTAGTTCGCAGGGATCTATCCCGCCTATAAACCGTATAGTTCCGCAACCCAAGTTCATTTGAAGATATCGCAGACGTAAGCCAGGTTTCGACCAAAATGATAACATCGTATGACACTGCCGATGTGAGGACAGAGTTAATGAGAGTGTCTAACTTAGTTCGCAGACCACGGACATTCTGAAAGTAAACTGAAGGGTACGAATTGAGTTTTTTGAGAAGAGTCTCTGCGTGACCTACTCGGCACGATCCTGGGAACACCACGAATATAGCGAATTGTCATGTGGGTCTCTCCCTGCTCGTGCAGAACCCGGAGCTTATCCCTGAGCTGTGAGCGAGTCCCACGTTGTTGCATAGTCTTGTCATCGGAGATTTTATACGGGTCTTTGTAACGATGCTAACTTTGGAGGATCTTCTTTACTTCAGCTGCTGAGTCAAGTCGGACACAGAGAGGCCTACAGGGCGTCTTGCCCGGTTTACCTAGTCGATGAACGCCCAGGGCCTGGGTTCCAAGGAGACAAATCTCACTTAGAACACCGCGAGCAGCTTCCACCTCTGCAGATCTAATAAATTCGGCCGATGATTCTTGAGGCTCCGGCATCCCGAAAGTAATGACGTTTTTAGACCTCGACTCCCTGTCGTTCAACTCCTCAATGACGTCCTCAGTTGAGGATGTGGGCAGCTGTTCCGCAGAGATGACCGGATTATCTTCAAGCGCCTTGACGCGCACGGACAGCGAGACCATATCCGCCCTCATAACACCCAGATCAGCCTTAATACTTGTTAAGATGTCCTCCCGAAAAGCAGCTAGCTTCAAATCCATGAGATCACCCACTATGTCCCTGATCATATCAGCTGAAGGCAAGGCAGAGAGCGACTGGAGTGTGTCCGTAGGTATAGTAGCCAGTGATTGTGCCGGCGAGGCCGTGGGCTGGCTACCGACGGTTTGAGTCATTGGGGAACCGGCACGGCAATTCAAAAGAGTCTTGTCGAACCAAGGATGACCCGAACGACTGAGGCATGTGGGTCCAGGATGGCAAATCACCTTACATGCTGTACAGGTAACTGGGTTTGCCACAAAAGCCGAACAACCCTTACATTTCTTAGACCCGGCAGGCATTTCAAACACTGACAGACAGCAATCTCGTCGAACAGTTCAGTCAAGATCCCAGCACCGGACTACTTGTTTATTAAGAATTAGATAGCTCTGATCCTGATTATGCGTTAGGGCTTTGTTAAAATTATAAAACCAACACGTCATAGGGTTCTAAGACTGCAACCGAATAACGGTCCAACTAGCTTCACAGACACACAACCTCCAGGCACGTGTTAACGGTCACGTAATCAAAACAGACAACCTGTCACCTCAACGACTGAATACAGACTGAATTTTTGTAATAGGTATACCGGTAGGGAATGTATATTAACGTACCAATTAATTAATTGTTTTAGATAAGATATTTTAACCATTTTCAAAGTAGTTAGGTTAAATACATTAGACGGTTAATAAATCTTTACGAAGCACGTAGATTTTTCTAACTTTACTTAAAAGGTAAAAGACGCGTGGAAGTTCAAATATTTCAACATATCTCAAATTGAAAAAATGCTAGATGAAAAAATGTTAGATACGACAATTTAACTAAGGAGGGCAGTATAATAAAATTAATAATATTAATCAAATTAATTTAGTACGTTTATAGGTGTATTAAAATAAATATATTGTTAATGGGAAACTAATAAAATTAATGACTAGCGTGGGAACTACTGTGGATTTTAAATTATTACGAATGTCTTTCACAAAAGATTGAAAAGTATCAAGGGAGATGTGTTTTCAGCGTACTTTCTTCAATAATGTGACTGATAATGTGTTGTCGATTTACTTTAATTGACAAGTTTCTAGAAACTTACACGTAAGAAAATGCTTCTCTGTCGAACCTTCTCCGGATAAGTTCCAAGTCTGTACGTCTCCTTCGTTTCTATCAGCTCTACATAAAAAGTCTATTAAATAATTTGGGTTCTATAAACTGAACAAAAAAGACTATTAAAAAATTTGACGGACTTACCTTATTAATTGAGGCAATTAATAATTGAGGCAGTGTCCTATATGGTCGAAAAACTCGTGATCGTGATATTTCTAAAATTTTGATAACTGTCACTTGGCAGGTTATAATTGAGTGACAGCTAGGTGACAATTACTAGAGACCCGAACGCAGCGACTTTTTGCATTTTTCGTCAACTGCGCAACCGCATTTTCAGAAAAACCATTCCGGATAACTTCAGCTTACGAAAGGCGACATCTACTGGCGTCAAGTGTAAAAGTAAAACGTGACGTCACGAAACGTCTGACTGAAAAAAGTATCATTTTGAAAATTATTAATTTAGATAAATTCTTTTATCTTTTAGAAAAACAGCTTGATACATTAAGTAAAACGACAAATGGGTTCGAAAAAAAATAATTATTCGTTAAATCATGTTAAAACACCGGGACTATGTCATAAAATAAGATAATAAAGCCAAAATATCTGCGGGGACCTGTCAATTTCGCTATCATTCGTGTATAGAGACGTGGTCACACGGTGTGCCTATGGGTAGAGGGGGAAGGGGAATTAGCTTTCAGACGCGACCGCGTCTGTTGATATATACACCTTGATCCAGTGACACATATATTAAAGTGTATCTGGAGCAAAATGGATGAATGTATGTGCGTAATACTCTACAAGCACACGGATACAAGTCTATGGTGTGAGAACTTGACATCGATAGTGACGGGGTTGGTTTCGCACAAGTGATATGTAGATTTAATCATAACGTACGTGTATAAACCAGCTCTGCTACTATCACACACGCACGCACACCCAACACAGAACAGTGTCGTAACAGTAGAGACAATAGTTTTCGTGATCGATGATTACAAGAATCATGTGTACTAACGACCCACGCATACATATATTGAGCGTGATTCAATGATATATATATTGAAGTGTCTTTGGATTGCGGTCGATGGATGTGTGTGTGTGTGTGTATGATACTTCACAACCACACCGATACACTTTTGGACTATGCGAAGTAGACATTAATAGCGACGGGGTAAAACAATATGTGTACACTCAGAGTGTATAGAATCAAATACTCAGGGTGCACATAGTGTTTACTTCGTTACTATTATTCTGCGAAAACATCGACGGAACGAAAGAGAGAGAGAGAAAATATAGAGACAGTAAGAAGTGTATATAGAAAATAATTTCGCGTGTGATTGTATCACAATTAGTATATAAAGTTAGAGTATAAGAATACTTATGTGACGCATTGTTGTAAGAGGATGAGAAAGAAAAGAAAATAAAAAAATTTTATTTTTTAAACGTATATAAAGTGTGTCTGCAGTCTTTTTTTACATATACCTTAACATTCTATATTTCAGGAAAAAAATACGTATCATCGACGATGTATGCTGAGGAGGAGGACGAGAATAGAGGGTAAGAAAGATGTACACTTCTTCTTCTATGAATAGTAATTGTTTTATTCATATAAAGCAGTTTTGTATACGTTATACGTTTATAAAGAATAGTAAGAATAGTATGAGATACGATTAGAAGAATAAAGACTGTATACGCTTCGTAGAAAAATAATATCACAACGTCTATGATGTACGAAGAGGACAAAACCATACAGCATGCGGTCCGTAGAATCTGGAAACAGCAAAAGAAAGAAACAGTTAGGCAGTATGTAGGGTTGTTTTCACATATAATCTAGAAAGACGCCACTCACCTTAAATTTCAGATAGCATGTAGATCCATATTTTCTGAACGTTTTCTAACGCGCGCATACAACCGTCGCCGCATCTGCCGTTGTGGAAAGCGCATCGAAACGTGTTCTTTGCGGGCATTGTTTTCAGGTTAGGAACGACCGTGGCAGGAGGTACGATTCCACAATAATCGTCGTCAACGTCGGAGCCATCGGTATCCTCGTCGGAGTCGCAGGTGTCATCGTCGTTATTGTTCTTCTTCTTCTTCTCGTACATCTCAACGATATCTACGATGTGTGGATCTGTTCGTAGGAGCAGTTGCGATAACCAGGTCTTCTTCTCCGCTCCCTTCACGAACACCGCGTCGACGGTTGCGAGCTCGCGAGCGAGCATTTCTGATAGCCTGTGGTACGGCACCCAGCCGTCGGACCAGCGAAGTCCGTGATGATTCGTCGTGAGCCAGGTCGCTTGACGCTTCTCGAACGATGACAGGCGAGCGTAGGAGTACGGTGGTTCGAAAATCCAATGACAAATGGTCGTTTCCGTGTCGCGATTGTTCGCGAGAATCGCAATTTCCTTAGCGACGAACGTGTTACGCTCGGTCTTGAAGCCTTGCAGGTCGGCCACGACGGATAACATTGTTAGGTAGTAATATGTAGTAGTATGTAGTAAAACAAGTGTCACCGACGGCTGCAGAAGAGCTACTGACTATTTCGCGATTATCCTCATCGGTATAGTAGTCGTAGTCGTTGGAATCACGTGATTTTTCGCACTACGTTCGTCCTAGGATTGTATTGGACCATGCACTCGTATATGATGAGACAGTAGGCGGTTGTATTAGCGGGTACGTTCTCTTTGCACTCAAAGTCGATTCGCACGTCCACCGTGGCGCTCTTCACCGACTCGTTCTGTCGAGAGCAATCTATGATCGCGATAGGGGCGTATCGCAAAAATTCGGTCGTGTTCAGCAACGGTTCGCCGTGACCGTAGTACGAACGGGTAAATTTCGCGTATATATCGTACAGGAGCGCGTATTTAGATTTATCGAAATCCAGGTTCAGGTCGTCGTACGGATACGTCTCGGAATTCAGAAACAATCGTACGTTCGTGAGTTTGCACGCGTCGAATCTGCTCACGCTTTTCTTGAGATTATAACTTCGCTCGATTTGCGTAGCGAACATCACGTATCGCGGTATCTCGAGCTGCGACGAGGCTTTCACGGTCCACGTGTGTTTGGTTGTCGTTTGCAGCAACGGATACTGTTGCAGTTGCCACGATCGAAAACTCATAGCGATAGGTCGATCGCTTTGCGGGAGACGTAGCATCGCCAGTTTTTGAGTGTCTTCTAGCACGACGTGCGGCATACACCATTGTATCTTGCGTATCTCCAGTTTCGGTATTATCGCGGAGGATAGAGAGGGCGCGTACATCGCGTTCGTATCGACTCGCGCGTGAATCAGGATCAACTCGTGTCGCGCGTTCATCACGATACGCTTGTAATCTTCGCAGAATCCTAGTAGCGCGTTCATGGGCACGCAGAAATTGAACGCCGGGCTATTAAAAATGTCACGGTCGTGTGCGATGGTGTGGTCCCAACCGGCGTTCATCAACGCTCTGCTCTTCTCGACGGACAATGACGCGTAATGTTTCAGCGAGGTCGTGATTCCCGGATTTCTACAACGATCGATCTCCACGCTGTTCAATTCGTATCGTATCTCGTCGAACATGAACGCGACGCGAATTGTTGTCCAGAAAAACTCTCGCGGAAGCTTTCACGTCCTCGATAGTCGTCGGAGCGGTCATCAAAGAGAGACGTCCTTCCACGTAGAGATAACTTTCGCACGGAGGCGTGTACAGATCTTGTTGCTGAATAGGTATTCGTATCTCGTCGTTATTGTCGTACGTCGTGTTGGCGTACGGATTGTAGCCGTGCACCTCGATCTTCGTGATACGATCGTCGAACGTAGGTGTACTCGTCACGTTCAGTATGGTATACATCCTGTTAGACGTGTGTATGTACGTATAAGTGATACGTTAGTACGTTACGACGAATCCCAGGGATCGTAGAAAACGCGCGTTTCGATGCGTCAACGATTTGAAGCTTCTTCTTCTTTTTCTTCCTCTTGTTCCGCTCCCTGTTTTTATCAGCGTTGTCGGTGGCGGTGAAGGTGTTGCGTTTCGACGATAATGCGTGGCAGAGACCGCAGTATGAGCGGTGAACGATGATGATGATGATGAGTCGTACGTGTGATCGAACACCAACATATTAAACACTCGCGCGCTCACGTTATCTTATCGCGCGAACGTCGTTGCACGTGCAGGCGAATCGTTATTTCCTCTCCGCGAAAATCTATAGGGCGATTGTATTGATCGACGATGCGTACCGTTAGATCGTGTATCGCTCGCGCAACGATCGGTAGGTAAATGACGTGTCCCGGAGTTTCCGATATCTTATATCCCGGTGGTACGCGAGGCGAAAATTCGTGAATCGTGTGTACGGATTTGTCGTTGCTGTACGCACCGGCAGTGACGTTACACGTTACTCTGATCACGTTAACGTTTATAATGTTCACGGGTTCATCGGACTTGTACCAGATTCTCGGCAATAAGACACGCGTCGGCGAAAATCCCAGCAACGATCCCACGTTGTTCGGTTGCGTAAAGTCCACGAAGAACGAGCAGTACAGTTCGCTTTTAATGGTGTTGTTGTTAGCTCGTAGCACTAGCGGATACTTGTTGTCGTCGTCGTCGTCGTCGGTCTCGTTGTCGCCGCGTCTTCGAGGATATCGATCGAGCAGTTGACGCCTCAAGTGCTTAGCGATAGCGTGTAATTCGTAGGAGCCATGGGGGATCGTAACGCGGTCGCTAGCGGCATCGATGCTGGGGATCGCGGCGTTCTTGTTGTTGTTGTTCGTGACGAAGTAGAACGTATCGTTGCTCGAGTCGATGTTCGGTATCGTGTGAAACGTCTCCAAGTCGGCGAGTCCTAGTTCGTACTGT
The DNA here is from genome assembly GCA_029448645.1 of Andrena camellia. Classification (NCBI taxonomy): domain Eukaryota; kingdom Metazoa; phylum Arthropoda; class Insecta; order Hymenoptera; family Andrenidae; genus Andrena; species Andrena camellia. The sequence continues at coordinate 26,697,296 of CM055679.1, forward strand.
CCGTCGCTCAAATCGATCGGCGGAAAGTAATTGACCGTAAGCACGCTGCTCCGACCCGTTAACGTGAGCGTGAGCGACATCGCACCGCTGTAGGTTACGCTAGTGAGACCGAGAGAGCGAAAGTGACGCGGACGTAAGGTATCGCGTCAATTTCTCTCGGGAAGCGTCGAGGCCAAAATTCCAGAGCTTTTTGTTGCAGAAATTGTACACACAAGTGACCGCAATTCATCTGGTCGAAACGTTGAAAGCGATCGTGATTGTACTTGATCGTAGTTGTCGTAGTTTTCGTTCCCCGTCCGTAATAGTCGATCAGTTCCGCGGGCGTCGCAAATTCCCAAAACTATCGAAATACTGTACGCGCGATCTGCGTTTCGCGTACGCTACCCAGTGCGTGCCATCGCCGCGATTCTCGTCCAGATTCCCGATGCCGCATTCGTTCGATCGTACGCGCGCGGGGAGCGTGTCGCGCATAAACACCCCTCGAAAGAACGGTACGTCGACGCACTCGCGCTCTAATTGCAGGTTAGTCATAGGTAGTTGTAGCTGCTGTCGCGTTATCGCCGCCGCCGCAAGCCCGGTCGAGCGGGGTTCTTTTTTTCCTCGGTCGTCGTCGCAGGTTCACGCCGGCGCCGCGCTTGTACGGTGACAGATACAATCCTCGCCCTTCCATCTCGCGATTATGACGCATCGTTTCTTCCAGCTGTTTGCGCGAGGCCTTCGCGTCGTTGACCGCTTTGGCGATACTGGCAGCTCCGCCGGCCAATGCTCCGATAAACGACAAAGCGGGCAGCACGAGCGGTAGAAGCGGAAGAAAGCCTCCGCGTTTCGCTACCGGTAGGATACGGCGTTGTCCTCTGGATTTGCGTTTCCGTCCCGTAGTCCTTCCTCTTCTTCTTCTTCCTACTCCTCTTCTCATACCCATACCGAGCTTAGTCTTTGCTTTCATCGCGGCCCACACTCCGGTCGCAGCGGCTTTTTCGCCGAAAGTCGCGTCGTTCGCGAACACGCGTTCTCGGGCTCGTTCGGCTAGCGCTCGATCCGCCTGGTGTCGTCCCTCCAAATCCTTTCGACGGGAGTACGCGATATCGTGCTCTCGACACGCCGCGTCCAGCGGATTCGCGCCTTCCTCGCCGCGAGCCAATCGCATCGACAAACGCGTCCCCGGTCCGCAGAACTGATATCCCGCAATGTGTAGTTCAAACGGTAAACGATTTATGATCGCGTTCACGAGTCCCGATGATGTCGTCTTCTTCTTCTTCTTATTCTTCGTTGGTCTAGGCGTTACCGCAACCATACGCGTGAAAATGCAGATGCACGGAGACGCGAGGCCAGTCGTAAGTCGACGGTTCTTCGATAGCGATCGATTCGAGGAGCGCTACGATTCTGATTCGCTCGAAGGGTTTCGCGGGTATAAATAGCAGTGACGTTGCGTGCTTGCGAGGAGAGAGACAGAGAGAGAGAGCATGCGTTTCGCGAAACAACCGAAAGCTATTCGCGTGACCGCGAACAGGACGTTGGAGGATTCGACGTGGGACGACGAGAGTCGTTCGCGCAGGCACGGTTCGTTGTTGCCGAACAGCGTGCGAGCCGTGATCTGCGGTCCGTCCGGTTGCGGGAAAACGAACGTGCTTCTCAGCCTGCTGGAGAGTCCGAACGGTTTGCGTTTCGAGAACGTGTACGTGTACTCGAAATCGTTGCGACAGCCAAATTATCAGTATCTGGAGCGAGTGTTGTCGCGCGTCGGTGGACTCGGATACTTTCCCTACTCGAATACCGCTGAGATCGTCCCGCCGAGGGACGCTCTGCCCGATTCGATCTTCGTGTTCGACGACGTGGCGTGCGACGAACAGACGGCGATCCGCGAATACTTCTCCATGGGCAGGCACGCGAACGTGGACTGCTTCTACCTGTGTCAATCGTACGCGAGAATACCGAAACACTTTATCAGAGACAACGCGAATTTTCTCGTGCTGTTCAAACAGGACGGGACGAACTTGCGTCGCGTGTACAACGATCACGCGAACATGGACATGACGTTCGAGGCGTTCACCGACCTGTGCGCCAGATGTTGGAAACGACGCTACGACTTCGTGGTCATCGACGAGGACCGTGCCAGGTACGATGGTCGGTATCGACGAGGATTTAACGAGTTCGTGATAGCTCGCGAACCTCAGTAGATCGCGAGTCCTTCGTCGAGCAACACACACACACACACACACACACACACACACACCAGGATATCTAACGAAACATCTACCAGCGGTGTAAACATTGAGATCGCGCAACAACGAGACATACAACAGAAACGGCGTCATAGACAACAACAAAAACAACAACCGCGAGAGGTCGAGACGAAGAAGAAAATTGTTAAAATCAGCGCCGCTATTCGACGGAAATACATGAACCTGAAACTCGGTAAAATGGCGACGAAAGCTGCTGCGGAGGAGAGCGCGCGTCCGATCGTCGAACCGCTGAAACATTTGGACGAGAACACCGCGACGTGGAAAACGAGTTTAGCGACGTCATCGCTCGTTAAGCGGAAGCAGCAACGTTCGAAGAAACGATTATCCTTTACTCCGTCCACGACCGAAGCGACGCTACTGCCTGAAACGACTCCACTTTCGGATTCGAACGACGACGACGACAGCACCGTCTACGAAACAACCGAGGAACATGAGCCGGACCATGGCGAGATGGACGAAACGATTCGAGAAGTTCTCGATCCAAAAACCACCACCACCGTCGAAAACCTCGACACGTACACTCGAAACGTCAGCGGGCCGCTATCGCGCGAATATCTGCGCTTGTTCTTCCCCGACACTAAGAAACTCATCGACAACGTGTACGGCGTGTACCTAGACGACGGCGAACAGTTGATGAGCGGCGATTCCGTGCTCGCTATCGGCGAGAACGACGACGTTAGCGTGAAAGGCAAGCGATTCGCGGGCACGCGAGGCTTGTACGAACTGCTGTTCATGCGAGTGCCCAACGAGCAAGCGTACACGAACGCCGATCTCGAGGCGTACCGCGACATCTTGTTGGCGACGAACGCGCATCAACGGGACCATTCGGCTAGCAAACCTACGCTAGGCAACAAGGGCTACAAGTACAGGAAGATCGTGTCGGTGTTGTTGCGTAGTGGAGACAGCTGGCGACAGCGTCACGCACGAAGGTCGAGGATTGCCCACCGACGACGCGATGACGGTTACCGATAACGCGATCGATTACGTGTATTGGGACGATCCGAACGAATTGGTCGATAGACTGCGATTGCTCTTGGCGTCGCGCGAGGCCGGACACACCGGACGCGACAACGAAATCGCGTCCATCTTGGAGGAACTTCGCGAAGCCGGTCTCATCATAAAATGATCGGTCGGTTCGATTACGCGTCAGTCTCGTTCGCGATCACCGCCCACCCAACATGTCGGTAAACAAGTTTGGAGCACCTTTGCACGGTAGTACCGACAACAACGACAACGACGACAACGATCGACGCACGTAGACGATTCGCTCGCGGAATCTGTACGTCGCGAATCACGTGCGAGAGAACGCGCTATGTCTGGGCACCGATCGGTCAACGTTCGACGCTATGGAACGCAAGATACGTCGCGTGGCGCAGCCGGAGGAGGATACCGACGCTGCGACGAAACGATACGTGTACGACGTGAACGAATCGACGACGACGCGACTGAATGCTTTGATGACCGCGATATATTCCGCCGTGGAAGGACGCATCCGTGATTCGGAGAATTCGATAAATACCACGCTGCAACAACAATTCGATCCCTTGCAGGATAGACTCGACGTGCTTGCGACATTGATCGCGGAAGTACAGAAACGCAAGGAATCGTCGCGATGAGCGACGACTACGACGACGACGACGACAAACCCCGTCGACACCGTACGTGCTTCGAGTGCCTGGTGCAGTATCTTGTCGTGGAACGTTATCACTAGTATGTATAGGCGGTTTCTAACCCAGGTCCTCTGAGGGGGGCGCGGGGGCGGGTGGAAGTGAGGGCGTGCGGGGGAGTGCGGTGGGGGGAACTTTAGGCGCGGGGACAGCGGGGAGTGGAAGACTGGTTGCGCGCGCACGAGCCGCGGAGTGGGGGAAGCCGTAATCGTGGAGGGGATCAGTCCAGGCCGAGCGGCCGCGGAGACCTCTCCAGACCTGCCCCGCCGTCAGAAATTTTTTCAGAGGGGGAATGACCTGCAGCCGAAATTTTTTCATACCTAACCGAGGGAGGGAACGACCTTGGCCCACCCCGAAAATTTTTTCACCCTTGGCCCACACCGATCTAGCGAACCGCCAAGCGCAGAGAAATAATAATTTTTATCAGAAATTGTTTCGAGCGACGTTTTACAAATCGCATATTCGGGGAGGGAAAGAGACGGCACTACATAGTTGTAAAGCTAAATTCTGAGAGAGAGGGAAAGAGACAGCACAATCGCCTGCATTCTAAAGCTAAAATTTTTCAAAATGTTTTTTCAATCTTAGCGTCGCAGCGTATCACGCGATCTCGCGAAGTTTGACTCCCCTGGAGCAGCTGCGCGAGATAATGTCATTTGGCGGCGCGAAAAACGCTCGAATGAAAATTTTTCAGAGGGGGGACTGACCCCCGAAAATCTTTTTCGCACCTAACCGAGCGAGGGAATGACCTTGGCCCACACCGATCTAGCGAACCAATATGCAGCAGAGAAATAATAATTTATCAGAAATTGTTTCGAGCGACGTTTTACAAATCACATATTCGGGGAGGGAAAGAGATAGCACTACATAGTGGTACCAGCTAAATTCGGTGGAGGGAAAGAGACAGCAGTGGTACAATCGCATGCATTCTAAAGTTAAAATTTTTCAAAATGTTTTTCAATCTTAGCGTCGCAGCGTATCGCGCGATCTCGCGTAATTTGACTCCCCTGGAGCAGCTGCGCGAGATGATGTCATTTGGCGGCGCGAAAAACGCTCGAATGAAAATTTTTCAGAGGGGGGACTGACCCCCGAAAATCTTTTTCACACCTAACCGAGCGAGGGAATGGCCTTGGCCCACCCCCGAAAATTTTTTCACACTTGGCCCACACCGATCTAGCGAACCAATATGCAGCAGAAATTGTTTAATAATTTATCAGAAATTGTTTCGAGCGATGTCGGGAAAGATCGACGTTTTACAAACCATATATTCGGGGACGGGAAAGAGATAGCACTACATAGTGGTACCAGCTAAATTCGGTGGAGGGAAAGAGACAGCAGTGGTACAATCGCATGCATTCTAAAGTTAAAATTTTTCAAAATGTTTTTCAATCTTAGCGTCGCAGCGTATCGCGCGATCTCGCGTAATTAGACTCCCCTGGAGCAGCTGCGCGAGATGATGTCATTTGGCGGCGCGAAAAACGCTCGAATGAAAATTTTTCAGAGGGGGGACTGACCCCCGAAAATCTTTTTCACACCTAACCGAGCGAGGGAATGGCCTTGGCCCACCCCCGAAAATTTTTTCACACTTGGCCCACACCGATCTAGCGAACCAATATGCAGCAGAAATTGTTTAATAATTTATCAGAAATTGTTTCGAGCGATGTCGGGAAAGATCGACGTTTTACAAACCATATATTCGGGGACGGGAAAGAGAGAGAGAGAGAGAGAGAGACGGCACAAGCACAGTTATTTTAAAGCTAAATTCGGGGAGGGAAAGAGACAGTGGTACAATCGCATGCATTCTAAAGCTAACAGTATTTCAAATGTTTTTCAATCTTAATATCGCAGCGTATCGCGCGATCGTGTGTAATTTGACTCCTCTGGGGCAGCCGTGCAGGATAACGTCATTTTCACGGCGCGAAGAAGGCGCGAATCATAGAATTATGCGATGTCAGCTGAAATTTTTTTTCCAAACCAACAGACACTTTTTCCCCAACGCAGAGAAATAATAATTTCATGAATAAACGATGTAGCGAACCATTCTGTAGCAAACAGACATATTTTTTCCAACGCAGAGAAATAATTTTCAAACAAATATGTAACAAGCATTCTAAAGCTAGCATGTTTTTAAAGCGTTCAGATTTAGCGTCGCAGCGTATCGCGCGATGACACGACGCGAAGAACGCGTGAACGAAATATAATACTATTTAAAACGTTGAATCTTAGAATTAGGTGGTGAGGAAAGAATGAGGGTAAATAAAATAGAGACATAATATGTTTTAAATGATAATATATTGTTACAGGCAAAGAATATGAAAATAGAATAATAATAATTTAACATTTTTCTTCCTACGAGCATCAGCTAGAATATCATTGATGGCACATGCTAACAGTTCGCAATCTACAAGATAATCCTCGTCGTAATATTCGCTATCACGTATGATTTTAGCAGCACGACGCGTATCTAATGTTTCGCAGGCAACATCGCTCTGTTGTAGCACGTTAACAAAATTTAAAAATTTCAGCCGCACATCTTGTGCAGTTTCATACAACCGCAGATACACATAGGCTATACACAGATCAAGATTAAATAAAAATGTTACAGTATTCAGTTTCAAATACAACGGCTTAGTATCTAGTGTTATCTTTACAATCAGAGAATCATAGAAAGAATTATGTGGAGTCGATAGAAATTCGTGAGGAGAGGTCTTCTGCTACTGCATAAAAATTTAATTCTAGCTAAATAAAAAATCATAAACCTTAATGAAATTAAAAATCTTATAAAAATAATTCTTAAATACCCAGCTATAACAATTAATGAAAATCTACCTCTAAAATACTCAGTATTAAATCCAGACACCAATTCTGATTCCGCCTCCACTAAATCTGGCTCAATTAATAATCTAATTAAAAACATTAAATAAATTGGAATTAAAATTAAATATAAATAGAATATAAAAATATAAAATAAAAAGAGAAATAGAAAAATATAAAAACAAAAAATATAATAATAATTTAATTTGTTGCTCATTTTCGTGTTACAATTCAACGATCATATACTCTTTTCATTTCATTCCCGCGATTGTGTCAGTGTCCAACCCTTCTAATGTATCCTGCTGTGTCTTAACAATTTTTCTATTTTACAAGTGTTTCCTAATCTATTCTATGCTGTATAAACTTCTTTTATCACTTTCCAGTTCTTTCCATCTTTTCCTTCTCCCTATTATCTCCTGTAAAATAGCCAAGTTTTTCCTTCTCTTCTTTCCAATTCCCACCACTCTCTCCACGTACTTCACATGCTTCAATCACGTGTTCCACTCTTTCTTCCTCTTTCTTATAAAGCCTAAATACCCTTTCTTCTCTCTTTAGCCAATATTTGCAGGCCCTGTTTCACTACTTTTTGATCTTTCCCCCAATAGTATTTCGGCTTATCTCCAGGTTTCCTTGCCACCTCTCTTAATTCTCTTAGGAACTTTGACTCTTTTACTTTCGTCTCTCTCTCTTGTTCTTGGATGTCTTTACTTATCTGCTCTATTTTGATCGACACTTCTTTCCCATTTAATCTTCTTCTTTCCAATTCTTCATTTGACCATCCTCTCCCTTCCAAGAATTTGATTCTCATTCTTTCCCTTTTCGTAACTTCATTTCCTCTCATTAGACTCCTCCCACTTTCATATCTTATCGATCCTTCTTCCGAGTTTATTAGCCTCTCTTCAAACTTCATTGCTCATTCTCCCATTTCAATTGCTATGCCATCTCTTCCTGTTTCTTTTAACAGCCAGTATGTTGGTGTTGATCTCTCCAATTTCATTATCCACCGCATGTATTTCACCTGCAATTATTATAATTAATATAAATTGTATTAATCTTGAAATTAAAAGAGCTAATTATAAATTATTTTTTTTATGTGGAATAATAATTATAAATTTATAATTATTGGTGATATGTTATTCGATTTTATTGATATCTAGTTTTTAAATGAATTTATTCATATATTTAATTAATTATGAAAAGTATTTTTATTTTTTGTTAAATATAACAAATTTATGGGATTATCTACACATTTATATTATTATTATTGATTTGATGTATTTAAGAATTGTAATTTTAAAATTTAATTTCATTTAAGATAATTTAATAACTTATTTCATTGATAAAAAATTTAAGAATTTTGGTGCAATTTTTTAAATAAATTATATAAATGAATTATGCGTAGGCTATAATGATAAAATTAATAACTAATTTAGTGAATATATTTTTTAGATAAAAATGAACTAAAGGAATTCTGCAAATTAAAAATATTCACCTGTTTATCAAAAAACATGTCTTCATGTTTAATAATTTAAAGTCTGCTCTGCCCAATGAATTATTTTTAAGTGGCTGCAGTATATTGACTACATGGTAGCATACAAAGGTAGTAATATAATTAGTCTTTTTATTGAAGGCTCGAATGAATGAGTTGATGAAATATTTCCTGTCTCTAGATTAAACTGTTAATTTAAATTTTAAGTAAAAATGCTGAGATTTTTTCTATAGGACGAGAAGATCCTATAGAATTTTATAATTTGTTTTAGGAATAAGTTTTAATAAAATTAAGTAATTTATTGGGAGGATATTTAAAATTATTTAACTTTAAAAAATTTATCCAAGTATTCTTGTTTCAAAAGATAGTTTATTAAAAATTGCTAGATTTAATTACCTTGGGGATAACAGCGTAATATCTTTGGAGAGATTATATTTATGAAGATGTTGAATTAGGATATAATTTAAATGCAGCAGTTTAAATATTAAGTCTGTTCGAGTTTTAATATCTTACATGATTTCAGTTCAGATCGACGTGAGCCAGATCGGTTTCTATCTATATTTATCTAATAAGTTTTTGTACGAAAGGATTTAATTTATAAATTATTTTTACTATTTTCAATAAAAATTGGAATTTTATATTTATTAAGAATAGGTGTTTACCCTGTGATAATTGATGGTTGGTTGGGCTTCAAATTCTAATTATTCAATATTAGGAGCGATTGGATCAATTTCACAGTCAGTTTCTTATGAAGTCCGTTTATTTTTAACAATATTTTCCGTAATTTTATTAATTGAAAGTTATTCATTATTGGATTTATATAAATTTCAATATTACATTAAATTTATTTTAATTTTAATCCCAATACTACGACAAGAAAACCGCGGATAGGTCTTTTAAAATCGGAGACCAAGTGCTACTGCACGACGAGACGTTAAGACGCGGACGGTCACAAAACTAACACCTGCATGGATAGGTCCCTACACGATTAAAAACATGCACGATAACAATAATTACAGTATAAAGGGCGACGAACAATCCGCGTTCACGCGAACCGACTCAAACACTTTATAGAATAGGGCAGGAATAGGAAAATGGTCGCAGTTATGAGGGGAAGTAACAGCGCACCAACAACTATGTAGATTTGAAAAAAGAGGAGAAATATATTTATTTAAAAAAAAAATGTGGGAGAGAAAAATTTTTAAATAAGTATTTTAAAATAAGTAATTTAACTAATCAGGATATTCGCCGTTTTTGAGGGTTTAATTTAGATTTAAATTTATTTAAAACACAGTTCAATTGGTCTTTCTGATGTCTCGCATCTAAAGCTATTTGCGGGCTTAAAAATTCTAACGAATTTAAAAATTTCTCATTAAAAGGCAATCTCCTAACAGTATGTTTGAAGGCAGATTGGTAATATTTTTTTATATTTTCATAAGAGTCTATAATTCCTTGGCTATTTTCTGAATTACTACTTCTAATTTTATTAATGGTTGCCATCGATTCCTCTCCAATAAAAATTGATTGCAGTGGCAGTAAATTATCTTCATTATATACGTCTACTTCATGTGAATTGGGTGCTACAATATACTCACGCTTTATAAAATTTCCTCCCAATGATCTTAATAATCTAAAACATTCAGGGAGCAGGCAATGAACTAGAATTTTCGAATTCTGAAACACTGTGTTGAATCTTGTAAATATGTTTAACGCGTAATTTAAAAATTGCAAATAAGCCTTAGTATAAGGGCAACTTAATGTTCGAAATATTTGGTTTGTTCTTTCGGAATAATTGTGTTCTGCTGCTGCCTCCGCAAAGACAGCAAATAAAACTGTCCACTGACTTAACGTTCTTTCTACAATTTCCGGTAGTACAACCCATCTGATCGGAGATGGCTGCAGAATTTTTCCCTTACATCGTCCATAAAATCTTGCAGGTCTTCTAAAACTTTCTGTTGTTTTTGATTTACTGTAAGACATGTATAAATGAAAGTGAATAATTGCTGTATTTGCAATGGCAAGTAATCGCTCGCACGGCACGCAACCAAATACATTGAATAGCAAAAGCATGGGAAGACACACATTTCTTCATGCACGTGTATCACATCGTGATTGTATTATATCGAATAAATCCTCTGAACACATATACGCACATTTACGGCTCGAATAATTGTCGTAGCCCCCAAAAGTGCGGATCATCATTGTTGTCGTTGAACGCCCAACGGTCTAAATCGTCTCGAACCTCGCGCCAAAACTGCCTGCAGCCATGCATTCATTTTCTACATTTATTGCTGTAGTATCCCTTCGTATATGGATACTCTGTTCGCTGAAACATATGAGAAACTATAGAAAACATGTGCTTTTTATGAAAAGACCTTGTAGTCGCTACGTACAAATATCACTTACCAAATACTCCTTCATCTCGTTGCTGTAGTCGCACCACATCCTGATTGAAACGCGTAATGATCCCTCGCAGTGGCAGATTGACGAGCAACTGGTCTCGCTGCATCTCCAAGCTCCCGCATGTAGATCCATGCCCAAAGTTGCATAGCCTTGCAAAAGTAAGATACCGTTGTTCTCCACCTGCATATTCGCTGACCATCCTCTCCTTCAATGCATCTTCTTCGAATTATTCACTGACCACCATCTCCTTTTTCTTCTTCGCACTCGTCTTCTTCCTCTTCTTCTTTGGACACATCTCTTCTTCGAATTATTCACTGATCACCCTCTCCTTTTTCTTCTTCGCACTCGTCTTCTTCCCCTTTTTCTTTGGACACATCATTCGAACCACTTTCAACGTCTAACGTACCACTTTGATCGCATATCGAACGTGTATCGAACGTCTAACGTACCACTCTGGACGTGTATCGAACATGTATTGAACCACTTTGATCACGTATCGAACGTGTATCGAACGTGTGTGGTACCACTTTCAACATCAATCGAACGGGTATGGTACAACTTTCAACGTCTATCGTACCACTCTGGACGTGTATCGAACGTCTATCGTATCACTCTGAACGAGTATCGAACGTCTATCGTACCACTCTGAACGTGTATCGAACGTTCAGAGTGGTACGATACACGTTCGATACACGTTCAGAGTGGTACGATAGACGTTCGATACACGTTCAGAGTGGTACGATACACGTTCGATACACGTTCAGAGTGGTACGATAGACGTTCGATACACGTTCAGAGTAGTACGATACACGTTCGGTACACGTTGAGGGTGGTACGATAGACGTTCGATACACGTTGAGGGTGGTACGATAGACGTTCGATACACGTCCAAAGTGGTACGATAGACGTTGAAAGTTGTACCATACCCGTTCGATTGATGTTGAAAGTGGTACCACACACGTTCGATACACGTTCGATACGTGATCAAAGTGGTTCAATACATGTTCGATACACGTCCAGAGTGGTACGTTAGACGTTCGATACACGTTCGATATGCGATCAAAGTGGTACGTTAGACGTTGAAAGTGGTTCGAATGATGTGTCCAAAGAAAAAGGGGAAGAAGACGAGTGCGAAGAAGAAAAAGGAGAGGGTGATCAGTGAATAATTCGAAGAAGAGATGTGTCCAAAGAAGAAGAGGAAGAAGACGAGTGCGAAGAAGAAAAAGGAGATGGTGGTCAGTGAATAATTCGAAGAAGATGCATTGAAGGAGAGGATGGTCAGCGAATATGCAGGTGGAGAACAACGGTATCTTACTTTTGCAAGGCTATGCAACTTTGGGCATGGATCTACATGCGGGAGCTTGGAGATGCAGCGAGACCAGTTGCTCGTCAATCTGCCACTGCGAGGGATCATTACGCGTTTCAATCAGGATGTGGTGCGACTACAGCAACGAGATGAAGGAGTATTTGGTAAGTGATATTTGTACGTAGCGACTACAAGGTCTTTTCATAAAAAGCACATGTTTTCTATAGTTTCTCATATGTTTCAGCGAACAGAGTATCCATATACGAAGGGATACTACAGCAATAAATGTAGAAAATGAATGCATGGCTGCAGGCAGTTTTGGCGCGAGGTTCGAGACGATTTAGACCGTTGGGCGTTCAACGACAACAATGATGATCCGCACTTTTGGGGGCTACGACAATTATTCGAGCCGTAAATGTGCGTATATGTGTTCAGAGGATTTATTCGATATAATACAATCACGATGTGATACACGTGCATGAAGAAATGTGTGTCTTCCCATGCTTTTGCTATTCAATGTATTTGGTTGCGTGCCGTGCGAGCGATTACTTGCCATTGCAAATACAGCAATTATTCACTTTCATTTATACATGTCTTACAGTAAATCAAAAACAACAGAAAGTTTTAGAAGACCTGCAAGATTTTATGGACGATGTAAGGGAAAAATTCTGCAGCCATCTCCGATCAGATGGGTTGTACTACCGGAAATTGTAGAAAGAACGTTAAGTCAGTGGACAGTTTTATTTGCTGTCTTTGCGGAGGCAGCAGCAGAACACAATTATTCCGAAAGAACAAACCAAATATTTCGAACATTAAGTTGCCCTTATACTAAGGCTTATTTGCAATTTTTAAATTACGCGTTAAACATATTTACAAGATTCAACACAGTGTTTCAGAATTCGAAAATTCTAGTTCATTGCCTGCTCCCTGAATGTTTTAGATTATTAAGATCATTGGGAGGAAATTTTATAAAGCGTGAGTATATTGTAGCACCCAATTCACATGAAGTAGACGTATATAATGAAGATAATTTACTGCCACTGCAATCAATTTTTATTGGAGAGGAATCGATGGCAACCATTAATAAAATTAGAAGTAGTAATTCAGAAAATAGCCAAGGAATTATAGACTCTTATGAAAATATAAAAAAATATTACCAATCTGCCTTCAAACATACTGTTAGGAGATTGCCTTTTAATGAGAAATTTTTAAATTCGTTAGAATTTTTAAGCCCGCAAATAGCTTTAGATGCGAGACATCAGAAAGACCAATTGAACTGTGTTTTAAATAAATTTAAATCTAAATTAAACCCTCAAAAACGGCGAATATCCTGATTAGTTAAATTACTTATTTTAAAATACTTATTTAAAAATTTTTCTCTCCCACATTTTTTTTAAATAAATATATTTCTCCTCTTTTTTCAAATCTACATAGTTGTTGGTGCGCTGTTACTTCCCCTCATAACTGCGACCATTTTCCTATTCCTGCCCTATTCTATAAAGTGTTTGAGTCGGTTCGCGTGAACGCGGATTGTTCGTCGCCCTTTATACTGTAATTATTGTTATCGTGCATGTTTTTAATCGTGTAGGGACCTATCCATGCAGGTGTTAGTTTTGTGACCGTCCGCGTCTTAACGTCTCGTCGTGCAGTAGCACTTGGTCTCCGATTTTAAAAGACCTATCCGCGGTTTTCTTGTCGTAGTATTGGGATTAAAATTAAAATAAATTTAATGTAATATTGAAATTTATATAAATCCAATAATGAATAACTTTCAATTAATAAAATTACGGAAAATATTGTTAAAAATAAACGGACTTCATAAGAAACTGACTGTGAAATTGATCCAATCGCTCCTAATATTGAATAATTAGAATTTGAAGCCCAACCAACCATCAATTATCACAGGGTAAACACCTATTCTTAATAAATATAAAATTCCAATTTTTATTGAAAATAGTAAAAATAATTTATAAATTAAATCCTTTCGTACAAAAACTTATTAGATAAATATAGATAGAAACCGATCTGGCTCACGTCGATCTGAACTGAAATCATGTAAGATATTAAAACTCGAACAGACTTAATATTTAAACTGCTGCATTTAAATTATATCCTAATTCAACATCTTCATAAATATAATCTCTCCAAAGATATTACGCTGTTATCCCCAAGGTAATTAAATCTAGCAATTTTTAATAAACTATCTTTTGAAACAAGAATACTTGGATAAATTTTTTAAAGTTAAATAATTTTAAATATCCTCCCAATAAATTACTTAATTTTATTAAAACTTATTCCTAAAACAAATTATAAAATTCTATAGGATCTTCTCGTCCTATAGAAAAAATCTCAGCATTTTTACTTAAAATTTAAATTAACAGTTTAATCTAGAGACAGGAAATATTTCATCAACTCATTCATTCGAGCCTTCAATAAAAAGACTAATTATATTACTACCTTTGTATGCTACCATGTAGTCAATATACTGCAGCCACTTAAAAATAATTCATTGGGCAGAGCAGACTTTAAATTATTAAACATGAAGACATGTTTTTTGATAAACAGGTGAATATTTTTAATTTGCAGAATTCCTTTAGTTCATTTTTATCTAAAAAATATATTCACTAAATTAGTTATTAATTTTATCATTATAGCCTACGCATAATTCATTTATATAATTTATTTAAAAAATTGCACCAAAATTCTTAAATTTTTTATCAATGAAATAAGTTATTAAATTATCTTAAATGAAATTAAATTTTAAAATTACAATTCTTAAATACATCAAATCAATAATAATAATATAAATGTGTAGATAATCCCATAAATTTGTTATATTTAACAAAAAATAAAAATACTTTTCATAATTAATTAAATATATGAATAAATTCATTTAAAAACTAGATATCAATAAAATCGAATAACATATCACCAATAATTATAAATTTATAATTATTATTCCACATAAAAAAAATAATTTATAATTAGCTCTTTTAATTTCAAGATTAATACAATTTATATTAATTATAATAATTGCAGGTGAAATACATGCGGTGGATAATGAAATTGGAGAGATCAACACCAACATACTGGCTGTTAAAAGAAACAGGAAGAGATGGCATAGCAATTGAAATGGGAGAATGAGCAATGAAGTTTGAAGAGAGGCTAATAAACTCGGAAGAAGGATCGATAAGATATGAAAGTGGGAGGAGTCTAATGAGAGGAAATGAAGTTACGAAAAGGGAAAGAATGAGAATCAAATTCTTGGAAGGGAGAGGATGGTCAAATGAAGAATTGGAAAGAAGAAGATTAAATGGGAAAGAAGTGTCGATCAAAATAGAGCAGATAAGTAAAGACATCCAAGAACAAGAGAGAGAGACGAAAGTAAAAGAGTCAAAGTTCCTAAGAGAATTAAGAGAGGTGGCAAGGAAACCTGGAGATAAGCCGAAATACTATTGGGGGGAAAATCAAAAAGTAGTGAAACAGGGCCTGCAAATATTGGCTAAAGAGAGAAGAAAGGGTATTTAGGCTTTATAAGAAAGAGGAAGAAAGAGTGGAACACGTGATTGAAGCATGTGAAGTACGTGGAGAGAGTGGTGGGAATTGGAAAGAAGAGAAGGAAAAACTTGGCTATTTTACAGGAGATAATAGGGAGAAGGAAAAGATGGAAAGAACTGGAAAGTGATAAAAGAAGTTTATACAGCATAGAATAGATTAGGAAACACTTGTAAAATAGAAAAATTGTTAAGACACAGCAGGATACATTAGAAGGGTTGGACACTGACACAATCGCGGGAATGAAATGAAAAGAGTATATGATCGTTGAATTGTAACACGAAAATGAGCAACAAATTAAATTATTATTATATTTTTTGTTTTTATATTTTTCTATTTCTCTTTTTATTTTATATTTTTATATTCTATTTATATTTAATTTTAATTCCAATTTATTTAATGTTTTTAATTAGATTATTAATTGAGCCAGATTTAGTGGAGGCGGAATCAGAATTGGTGTCTGGATTTAATACTGAGTATTTTAGAGGTAGATTTTCATTAATTGTTATAGCTGGGTATTTAAGAATTATTTTTATAAGATTTTTAATTTCATTAAGGTTTATGATTTTTTATTTAGCTAGAATTAAATTTTTATGCAGTAGCAGAAGACCTCTCCTCACGAATTTCTATCGACTCCACATAATTCTTTCTATGATTCTCTGATTGTAAAGATAACACTAGATACTAAGCCGTTGTATTTGAAACTGAATACTGTAACATTTTTATTTAATCTTGATCTGTGTATAGCCTATGTGTATCTGCGGTTGTATGAAACTGCACAAGATGTGCGGCTGAAATTTTTAAATTTTGTTAACGTGCTACAACAGAGCGATGTTGCCTGCGAAACATTAGATACGCGTCGTGCTGCTAAAATCATACGTGATAGCGAATATTACGACGAGGATTATCTTGTAGATTGCGAACTGTTAGCATGTGCCATCAATGATATTCTAGCTGATGCTCGTAGGAAGAAAAATGTTAAATTATTATTATTCTATTTTCATATTCTTTGCCTGTAACAATATATTATCATTTAAAACATATTATGTCTCTATTTTATTTACCCTCATTCTTTCCTCACCACCTAATTCTAAGATTCAACGTTTTAAATAGTATTATATTTCGTTCACGCGTTCTTCGCGTCGTGTCATCGCGCGATACGCTGCGACGCTAAATCTGAACGCTTTAAAAACATGCTAGCTTTAGAATGCTTGTTACATATTTGTTTGAAAATTATTTCTCTGCGTTGGAAAAAATATGTCTGTTTGCTACAGAATGGTTCGCTACATCGTTTATTCATGAAATTATTATTTCTCTGCGTTGGGGAAAAAGTGTCTGTTGGTTTGGAAAAAAAATTTCAGCTGACATCGCATAATTCTATGATTCGCGCCTTCTTCGCGCCGTGAAAATGACGTTATCCTGCACGGCTGCCCCAGAGGAGTCAAATTACACACGATCGCGCGATACGCTGCGATATTAAGATTGAAAAACATTTGAAATACTGTTAGCTTTAGAATGCATGCGATTGTACCACTGTCTCTTTCCCTCCCCGAATTTAGCTTTAAAATAACTGTGCTTGTGCCGTCTCTCTCTCTCTCTCTCTCTCTCTCTTTCCCGTCCCCGAATATATGGTTTGTAAAACGTCGATCTTTCCCGACATCGCTCGAAACAATTTCTGATAAATTATTAAACAATTTCTGCTGCATATTGGTTCGCTAGATCGGTGTGGGCCAAGTGTGAAAAAATTTTCGGGGGTGGGCCAAGGCCATTCCCTCGCTCGGTTAGGTGTGAAAAAGATTTTCGGGGGTCAGTCCCCCTCTGAAAAATTTTCATTCGAGCGTTTTTCGCGCCGCCAAATGACATCATCTCGCGCAGCTGCTCCAGGGGAGTCAAATTACGCGAGATCGCGCGATACGCTGCGACGCTAAGATTGAAAAACATTTTGAAAAATTTTAACTTTAGAATGCATGCGATTGTACCACTGCTGTCTCTTTCCCTCCACCGAATTTAGCTGGTACCACTATGTAGTGCTATCTCTTTCCCTCCCCGAATATGTGATTTGTAAAACGTCGCTCGAAACAATTTCTGATAAATTATTATTTCTCTGCTGCATATTGGTTCGCTAGATCGGTGTGGGCCAAGGTCATTCCCTCGCTCGGTTAGGTGCGAAAAAGATTTTCGGGGGTCAGTCCCCCCTCTGAAAAATTTTCATTCGAGCGTTTTTCGCGCCGCCAAATGACATTATCTCGCGCAGCTGCTCCAGGGGAGTCAAACTTCGCGAGATCGCGTGATACGCTGCGACGCTAAGATTGAAAAAACATTTTGAAAAATTTTAGCTTTAGAATGCAGGCGATTGTGCTGTCTCTTTCCCTCTCTCTCAGAATTTAGCTTTACAACTATGTAGTGCCGTCTCTTTCCCTCCCCGAATATGCGATTTGTAAAACGTCGCTCGAAACAATTTCTGATAAAAATTATTATTTCTCTGCGCTTGGCGGTTCGCTAGATCGGTGTGGGCCAAGGGTGAAAAAATTTTCGGGGTGGGCCAAGGTCGTTCCCTCCCTCGGTTAGGTATGAAAAAATTTCGGCTGCAGGTCATTCCCCCTCTGAAAAAATTTCTGACGGCGGGGCAGGTCTGGAGAGGTCTCCGCGGCCGCTCGGCCTGGACTGATCCCCTCCACGATTACGGCTTCCCCCACTCCGCGGCTCGTGCGCGCGCAACCAGTCTTCCACTCCCCGCTGTCCCCGCGCCTAAAGTTCCCCCCACCGCACTCCCCCGCGCGCCCACACTTCCACCCGCCCCCGCGCCCCCCTCAGAGGACCTGGGTTAGAAACCGCCTATACATACTACTGTTATCGTCGCTATGGGCGCGAGTAAGGAGCGAATACAACTGGTCGACGAACTGCACGTTCCAGCGAGACGAAATTTCCCACGGAGACGCGTAGTCACTCGAGGCTACGACGATCTGTGGCAGGCAGATTTGGTGGAAATGCGCACGTACGCAACCCACAATCGCGGCTACAAGTACATACTCACGATCATCGATACGTTCAGCAAGTACGCGTGGGCCGTTCCCGTGAAAACGAAAAGCGGCCGCGACGTTACCGAGGCGTTCGCGACCGTGTTGCGACGAAGCGGCAGATGTCCGCGAAACCTACAAACCGACACGGGAAAGAAGTTCTACAACGCGGAGTTTCAACGATGCGCGAAGACTCGCGGAATCAACCACTACTCGACGTACAGCGTGATGAAAGCGTCGATCGTCGAGCGTTTCAATCGCACGCTGAAGAATTTGATGTGGAAAAAATTCTACTTGAACGCCTCTTAAAGCTGGTTGGATCTGCTACCGACGCTCGTGCGCACCTACAATCATCGTAAACATCGCATGATCAACGCGCGACCCTTCGACATGACCTCCGCCACTCGATTACCGTTCATCGTATCGTCGGATGTCGAGCAACGACTACGCCGACACGCCAAATTCCGCGTCGGCGACAAAGTACGCGTGAGCAATTTCAAGACGATCTTCAAGAAGGGATACACGGCGAACTGGTCGACCGAGGTGTTCGAAATCACCGCTGTACAACGAACGCAGCCTGTCACGTACATTCTACGCGATTCCGCAGGAGAGCCGATCTCGGGCGGATTCTACGAGCACGAACTGCATTCGGTCGCGAATCCGGACGTATATCTGATCGAGAAGATTATTCGTCGCAAGGGTAACCAGGTGTACGTGAAATGGTTAGGATTCGACTCGTCCAAGAACTCGTGGATACGGGAAAAGGATGTTCTCTGATTCAATAGCAACTCTTTATTAGTATTACTATTACATATACATATACATTTATTTGGTTCTTTGTGTTTAACAAAGCACAATATATATCACGATCTTTGTACATTATTTACATGAATGTGTACTATTATACATAGGTATATTAAGAAAACCTTTTATGTCCATCCATTGCATACTTTTTTTTTTTTTTTTCTTTTTTTAAAGAGGGGGAAAATGCATTACGCATACCCCGACAACAGTTATGTCGGGGTTATGTGGGACTCTCTATTTCTGGCGTACCCACTAAAACCCCCCTCTACGTTCATACAGTGTATCATACTTGTATACATATCAATATATATATCATACGCGACATTACTACGAATATACATATACATATAACTATACACATAACTATTGTATCTACTTAACCGTACCACTGTCACTATCACTGTCGTCGCACTCGGGAATCCGATAGTGTACCCACGGAAGGGTTTCGATCCGATCGGCTAGAACGTAACGCTTATCGTCGTACGGACTGAGCGCGGTCTTCAGTTCGTTTACGGAATACACGTCGAGTAATCGCGCGCGAATATGGTTCTGTCGTACCGTAGTTTCCGCGTGCTCGAGAAGACACCGCACGTAGTCCTCGAAACGTATTTCGTTCGTTACGACACTTCTCATCACCCCCTTCACTTTTTTCGTCTCGGACGTTCCCGCCGACGACGACGCGTCACGCACTCGAGTCGCGTACATCTTCGATTGAAGTCCCACGAACTCTGTCATTAAGGCACCGTTGTTCTCGTCCTTCATGAGACCCGGCACCTTCTTGTTTACGCGCGGCATACCGTGTGGATTGTCCGTCGCGTAATCGCTCGTGTCGAATGGCCCGACAACGTCACTATTTATCTCCTCGTAAGCGTCATCGCACTGCAGCTGATACAGGAGACTGTCGGTGTCCGTATATAAAACCTTACATCTATCGCCAAACTTTGCACGCATATACTCGTAGTGAAATTCATACAAGCACACCTTCGACACGTCCAACACGCTCATGCCCACGTATATGGGCTTGTCGAACTTCACTTTTAATTTTCGCATCTCGATAGCGACCAAGTGTTCGGAAAATATCGCGCGACTATGGAAATTTGGTTTTGAGATCAACGATTCGGCGCCGTAACGTCCGTCCCACCGCGTCACCAGTCGCACGTCCACTCGATTTCGAACGTTCTCCATCGTTTTCCCGTACACGGCATTGTTCATTAGCTTGTACAGTGTTTTCTGGAAATCGCTGGTCGCTCGCGTTCTCAACTCCGTGTTCAGCATGATGTAGTCGCGCAACCAACGCGATTGATCGAACCGCAGAACGCGATGAATTCTCGATACGCGAAGTCCGTGTCGAATGCACTGCTTCAAGTACCGATAGTGGATCACGTATCGTTCCTTGTCGCGGAGCGTGGCGATCAGCTTCGTCTGCTTACCGATGGGCGCGTGCTCGCGAACAGGACAGAACGGAAGGTCCGCGTGCTCGTCGTGAATGTCCCGCGGATACTCCAGGTCCACTTCCAGCAGGTAGCCCTCCGGTCCGTCGTCCTCCGGCAAGGAGTTCGCGTCCAAAGCGGCAACCGCGTCGTCGTCCAGCCATCGGAATCCACCGCGCGGCATCGCCTGCGACATCGCCCATCCGTACAGGTTGTTCACGTCGAAGTACATCAAGTACGTGGATGGTTGCGACGCGTCGTACATCGATGTCGGCAGGTACTTGTTGTTGGCGCGCGCGTACCTGTGCGAGCACTGGCTCAGGCCGCCGCGTATACCTCGCTCCACGAACAACAGCATGTCCACGTCGGTGAGCAGTTCCAATTCGACGCGCGTGTATTTCAACATCGCGTCCCACGTGAACGCCGGTAACGTACAGTAATGCGCCGGGTCCAGTTCGTAGCTCGCGATAGAGTCTATACGAAAGTTTTCGAACACGTCGGCGAGCAACAACACGTCCGTCTTCAAATACAAATCACTCTACTCGCCTAATGTCCGTATACGAAAAGTGTTCCACACGTTGATTGCGTGCGCGTAATCAGCCTCCGACACATCACTATCGTTCAGACGATTGTAGAACGCGTCACGAGGCGGCAGTCGCGTATCGTTCAGTTTGTCGTACGCCGCCACGTAATCGTACGGGAAGACCCCCTTTCTGGTGAGGAGATCGAATTGTTCGTCAGGGAGATGTTCGAACTCGCGTCATAGGATCGTAAGTCTGTCCTTCCCGAGATCCGACGCGAGTTTCTGCAGACTCGTGGCCATGAACTTGAACGAGTCGACGAAGCGAAACTTCAACATTTTTCTCCAGTTCTTGCGTTCGCCCCTGAGGTCCTCGACGTTCTTCGTAAAGGATATGTATCGTTCCTTCGTTATCAGTAGGAGATTGGTCTTTCCCTCGAACGCGTCTGCCAACTCCTTGATGACGAAGTGCGCGCCGTAGCCGGACAGGTTGTGGAACACCACAGGTATCGTGCACGAACGTTGATACCGTAAGTTGCATGATCTGTGCGCCGCACCCCTGTACTCACCCGTCGAGTGGCAATGATCGCGCACTTTCGCATCGTCCTCGCCTCGGTCGAAGGGTCCCCCGCACACGTGACACGCGGTCGCCTCGTGAAAACTCGTCCACTGCTGTCGCGTTAAGGGCGTCATCGGTTTCTTCACGCACAACCACGAGTACGCAACGTTCGCGAATTCCCGCAGTTCGCGCACAAACCACTGCACACAGTCGGTGTCACTGCGACGCGCTCAGTACCCGCACAGAGCCTGGTCTTCGGAACAATGCACGTAGTATCCCACGCTGTGCGCTCTGTGGCGTTGATACTCGTACGTGCGACGGCCATCCATCGCCGGTTGATCAATCGCCTCCAGCGAACATTCGAAGTCCGCGTAAATCATGAAGGGCACGCGTTCCTTGCGTTCGTGATGCTGGAACCTCAAAATTTTCTCCTCTTCCGATGGCATTTGAACCGCGCACTCGTTCAAGCGCGTGCAATCTGCGGTGTGCCGCTGCAATCGATCCACCGAGGAGAAAATGTTGAGGCACCTGAAACATGTACGGAAACAAAAAACACTGTAAACGCTTCGCTCGTTACGTATCGCTCGAATTTTTTATTTATTATTCTTATTTGCATACCTATCGCAAACGAACATTTGATGTCCGTGTTTGCTGAGTTGGCTGGATATTAACCTGGAGAGATTGCGGATGCAGGCGAAATGGTACCGCGGCGAATCCTTGCCGTCCTGTACCAGCAGCACGTTCGCGTGCCTCCCTTCCCGTTTGTTGCCGGACACGCGTAGAGGGACGCATCCGTCCTCGTTGTCCCACAGGTACACGTTCACGGACACTACGTTTGCCGCCTCGAACTTCCGTACCTGGTCCATCGTCATCGGCAGTTGCACGCCATCCGTACGAAGCACCAACGAATAATGCTGATACGACGCCATCCTGTCGCCGTGTGTATCAGCCGGGAACAGACTAGCGACGACCGACCACAAAAAACACGCGTTCTCTTTACACTGCACGTTCACCACCGCTTTTTTCGTCGAGACCGCTCGCGGAAGCGGTACGTCGCAACCGGCGCGCAACGGATTATGCTTATTAATGTTAATCAGGAGATTCTGTACCGCCCGTAAGATCCATCCGCTCTCGCGCTCCTGAAACTCCTCCATCGCGACCAACGTCGGAGCTATCACTTGAGTCGCGTACCACTCGCGAACGTTCGACGACATGAACAGTACGTGATTGCGTGTCGCGAAACTCTTTACGTCCGTCTCGTCCCGCAACACGAATTCCGCGTTTAGCACGGTGTTCACGGATACGCTGCGGTGCTCCGTAATGGCGTTCGTAACGCGAGAAATCACCAGTCGACGGGCGTTCTCGAAGAATCGGCGTGGATCAGCGATCCCGACGTTGATCACAGCGCCGGTCAACAAACGTTTCTCGAACGCTGTTTCGACTTCCTCCCACACGACCTTGGGTGCTATCGCTCGAGCGGCGACCCCGCACCCTACTCGCGATAATCGTCCTCGCACTACAGCGCGCAATGTTTGCGTTCGCGCGAGCAACGACACCATTCGCTGCTTCTCCCACACCGGTTCGCGTTCGCCTCGTTGATACGCGACCATGTAACGTGTCGTCTCGTCGCACCTGTCCATTCAATCGCGAAATTCCGCGGTGGTCCTCAAAAGGTCGGACATTCGAGACAACGTCACACACGCGTTCTTGAACGTATCCATGTTGTTTGCACGTATGTTATCACTTGCTATAAAAGACTCTATACCGTTCCGCAACGCAGTTAAATTCGCGTCAGGATGTCGGTTACATTTATTATTATTATTATTATTATTATTGTCAACGTATGTAAAAACTAACTAGATACTTTTTCATAAAAACATGATACTTGCAACGACTGTATCAAAGAAGTCTTCCGACGCGTTACCATTCACGATTTTGTCCTGTCGAAGATGCGAGCTGCCTTAAATATACTACCATCCCTACCTAACATCTCCCTACCCCTACATTTACAAACCAATGGAATAACAACTACAATCATACCTTAAGTCATATTGCGCTTTTAAGCATATGCGCATTAATCATTCTCGAATGTTTACCTCCCAAAATTTTCGCGCACGGATGCTGCGTATTATTATTCTCGGAAATCAACCTTCTATCGTTACAGTGATATGTTTGTGGCTCGATTATCGCGCCATAACAAACTATAAGATTTACCTTACATCTCCTACGCGTCGTACCACCGTATGTTTTGCCTATGCCCCTAGAGAGAAGGATAGATTCATATCGTATCTCTCTTTCACACTCCTTGTTCGCGGGCGCGATCTAACCTTGGAGCTATACCGAAATGCAGGTTTCGACTGGCATCTTCTACGCGACATACCTCGGTATGTTTTGTCCACGGGCCAAGAGGATGGGTCATCGGGGTGTGTGTGTGTGCTCGCGCGCGCGTTCCCCCTCCACGGTTCATTCCCACTTCGATGGGTTGCGTTCCCCTCACCCGCCTCTCCCTCGCCACCGCTGCGGTTCCCCTCGCCGCGCTTCACCCCTCGCCATGCGTTGGATTAGAATCGGCCTACTATACCTACTCATATTAAAGAAGAGTGACCAGAAGAAATATTTTTGAATATTAAATAGAAATAATGTAAGTAATGTTATTGTATTAGTTAATGTAATTAAGTATTACTTAATATAAGTAACATAATGCCATCTAACTAATGAAGGACACGTCAACTTCATTAAAGCAAAAAGAATTATTACTTTATCTTCATTCGTTCAAAAGTTATAGATTTTTGGCCGGTGACGCACCGATTTCTTCCCACTGTGCGGCGCTACGAACATACCTCTTTTTTGAGGTGCCATATTGACGTTATAAAAATACATTTAAAACAAATTAAAAAAAACTTTTTAAATTTTTTAGTACACTATAAGAGTAGCTTAATAACTTCCAACAAGATTTATTTCATCATATGTTGCATTTACTGAGAATTTTTTTTTAAAGATAGCTTAATTTTTCGGCCGATCAAAGTCGAATGGCCCCTTAATATGATCCAAAATTAATATCCGATGTGTAATCTGTCGTTGGGTGTTTGTGAATATTTTCTTTTTTGTACCCTCAAGCTGTTATTACTGTTCGATTCGTGTCCAGTAGGAGTACTCTCGTGGGAGTTGAAAATGATCTAATAGTGCGCTACGAATTTCGTGCGACGTTGTCATATTGCGTGGCAGATTGGATGTCTCTTTCTATCTTTAAGCGTAACTGCGCCTCTGGTCAGAGAGACGCAGTTCCAAGCCAAGCGCGTGCCTCCTGGGTATGCATGTGTAACGTGTCTACGCGTGGCGCAACGCGCGTTACAGGAATTCGGGATTGGTTCGAGTGGCGTGCGATAAAGAATTAAAATTCCAGAACAAGAATTAATCTTAATAGTGTTTATTCAAGAAAACACTTCATACAAACATAAATTAACGCTTATTAATACTAAAGAAAATAGGTTGCGACTCTTGGTTGGTACAAAAGAACACCCGTTTGATCGATTGATTTGGAGTAATGTAACTTAAATAACTAATTGTGACGTTTTAGTCGATTGAAAGGAATTAGCTTATAGATAATGACTCTTTTGGTCGATGTAGGAGTTAGCTTATGGATAATGACTCTTTCAATGTAGGAGTTAGCTTATAGATAGTGATTCTTTTAGTCGATGTAGGAGTTAGCTTATGATCTAGGAGATTGAATATGTTTAAGTTGAGAATCTTTTGTAGTTGTTTCTTCTTTTCATCAGGGGCAGGTATTGCCACCTGAAATAATCTCATTCCCTCGTTGCTCAGGAGTAATAATACTAACCTGAGAATAATTACAAGGCGGCTTCCAAGGCAGGAGCTTCCAAAGTTGGAGCATTAACTTAGGTTGGATGGTTGTAAGAACCTGAATGCTCTCTCTGGGCCATCATGCCCGTATTTATACATATTCGGAGTATTGGGAGCGCACCAATAGGAATGGAGCTCGACTTTTACGCATCAGTTATTCTCTGCTCGCATGATCCGTTCTCCAGTCGGCCTACAGAGCGACTGGTTAATGCGCAGGCGCGTGGAACGCTCGGTTCTCTCTCTCATCGCTATGCACACATCACAGCTCCCGATCCTTGCTCTCGCAGATCCGCCGATCGACTGAGGATCGCGCATGCGTTCAATTCTTCCACTCCTTTACACTCAATTCTCTCTTTCTTTGTACTCGCGTTTCACGGTATTCTGAACTAATATTAATATGAACGCTAGACACACCTTATAAAAGTAAACTAATAAGAATATAACAAGAATATAAGTATTTCAGCAATTAGTAATTATGCTTTTTAACGAAAAAAGAAAAGGGCAAGTTTGGGGCTTTGTTACACATGCGAGCGGTCAACTGCTCCGCGCTCAGCTGTTTCGGCTTTAAACTGTGCGGCCCGGAAGTTCCGCCGCTATTAATCAACTGTTAATATCTTGACTAATATAAGACTGACTGAAGTTTCGGGTCCCAAAACGGTAAAGGAATTTTCTTATTGCATGAAGACTTTGCATGTTTCGGATTGTCCCATTAGTTTGGGACTCTGTATGTATATGTATATGTAGAGAACAGCTGTTAAGTGAGAACGTGAGCTAACAGAATCGATTGAAATACCCTCTTATGGCAAGTCGAAGGTACCTCTATACTCTGGTCCATAATCATTGGGGCTGGTTGCAGTGTAAGACGAACTCGGACAATTTCTGGAAGAAAAATCCGCCACAAATTCTGTAATTGCGTGTCATAGAACCAAGTCACACAATATAGCTACCTTTACACCATTAAAAACTTAAAAAACAGTTTTGATAGAGATTCGCGACGATATGCAGCGCTGTGTGGACTACTTCCGGCGTATATCGATTAGCAATTAGTCGCAGCGTGATCTTGATCGAGCCACAAAGCATTATTCAGAGATTCTATTTTGTATCATCTATGTATAATCCTTTATTTCACACTTAACATGTTTTACATAAAACGATTGTTTAACCGCTTAGAAATACAAAATGAAAGATTGAAAAATCGTTATAATAACTACAGTATAGAGTCTAGAGTGAAAGCCTACGGGTCAAGCAACTTTCAACAGTTTCAACATACATTTAAAGTTTTTGATCTGTGTTCTTCCTCTTCGCCCCCTTAAAACAATACAATACTTACAAAGAGCGGGTTTATTTAAAAACTGATTAGCCTAGTCCCATGTGTACCAAAGAAATTCTTTTACATTTGGAACACCCTAGTGAATAAAATATTCAGTAGGTACAGCCACAGCGCTTGTGGGAATCACACTGTCGCATTTTCTGTCAGAGTTCTGTCAACATCCAAAACTAAAGTGAAGATCGAAAGGTGTTTAGGACTGTATATATTGTAAATATTAGATCTAAGTTGTACATTGTTTTAGTTCGTAAGAATAGATTAACTTGCGCGACCAGCACGCGCTCTTTCAGGTTTGGGTGGAAAGTTAACGGTGTCACCATCTCGTTGATTGTCTCGGCAACAATTGCTTTCTCCCTACTCTCGCTCTCTCGCGAGCGCCGATTAGGCGACCGCGAAGACTCTCGTTAGTCGGTCTCCTGGAGTCGTTAACTTTCCACACAATTCTACCGCCAAACCAAAACAGTGACTTTATTCTCAAAAGGTGAGACTCGGTTTCTTTGGGAAGTTCCGTATCTCTTGCAACGACCAAAACGTGCGGTGCGCCGGTTTCTTGTCAAACTCTTTATAAATAAACTAAAAATACCGGTCGTGATACTCGTGCTGGTGAAAAATCTAGAATTCTACTGACACTTAATTGAACCTAGCTAAAATTACCTTAAACCTACTTAAAGCTACCTTAGTAAGAATTAAAACTAAACCAACAACTAACAAAAGGGAACAAATCATACCAGAGAAAAAGCGGACCGTAGTACATATAAAGCAGCAGTGACCATTTCATTGGATTGAAATGGAAAAGAAAGTTGGTAATACAAATACATGTGTCAGAAAACTATAAGACAATCCGTATGATATAATCATTGGCGGAGTGCAAGCACCATCGACCTTCACACAATAAAGGCTCAAAAAGCTATACCAGGTCCATTTATGAAGAATTAAGTAAAAATAAACTGGTCGAAAGTTGCGTAGGAGGCTTCGCTCAAAATAATAATGCAAGTTTAAAAATGCTTATATTGAAAATAGCACATGAAGCATTGTTCAGTGGTGCAGGAAGGGTACAAACTGCAATATATTACAGCTTACATTTTCAAGGAGGGCTACAAGTAGGTGGGCTATGAGAGTTCTGCGACCGGGCGGCGAGGGGTGAGGCGGGGCGGGGGGTACCGCGCTCTCGGTCGCGATGGGCGCGGGGCGAGGCGGGGACGGGGGTACCGAGTTCGTAGGTGAGGGGGATGACGTCACAGGGGCGGGGGATTTCAAAATGGCATCGCGCGCGCAACCGTTTGCCGTACGCGTGCGGGGATCGGTGCGCAGGCGCAAAGGGATGTACCACGGATGCTGTAATTCGACACGGATGACGATTCGAGATTAATTAACCTAAACAGCGAACCGTTTCACGATCGCCGTGAAAGAATGCAACGTCGCGCTCGTATAAACATCCGCCTACGCAATATAATTCGACGCGCTATCGCGATAACTATTCGAGATCGATTAATCTAAACAGCGCAACCGCCTCGCGAAAGAACGCAACGTCGCGTATAAATGTCTGCCAACGAAAATGCTTTTACGCCGTTTCACACGCCCTTGTCCCACTTATAATCGCGATACATGCAAATACTTGAAATGTTATTTCGCAGGAAAGGTGGAAGATAGGTGAGTAAACCTGACATATTAATATTAAGATTTGTAATATATTCGACTTAATTATCCCCCTCGATAACATCGTCAGCAAATAAATCACTTAATAATAAATCTATAGTAACTTGCGCAGGGTCAGTTTGAACTGAAATATCGCTAGCCTGAAGCCCCGATACCGCATTCGTAAAAACGGCGTTATAATAAATCCTTTTCGCATTGACGCAGTTTCGCCAAAACACGCTCTTTGGAGCATCGGCACGATACCGCTGATATATATTTCCGTGTACATCGTCGTCATCGTCGTCATCGTCGTAATCGTCGTCATCGTCTAATAAATATGTTCGCTGCGCAAGTCGATTCAGCCAGAATTGCTCGTCCCCGTAGTGATCATCCGGTGGTTCATCGCGTATGGTGTCGGCATTATGGAAAACCTTTAAAAAGATATCACCATCGTGAACACCTTCCGCCTCGCGAAGTTCTCCACCTTGAATATTTTCGGTCTGAACCGCGACATTTCTGCACGTCACATACACTTTCGGGCTGGAAGTATGGACGGGTGTCACAGCAGAGGTGATCGTAGTTGTAGCTGGACGATTCAAATTCACGGGCAATGACATAATCTGAAAGCGATTTTTCATATAATTCTCAAAGTTACTAGCAGAACGATTAACTAAAATATGATAATGGAAACTTACGGTATTGTTGGATCGTTGGATTGTATTTCCCGTGCGCTGAACGGCTGACGATATCCTTCGAAAGCGATCTCCTTCGGAAGCAGTCTTCTTCAACCAATTTCACTTGAAGCACTCAACTTATATGTAATCAACTTATATGTTATCAACTTAGATGCAATGGACTTAGACGCGATAAATTCTTAAAGCGTTTCTCGTAGCAACGTATGTCTCGACCGCTACGGTAGCATTTGAGAAATAAGTTTAAGGTGGCCGCTGCACGATCACGCATAAGGAAGTATAGCGCGATAATTATTCGAGCATCGCCCAACGTATTTTGATGAACGAGCGACCCCCGTGACGGGCGTAAACACCCTTATCGCGAGCGCGCGAATTCGACACACGTGGTAACGCATCGAGCCAGCGCGGCATCACGTCACCCGATGGAGTCGTCGAGGGTGAGAGAGAAAGAACGCGAGAGCGAAGAAAAGAATTCGGAGCGATAACGACTCATGAATCTCGGCTAGGGTATAAGGTTAGGTATTCAATCAGAGCCGATCAGTCGTTCGGTAAAAATCTTCGCGACATTTGTCAGGCATCATTCTTCCCCCGGGTTTTCGATATCCGGTCCATAATCGCATCACGCGGAAGAGTCGCATCAACCACTCGTGCCTTTTAATCGAATATTGAAGTAGAAGAAAAGAGAAGTAACCATGGAGGTATTCATGGACCCGTACAGGGTTTTGTCCCGGATGTCCGTGCTTTTACGCACCATTATGGAATTCAGGGACTGGATGGATCGGTGCGACGTATGCTTGCGACTCATCGTCGAGTATCAGTGCGGCGAAGGAGTGTCGGTGGCATCGAAACAGCGTCAGGTGTCGCTTATCGCGCGAATAAAGACATTGCGCGCGATCGTGCGGGAAAAGTTTTCGCGAGTAGGGCTCGGGGTGTCGGCACGATCGACGACACCCAAAGTCATATGGGAAGACGTGGAATCAGCGTTTCGGAATCGTATTTCAACCGGTGCGGTCATCAACGTGGGTTACATCGATCTGCGTCGATTTTTGGAGGGTGCTCGACGAATTACGATCTCGCGCGTCACGGACGCTATCACCCAACATAAAAGCATGGTCGTGAATACGGTCCTGAACGCGGAGTTTATGTTGGGTGAGAATACGGACATGAAAAGTTTCGGTACGCGAAATCGCGTACTGTTCAGGACATCGAACGTGCGCGAGTGGTATTCGAAGCACGTGGTCGCTCCCACGTTAGTGGCGATCGAGGAGTTTCAAGATCGCGACAGTGGATGGGCTCTGAGGGCTGTGCTAAACAACCAAATAAACATTAATAAGTATAACCCTTTTCGCGCCGGTTGCGACGTACCGCTTCCGCGCGCCGTCATCCTGAAAAAAGCGGTGGTGAACGTAAAGAGCAGAGACAATGCGTGCTTCTTGTGGTCCGTTGTCGCCAGTTTGTACCCTGCTGCTGTTACTACGAACGTGCGTAGGGACTCATCGTACCCACACTACTCGGCGGTGCTTCGCACGGACGATATGACTTTTCCCGTGACGTTGGATCAGCTTGCGAAGTTCGAGAGGTTGAACGACGTGTCGGTGAACGCGTACGCGTGGTCCGACGGAAGCTGCGCGCCTCTGCGTTTAACCGAGGACAAGCGAGAGAGACACGCGTACCTGCTACTGATGCAGGACTCCAAGGTGCCAAAACGATATCATTTCGCGTGCATTCAAAGCATGTCGAGGCTCGTATCGAAGCATCTCGGTAACCATAATGGACAAGTATTTGTTTGCGAAAGGTGAGTCGAATACGGAATATTTCGATCGATGTATTATTATTT
The DNA here is from genome assembly GCA_029448645.1 of Andrena camellia. Lineage (NCBI taxonomy): Eukaryota > Metazoa > Arthropoda > Insecta > Hymenoptera > Andrenidae > Andrena > Andrena camellia. The sequence goes on from CM055679.1 coordinate 26,728,452, forward strand.
ATTCTTATGTTTATTATTGACGTTGTCATCGTTGTAGATGCTTGAGTTACTTCTACTCGTCCGAGCAATTGACGAAACACACCGTGGACTGTCAACGTATGAAAGAGTGCGCCATCGAATTGCCGTCCGCGAAGGAAAGATGGTTGCAGTTCCGGAATTTCAAGAACCAGGAACGAGCGCCATTCGTCGTGTACGCGGACTTCGAGTGCATGCTGGAGGATGTCGAGCCTGCGGAGCGGAGTCGCACGTACACGTACCAGCAGCACAGAGCGTACAGCGTAGGATACTACATTCATTGTTCCACCGACGCGTCTCTGTATAGCTATCGCGCGTATCATCACGAAACCGAGTGCGTGAAATGGTTCGTGCGGGAACTTCGAGAATTTGCCGACACTGCCTATTCGTGGTTACGGAACGCGAAACCAATGAACTCGTTGACGAGTGAACAGTGGCGTAGTTTTAACGACGCAATCGTGTGTCACATGCGCGGGCAACCTTTCGTCGACGCGGACAAAAAAGTGCGCGACCATTGCCACTCGACGGGCGAGTACCGAGGCGCGGCTCACGTGACTTGCAACTTACAGTTTCAGCGATCGTACACGATACCGGTCGTATTCCATAAACTGTCCGGATACGACGCGCATTTCGTGATCAAGGAGTTGGCGACCGCGTTCGAGGGACAGATCGTCTAGCTGCCGGTGACGAAGGAGCGGTACATATCGTTCACCAAGCACGTAAAGGGACTCGACGCCGAGAACAACGATTGGCAGAGGGGGTTGAAGTTCCGTTTCATCGATTCGCTGAACTTCTTGGCTGCGTGTCTGGAGAAACTCGCTTCGGACCTTGGCAGATAACGACTCGCGATTCTACGACGCGAGTTCCAACACCTGCCCAATCATCGTTTCAATCTCCTGACCAGGAAGGGCGTCTTCCCGTACGACTACGTGACGTCATACGCCCAGCTGAACGACGCGTGTTTACCGTCCCGCGAAGCGTTCTATAACCGGCTGAACGATAGCGCCGCGTAGGAGGCCGATTACGCGCACGCCGCGAACGTGTGGAACTGTTTCCGCGTACAGACATTGGGAGTACAGCGATTTGTATTTAAAAACGGACGTATTGTTACTCGCCGACGTATTCGAAAGTTTCCGCACCGACTGTATCGCGAGTTATGACTTGGACCCTGCGCATTATTTCACGCTTCCAAGTTTCACGTGGGATGCGATGCTGAAGTACACGCGCGTACGGTTAGAGCTTCTGACGGACGTGGACATGTTACTGTTCGTGGAGCGTGGCATACGCGGCGGTCTGAGTCAGTGCTCGCACAGGTACGTGAACGCCAACAACAAACACCTGCCTGCGGAGATGTACGACGAGTCGAAGGCGTCGACGTATCTGATGTACTTCGGCGTCAACAACTTGTACGGATGGGCGATGTCGCAGGCTATGCCGCAAGGAGGGTTTCGATGGCTGGACGATGCGACAGTGGCCACGCTAGACGTGTCATCCCTGCCCGACGATGAGGACTCCGAGGGATACCTGTTGGAGGTGGATATCGAATACCCCGAAGAGGTTCATGACGCGCACGCCGACCTACCGTTCTGCCCGGTGCGCGAGCACGCGCCACACGGTAAACAGACCAAGCTGCTTGCCACGCTCGACGATAAGGAGCGATACGTCGTTCACTATCGCTACCTGAAACAGTGCGTGCGACATGGTTTACGCGTGGCGCGAATTCATCGGGTGTTACGATTCGATCAGTCGCCTTGGTTGCGCGACTACATTCGATTGAACACCGATTTGAGAACGCGAGCCACGAGTGAGTTTCAGAAGACTCTATATAAATTAATGAACAGCGCGGTGTACGGGAAAACAATGGAGAATGTGCGGAATCGCGTAGACGTGCGATTGGTGACGCGGTGGGACGGTCGTTACGGCGCGGAAGCGCTGATCGGGAAGCCAAACTTTCACAGTCGTACGATTTTCTCCGAGGAGTTGTTTGCGATCGAAATGCGAAAACTCAAAGTGAAGTTCGACAAGCCGATATACGTGGGGATGAGTGTACTGGACGTATCGAAAGAATGCCTGTACGAGTTACATTATGCGTACATGCGCGCGAATTTCGGTGATCGATGCAAGGTCCTGTACACCGACACCGACAGTTTAATGTATAGCGTGGAATGCGATGATGTATACGAAACGATGAAGCGCGACGTCGACCGATTCGACACGAGTGATTACGCGGTGGACAATCCATACTGTATGCCCCGCGTAAACAAAAAGGTGCCGGGACTCATGAAAGATGAGAACAACGGCGTCTTGATGACCGAGTTCGTCGGATTGAGGTCCAAAATGTACGCGAGAAGAACGTTTGACGCCGCAGTGGGGTCTACGAGCGAGACTAAAAAAGTGAAGGGTGTGCGGAGACACGTGGTCGCGAACGATATACAATTCGACGATTACATTCGTTGCCTGCACGATCTCACCGAGAAAGCGGTTCGGCAGAACAACATTCGATCGAACCGGCACGATGTGTTTTCCGTGAGTGGGGAAAAGAACGCTCTCAGCCCGTTCGACGATAAGTGGTGTATTTTAGCCGATCGGGTCAACACCCTTCCGTGGGGGCATTATCGAATCCCCCAGCTCAAAGCCCACGAATGCCTCGAGCATGAGCCCGACGAGTCCCTCGAGAATCCCGTTGTATGATTGTATGTTTGTATGATCGTACGTTTGCATATCCATATGTATATACGTTTCGTTGTAAGCGTTTCTTTCTTTTGTTCATACCATTTATCTATTTACGAATATCTGATATATGTATATAGCGTAGAATATTAAAAAAGTATTTTCTATTCATGTTAGTATATATGTATATACTTTTACCTTATTTTATTAAAATTAATTGTACGCATATATACGAGAAGAAGGAGAATAATTTAATAAACGGACAATGTATATATATATATATATATATATATATATTTATATGTATGTATTTATTTTATTTATTTCAGTAACATAGCGCGCGTTTATAATCGCGAATCATAGAATATCCTTGTCGCGTATCCACGAGTTCCGCGACGAATCGAATCCGAGCCACTTAACGTACACCTGGTTTCCTTTGCGACGAATAATCTTCTCGACCAGATAGACGTCCGGATTCGCGACCGAATGCAGTTCGTACTCGTAGAATCCACCCGAGATCGGCTCTTCCGCGGAATCGCGTAGAATGTACGTCACCGGGTACGTTCGTTGTACGGTTACGATTTCGAACACCTCCGTCGGCCAGTTCGGAGTGTACCCCTTCTCGAAGAGGGTCTTGAACTTGCTCACGCGTACCTTGTCACCGACGTTGAATTTCGCGCGTCGTCGAACGCCTCTCGATGCGGAAGGGAAGAGGGGCTCATTCGCGGCGAACGACAAACGCGTCGCGCGGGTCACGTCAACGGGTCGGGCGTTGATCGTTCGATGCTTGCGATGATTGTAGGTGCGTACGAGTGCAGGTGACAGGTCGACCCAGCGATAGGACGCGTTCAAGGAGAATTGTTTCCACATGAGGTTTTTCAGCGTGCGATTGAAACGTTCTACGATCGACGCTTTCATCACGCTGTACGTGGAGTAGTGGTTGATCCTGCGTCTCTTCGCGCATCGTTCGAACTCCGCGTTGTAAAACTCTTTTCCCATGTCGGTTTGTAAATTTCGCGGGCATCTGTCGCTCTGCCGCAACACGGTCGCGAACGCCTCGGTCACGTCGCGTCCGCTTTTCGTTTTCACGGGTACGGCCCACACGTACTTGCTGAACGCATCGATGATCGTTAGTACGTAGTGATATCCTCGATTTTGCTTCGTGTACGGACGCATCTCCACCAAGTCGGCCTGCCATAAATCATCGTAACCGCGAATCGCAACGCTACGCCGTGGGAAATTTCGTCTCGCGGGAGCGTGTATCTCGTTCACTAATCGTACTCGTTCCTTGCTCATGCTTCGCGGGTGGGCGTTAGAAGTAGTACGAGTTCCTCGAGCGTTCATAATATGCAATCGGTACGCGTCTTTCGCAAACGACCGTCTTCGTTCGACGATCCGGAGTCATAGCCACTGTCGTCGGGGTCAGGATCGATAATCATCGTCGTCGTCGTCGTAGTAGTCGATCCTCGCTCGCTTTTCGCTGATCCTTTCGTTCGTACAGATCCGTGATTGTTATCGCGGTCGGTGTCGACGGCGACGTCTCGATCCCCTCGAGTCCGTCTTTCGAGTGATCGAAGCGCCGTTCCATCGCGTTATTTAAATTGTCCTCTAGTCGAGACAATTTCGCCTCAACGATGTCCGTCCGACATCGTTCGTTGTACTCGCGTCTCAAGTTGAGATCGTTGATGCTCGGCGTCCAGTCGCGCGTTCGCGATAGCCGTTTCGATTTTCCGAGTAAAGCGTTCGTCCACCGCGGCCAATAGTCTCGTCATTGTCATCGCCGTTTCGTTGCTGTTGTTGTTGGTGTTGTTGTTGTTGTCATTGCGTAAAGAGGTACCAAACTTGTTCGCCGACATGGCGATGCGCGCGCGCGAACACTACTGACGAGACGATCACCGGATCGTTCGATTTAAGATATATATTTGCCAACTCGAAGTTCCTCCACGATCGACGCGATTTCGTTATCGTGACCCGTGTGGCCTGCCGCGCGCGATGCCACGAGCAGCCCAAGTCTATCGACCATTTCGTTCGGATCGTCCCAGTACACGTAATCGATCGCGTTATCGGTGACCGTCATCGATTCGTCGATGGCGAACCCTAGACCATGTCGCGTGCCGCGCCCGCCGCCGCAGCCGCCGCCGCCACCGCCCCTACCATTGCCCCTAACGCGTCTGATACCCGATGTCCGCACCGCGCCGATCACCGCGGATATGATTTTCTTATACTTGTACCCCCTGTTACCCAGCGTGGGCTTGCTCGGCGAATGGTGTGGCTTATGCGCGTTCGTCGACAACAAGATGCGTCGGTACGAGTGGAGATCCTTGTCCGTGCACGTCCGATCGTTGGAGGAAGGTTATTCGAAAGTTCCTTGGATTTATCCGCAGTGGCGGTTCGGAGTCTCTTCAACGATTGTTGTTGTTGTTGTTGTTGTTGTTGATTGTGTTCGTGTTTCCTATTCACAGACCGCGATCGAGGCGTTGAGCGCGTTTTCAACGCGGACCCGTTCTCGAACAATCGTTTCAGCGGTTCGACAATGGGACGTGTGCTCGCCTCCACAGCCGCTTCCGTAGCCATTTTACCAATTTTCAAGGCTAAGCACTTTTTACGTATAACGTCGCTGACTTTGGCAATTTCTACCTTTGCATTCACCTTTGCGTCCGCACCCTTGCGTTTCGTTTCTTTTTGGTGTTTCGCCCCTTTCTGTCGATGACGTCGACGATGTTTCGCGTCGGCGTTGCTCGAGGTTATCGTCGTCGGCGGTGTCATCGTCGTTGTGGATTCGTTAGACATATCGTGTTGATCGGCGAACTACTCGCGGTTTACTGAGGTCCGCCAGCTACGACGAACTCGTTAAATCCTCTCCGATATCGACCTTCGTACATGGACCTATCCTTATCGATCACCACGAAATCGTATCGTCGACGCCAACATCTCGCGCACAATTCGTTGAACGACTCGAACGTAATGTCTGTGTTCACGTGATCGTTGTACACGCGACGCAAGTTCGTGCCGTCTTGTTTGAACAGCATGAGAAAATTCGCGTTGTCCTTGATCAAATGTTTAGGTATTCTAGCGTACGACTGACACAAATAGAAGCAGTCCACGTTGGCGTGACGGCCCATGGAGAAGTATTCGCGTATCGCGTTCTGTTCGTCGCACGCCATGTCGTCGAACACGAAGATCGAATTGGGCCGAGCGTCTCTCGGTGGAACGATCTCAGCGTTGTCGGAGTAGGGAAAGTATTCGATTCCGTCGACGAGCGACAACACCTGCTCGAGATATCGATACTTTGGCTGATGCAACGATTTCGAGTACACGTACACGTTCTCGAAGCGCAAACCGTTCGGACTCTCTAGCATGCTCAGAAGCACGTTCGTTTTTCCGCACCCGGACGGACCGCAAATCACGCCACGCACGCTGTTCGGCAACAACGGACCGTGTCTGTTCGATCGACTCGCGTCCCTATCGTCCTCGAGCATTCTGTTCGCGGTCACGCGAATAACGCCCGACTGTTTCGCGAATCGCATGTTCGCGCGCGCGCGTCTATGACGGCTATTTATATTCGTGGCACGTGTCGCGCAGGACACTATCGTTGTGATCGGTGGAGCGCGCGTACGCGTTTATTATTGTAGTAGCTATCGCGGTTATTCTAACGCAGGTGTATGATCGCATCAACGACCGCGGCGTCTCGCGAAGTAGGGAAAAGGAATCTGAAGAAGAAGAATAAGAAGAAGAAGACTGGATCGGGTCTCGTGAACGGTATCATAAACTGCTTACCGTTCGAACTACACGTTCCGGGTTATCAGTTCTGCGGACCGGGAACGCGTTTGATAAAGCGATTGGCTCGTGGCGACGGAGGTCTGAATCCCCTAGACGCCGCATGCCGCGACCACGATATCGCGTACTTTCGTCGAAAGGATTTGGAGGGACGGCACGAGGCGGATCGCGCGTTAGCCGAACGAGCGCGAGAACGCCTGTTCGCGAACGACGCGACTTTTGGCGAAAAAGCCGCAGCGACTGGAGTGTGGGCAACGATGAAGGCTAAAACTAAACTCGGCATGGGTATGAGAAGGACGAAACGTAAACAGAGAAAGTCTGGAAAGAAACATCCGCAACGACGACGAAATCGCGATCTACGAGTAGCGAAACGCGGGGTCTTTCTTCAATTTCTTCCGTTTGTGCTGCCCGCTTTATCGGCTATCGGAGCATTGGCCGGTGGAGCGGCTGGTATAACCAAAGCGGTCAACGATTCGAAGGCCTCTCGAAAACAGCTGGAAGAAACGTTGCGTCATCATCGGGCGATGGAAGGGCGAGGAATGCATCTGACGCCGTACAAGCGATGTGCGGGTTTGAATCCTAGACGTCGACGCCAACGACGACTGCGATCAAAGAAAAACAAAAACGTCGATCGAGGATGCGCGTGGCGACGGTGGCGGCGATAACGCGACAACCTATGACGAACCTGCAACTAGAGCGCGAGTGCGCCAGCGTACCGTTCTTTCGAGGGGTGTTTATGCGCGACACCAACGAATGCGGCATCGCGAATCTGGACGAGAACCGAGGCGCTGGTACGCACTGGGTAGCGTACGCGAAACGGGGGCCGCGAGTACAATACTTTGATAGTTTTGGGAATCTGCGACCACCCGCGGAATTGATCTACTATTTCGGACGCGGTACAACGATCACGTACAATCACGATCGTTTTCAACGTTTCGACGAGATGAATTGCGGCCGCTTATGCATGCAATTTTTACAGCAAATGTCTATGGAATTATGGCCTATATACTAATACTAATACTAATACTAATAATTATGTATACTAAGATTATGCTGCAATGTATCCATGCGTAATGGCAATCCACATCTTCTATAATAAAGACTCGTAACATCGGATAAATTGCCGAGTATTCGTACGCGCGCGTCACTTCCTCTCTCTCCGTCTCGCGAATGTAATCTATGATATGTCGTTCACGCTCACGTTAACGAGTCGCAGCAGCGTGCTCACGGTAAACTATTTCCCGCCGATAGATTTGAGCGACGGTGAATACGAATTAGGACTCGCGGACTGGGAGACGTTTCACACGATTCCGAACATCGACTCGAGCAACGATAAATTCTATTTCATCGTGAAGAATGAGACCCACAACGACTCCATCGTCGACGCCGCTTATGAACGCATTACGATCCCCCACGGCTCCTACGAATTAGACGCTATCGCCGAGTATCTGAAGCAACGATTGCTCCATCGATATCCTCGAAGAATCGGTATCGACGAGAACGGCGATGACAAGTACTCTATAATGCTACGAGCTAACAACAACACCATGAAGAGCGAGCTATACTGCTCGTTCTTCGTAGACTTTACGAAACCAGACAACGTGGGCTCGCTGCTAGGATTTTCCCCGAATCGCGTCTTATTGCCGAGAACCTGGCACGAGTCGGACGTACCCGTGAATATTATAAACGTTAACGTGACCAGAGTAACCTGCAACGTTACTACCGGCGCGTACAGTAACGATAAACCCGTACACACGATCCATGAATTTTCGCCTCGCGTGCCGCCGGGATATAAGATATCGGAAACTCGGCGACACGTCATTTACCTGCCGATCGTCGCACGAGTAATACGCGATCTAACGTTGTGCATCGTCGATCAGTACGATCGTCCTATACATTTCCGCGGGGAAGAAATAACGATTCGTCTGCACGTTCAACGACATTCGCGCGATAGGTAGCGTGACCGCGCGTGTACGCGCGTGTGCGTAGTATGTTAGTGTTAGATCACACGTACGAATCATTAATCGTCGCTGCCGCTGCTACTCCTGCCATCTCTGTTTCGCGTCATCGGCGCAACCCTTCATCGGAAAGCGAAAGTGAAAGTAGAATAAAGACGGGTGGAACGATAAGAAGAGGACTGGTAAGAAGCATAAGAAAGCCGTTGACTCGTTGAAACGCGCGTTTTTTACGATCGCTAGGATTCATCGTCGCCTATTAGACAAGCGGAGAGAGCGACGCGATGTCTACTATTCTGGACGTGGCGAATACGCCAACCTTCGCCAATCGTATCACGATGATCGTGTACCACACGTATAATCCGTACGCCAAAACGACGTTCGACAATAACGATGAGATAAGAATCCCCATACAGCAGCAAGATATGTACACGTTCCCGTGCGAAAGTTTTCTCTACATCGAATGTTGTGGCACGTTGACGGCGCAGGATGCGAAAAGCCCGGCAACGTCCGCGACCGCGGTTCTCGACAACAATTGCGTAGCGTTCATGTTCGATGAGATTCCATACGAATTGAATGGTATCGAGATCGATCATTGCCGAAATCCCGGGATCACTACCACGTTGAAAAATTACGTTTCATTGTCGGTCGACAGAAGCAAAGCGCTCGCGAATGCCGGTTGGAATCATACCATCGACTACGATAAAGATATTTTTCATTCGGGCTCTTTCAATTTCTGCGTACCCATGAGCATGCTATTAGGATTCTGCGAGGATTACAAACAAATCGTGATGATCGCGCGGCACGAGCTGATCCTTATTCGATCGCGAGTCGATACGAACGCGATGCACTGTGCGTCCGCCACTGCGAGACTGAAACTGGAGATACGCAAGGTTCAGTGGCGTATGCCCCACGTCGTTCTGGACGATGCGAATAAGCTATCGATGCTGCGTATCCTGGAAAGCTGTCGGCCGAACGCGATGAGTTTCCGATCGTGGGCCATGAACGAGTACCCGTTACTGCAAGCGACAACGAAGCACACGTGGACCGTGAAAGCTACGTCGCAAATCGAGAAACCTCGATACGTGATATTCGCCATACAAACTGATCGACAGGGTCGCTCCGATAGATCCTCGAGCACGTTCGATCCGTGTAATCTCACAGCGACGACGAGTACAACAGCGACGGCAGTGGCAGTGAGCGCAACGACGACGACGCCGACTGATTTTTATTCACCCGCGAGCAAGAATACCCCTCCCGTCTGAACGTCATTTTACGCAAATACTGATTTTTATAATTTAAGTATGCATGCATGGATGTATATTAATAATCACACACTGTTTTGAATAAAAAATATATATATATTTATTAAAAAATATTTAATATATAAAAAATAAAAATATTTAATAAAAGAAAAAATTATTTTAAAAAAAAAAGAAAAAATCGTCGTGATGTCACGTCCTGCAACACGCAGAGAAAACACCAAATTATTATTATATAAAACGTTGGCATTAGCACGTGAAACGCCAAACAATTAAAATTCACTTATACTCACTCTTCGAATAATCGCCTCAGCCCCCAAAATTCCCCCTCGAAGGCGAGAAAATCCGCCTGCGTGGTATAATCACGCCACATGCGCCGTTCGAAGCGGATCCTATCCCGTAATTCACTGCAAATGCGCCCATCCCTCCTCGTCGGGTATTGGCGATGCTGAAACAAACCCATGACTCGATTAAATCATCGTCGAATACTGTACGCGCACCAATACGATATACACAAAACATCACTTACGAGTAACTGAATTATGATGTCCCGATCGCCGTCGCGGGCGTGTCGCTCGATGTCACCTCGACGCTGAAACAAACGCGCGACTCGATTAAATCATCGTCGATTGGTGTACGCGCATCAGAATAATTTTCCCGAAACATCACTTATGAGGCGCCCGACCGTCCCGAGATATTCGTCGCTCCATCGCGACATTTCAACCTCCCGTTCGTGCTGTAACAAACACGCGATTCTATTAAAACACTGTTAAATGGTGTACGCGCACCAATATAATTTTTTTTTCGAAACATCACTTACGAGATATCGAATACAATCTCTCCGCTCCACGCGACACGCCCTAACGAGATTATCGAGCGAATGCTGAAACAAACGTATAACTTTGTTGGAAGGCTATCCAATTGAATGAACGCGCCAATTCAATTTACACAAAAAAAAAGCAATACTTACGATTTTTCGCACCAACTCATCCAGCTCGTCGTGCCACTCACGTTCGATTTCACCATGTCGTCGCTGTAACAAACGCATAAATTCATTAGAATATCGCCGAATTGAATACGCGTACCAATTCAATTTAAAAAAAAAAAAAAAAACTATACTTACGATGCGCCGACGCATCTCGTATGAATTGATGCCTTGTCCCGCTTCGGATAAATATACTTCAAACGTGTCCATAGTTTATAGAAAAAAAATGCTGGTGATAACTGCACTGACCCGTGCGGCGGTGGTCGACGTCCTTATATGTATTTCGGTTCTCTAGCCCTGCGCGTTGCAGGGTAGGGGTAGTCGTGGAGTATGTGTGGTGGGGGTGTCCGATCACAGTTTCTTCTTCGATGATTCGATATTAATTATTCCAGGTTATAGCGCACTTTTATGGTTTGCACTTTTATGGTTCGCACCGCGAATCGTCTCCGACTCTTCTGCGACACGTGTGCACCTTAAATTTGGCGCGTACGCTATTTGAATCTGCCGCGCGTACCATTTGAATTTGTCGCGCCCTATTCACATTTCATATTAATGTTCGTGCCATAACACAACCATGATCATCACCATCATTGATACAATACACTCTTGCACATTGGCGTGTATGTGTGCATGAATCTGTATAAAAGCGACGTTGGTCAGTCTTGCGGACTTCATAACGTCACCTACGCTCGAGTGCTAACAAGTATCGTTCGCGTCAATTTCTCCGTCGATCAATATAATCGTACAGTGCGTATCAAAATGTACAAACGCAGCTTCAACGATTCGTCCTGTGCGTCCGGCAACGATGGCAGTTCCCCCAATAAACAACATCAACAATCCGATACGAGGTACGTACATATTACTATACACTTTTCACTTACATCGTTCGCTTACTTCTTTCACTGTAAACGAACAAATCATTAATTCCGTGTACGCGTTTCTTTACAGTTCAGAATCTGCAACGCCAAAAACATCGAAAACACCAAAACCATTAAACGTACGGATCCTGGGGCGCGATTACCCTTTAACCTCGACAGCCTATAAAAGGCTAACCATTGGAATTCGCATTGGCATGGGTTCGTGCCGTGTCGAGATCGCCATAGTCGACAATAAAGGCTGCGAGTTGTGCTTTTCGATGTCAACGTGGAAGTTCCTGCTGGAAAATGGGGCTGACATACTTCAAAGATTACGCGACAACGCAACGTCGCCCCAAACCCACGTCGTAATTGATCATTTGCGAATCGAATTCACGCGCATGCATAATGATCAACTCGTTAAAATCACCGATAATCGCGTTACCTTGTACATGACGGAAGTCACGATGCGTAAACTATTCGCGTATGAACATTGCATCGATCATATGTTCACCTGGTTGACCGAAAATATATACGCCGTAAGCAGTAAATATACCGCCGTCGTAGACGTTCTACGTAGCGCTACCGCACCAACTGATCATGTAAAATTAATTTCCGAAAGCGAATACTTCGAACGGCATTCTTTGATCGATTGTGAATTGTTAGCGTTAGGAATGCAATCCATGTTGCGCGATGTAAATCACGTACCACTATAGTACGCGTATATATATACGTTTTAATAAATGAATGATTTTTACATTAATACCTGTAACGACTCATTTATAATATCCTTTCCTACTAATACACCTGTAACGATTCATTTATAATATCCTTTCGTACTAATACGGCGGGCAATTACTCGTCTGCCAGATGACCAAGAGGCAATGACATCGTACCGTTTTCTGTGGGAATTTCGACTATGGGACAAACCGCAGAATTGCTCTGTCAGCGGGTGGTAAGTAGTAACCTCGAATCGACACATGCCGCTGACTCGTCGAACAATGCGGTCATAAACCGTAAGCCTGGTGAGACGATCCGACCGAGCAATCTGGATAGGTTTGCTAGCCGGATGTCTGGTTTTTTTCCTCGCTATGTCATCCTTAGGGGTATAGACTTAGCGAATGACAATTGTGTTTTAGGATAGGCAGTATGGGCGGTCCTGACACCGGTCTGCTGTAAATCAGACGCCTTGGGTGTAGGGTTTCCTTAGAGTTCGCTATCGGTTTAAGTACGAGTTGACGGTTACTCGACGTCTGGGAAAATTCAAGACTTTTCGCCTCAAATGTTATTCTCGCGCGGTTCACAAGTGCCCCCATTGAATCTCTCTCTCTCTCTCTCTCGCTCTCTCGCTCTCTCGCTCTTACGCTGTACCTCATCCTTCCTTCTATACACGCGTCTAACGTCGCCTGCGTCCGATGCGTTACCACGTGTGTCGAATTACAGCGTTGGTGATAAGACGGCGGCCCCAAACTTTAAAAAAAATATTCGAGACGATATCCGAATAATTATCGCTCTACGTTTTCGTTGGCGGATGTTTATACGAGCTCGACGTTGCGTTCTTTCGCGAGGCGGTTGCGCTGTTTAGATTAATCGATCTCGAATAGTTATCGCGATAGCGCGTCGAATTATATTGCGTAAGCGGATGTTTATAAGAGCACGACGTTGCATTCTTTCACGGCGATCGTGAGATGGTTCGCTGTTTAGGTCAATTAATCTCGAATCGTCATCCGTGTCGATTTACAGCATCCGTGGTACATCCCTTTGCGCCTGCGCACCGATCCCCGCACGCGTACGGCAAACGGTTGCGCGCGCGACGCCATCCTGAAATCCCCCGCCCCTGTGACGTCATCCCCCTCACCAACGAACTCGGTACCCCCCTCCCCGCCTGGCCCTGCGCCCTTCGTGACCGAGAACGCGGTGCCCCCTCCACGCCGCACCCCGCGCCCGTGGTACTCCCCGCCCCGCCTCACCCCTCGCAACCCGGTCGCGGAACTCTCATAGCCCACCTACAACTACAGACCAGTACTACGAATTATAGATGTTCTGGGATTTGGTGTTGATTCTCCTGCTCCGCCAATTTCCACGAGGTTAAACAGCGCTGAGATTAATATTGTTACATTAATCTGCTAAACACAGCACTCACAAGGGAACACCGCGAACCCGGACTCACCGATTGGAATGCAACATTGTGGGTTTTTAGAGTGACTCAAAACAAGAACAACGGTGTGTTTCATTTGTGCCCTATCGCCATTTAAGGGGGTGAAAACTAACCTCAAAGTCAAATTGGCATTTCCACTTTTTCGCGTATAACTTTCAAAGTGCAACAGACAGAAAAAAATGTTTCGAACAAAAGTTTAATGGTGCAATAAGCACTATAAAATAACGTTAACAAAATTTTTGAAGAAGCTTTTTTTCTGCAAAAAAATTTTACTTCACGTTATTTTTAACAATTTTTCCATTTACATAATAACTAAAAATATAGGGCGTTTTTTATGAATTCAACCGTGTATATAAATTGTATAATGCACTATCGACTTATAGAGTTACACGATGGCAAGTACACGGTGCGCACGGTTGCGCGCTCACAACACATGGTAAGTTGCATAATAAGACTCGTTTTGTTTGTTGCAGGCCTTAATATATGACGGTGACAAATATGATAATATTCAATGATGCTAAAGTGTATTATGTATAATTTATTACTTATAAAATAAAAGAGTTTATCGAGCTATTTTTAATGGTATTCGTATTTGTTTGTAGAAGATATATTTAATCATTTGATAAAAGTGTTGATACAATTATCATATTTGTTTTGCACGAGGTACATTTAGCACGAGGTGTTTTCAAGTGTATGGTTAATTATTGATAATTTCGCATGACTGTTTGTAAAGTTCCCGTTATTAATGCATAAGATTAACTAGTCATGCCGTTTTTGAAGAAACAAACTTATCTTGTATGAGACATCCTTGTATCCTTATCTTTCGGTCTCATTATAAATACCAAGTTTTCGGAGCTCAACTTCATACTCGTTGTCACTGGCATTCTTTTAACTGCAAGCAGTACAAGCAGGGGTTGAAACGGTTCCGAAAATAACTCCAGTTTCAAACTGTTATATATCGGTTCTGAACGAAACAGTTATGAAGAACCGATATTCTGAATAACTGTTGGGTCATTCCACGCGAAGTCGGACACTTTTCGGAGTAGCATTTCGGATTTTGGTGCAACTTGGATATGTTGTAGTTTTTAGGGATATATAAACATATCTCGAAGGATTTTTCAAAATGTCAAAAATTGTGGATGTTACAGCTCTTTGAAATATAGTGTTTACTTTTCTTCCAAAAATTGTAACTGTTGAACTAAAAATGCGGACACTTTAAAATTGGCCAAATGAAAATTAATTGAATGTAACGCTGCGTCAAATCACACTGGTCGCTCGGGCCGTGCGACAGAGTTGGGCAAAATATTATTTTAAATAAAAAATTGTGTTCGAATAAAAGGCAGAAAATTTATTCGAAACTCAGCAAATAAAAATTTCCAGAATTATTTATTATTGGAAGCGCCATAAATAAAATTTTCAATCGACGCGAATTTATCCGAAGATCCATAAATAAAATTTTGAATCGACGGGAATTCATCCGAAGTGTATAAATAAAATTTTGAATCGACAGGAATTCATCCGTAGCTTCGGGCAATTTTCTCATTTTCATTTATATTTGTAGCGGAGAAGCATAAATAACTCTAGGCGTGGCTTGGAGGCCCTCGGGCCTCAAGCGCCTTTGCTCGAAACCGTCGGGTCTTCGAGGCGAGCGACATTGTATCGTTGACCCGTCTAATATGCAGCGCAGAGTTGCTCGGCGACGTGTCATCGATTATACAGAAACGGAATTTCTTTATTTTTCATCGTATCAATATGAAAGTGACACCAATGGATTCCTTGCATTCTCCCGATTACATTAATAAAAAAATATTTAAATCGGGCCAGTTTTAACGAAACGGGGTTTCAATCCTGCAGATTAATTTTATGCGTAATATCGTCCCAGATCTTAACACGGTCAGGTACGCGTGTCTACACTTTCAACTGTAATATTGATAATACCGTCGATTCTACGGCCTAGAATATTTGCTCCGTATTGCGATGTTCTTAACCAGAGTTTCGCATCGATAGCAACTACTTAGTTACAATTAATGAGTTGTGCATGATTTTAACGACGCATTATTTAATTGCATGTTAGAAACTGAATTACTAATTGTAACTAAAAAAATACTTTACAACGTATAACACGAATTTCACGATTGAAGACAGTTCCAATTTCATCGAATGAGATTGGTTGCGTTAATTGCGCGTATGGGGTATGTAAGCAAATAAGCAAAGAGAGGGACAGGGGGAGAGAGAGAGAGAGGACAAGGAGAATGGGCAAAAGGAATTTACCGATTGTGCCAAGAAGTAATTACATGCGGAGTACCACGAGTTTCACTATACATCTTTAATATTTTTCGTCAACCATTGTACATAGAGAAAGATGACAACAGACGATTCGTACATTCTTTTCCGTTAATATTAGGATTATTAGGTCGGTGCAGAAGTTCGTTCGCTTTATTGATACAAAGTGTTTACTAATAATATAAATATATTTCATACTTTTGAAACGAAAACATTTTCCTTGAATATTTATAATTTTTGTCACTTGTCTGGTAAAAGTTCAACTCGATGAACTTGTAAATTTACCAATTATAACAAACCCTGTTTTGGAAACACATTCATTCCTTTATGTTTGTGTTTAAATGCGGTACGTCAACGTTATGTATTGGTGAGCAATTTTGTGGACAACACTTCCAATACATTTAAAATTATTTTAACATCAGATACTTCAAATGATACATTCTGTTATTGTTTTTCAATTCGCCTTTTCATGTAGTATAAAAACATACGTAGAAAAATATACAGTGCTATTTGAAAAACACAAAATATATACCTCTAATTTCTTATGCAACACACATGATTTCGAAATTTTGCTTATGTGAATAAATACTTCATGTTACGTATAGACACTGAATGCAAGTGTCGCCCACGCGAAGACGTGGCGTGGCTACATTTTTCCCAGGTAAACCTTAATCATGCATATTCCCAACAGTTTTCGGCCCAAAGTTTCCAGTATAAAAAGGGGTACGTATGCATGCTCTGGGACTCATGTCTAGTGTAAAGTTCGTAGACGATAGAAGCATTAGTAATATTAGGTTCTATGCCTCTTGAAGCAGATTATACATCATTCCGGACAGGCGAATTACCTAAAACACAAAGCAAAAGCGTTTTTAAAGTTTTAAAGTTGGACATGCAGCTTTGTCGTACGCATTAATAATTGCTACCTACGGGTTTCAATCGATGCCTGGTCCATACATTACATCTTCCTCTGATAGATTAAGGTTTTCTATGGCCTTTCTTTTTCTTTTTATTTCAATTCTGCCGTCTTTCGTTGGAAGTGAGACACGGCAATCAGCGGAAGTTATGCGAATATTGTTTGAAGTTTGGCTCCATTCCAGAGCGTTTGGACCACAAAAAGTGGTCTTCCGTGAGACTTTCCACACTTTACAATTGAAGCTTCCGTTTCGATTTTGAGAAAATCCTCCGAGACATCTTTCGAAGAGTTCTGTATTACGTGACATAACTAACATTTCTCGCGTCCCCCTGATTTCGCATCAGGTTCGTCCACACCCCTAACTAATGAGCTGATAAACCATATACCTTGGGAAACGCCCCTCTCGCAGGCCTCTCGCGTTGTTGCGGCCCTGACTCGTAACAATACCAACGAACTTGTGTTTCCAAACCTTTTTCTAACTTCAACTATGACAACCAACTCAATTATCGTGGCGACCGATAAGAATTCCTTTTGTTAGAAAGGAGAGTAAGTTTCCTTTTCATTTTTTTAAGTTGGCCTTCAAAATCACTCGCTTTTCAAACATTTCGTCAGAAAGTCTATTGCGCTTCGGAGAATTAGTCATTGTTGCGTATGAAAAGAGTCTTTCCACTGGAACGGAGGATGGCAACGGAGTATTATATTTTAAGAATACTTTGTGGATGTTTGTGTACTTTTGGAAAATGTCAAATTGTGTATCTTGCTCGCCAAAGAAGTGTAATACTTGTAAGTAAAATGTCAACAGATTAGCAATACGTATGATCCATTATATATCAATAAATAATAATTATAATAATAATAAAAATAATAATAAATTATATGGCTGTACTTCCGAAAGGGGCCGGTGGCCAATCGAAATGATACTTGGTGGGTATTACGAGGGGTGTGGACAGACCCCAAATATAAAATTTTAGCTTCGACAATTAATGCGTTCAAAAGATACAGAGGTTTTTAATCACTTTACCACGGTCGCCCCTCTTAAGGGGGTAGACACGTCACGTGATCCGGTCGATTTGGAAGGTCGGTATTACAGCAGGTTTTTCCTGCACATAAATGGTAATACCGATAGATACGCGGCTGCCTGGTGAACACGAGAGGGAGCTGTTAGCTATTTCCATATTCTATTCTGAATGTGGAAAGAAATTCTCAGATTTCGCGTTGTACTGGTAAAAATTTAAACGGAAAGTCCGCTGGTAGTGCAAACGTAGAAAAATTTATTGTACATTTTAATTACTTGAAATGTGCTTATGCTACAATATGCTACGTTGGCAGTAAGGAACTATAAGTGAACAGAAAAAAATAGATGATGAGAGGATGTACCCAGAAAATGAAGTTTCTTAGCATTTTTTAATTAGCAAAACACTGAAGCAGAACCTGAAAGTTATATACATATTATAAGATAATTAAACGTCCTATGCAGAAAGAAGTTATTGAACAAACATTACACATAAAATTGTGTTGGTGCAATAGTGACTTTAGATTGCAATTGCTTACTCGATAGCTTTTCATATGCGCTAATGCATTGGCCGGTGCTACTGCGACGTTGTCATCGATTATACAGAAACAGAATTTGTTTATTTTACATCGTATCAATATGAAAGTGACACCTATGGATTCCTGGCATTCTCCCGATTAAATTGGCAGAAAATAATTTAAATCAGACTATTTTTAACGAAACGGGCTTTCAATTCTGCAAACAAATTTTTCACGTAATTTCCCCAATTATGGTCCGAATTATATCATTTATG
This sequence comes from Andrena camellia, assembly GCA_029448645.1. NCBI lineage: Eukaryota > Metazoa > Arthropoda > Insecta > Hymenoptera > Andrenidae > Andrena > Andrena camellia. The sequence goes on from CM055679.1 coordinate 26,747,129, forward strand.
GGTCCAATTTGATCGAGAAAACATAAAGAATCAATTGCCGTCACTTTCGCAAAGAACCTGATTAGAAATTGCAGAACTTCAGATTCGTCACTGCTTAGTGTGCAACATTGTATAGCCCCGCTGGTTTCGAGCGTGGAAGCTCACGAAACTCAACGAGACACATGCTAGACTCTAGCTAGAGAATCACCCCGTATAAATGCTAAGAAACGATAGTGTGAAGTGGTGTGCGTTTCAACTGCACATTGACAATATCGTAGATTCTAGGGCCTAGAATATTAGCTCCGTATTACGTGGCTCTTCAGCAGAGCATTGCATTATTGAATTCAAAAATAAATGAATTGGTCAATTAGTTAAAATAAATGAACTGTGCATGATTTTAATGGCGCCTAATTTAATTCCACTTCCAAACTGAATTATTAATTGTAATTAAAAAAATACTTTTTGACGTGCAACATGAAGCTGCGCACGCAAATGGTTGGGCTTGGATTATCGGGAAAGACCTACCCACCCCACCGTTTTGCTTTCTCGCTGCGAACGAGGACCTTCGGGCCGCAGTAGACCACCCGTTGACAACCGAGAGCAATAAAACCGACGGGCCAGATAAAATGTTCATGTTTTTGGTAACTGTTGATGAAAGTATTACCAATGGAGTTTTTAGGGTTTCTCGCTGAAAATGATGCGAAACATGGAGCAATTCGATCCATTTTTAGTGAACGTAATGTGTGTCCTAAATCATGTATTCATAAAAAAAGTAGACCGAATTGCTTCGCGTCTCGACTCATTTTTGTGGACAAAAATTCACCAATCCATCGGTGGTAACACTCTTATCAAGGTGTAATGAGAAATATGAACATTTGCATATTCAGCACTGGATGACTCAAGTCGCCGTCGACCAAGGGTCTCTCGCTGGTGCGCTATTTCACTCGCACTCGGTTTACGTCGTTCAGTCTCCTTGTCATGCGACTTGCTGAGTTTCGTGGGTTTCGACGCTCGAAATCAGCGGGGCTATAAAATGTTGCACACTAAGCAGTGACGAATCTGAAGTTCTGCAAATCCTTGCGAAACTGACTGTAAGAATAAATGAAGGTCAATGAAAAGCTAAGCCAATACTGGTGGAATTATCATATATTCTTCACAGAATATAGCTTGGGCCCCAATCGTCTGTCCGTTTCAAAGACTCAGTGGAGACTGCCCGTCTGTTCAAATCACGGGCCCAGTTGTTTATAGGAACAGTAGACAACCGGCGAGGGCATCGCTATTTCGGGGTGGTCGCCGTAGCCGTGGCAGCGTAAGCAAATCCACGATGCTTCGACCAGCCTTCTCCGCTCAGCGCCGAATTATCTTACATGACGTTAATCGATTCCTTATGTTTTCTTGATCAAATTGGCCCCATAAATGATATAATTTGGACCATAATTAAAGAAATTACGTGAAAAATTTGTTTGCAGAATTGAAAGCCCGTTTCGTTAAAAATAGTCCGATTCAAATTATTTTCTGTCAATTTAATCGGGAGAATGACAGGAATACATTTGTGTCGCTTTCATATTGATAAGATGAAAAATAAACAAATTCTGTTTCTATATAATCGATGACACATCACCGAGCAACGGCCATCTCGCGCGGACTCGGGACACAAAGATTCTCGTTGGTTATTCGAGCTTCTAAGGTCGTATTCAGATATATTGGCCAGTGAGTGTCGTAACGCGTATTCTCCCACCATACCGTTTGCCTTCCTCGGTGCTCCTTTTCTCAACGTTTTCTGACTCACTCTTGTTCCATCTCGCTCTCGCCTTCGCAAAACAAGAATGAGCCAGAAGTGGCGGGGATAGCGCCAAGTTTCTGGCGTGTATAGGCCAAACTGAGCTGTCATCGTAGAAATACACACATCAGAATAAGTGTAGCTTAGCTCCGAAAAAATTCAGGAGCTTTATTGGTCAGAACATTGATTCTTTCTCGATAGCTTCATCTCGTATTGGTCTACACATAGCTTCGTCACGCACACAACTACTACGCTAACAATAAGAATAAATAACAGCCACACGGCTATGTTCAGACGGAGCCGAGCAGCATTCCCGTTACACCACCATACCCTTCGGTAGCCAAGGAACTCCAACTGACAAATCCACGATCGTCAGATGGTGGTGGCTGATTTCTCCTCGATCAGTGTTCGTGAAAACGAATCGACCGGCCAATATATCTGAATACGTCCGTAGGATAAAGAAACAATGAAAGATGAACAATTATGCGAAGTCCAAGATGAAAGGCCTTCGAATAAACAAAGGAAACTAATAAATACCCAAAGCTAAATAGAATTTTAGATTTAGGGTACACACACCCTCCCCCAAACCCCATGTCGATCGGCCACTGGGGCCATTTGGAAGTATATTATTTCATTTAAATAATGTCCACCTCTGCATAGAACCGTAAAGAATTATAAAAAAAATCAAGGAGTCAACTGTTGACCGATTTGGAGAATATACAATAGTCGGAAGAATAATAATAAAAGCAATAATTGTAAATAATTGGTGTAACTTTCACATTCTGAAAATATGACATCAGTAAATCAATATTTCCAGTATTAGTAAAAAAGTTCCTATCTCTCTTTTTTTATTTTAAATAATGTAGCCATATAATTATGACATAAATTGACAGCGATTTCAAGCGATGTATGTGTTACAGTAAAAGCGTTAATTTAGTAAATGTATACAGTTCCCAGCAGTTCCTAGTCAATGTATACCTAAAATGCATATAACCTAACCTACAATCATCCAAAAATATATACATTGACTGTATCACGCTTTTACTGTGGCACATGTATCTAGCTAACGCTTCAGTTTTGCTATGATTCCACTTTGGCAGTCCTCCCGAGTAGGCGCCATCTCGTATCCACTAACTGAACTAAATTTGTCACGTGACTTTTTCTGTATTATCGCCAATATGGCGGAATTCGTATTTGGGAATGCAGTTACGGGAATAAACTTATCGTCCTCATATGAGCAGATTTTGAGCTGGGTGTGGTCTCATTCGAAAGAGAAAGGGTCAGTGCAGCGCGCTCTGGTCATCGTTTGAGTCACAAAACTCTTTTAGGGACCTAAAAATACTTGGATTCTTGCGGGTGTATTTTGTCAACTTTTGCTCTACTTTGAACACTCATATTATTAGATATCAACACAATCTTGTCGAACCATGACCAGAGCGCGCTGCACTGAACCATCCTTTTTCGAATGAGACCTCGCCTAGCCCAAAATTCGCTCATATAAGGACGAAAAGTTCGTTCTACTAAACCCATGTTTTGGGCCAGATTGTGTCGGTGTACAGAGCGCTGCATTACCCGTGTCTACCCCCTTAACAATATTTCTGTTGACTTATACCGACACAACGCATTCCACTTTCCAACTTGTGCCGGGCATTAGTATTGGTTGGGGCTAGATTGGCACGGGGGGCGCACGCCCGCTCGCGGGCGGGTAAAGTATGGTAGCGAACCGATGTGAGTTTGGTGATGCTAAAAATGAGACTGTGGTTACAAAATTTCAAAAGTAGAAAATGGGGGACGGAAGGGCTCCCGGGTAGGGAGGCCTGCACCAACGTCCAAAAAAATTTCCCAAAAAAATTAACAATTTTATATTAATATTTCGGAAACTAATAAATACCCGAAGCAACAATTTTAGATTTACGGTTCACACCCCCTCCCCATCACTCCCCCCAAACCTCATCTCGATCGGCCACCGGTCACTTTCGGAAGTATATCCAAATTATATATTTACATAATGAAAGACAGTACTAACTTGGAGTGATGCTTTAGACGCATATTCTGCAGCTCCTGGCGCACGCGCATTTCCAAATTCGAAGAAACTGTGTCGATGAGTCGAAGTAGATGGCTGATTGTGAGAGGTTGCGGCGTCTTTATCATTAGCTTTCATTTCATCAACTATTGCGTGTTTAAGAAGCTTCTCCAGGTTTTCTTGTCGATCCTCCGAAATGCACGGGAACCACATATTTTTGAACTCCGGATGCATTAAAGCGGCCAGGGCGGCCTTGTGTGATTCTGGGGTGGTCAAATTAAAATACATTTCGAATCTCGACTCCAACGAGTCGCGAAGGCACGTAACGATTGGTTTACAATATACCCACTCCTTTTCCGTCAGTCTTATCAATTTTCTGCGTAGAGATAGCAAACATGGCAAAAGTACTCCATAAAAAATATTGTCGCCTTGTAGAATGTCAATCGCTTCCGCAATTGGCCCTGTACATTTTAGGTGCTCTTCTAAATAGTTGAAATCATTTTCCATCAACACATTTTTTATTTCTAACAGTCTTGTTAAGTCCATCATTTTGTCCTTAATTTGTACAATTTGTCCTAGAGAATCATACAAAGATTTCCACCGTGTCTCGCCCGGTCGTTTTAATGTATGACCAATGGTATCTTGAATTATTTCGGCGGATTTTGGCCTTATCGCTGCTTTCCACAACATGTTGCATTTCTGTATGATGTCCTCATGAATGATAGATAGCCCTGCATTGCCCTTAATTGTCCGTATCATATCTGTTGTAATGCACAAATTGAGAGTTTGTGCAGAACACCGTATATGGCGAGGCAGTAAACGAAGTGTATTCGCGATATTTGCGTTCACTCGTGTACTTTCTTCATCGCTGGATAAATCGCTCGCACAATCGCCTTCACCTTCTACTGCAATGAGGGCTGCCTGTACGCCAAACGTTTTGAATGCTTTCACAAAGTTGCTGCCATTGTCTGTGATCGTTGCCACAATTTTGTTTTTACTTAAACCGAATTCTGAATGAATGCCGTGCAGCAAGTCACTGATTGCAGAAAAATTGTGTTCGCCGGGAAAGCGACGACACGCTAGATCCATTGATTTCCTCTCATACGTTGTTGAAATCCAGTGTGCCGTTACCCCAAAAAAACTTCGTCTCCTTCCGGACCAAATGTCTGCAGTCGTGCAGACAAATGCAACAGACTTCAATTCGTCTTTAAGTGCACACATATTGTCTGAATACATTTTATCGATGTTTCTCCCCAGTGTACGGCGACTAACTATATTAATCTTTGCACCAGCTCTTACATTATCAAATATTTCCCGAAAAGATATATGTATCTTCCACCGCCTGCAATGGAATCATTGTGCGAACGACGAATTTGGCGACATCTTTTTCGAACTGATCTGGTGGCATAATCTTCGTTCCTTCCTTAGTCCCAGACGATCTTCGCTTACTTCTTCCAAATTCCTTAGAATATTCTTCAAAAGCAGCAGAATGTTTTCGCTTCAAATGCGAAAGAAAATTCGACGACGATGTTATCTGGCCTTTGATTTCAGTTTTTTTGGGTGGCAAACAAAATTAGCATAGGCCAATAATGCAATTGTCATTGGATTTTTTCTGCACCAGTGAGAAATATTTCCCGTTGACAATGTTAAGACTGACACTATTGTCAGGCACTTTCGGCACACACTGCTGTTCCACATATTGAACCGCTACTTGCAGTCGACGTCGAAGCGTAAACATCGTCCGCGGTGGAAACGTTTTGCAATTCACTTTCACTGTCACTCATTTTAATAAACTTTGTATACACTACACTTATTCAATAGTATTAGATAAATATCTTATTTAATAGAAAAGTAAATGTTGTAAATATGAAATAATACTTTGCTAAATATAAGTAATTTATACTAAACTAGTTAATAGTATTAGATAAATATCTTATTTAAGAGAAAAGTAAATGTTGTAAATATGAAATAATACTTTGCTAAATATAAGTAATTTATTCTAAACTAGTTAATAGTATTAGATAAATATCTTATTTAATAGAGAAAGTAAATGTTGTGAATATGATATAATACTTGACTAAATATAAGTAATTTATACTAAACTAATTGTACAGTGTAATATTATAAATGCTTAAAATGGCTTGACAACTCTGCGATTCTTCACGAGACTGATTCGAGAATGGTTATGACTGCGTTTCTCCCACGCAGAGCTTGCGGCCTTTTTCCTCCACTACGCGTAGGTAAAAGGCCCACTCAGGCAGAGATGGGCAAAAAATTAATTTAAATAAAAAATTGGGTTCGAATAAAAGGCAGAAATTGTATTCAAAACTCAGCAAATAAAAATTCCCACAGTTATTTATTATTTGAAGCGCCATAAATAATATTTTCAATCGACCGGAATTCATTCGAAGTGCATAAATAATATTTTCAAACTGCGGATGAATTCCCGTCGATTGAAAATTTTATTTATGCACTTCCGGATGAATTACCGTCGATTGAAAATATTATTTATGGCGCTTCAAATAATAAATAACTCTGGGTGATTTTTATTTATGACACATACAGATAAAGCCTCTTTTACTTAAAAAGTTATTTATATAATTTTTTATTTAAATAATGCCCATCTCTGTGCATAATGTAGTCTGGTAAACCTGGCCAGGGTAACTCTATTTCCGCCAAAATGTTAAAATATTTACAACGCCATTGCTAAGTAGCGTATTATACGCAGCTGCTGACTGTTAGTGGCGCGCCAAATTCATACCTATATATCGCCAGACCTATGTATATTCTACAATTATTTGTTAAAAATTGTGTCGTGACGAGCTTTACAACACTATAATTGTTAAAATCCACTGTAGTAACATTTCGTTTTTCAATCTTTCTTAGGCCGTCTGTCCACGTAGCGTCGCGTCATAGACGCCTACGCGTAGAGACCAATCGTACGCCGGGCATCTTGACAAATGCAGATCACTGATCGACAGACGCGTCGTACGATTGGTCTCTACGCGTACGCGTCTATGACGCGACGCTCTGTGGACAGACGGCCTTAGCCTTTGAACAATACTTTTCCATATTTTCCAGCACTAGCCCCGTTATTGCACCCGACCGTCCATTAACCGCCCAAGATTTTCTTAAAATTTGTGTGAAATACCAATCTTTTAACTACCTTTACGTGCCTAGCGAGAAAGACTCCGAATTACTAACTGAAACGGCTAAACAACACATCTGTTTGCCATACGTCCAGCACCATAAACGTTGTAACGAAAACAGATCCATAAAGCATTCGAGTCACTGATACGCATCAACCCTTAGGTTATTCCTGTCCGAAGGTAAGGGTGAGGCCGAAGGCGGATAGCCCCACGCTATACGGCCTTCGATGGTTTATGACTGAGACTTAGGCTACGGGTTTTCCCGAATGGGGGTGCATGAGATTAAAAAGTCTTGGCGTCATGCGATGGCTGCCGACCGTTTTAGGTCTTCAATCTATCAGGTATCGAAGAATTGCTTGTTTTAATGAAGAGATGATTTAGATATGGCAAGCGGCCTGACGCCGTATTGCCAAAGAATAGGGACTCTGTTTCTGGAGGATCTGGCCACGTGAATGAGGAAGGCTATGCCTTTTGGTAAGAGAACTGTGATAGACCGCTCAGTGATAGCCACGGTCGGCGGCGGCGGCGGCTGGTGGCGGTCCCACTAGCGCAACGAAGACACAGATGCATACTTCTCCGTTGCACTAGTGGGACCGCCGCCGACCGCGGCTAGGAAACTCGACCTTAAGAAGGAGGCGCCTGACAGCCAAGAACCACGGGGTCATAAAAGACAATGATAGTAGTGATTGCAATAGCCATTATGTAAGAACGGAAAAATCTGAAATTCCGCATTCGTCATTGAATCTGTATGATAATAACACTTTGTGCTTTCCCGGTGAAAGTGATACCACACCTGAAAAAATTTTAACTATAATTGAAGCAGTAAGAGCGACAACGGACCAACCCACATTAAAAAAAATATTCTGCCTATTTTATATGATTAGTAGAACCTATTGGAATACGTTATTGTTACTAAATCAATTTCGAAAAGAATGTGGGTTAGTCCGTTGTTAGCTCTCACTGCCTCAATTAACGATATTACGCATAAAATTAATTTAGAGGATTGAAAGCCCGTTTCGTTAAAACTGGCCCGATTTAAATATTTTTTTCTCAATTTAATCGGGAGAATGCAAGGAATCCATTGGTGTCACTTTCATATTGATACGATGAAAAATAAAGAAATTCCGTTTCTGTATAATCGATGACACGTCGCCGAGCACCTCTGCGCTGCAGATTAGACGGGTCAACGATACAATGTCGCTCGCTTCGAGGACCCGGCGGTTTCGAGCAAAGGCGCTTGAGGCCCGAGGGCCTCCAACCCACGCCCAGAGTTATTTATGCTTCTCCGCTACAAATATAAATGAAAGTGCGAAAATTGGCCGAAGCTATGGATGAATTCCCGTCGATGCAAAATTTGATTTATGGCGCTTCAAATAATAAATAATTCTGGGTGATTTTTATTTATGACATACAGGGTGTCCGCGGGAAGAGTGTACAGCTGGATATCTCCTAAAGTATTGGAGATAAAAAAATTAAAAAAATATGCAATCGCATAGTTCGAGGGGGGCAATTTATTAGCGAAGACGAATTTTTTCTTCGATTATTATTTTAAAAGATACGATGGTCAAGTTCGGTTTTTTAAATGGAACTATTTTTTTTTAAGAGGTCACTTGATAGTGCGTTCCAAGACAAATTCAATAAGCTATAAGGTATACACTTTATTTCCACTGGTTTTTAAGATATTGCGCTTGCAAATTTACTGATTTTCCTTGGAAGAAAACCCGCTGGAATAGCAAGGACCGGGGACGGTCTTGCTGGCGCCACGGGTGGCCTTGCCTATTGAAACAGATACCTACCTGCCAAAGGTCTACGCCGAAAATGGCAGGCCCAAAGACTGGACAATACTTTTCCGTCAGAAATGCTACTTAGGTAGGTACATCTGCGATATCGAGAAGCGCACCGTTACTTTTATTTCGCACTTGCTTCTACGCTCGGATGGCCGGTTCTTTTGGGAGGGATGCAAGTTCGATTGGTTAGAGTTAGGAGGTGTGGAAGTTGCTAGACCAAATTTCAACCATAGGGAGCAGATTGTATTAGGACCAATCGGATTTGCATCCATCGCAAATGGCTGCTCTCTTGAGGAGAGCCTCTTCACAGCAATACCTCCTCCCCAATGCCCACCTGCTCTCGCACGGAATACGTCAACGCATGCTTCCGTTTTGATATTGGAGCTGGTATTTATACTCGAGAGATAAGGGATCTGTGCGAATTTTTGGGGGGGACCTCGCGTCGACTGCGGGCTACCCGTTTTCTTCTTGTGTCTCTCCACGAGGCGTATTGACGGTAGATTGTAGGAGCGTAGATGTCTGGATGCCAGTTATTGAATTCAGGAGACGATAGAAACACTTTATTACAAAACACACATGCACTATAATATTAAAGTAAATCGTATTCCTCTCGGGCAGGAGTACTGATAATGATCGAACTTGCGCCCTACTTCGCGCAGACCGATTACACGGAGGGTACTCGAGTCACGCACTGCAAATATGATACAGGGTGATTCTGGAGCTACGCTCGTCGAAGGATGCGGCCTGGTACCCCGTGACGAGGACAACCCCCCAGCAGTGCCCCACCGAATTTTATGGCCTTTTCCGAAAAAAGGTATGAATCCTGGGCCGAACGTAGCGAATTGAGGTCGAGCCCCCGCAGTCGAGGGTGAAATATCCATTACAGCATATTAAGAAATTCTTTTCTTCATCGTATCGAAAGGGAAGTGACGCCAATGGATTCCTTATGTTTTTCTGATGAAAATCATACCAAATGTCATGCAAATCGGACTACTTTGACACAAGCTATTTGTACTCCTTATGTAAAAGTTGTCCGATTTACTCGACATTTGGCATGATTTTCAAACAGAAGCACGCGTTGACGTATTCCATGCGGGAGCAGGTGGGCATTGGGGAGGAGGTATTGCTGTGAAGAGGCTCTCTTCAAGAGAGCAGCCGTTTGCGATGTATGCAAATCCGATTGGTCCTAATACAATCTGCTCCCTATGGTTGAAATCTGGTCTAGCAACTTCCACACCTCCTAACTCTAACCAATCGAACTTGCATCCCTCCCAAAAGAACCGACCATCCGAGCGTAGAAGCAAGTGCGAAATAAAAGTAACGGTGCGCTTCTCGATATCGCAGATGTACCTACCCACACAGCACACTTCGTTGCGGCAAAGTTGCAGGATGGTTGCTGCGACGTTGCCGTGCAACATTGCACGGAGCGGACATAGAATTGTTGCTGCATAGTTGCGGCATAGTTGCGTTGCAAAGTTGCACTGCAACTATGCCGCAACTATGCTGCAACTTTGCCACAGCTTTTGCCGCAACTTTGCCACAGCTTTTGCCGCAGGTTTGCTGCAACTTTGCCACAGCTTTTGCCGCAACTTTGCCACAGCTTTTGCCGCAACTTTGCCACAGCTTTTGCCGCAACTTTGTGGCGTTAGCAAATTTTAAAACATAATATCTCCAAAACCGGCTGAAATAAAGTGTATACATTATACCTTATTGAATTCGTCTTGAAACGCACTATCAAATGATCTGTTAAAAGAAAGAGTTCCGTTTTAAAAAAAAATTGGTCATCGCATCTTGTAAAATAATAATCCAAGAAAAAAATCATCTGCTCCAGTAAATTTTCACCCTCCAACCATGCAATTTCGTATAAACAATTTTTTTTATAACAGCAAAGTTTTTTTACAATAGCAAAGTTAGTATTTGCAAACGTTGAGCAGGCGCGGTTGATCTTGACAAATTTGATCGCACTCGGGGCATAAGTAATAACATCCACAGGGGGTACGAATTAATTTGCAACAGCTATTTGTAACCTGACGATCATTCTAACATATATGTCCGCGCGAAAACGCTCGAGAAGCGTCGCCACCTAGTGGTAACATCGTGGTACTGCTACGGGCGAGGTATCGCGCGGGCCGAATATGCGCATGCGCGCGCGAAGTAGAATGTCGTATACACGGGTCACGTGGTCTGCAAACCAGCTGTACACATGACATGTTTACATATAAATTACAACTTAATAACGCGTTTCTGAGACATCCTACATAGCCTATATCCGTCCTAGAGTATGCAGGAATATCGTGTCAAAATTTGAGGAAGATCGGTTCAATAGGTATTGAGTTTTGCGCGAACATAAAATTCGGCTCTCTCTTTATATAATAGTATAGAAGATATACATAGATAGATAACAGCTCAGGTATTTCTTCACTTATAATTTACTATTTACACTAACACTATCCAATAGCCATTTTGATCTGTAACATTCAATAGTCGTTTCTCATAGATTTTTGTGCGCTGAAAACGAATCCGCAAACCGTTTGCCGCCATCACCATCAGTTTTCGAGAAATTCAATTTAAAAAAAATGCAAATTTTTAAATTTGAACATCTTTTGTGTTCAAACAGTAATAGTTATGCGGTTGCTTGTTCCGTCAAATTATTCTATGAACACTCGCGAACACAACGATATAAGTTATTATTGAATTACAAAGATTTAAATATGTTTAAACAACGATCAAAGGGAAAAGGACACCCGAAATGCACCAATGTCTGCTGCATCGCGTGGAGTAGTCAGATTTTCTCCTAGATCCTTAGTTTTTGAAATGTATAGAAAGATATCTGCAAAAATTGGTGCATTTCGGGTGTCGTTTTCCCTCTGATCGTTGTTTAAACATATTTAAATTTTCTAATTCAATAATAACTAATATCGTTGTGTTCGCGAGGGTTCATACATACCTCCAAATTTTTCACAATTAGGATTGTTATTTAAAGCTTTCTTGTTATTCAACTAATTTTTGGTGAGATTATGTGTTGAGGTGCGTATTGGAAGTGTACCAAATTTCATTCTGATAGAACCGACGAAGAAGAAGCAACAAATAAAAATGAATTCAACGAAGGCGGCTTGTAATATTTGTTAAAATTAATTAAAATATGTTTGTGAAATAGTTTCGAATTAACATAAATAAAGATTTTATAACTATTAAATTTTATAGGATTTCAAATATTCTCCAAAATTCTATTTACAAATACAGTTAGACAAACAAGTTTCATTAATTATTCAGTAACAACAACATCACAAATATACGTCCTAACCGAATGAAATGAAAAAATAAGGAATAAATATATGATTTCAGTCAGAAAATGTTTTGTGCCGCGTTTCGACTCGATTTGCCCCACTGTACGGCGACGACCGGCACGGACACCAGGCCCTGTCATAAACAGGGCCGGTGCGAGGATGGTTGGCGCCTTCATGCAAGAAAATGTTTGGCGCCCAGAAATTGTTTGCCCCTGCTTTCTATTTAATATGTTTTACCTTTACGGAGTACAAAAGAAAAATTATATTATCATTTTGTGTATGTAGGAGCTGGATTCCTTTATTATTAAGCGTGCGGTATAGTTTCTTAACGCCTCCTTCGGATGGCGCCCTTATGCGGCACATAACTTGCATAATGGGTTCCGCCGGCCCTGATCACAAATTAGTCTAGGGCCCTTACGGACTTTTCGCAAACGACCACGAAGGGACTTTCCTCACCGACTTTAACATCGCGACCTTCAGCCTAAATTTGCAAAATGAAACCTTGTTTATAATTCTCATTATTGTTAAAACGCTTTTTTAACCGGAAGGCCGATGCTTGTAGATTAAAATAACGCAAGAATCAACTCAATTCCATAAATTGGTTCCGAGATAAAAATTCATAAGTACAACCCATTTTCACGTAAATAGACAAAAATCGCAAAATTAAAGGCCCTGTATTTTTTAAACAAACTGGAATACTCGAAATCGCCAAAATGGTGAATTAAACCCTCCTTAATTTCACGAGGACTACAACATATGTATTCAAGTTTCAACAAAATCGGTATGTATTAATACGTATGCCCAAAGTTTCAGAATTTCTTTAATTTGCGATATTATTAGATACCTATGTACCTCGCGACTTTCCCTTTTTTAGCGCATCTGGTCATCGTCACCCTTGTAAAACTCAAAGTCCCTTTGGAGCGGACGTGACTTACAAAGGAAGATCCCGAAGCCGAAAATTCAAAAAATTCTGAAACTTTGTGGATATGTAGGAGATTTCCTCCTCATTACAGCACAATTTTTTTTGCTGCCCAAATTCACTCTAAGGGGGTGAAATAAACCCCTGAACATTCGGCTATTTTTCTATTTTATTTTGTAACACGCAATCTGTAAGAGATAGAAAAAAGTTTCAAGACAAAAGTTACTTCTTTTAATTAGATCTATAAAATCGCAAAAGTTCTATCAATTGTTTAAACAATTAGAAAAAAGTTATAAACAAAAATATTAATAATGTTTTCTAAAATTCGTTTTTTTCGCGAGAAATTTGAACTGAATGTTTAATTAATTATGAAACAGCATAATCCATATTTTTTTCCATACAATTTCAACTCTTGTTGTATTGCGGAATTGTACTCCTCAACTATCGAAGAATTTTTGGATCCCATTGTAACGTACCTTAAGCTGCACGACAAGGAATGTTCTTCTAACATTTATTAGGAAATAACACGTGACTTGGGACAGTCTTCATTTTTTTATTTTTCTTGCAAACCAATGTTGTTACACCATTTCTTCGAACGGTGCAATGCTCGGTGCAACTACTACGATGCAGTACAATCGAGAAAAACGATTTTTTTCAAAAAGGAGGGGAGGGCTACCTTAAAAATTGTTTTTCTCAATTTTTTCGGAAACAGTTCCGAATTTTTTAAAACTCTCAATGGTACAACGCGGTACAAAACTAGTACAAACTAGTACAACAATAATTTTTTAATTTTTCACAAAATGGGGGCTATCTTCACACACATGAACTCTTATTGCGAAAAAGCGAAATCTACTGGATTTTCAAAATTATTTGGTTTCTCATCAATATATCCAGTTCTATACTGATAAAAGTTATTCTCATTATCAATGCTTCACACAACAATAGACATGAGATAACACTTTGATGGTAGACAAAAATAGGTATACATATAAATTATCTTACTTTCTTACTACGTGTCACGTATTATTTCTTAATAAATGTTAGAAGAACATTCCTCGTTGTGCAGCTTAAGGTACATTATAATGGGATCCAAAAGTTCTTCGATTGTCGAGGAGCGCAGTTCTACAATACAACAAAAGTTGAAATTGTATAGAAAAAATATGGATTATGCTGTTTCATAATTATTTAAACATCCAATTCAGATTTCTCACGAAAAAACGAATTTTAGAAAACATTAATATTTTTGTTTATAACTTTTTTCTAATTGTTTAAACAATTCATAAAACTTTTACGATTTGATAGATCTAATTAAAAGAAGTAACTTTTGCCTTGAAACTTTTTTTCTATCTCTTACAGATTGCGTGTTACAAAATAAAATAGAAAAATAGCCGAATCTTCAGTGGTTAATTTCACCCCCTTAGAGTGAAGTTGGGCAGCAAAAAAAATTGCGTTGTAATCGGGAGAAAATCCTCTACATATCCACAAAGTTTCAGAATTTTTTGAATTTTCGGGTCCGGGATCTTCCCTTGTTAGCGGTAAACAGGCGGATTAGGCCGTGTGTCCCAAGGCCACTTGCCAAAGCGTAAACTACGTCTTCGTTACAATCGAACTTTCTCCCAAGTTTACGCTGCAGCGGCTACGGTGATGAGTGCAGGCTGCCGTGCCAATGTGTGGCCGGCGACGGCCCCACTAGTGTAAGGGAGAAGTATGCATCTGCTTCTCCCTTGCACTAGTCGCCGCCGCACATTGGAACGGCAGCTTTCCGACGACCCCGACAACAACGCCTTGGCCGATCGTAAAGTGTTTCAAGGGCCGAGTGGTGTGGAAAAACCAACTGGGCCCGTGACTTCGGCAGACGGGCGGTCCTTGCATAGTTTTCCAAACGAGCGGACGTGTCGAGTAGAGATGCAAATTTCAAAATGGAATTGTGTAATTGATTACACATTATTTTTTGTCATCGTTAATTTAGGTAGTCGACCACAATTTTGTCAACTACCTAAATTAACGATTACATAAAATAATGTGTAATCAATTACACAATTATACTTTAATCGTAATTTGTAATTTGTAATTACATTTTGGCCAACTCTGGGCCGTACGTGCGAGACAGTCCGACCGTCGGCGTTCTTTTAATTCCATTCGAAACCCATACAATCCCATACGCATGAGTATCACGCTACCTGTTACTTATTTGTATGATACTCGTCCGTGTGCGATCACATGTTTTTCGGATCGAATTGAAAGAACGCCGACAGTCACACTTTCTCGCGCGCAAGGCCTAATCAGTGGCCGCTCGGAGGCAAAGTTAGTAGACTTTTTCTTAAACTTGTGAACTCATGTCTCATGATTTCGTTTCACCGTGTAAATGTCGTTTCATACACAACCGAAATCTGAGACGCATATATAGCGCGATCTGTATTGATACATGTTATCGATATAGATCTCAACGTGTATGGGGGCTTAAGCCACGTTACGCACTTGCAACAAGTTGCCGGCAACCAGGTCGCCGACGACCACGAGGTACACGGGGATATATGAGTTCGTACGCACTTGGTCGCGACGAGCAACAAAGGTTTCTGGTCTCTTGTCGACCAAGTTGCCGGCGACTGGTCGCAAGTACGCAACGAGCCTAAGCCTTCAACGACGGCGTTAGATCTCATTATTTCTCTACGCGGACGGCGACCACGTCCTAGTAAAGGTCTGCGCACACATATCAGTTCCGTGTCAGTACCGTTCCGGCGTACCATTAGTAAGAAGAAGAGGGGCGTAGAGGGTCTGCACTCACAAGTGTGCGCAGACCTTAAGTATTCTTTCTACACGAAGGGCGTTCTAAACGGAGTTATGCATACAATGTAGCCATTACTATAAGTATTACAGCAAGAGGTTCGCTGCCCGTGAAAACTGGCACTGCGTATGGAGGTCGTCGCTGAGGGGTTAATATTTGCTTTCGAAGGAAGCATGCGATCGCGTCGCCATGACATTTCCTTACGTTCTCTTCAGCTTTGTACATAATTATTATAAAAGGGGGGAGCCTTGTGTAAGTAGGTGAAAATGTAGGTATTTTCGTGTTTTTTTTTTAACAAAGTATTGATTTCCCAGAAAAAAATTTTGCTTTATATGTGGAAACAAACTATTTATATAAACAATATCATTCTAACAATAGGTCGATTTTCTCGAGAAAATGTTCACAAATATGTATGTACGTACAAGGCAAAGGCGATCGGTTCAATACTTTTTTAGTTACATTGCTCGCCAGTTGTGAAAGTGTCGGTTGTAAAAAATAGCGTTTCAAGTCTTTTCAGCCACCTCATCTCGTCCACTCTTTCGTCCCCTCTCGCTCGCTCATGGATTCTCTTACTCGCGCATCACTGCGGGCTCGAAATTTTACAATCCTCTCTGAGAGTGAATTGTAGGAATGTGCGGATCGTTCCGAGGATCGGGTTCCCGGCCCTCGGGACGGGTCGGAAAATTTCGGGCGGGATCGGGCGGGGTCCCGATACTTTCATATTGCTCGAGATCCTGAAGTTTTCGAGATCCCGAGCCTCGATTCGGGCTACGAGCATGACCACCATGAGCGGGCAATTTGATTTCAGGTCGGCTCGGCAAAACTCGGACGCGATCGGCTCGAAAGCCAGCTATTAAGAGGAGACCGAGACGGAAAGAATTACGTATCATTTATATCAATATCAGTGATAAATTATTACCTTTCTGTCTCCTGTTGAATCATAATTTGTATCTTATTATTCATTTACACATATATGTATTTTCATTGCTACTAAATAGTCTGTGAATACTGGATATGTCCATATACATACTTAAATAAGACGTATAAAATAATACATTTAATAAAATATTATTTTATTAAGATTTTAAAATATTGTCGAACTAAAAATAGTCTTCCCCCCAAGTTTTGAATATTGTATTTATTTAACTACGTATATGGACATATTCAGTATTCACAGACTATTCGGTAGCAATGAAAATATATATGTAAATGAATAATAAGATACAAATTATGATTTAACAGGATACAAGAAGGTAAAAACTTATCACTGGTAGTGATATAAATGATATACATAATCCTTTCCGTCTCGGTCTCCTCTTAATAGCTGGCTTTCGAGCCGATCGCGTCCGAGTTTTGCCGAGCCGACCTGAAATCAAATTGCCTGCTCATGGCGGTCATGCTTGTAGCCCGAATCGAGTCTCGGGATCTCGAAAACTTGTGGATCTCGAGCAATACGAAAGTATCGGGATCTCGCCCGATCCCGCCCGAAAGTTTCCGGCCCGTCCCGAGCCCGAAATTTCTGGTACCCGCACACTCATGGACTGAATGCAACGGCGCAGCGCTTGGCTCGGCTCGGGCGCCAAACAAAGTACTTCTTTGTCGCCTCGCTGACTCGCGATCGGCAACCCTGGACCGGGCCAGTTCGAAGTAAACTCTCGAAAAACAAGCAGCTATCGTTTTCACAATCTTTTTATATTTCGCGTTATTTTGTTTTAATATATACTCCCTTTTTAATTCGTTTTATACTTATCGTGTGTTAGTGAATCTTAAAATTATATATTCAATTTTTCTTATTCTTTTTATACTTATAGTGTGTTAGTGTACTTTTTAAAATTATATATAATTCTGTTCTTATTCTTTTCATAGTTATAGTGTGTTTAGTTTATTTTGTAAAGTATATTTAAGTTATTTTATTCGTTTTATAGTTTGTGTGTACGTGTTACTTTGTTTTTCATTTTTTTTTTCAAATTTCTCGTTTGTTTTCCGAAAGCGAGCTTCGAACACCGTTTACAAAGTGTTAATTCATCACCGGTAAGTACGAGTAACATCACGATTAAGACAAAATTATCATACTGGAATATTTCATAAGTATTATTATACAGTGACAATTTTTTAATAAATTTTCCTAATTATTTTTCAGTAAAAAATGTTGAAAAAGTTTTCGATCGTGGAATTCGCGGATGGTACGCAAATCATACCATCGAGCTGGATGGACGCTGATAGACAGCGAAGTATTTGGCCGAGCCATATCAAGAATTTGTACACTCTCAATCGAACAATTATGAAAGGAATTGTTCCAGTGGACTACGATGAGTGGAAAAAATGCGACATCGTCAGGTGGTTTGCCTCAGCAGGTATATTTATTTCATTAAAGTATTATTTATACACCGCGTCAAAATTAAATAAACACTATAATTTTGCGAAAATTTTGGTCATTTTCAAAAGTCTGTATTTGTGGGAAAAATGTTTTGCAACAATATTTAGAGAACGCATTTTAACGCTTGAAGTTTATAGTTTTTGAACGAAGAACTGTTTTATCAAGATGAAACGCGGGAAACGAAGATTATGAAATTTTTGCCTACTTTCAACGTATGCACGGACAAAAGAATATTTTGCCCCTAAATCCAAGGAAGAGCTCTTATAGAGCCAACGTTTCTGTTTAATTTCATTTCTTTCGTTTTGTTGTATGATTTTTATTGACAGAGTTATTCGCGAACAAAGCAAAAAAGGTACTTTTCAATTTGAACACCTATAACTTGCGAACTCATGATCGTAGACAAATTTTCAAGAGTGTTTTGGAAAGCTAAGAAAGTTTCCTTTCAGAAGCATTAGTTGGCAAATTTAATGAGATTTTTTTAATCGTATTAAATCAATTTTAAAATGATCCCAAAAATTACACCTTTATCATTTTGTAGGAAACTTGATGCTACTTCAGGGTTAATCATGGCATCATTCAAGTTTTTTAAATATTTTTTCAAACATTTTTCGCCGAGATACAGTCCTTTGAGATTAACCAAAAATTTCGGGAAATTATATTGTTCCTTTAATTTTGACGCGAAGTGTATAAATTGAACCTCAATATGCATAACTAATTAATGTGTGACGTATTAATGAATTCTCTGTGTCAGATACTTATGAGGGAGCATTGGATAAACAGGAGACTGCCATGGACACCTCCAATATTCCGGATTCGGATGCGACCAACTATTCGGGATATACGAAAGTATCGAAAGAGCGCAGGCGAAAAAATACTCGCGTGCACGTGTCCAGCGAGGAAGAGGACATTGAAGCAGAAGGGCCATTGGAGAAAAGGAAGAAGGGAAATATGTACCCCAAGGCACCTTCTGAAATGTCAGGAGTGCATGTACAAGAAGGTATTTTTAAATTATTCAATCATTATTCATTATGAAAGTAAATGTGAAGTAATTTGTACAGTGTGTCCCAAAATTGTGCGACTTCCCGAAACGTGCAATATCTTGATCTCGGATTGAAAATGGTTAAGGACTTTTCGATGTCTTTTTTCATCGGTATATTGCATCATCCGAGTAGTCTCGTCTTTTTGGGACCCCCCTTTGAATATTGATCGGAGCATGGTGTCAATTATGTGCTAAATTTCGGGTTTCATTGCAGATTTTCCATCGATGTCGACGCCATTTCACGACCACTATTTCCAACGAATTAACAGTGGTGAGAATAATATGTCTCCCGTGGAAAGCAGAGTAGGAATAGCACCAGCACCAACAACAACACCAACACCAACACCAACACCACAACCACAACCATCATCATCATCATCGTCATCATCGTCATCGTCATCATTAGCAAGTACGTCTTCGCATGTACAAAGTCATATCCAATCCAATGGGTTTCTACCCATTGACTATAATCCTAAATACGGTTTTTATATTATTAACTCCTCTTATCTTTATTCAGAGTTGGAAACACTTATGAAGAGAAACTTTGCAGCGATTAATTTGAAATTGAGCGATATGATGAAAAGGTTGGAACAGATAGAGTCGAAAATGCCGGAAATTTCAAATTCTACAAGCAGCATTGATACCGGATTGTTGGCAATAGCAGAAAATCTTCCCGTTAAGGATGAAGAGGGATTACGTAATTTGGATGAGAAATTGCAGAACAAACCCACATTTAATGCTATGGTAAGTGACGTAAGAATAATAAATTACTCGCGAACTGTAGGAGATAGAAAAAAAGTGTTTAGGAAAAAGTTACTTCTTTTAATTGGAACTATCAGTTGGTAAGTTATAGGTCTTACAGTTCTTACGATTCTCGAATTATAACACAAAATCGAAAAAAAAACGTATTTTCAGGGGTCAATTTCAGCCCCCTACAATGAATTTGGGCAACAAACAAAAAAAATTACGCAATACACACCTATATTAACTTCTGTATGTCCCCAAAGTTTTAAAAAATTTTGAATTTTCGAGGGGTTGGATCTTCGCCCGCGAGAAATAATACACTCATTTCCACACCACCCCGGAGGTAGAGTACCTGAGCGCGGTTTTTTTAAACGTGGTGTCCCCAGTAGGCCTAATCCACGATGTTTGTTTATTAAAAATACAAAAATTACGAGTCTTGGGAATGGATAATGAGAAATGATATTTGGAGCCGATTCCAACTTTGTTACCGCCTGCTCCAGACACTCTGTTAAATGTAATTTTTTGCAATTGCGCCAAAAACTGTGGATCAAACTGCGGTTGCAAGAAACTTGGCTTGCATTGTTCAGCAGTGTGCGGTTCTTGTCATGGCCAGTCATGTCTCAATGCACCTGATATAACTACCGAAAGTAATGTGGACAATGATGAGGATGTAGATCTTGTTAATTTCTCAGCGGAAGACATACCTACTGATTGAAGAAACAGACGCAGAACATGAGGAACACTCGTAATTTTTGTATTTTTAATGAACAAACATCGTGGATTAGGCCTACTGAGGACACCACGTTTAAAAAAACCGCGCACAGGTATTCTACCTCCGGGGTGGTGTGGAAATGAGTGTATTATTTCTCGCGGGCAAAGATCCAACCCCTCGAAAATTCAAAATTTTTTAAAACTTTGGGGATATACAGAAGTTAATATAGGTGTGTATTGCGTAATTTTTTAGTTTGTTGCCCAAATTCATTGTAGGGGGCTGAAATTGACCCCTGAAAATACGTTTTTTTTTCGATTTTGTGTTATAATTCGAGAATCGTAAGAACTGTAAGATCTATAACTTACCAACTGATAGTCCCAATTAAAAGAAGTAACTTTTTCCTGAACACTTTTTTTCTATCTCCTACAGTTCGCGAGTAATAATACCAACAAAAAAAAAGTTTAGGGGTGAATTGCACCCTCTTGGAGTGAATTTGGGCATCAAACGAAATTGCGTTGTACTCAGGAGGACTTCCCCTACATATTTCCAGAGTTTCATAATTTTCAGAATTTCCGGGTTCAGGATCTTCCCTTGTCAAGTTTATGGAGGTTGAAACTTGGTAACCTGACATACATGAAAATGGTTACACCTACAGAAAAACTTGTATGACCTTTTTTGTAGAGAATTTCCTAGGCTACAAATTGTATAATAACTATTTTTGTCGCAAAACTGCTAGATAGCGAGATATTTGCGAAAAACCTTTTTTTTTTTTATTTTCAACCCTCTGTAAAATTTTTAGCAGCAGTCGGATTGATGGGGACTTTTGACATATTGTTTAAAACGACCAAATAAAGGCACGTGCCAAAATTCAGCTTGATGGGAATTAGTCCGAAGACAGATCCTAATTTCACTGGACTAAGGTATAACTTTAATTTCACTTTTCGTTAAATTATTATCAAGTACTTGATGGTGATTGTTAATTTTAACTGCTTCAATGCACCCTGTGATTGGCGTTACGCGAATGCTTTTTTTAATGTAGCCCATGTTTCATGACTGGAATAATTTATTAATGACTTTTTATAGATTGAAATGCAGAAGAGGACCAGTGGAAAGAACGTGGCCCTGACGACATCCGTAATTTTGGACAAACTGGTGACATGGAGTGTCGCTACAAATTATAGTTGGAATGGGAAGAAACAGAAACCAGCGTTTTCGAAGTTCGTTAATATCAGCAAATTATTACTGAGTAAGTAACTTTATTATCTCTCTCCTTTGAGCACTAAAAATTGTAAAATAAATTAATGCGTATTATTCCAGGTGCTGTATACGATGCATGTGCATCCAAAAATATCAATTGTTGCGATGCGGATATTGTAGATGCGGCCTCGAAATGGCTATCACAATGCAAATTGCGCATTGCACGTAGGTCAGTTAAGGAAATGGAAGTAAACCAGGCGTAGGGGAAGAGTGGGTAGCCCCCGATATTTAAAAAATGGGCGAATCAATCGCATCACCTTTTAAGGTGCGAAGCCACCCTGAAGCCACTAACAACAGACAAAGTTAAGGATCTTTGGTTTATATAAATAAAAGTATGGAGCTTTTATATAGATTGAGAGCAATCTTTATTTTGCTAAGAATTGTTTTTCTTTTTTGCAGATTTCCGCAAAATGGCTTCCCGGAGCACTGCAACAAAACTGTCCCACACTCCCGGGACTGACTGGATGGCCTGAGATCGAAATATCTATGTTCCATATACATAAAAATTTGAATGTTCGTTTCTCGAAAATGTTAAATCTCCGAAACTTCTTTATCGATTGTTTTTAAATTTTAACACATCGTTGCATTCCAATATGCGCGTGATTTTATATACTTATTATTATATAGATGTCACACCTGTGACAGGTAAAAATTTTGACATGCTTTTTAACCAGACTGAGCTACAGCAACGCGTGGCCGGGTACAGCTAGTAAGAAATCCTACGCTACATGGAACATAATAGATTTCAGTTTATATATACAGTGGCGGACGAAAGAAAGTTTACAACTTTTAAAATCGCATAACTTTTATAAAATTAATCCAAACTAGTTGATTTTTTTTGAGAAGCTACAAGGATAAGTTTGCTAAGTGACGTGGTTCGTCGTTTTGAAAAAAATGTACTTGGTCGGAATAGCAAAAAAAAATAGTAAATGTCGTTTTTAAAACTTTTTTGTGTGAGCCTGTAATGAAAATTCAAAAAACCCGTTTGTAGATTGAAGTAAGTTATATACGTGCTTAAAATTTCATCAAAATCGGTTAACGTTGCTCTCAGCTACAAACGTTTAAAAATCGCTGATTTCCGCGAATTTCGCGATTTTCGACCTTATTCTGCGATCTTTAAACATTTATAGCTCAAAGCAACGTTAACCGATTTTGATGAAATTTTAGGCACGTATATAACTTACTTCAATCTACAAACGGGTTTTTTGAATTTTCATTACAGGCTCACACAAAAAAGTATTAAAAACGACATTTACTATTTTTTTTTTGCTATTCCGACCAAGTACATTTTTTCAAAACGACGAAACACGTCACTTAGCAAACTTATCCTTGTAGCTTCTCAAAAAAAATCAACTAGTTTGGATTAATTTTATAAAAGTTATGCGATTTTAAATTTTGTAAACTTTCTTTCGTCCGCCACTGTATATATAAACTGAAATCTCTTATGTTCCATGTAGCGTAGGATTGCAATTTTAACAAAATTACATTAATCGTTCCTATTTCGGATAACATTTTTGTTACACTTACGCCGCGTCGCCGGCGTGAATGGACTCGCGTGATCGTATGATCCGCGAGTACAAGTGTCATTGCAAGCACTTGTGACCACTGACAGAGTCAGTGGTACCGCACTTTACAACGCGGTGCGACACATGACCGATAAAATGTATTAGTTAGTTCGTCACTTTCTTTTTAAACTTACGCCGCGTCGCCGGCGTGAATGGACTCGCGTGATCCGCGAGTACAAGTGTCATTGCAGGCACTTGTGACCACTGACAGAGTCAGTGTACAATAAAAGTATCGAGCATTGATTTTTTATATAGATTGAAAGAAATCTTTATTTTCCGAACAATTGTTTTTTGTTTTTCAGAATGTAACATATATATTCTTATTAATGTTATTTGATAAGACTGATAAATGTATTTATGTGCGTAGAAGATAAGGAAATGGAAATGTAAACGGGAGCCATCCTACGCCGAAAGGCAAGAATTAAAACAATAAATAAAAATAAATAAAAAAATAAAATATTAATGTTATTTGTATTGATGATTTATAAATTGTATTGATGATGAGTTGAATTATAAATATATGAATATTTAACGGTTAATGTTTATTGTAATTTAATTCCCTTCCCTCACATTTACTTTTAACGTTTCCGGAATAACGCGATTTTGGGTGCAAAGTTGCCTCACAGTTGCCGAACGAAGTTACCTCAAAGTTGCCGTGCGAAATTGCCTCAAAATTGCCGTGCGAAATTGCCTCAAAATTGCCGTGAGAAATTGCTTCAAAGTTGCCGTGCAAAGTTGCCTAGAAATTGCTGTGCAAAGTTGCAGCAGGCGGACATAGAATGTTTGCTGCATAGTTGCGGCATCCTTGCGTGGCTCGTTGCCATCTTGCGCCGCAACTATCCTGCAAAGATGCTGCAACGAGAGTGTGCTGTATGGGTACCTAAGTAGCATTTCTGACGGAAAAGTATTGTCCAGTCTTTGGGCCTGCCATTTGCGGCGTAGACCTTTGGCAGGTAGGTATCTGTTTCAATAGGCAAGGCCACCCGTGGCGCCAGCAAGACCGTCCCCGGTCCTTGCTATTCCAGCGGGTTTTCTTCCAAGGAAAATCAGTAAATTTGCAAGCGCAATATCTTAAAAACCAGTGGAAATAAAGTGTATACATTATAGCTTATTAAATTTGTCTTGGAACGCACTATCAAGTGACCTCTTCAAAAAAAATAGTTCCATTTAAAAAACCGAACTTGACCATCGTATCTTTTAAAATAATAATCGAAGAAAAAATTCGTCTGCGCTAATAAATTGCCCCCCTCGAACCATGCGATTCCATATTTTTTTTATTTTTTTATCTCCAATACTTTAGGAGATATCCAGCTGTAGACTCTTCCCGCGGACACCCTGTATACAGATAAAGTCTCTTTTATTTACAAAGTTATTTAGATAATTTTTTATTTAAATAATGCCCATCTCTGGCCGTGCGGTACCCGCAGCGGCCAAGCGGCTATACCTGCCACTTTTATATAGGGTATTAATGAGGACCGCTGCAAGGTTTAATACCGTTAATAGTTACTGGAAACTCACTCTCTGTCGATGGCACTTATTGTTTGAAACACTTTACTACCTGCGTTCTGAGTCATCCTGCATTTCTGTTATTGGTCCTTAGACGTATTCAATCTTACCAAAGGTGGGGTTTCTTGGTTTCATAGTCTCTGTTTGTCAGTGCCGTTATTACAGCCAAACCTTGTAGACGTGTCCATTCGTACTGCGAAAGTTTAAAATGGTGGGAAAACAGTGCTTCAATCCTTTTGCGAAACTGAATCACAAGAAGTATCCTCACAAAGATATTAGACATGTTACGGAAACATTGCAAAAGAAGTATCCAAATCTTGAGGCGGGTAAGTATATTTGCAGTAGTTGTCGGTTAAAATGTAATCGTTTGCCTGAGTCTGAAACTTTGAACATTCTTGTACACGAAGAAGCTGTAGCATCTAGTAGTAATATCGTGCCATTCGAACCTTCAGATAATGATACTGACTGTGAAAGTACAAATGAAAATGTGGCAAAGTGTGGTGATAAATCAATGATTACCGAGTCCCTGAATAAGACGCTTAATATTTTGAACCAGTCGCCAATAACTTCGATACATTTTTCATCGCGTCACATTGCAGTGCAAAAGTTAAATTATATGCAAAAAACGGTAAAACGAAAATTAATAGACAATTTTTCTGACGACGATCGCGATTATTTTTCTAAAGAAGTGTTACCCGAATTGCGAGAAAAGTACAGTAAATTAACAAACTATGACAACCAGTTACATCTTCTCACTATTCTTCCTCAATCGTGAAGTATTAGACAAATGATGCAAAAAATAGGATGTACTAAGCACATGGCAACCGTGGCCAAACAGTTACATTTAAAAAAGGGTATTTTGTCCTACCCTGACAAAAAGAAAGGAGTGCCATTATTTGATTCTACCATATCCATGGTGCAATCATTCTATTCGAGTGACGAAGTTAGTAGAATAATGCCCGGGAAAAAAGACTGTATTTCGGTTAAAAAAGACGGTTTAAAAATGCATGTACAAAAGCGTTTGCTGTTAAATCATTTAAATGAATTGCATTCATTTTTTAAAGAACAGAATCCGTCAGTAAACATCGGCTTTAGTAAATTTGCTCAACTTCGTCCTGAAGAGTGTATACTTGTAGGAGCCAGTGGAACACATTCTGTATGTGTATGTGCTATACATCAAAATGTTAAATTACTACTTGCTGGTGCGAAACTCCAAAAATTGCTCCCTGTATCCTCTAATTTTCCATACACATACAAAGAGATGCTATCAAATATGCGTTGTGATGTCTCTAGTGAATCTTGCAACTTGAATAATTGCAAAGATTGCCCAGGATATGGACCTCTGCGTAAAAAATGGCAAGACTTATTTGAACAACATTTTATTATATTTATTATATGTTGTCAATGGACAAATACTGACAGATCCAATTTAGAAGATATAGAATATACAACAGAAGAATTTCTTGAACATCTGGAAACTCGATTACCGACATTGCAAGTTCATGATTTTATTGCAAAAAATCAGAGTAGATATTTCAAATCTTGCAAAGAAAACTTAGGGCCGGATGAGTTAGTTGTCGGAGATTTTGCAGAAAATTATACCTTTGTTATTCAAGATGAAGTTCAGAGCTATCACTGGTCTAACAAACAGGCTACAATTCATCCATTCGTTGCTTATTATAGAATCAATAATTGTCTACAGTATGACAACTGTGTCATTATTTCAGACTGTAAAGAACATGACAGTATCGAAGTTCATTTATTCCAAATAAAGCTGATTAAATTTTTTAAACAAACACACGGCACTGCTATTAATAAAATCAAATATTTCTCTGATGGGGCTTCATCACAATATAAAAATAAATATAATTTACTGAATCTCAGGTTCCATTTCGAAGATTTCGGAATTAACGCCGAGTGGCATTTTTTTGCAACATCACATGGCAAAAACGCATGCGATGGTATTGGGGGGTCATTAAAACGTCTTGCAACTCGGCCAGTTTACAAAGACCACTAGAAGAACAAATAACGACACCACAGAAGTTGTTTGATTGGGCGACTGCCAACATTCAAAACATTCATTTTTAATTCAGCTCAATAGAACAATATCAAAAACATTCCCGATTATTACTAGAGAGACGTGGACTTGCAAAAACAATTTCTGGAACGCAAAACTTTCATTCATTTATACCAACGGATACAGTGTCTCATTTAAAAGCTAAAGTCTATTCATACAGTGACAAATCAAAAGTTGTAGCAATTATCAAATAAGTAATTACATAACCGGTCATTTATTCCAAAAGACGCTCAAAGATACGACAAAATATTTATCCTTTAACATAATCCCATCACATCCCATCCTCTCCCGATGGAAGAATACTCACCACCTTCTCGTGGTTTCCATTGAACAATGGCAACTTAAATGTTTTAAACAATAAGTGCCATCGACAGAGAGTGAGTTTCCAGTAACTATTAACGGTATTAAACCTTGCAGCGGTCCTCATTAATACCCTATATAAAAGTGGCAGGTATAGCCGCATGGCCGCTGCGAGTACCGCACGGCCCGAGCGACCAGTGTGATTTGACGCAGCGTTACATTCAATTAATTTTCATTCGGCCAATTTTAAAGTGTCCGCGTTTTTCAAAACGTGTCTGTAAAGAGGATAAACAGGGCTATATCCTCCTATTTTTCCAAATGTTCAAAAAGGGGCCTTCAATTATAAAATTGCATTTGTTAAGAACAATTGCTAAATAAATGGTCAAATATTCGTTTTTATTAAGTGAAATAATTTTTATTAGGTACTCTTATATCTCCACTGTAAGCACCCAAAAGGTCATATTCATCAGTTGGTTAGTTCAACAGTTACAATTTTTGGAAGAAAAGTAAACACTATATTTCAAAGAGCTGTAACATCCACAATTTTTGACATTTTGAAAAATCCTTCGAGATATGTTTATATATCCCTAAAAACTACAACATGTCCAAGTTGCACCAAAATCCGAAATGTTACTCCGAAAAGTGTCCGACTTCGCGTGGAATGACCCAACAGTTATTCAGAATATCGGTTCTTCATAACTGTTTCGTTCAGAACCGATATATAACAGTTTGAAACTGGAGTTATTTTCAGAACCGTTTCAACCCCTGCTTGTACTGCTTGCAGTTAAAAGAATGCCAGTGACAACGAGTATGAAGTTGAGCTCCGAAAACTTGGTATTTATAATGAGACCGAAAGATAAGGATACAAGGATGTCTCATACAAGATAAGTTTGTTTCTTCAAAAACGGCATGACTAGTTAATCTTATGCATTAATAACGGGAACATTACAAACAGTCATGCGAAATTATCAATAATTAACCATACACTTGAAAACACCTCGTGCTAAATGTACCTCGTGCAAAACAAATATGATAATTGTATCAACACTTTTATCAAATGATTAAATATATCTTCTACAAACAAATACGAATACCATTAAAAATAGCTCGATAAACTCTTTTATTTTATAAGTAATAAATTATACATAATACACTTTAGCATCATTGAATATTATCATATTTGTCACCGTCATATATTAAGGCCTGCAACAAACAAAACGAGTCTTATTATGCAACTTACCATGTGTTGTGAGCGCGCAACCGTGCGCACCGTGTACTTGCCATCGTGTAACTCCATAAGTCGATAGTGCATTATACAATTTATATACACGGTTGAATTCATAAAAAACGCCCTATATTTTTAGTTATTATGTAAATGGAAAAATTGTTAAAAATAACGTGAGGTAAAATTTTTTTTCAGAAAAAAAGCTTCTTCAAAAATTTTGTTAACGTTATTTTGTAGCGCTTATTGCACCATTAAACTTTTGTTCGAAACATTTTTTTCTGTCTGTTACACTTTGAAAGTTATACGCGAAAAAGTGGAAATGCCAATTGGACTTTGAGGTTAGTTTTCACCCCCTTAAATGGCGATAGGGCACAAATGAAACATACCGTTGTTCTTGTTTTGAGTCACTCTAAAAACCCACAAAGTTGCATTCCAATCGGTGAGTCCGGGTTCGCGATGTTCCCTTGTAAAGCGTGATCGAGTAGCATATATCAGTTTGTGTAAGTACCGACTCCAGAAGACCGACTGCTAGAATTCCTCGCGTTCGCGGAATAGGCGCTAGCGGAGAAGAGTGGGGAGAACGCACCTGTTTCCTCGATAATTGTCGAGATGGTGACATCGTGAGCTTAAAAGTAGATCGCGATAGCCCGCGTGAACTGCCGCCGATCCGTACGCGATAAAATATGCGGTTCCTTAATGACTAAGACAATGCACAACTTACACCTACTACTTACAATATATACATAATTAGACACTAATACATATTAAAATACTGTTGGAACAGAAATCTGACACATGAATGTATAAATAAACGTATTTCTTTTTTGCAAAACTTATTACATGTTTCATTCATAGAAAACATTACATTTCGATCGAGGTAAATATGTCCGCTATTTTGCTGCTTTAGAAGTACCTGACGTTCTCCGAATTTTAATATTGTATTTTGGTAAAAAGGGGCGACCGTTAGAAGTTGAAATATGGAATTTTGGTGGAAATTTTTTTTCTTTTAAGAAGGCTTTGTAAGTATTTCCATTATTGCAAAATTGAAAAAAAAAATAAAAATGTCAGAATATCAGATACTTCTGCAAGTTATATATTTTTAAAATCTATTTGAACTTTTGCTTTAAGATGCATCGTTTGGCTTAGGGAGTGTCCACCAGCTAATGCTTAAAAAAAAACACGACTCATATCAAAGCCGATATCTCATTTAGTTAATAATAGCATATCATGAAAATTTTGAATAATATAGTTAAAAGATGTACCTTTCAGTAGGAAAACATTGCGTATGCTTTTCACTTATACTTTTCTCCCAAAAAATTTTGAACTTGTATGCTTTTTCTGGGTCACTAGGTGGATGTAACCCCTTAATGAGTCCCTACAGTGATATCGCAAAAAACGTCCCCCGTATTTGAAGTTTGCCTTCGAAGGGAATTTCATTCCTAAAGCATGACGTCAAGACGGGAATTGACGAACCCGCTGCTCAGAGCTGGCTTGCCAGTGCTGAGATCGTACAAGAGATTCGACTGGGATCATTCTGTGAATTGTGACAATCCCACCTAGGCTTAACGGGGATATAAGAGCACCGAGATAGAAGTCAGACAAAGGTCTCCCCAGTTAGCCCCGAAGGGGTATGTAAAGGTGCGATCCAACGGCAGGTGGCTCGGTGAATCTCGCGCCGTACACGCCGAGCCACGCATGGTGGGGATTATGACCTCGGGCTTGCCCGACTCGGCTCGGTTTGGGCTTTCCGTCCGTTGCCGGTAAATATGGCACGAGTCAAAGGATAGCCGCGCGGTGGAAACGCCCATGACTCGCCTACAGACTCGCCAAGCGGCGCGCCGTGGGATCGCACCTTAAGAGTTCACGAAGTTCTCTTCACTCCTCAATCCCAGGCATGTAGTTGCAAGGGGTTTTTCTCCCTTCTCACCGATGACCCGACAATTGGTTTTGGCCTTGGGGTGAGGGGAGAGAGAGGTGTGATTGTGCTCCAAGTTGACGGGGCGTCGGCCTTCGATCCTGTTTAGAAGGACTCACTGGAGCAGGCTTATGCCCTTACCAGCAAAAGCGCATGCTGAGATGTAGAAAAGTTTATATACCGGGTGATCTGAGGGTCTGTACCAGCCACAGCCAAATTCCATGTCGTGAAAGGCATTAGAAAGCCTCGAAAATTTTGTGTAATGCTGAAACACAATGGAAAGGACAAGTTGAATTGCTTCACATTTACTGCGATCGTATTCTTGAAATAAAAATCTTTCACTGCGTTACATGTTTGAAATAGTACTTATTGTTAAAACATTTCGCGAAATTGATTGTATAATTCGGCAGAAATGAAATTGTTCAGAATGTAAACTAGTAACTAATTTTCCACAAATTAAATCTCACAAAATTGCAATTAATTGCGAAATATATCGTTATCAAGTTCATTAGGTATTCTGCGGGCCAGCATTTTCATCCTTTCCAAATGTAGCTGCATTAGTAACTTCATGAGTTCCAAGCATTCCTGCTTACGGCTTTTGTAATCATGTACCTATTTGTCTGTGGACGTTGTAACAATTATAAGTAGATGCATTATTATTTGCTAGAGCGTTATTTACAGATGCCTGGGTAGTTACAAATCATGGTCACGTAAATACTTAAAATTTACATTATTGATCTGAAATTTTCATTGATATGGTAAGTGCAACATTAACACCCACGGGGTAGTAATGTATAGTGCGATACAATCGGTAAACAGAGTTACTGGCCTTTAATGCTGATCGTAGCTTAACCGGAGAAAAGAGAACATTGCAAATGCTTTTACAAGTACTTGTTAGAATATCGAACGCAAATGTAATGTCGGCATGAAGATTACGCAGCATATTATGCTTTCATAATTCATCAAGTTCTTGATTGAACATTTCCTGGTCGCTGGATCGATCGCGGTAGTACCATATTTTCCTAATTATAATCCCGTAAAGACCTTTCTGCGGAATATGTAAAAAGATCAAATATGCAAGAATTTCATAGCTCCAAAAAATATACGTCAATGAATTGTAAATGCATGCTCGCGCAACAAATCGAGATGTTAATGGAATGAAAAAAGGTAGACATTCGGTTGGTCGTCGCTTACAGAAATGTTGACGGATAATTACTTTTAATTGAAATCAGATGAATATGTAACAAGTTCGTAATCACTTTTACATTTTTGTATGTTATTATCTGTTATTAATTCCTATCCGCACCTCTTATTGTAATTTGCTACATCCAATATTTCTAACGTCTGATCAAACTTCCTCGTATTTTATAAAGCATATGTGAATGTAAGGTATAAAAAAATATATAAGTAGTAGGGCTATGCCGATTCTAACCCAGGTCCTCTGAGGGGGGCGCGGGGGCGGGTGGAAGTGAGGGCGCGCGGGGGAGTGCGGTGGGGGGAACTTTAGGCGCGGGGACAGCGGGGAGTGGAAGACTGGTTCCGCGCGCACGAGCCGCGGAGTGGGGGAAGCCATAATCGTGGAGGGGATCAGTCCAGGCCGAGCGGCCGCGGAGACCACTCCAGACCTGGCTCGCCATCAGAAATTTTTTCAGAGGCAGGGAATGACCCCCGAAATTTTTTCATACCTAACCGAGGGAGGGACGACCTTGGCCCACCCCCGAAAATTTTTTCACCCCTGGCCTACACCGATTTAGCGAACCGCCAAGCGCAGAAATAATAATAATAATAATAATAATAATAATTTTTATCAGAAATTGTTTCGAGCGACGTTTTACAAATCACATATTCGGAGAGGGAAAGAGATAGCACTACGTAGTTGTAAAGCTAAATTCTGAGAGGGAAAGAGAGCACAATCGCATGCATTCTAAAGCTAACAGTATTTCAAAATGTTTTTCAACCTTAACGTCGCAGCGTATCGCGAGTAATTTGACTCCCCTGGAGCAGCTGCGCGAGATGATGTCATTTTCGCGGCGCGAGTCATAGAATTATGCGGCGTCAGCTGAAATAATACTTTTGGGAACGTCGAATCTTAGAATTGAGGAGAGAAGGAGGGTAAATAAAATGGAGAAATAATATATGTTTAAGAAATTTGTATATTGTTACATAATGTAGATTAATAATTTAACATTTTTTCTTCCTACGAGCATCAGCCAGAATATCACTGATGGCACATGCTACCAGTTCGCAATCTACGAGATACTTCTCGTCGTAATATTCGCTATCGCGTATAATTTTAGCAGCACTGCGCGTATCTAATGTTTCGCAGGCAACACCGCTCTGTTGCAACACGTTAACAAAACATTCAAATTTTACTCTCACATCCTCCGCAGTTTGATGCAACCGCGGATACACATAGCTTACACATGGCTCAAGATTACATAAAAATGATACTGTATTCGGTTTGAAATACAGTGTATTATCACCTCGTGTCATCTTTACAATCGGTGAATCAAAGATCCGAACAAATTCCAATACTAACTCATCAATCTGCATCGAGTCTGATTCAGGCAATTGTGCACGTTCTTCGATGGATGAATGGCTGTCGAATAGCAGATTCCATGTATGTCATGGTAATATGAGATGATTCACATGATTGTCACCGATAAGAACTTCTACATCGGCCATAGGTCCTACGTTGATTGCAATTTCCAAATACTTGCTACCCACGGATGTTAATGCGTATCGTCTGACCATGATACGCGATGCTCGGCGCGGGCTAAGAGAACAATCAAAGCTATGAAATTGTCCGCTCATATCAGGAATAAACATAAAAATTGTGGGAATATGTGAAAATTGAGCCATACCTGTTGAATGTATTCTCCTTGCATGTAGCCATACTATTTTCACCCATCATTGGGACGGTATAATTTACGCGTCCAGCGTTTCTTTCGGCACTGGTATTATACAGCTTTGGAACACTCTCTGTTCCGTCAAAGTCACTGAGGCTGCAGAGCGATTGATGGAATAACGTCCGGGAGCCGGCTTAAATAGAGGCTAGTTGCTTCCCCCCACCACAACATTTTATTCTAAAGCTGCCAATTTTCCAGAATGTTTTTCAATCTTAATGTCGCAGCATATCGCGCGATTGCATGTAATTTAATCCCCATTCACAAGGATAAAGGTCTCGACACGTGTTGAATGTAATATAATACTTTTGGAAGCGTCGAATCCTAGAATTATGCGGTGTTGGCAGAAACTGTGCCGGGTGATCTTGCGCGCTAATTCGTCATACGCGTGAATCATGGAAAGAATTATGCGATATCAGCAGAAACTGTATAGAACAGTGTTGGGACGGATCATCGTTTTTGCATGCGATGCATTCGAGGGTGGGGGAACACCAAAAGAGTTAGACAGAGACACCAAGTCGTGGTACCAACCATAAAAGCATGCTCTAAACTGCACAAAGCGTCAAACACGTTGTAACACATTGCGCGGATAATACATTACATTTACATTCCATTTACGATCATGGAAAAATTCGTGCAATGGATCGCCAACTGCGAGATCAATCTGCACGATTGATTTCACGCGAAGAATACCTCACGTGGGAAGAACGGTGCAACGAGTGTATCGAATCTTTGGAAGAACACAGCCGAGTGAAACGTCCTCGATTATCGATCGGTGTTCGACAATCGCTGGTTGCTCGAATCGCGCAGCTCGAAGGACTGAAATATTCATTGCGCGGGCGTTTCGTGCGCGAAGGTGCCGGTCATTCGAGCACGGGACTTTTGTGGCGCGAAATAGACATTGCGTTCGATAGCCGCGTATTAACTGGTGCCCTGCTAAATTCGAATTACATCGAACCGCGCAACTTCCTCCAGGATGCGGCGGCCATTGCGTTGGAGCATGTGCGGGGTCCTTTGAGGAAACATCGAAACCTCAAAGTGAACACGGAGTTCAACGGCGAATTTGTGGCAGGTGACAAGCAAGCTTGTAAAAGCATCAATACCCGAAACTGTGAACTCTTCGGTACATCCGATCTGCAAGAGTGGTACCAACGATGCGTCACCGAACCAACCCTGGCATCGCTGGAAGAGTTCCAGGAACGCGACAGCGGATGGGCATTGACGAGAATCCTGAATCTGACCGTCAATGTCAATAAGTATAATCCGCTGCGCGCGGGGTGTCACTACAAGTTGCCGCGGGAAATATCGCTGAAGAAAGCGACGATTAGCGTGCAATCCCCGGACAACGCCTGTTTCGCACGATCAGTGGTCGCCGCTTTTCATCCCGCCGGCAGACATGCCGATCGTCCAAGTTCATACCCCGAATATGCTTCAGTACTAAATCTCCAGGGCATTGAATTTCCAATGTCTCTGGAGCAGATTGGGAAGTTTGAACGGCTGAACAACGTCTCCATCAATGTGTACAGCTTCGAGGAGAAGAAAGGGCCAACAGTCTTCCCACTGCGCCTCACCAGCAAAAAGAGGGATCGGCACGTCAACCTGCTCTACACGCCGAACCAAGAGCACGGCGATGTGGGGCACTTTGTGCTGATCAAGGACTTGTCCAGACTGGTGAGCACGCAATTGAGCAGGCATGGAAAAAAGAAATTCATCTGCGATCGGTACGTATATAAACATATGAAATGTTGAAATGTCTCGCGAAACAAATTAAATAAAATATTTTTGGTTTTCACAGATGTATGCACTATTTTA
The DNA here is from genome assembly GCA_029448645.1 of Andrena camellia. Classification (NCBI taxonomy): domain Eukaryota; kingdom Metazoa; phylum Arthropoda; class Insecta; order Hymenoptera; family Andrenidae; genus Andrena; species Andrena camellia. Next base: position 26,782,273 of record CM055679.1, read on the forward strand.
GATCCACCGAGAAGTTGGAGGCCCACGCAGTGGACTGCGGGCAGATGAACGACTGTGCCATTCTGCTGCCCAGCGAAGGCAACAATCTGCTCAGCTTCGACAAGCACTGCAGAAAGGAGCGGCTCCCCTTCGTGGTGTACGCAGATCTCGAGTGCATCATCGAGAAAACGGAGGACAATCGGAGGGGTGAGGAGGATCGCAAATTGCACACGTACCAGAAACATAAGGTTCATAATATCGGCTATTATATGCATTGTTCGTACGATACATCGCTATCGATGTATCGATGTCGCCGCGACGCGGATTGTGTTTCATGGTTCGTCGAAGAACTGAAAAATTTTGCAGACTTTGCCAAACCCGTCCTGACCAGTAATGTTCCCATGTTGAATTTAACCTGCGAACAGTAGACGACATTTCGCAATGCAACAGATTGCCATATTTGCGAAGAGCCATTCGAGGCTAGCGATATACGAGTTCGCGATCATTGCCATCTATCCGGACGGTTTAGAGGCTCGGCACATTCGGAGTGCAATTTAAATTATAAAAATGCGTTTTACATCCCCATCGTTTTTCATAATTTATCCGGCTACGATTCACATTTTATTATCGAGGAAATAGCTACCGCTTTCGAAGGCAGCGTTGACGTATTACCCATAACTAAAGAAAAATATATTTCTTTCACAAAAAATATCGAAGATACGACTGAATCAGAGTCGCGAAATTGTATTAAATTGCGATTCATCGATTCGTACAAATTTCTCAATACCAGTCTCGACAAATTAGCATCTTTTCTTAGCACAGATAAATTAAAAATTTTACGATCCAAATTTGAAACATTATCCACCGAGGATTGCAATTTATTGACGCGAAAGGGTGTCTTTCCGTATGAATACCTTGATTGCGCGAACAAGCTACAGGACCCATGCTTACCGCCGCACGAGTCATTCCACAGTTCGTTAACGGGCGAGACAGTGTCCGAGCGCGATTACGCGCACGCCGAGACTGTCTGGCAGCGTTTCGACATTAGAACCTTGGGCAAACACAGCGATTTGTATTTGAAAACAGATGTCTTGTTGTTGGCAGATATTTTTGAAAATTTTCGCGAAAGTTGCATCAAGAGTTACGGATTAGATTCGGCGCATTATTATACATTACCAGGTTTCACGTGGGATTCCATGCTAAAACATACCAAAATTACATTCGAATTGATCACAGACGTCGATATGGTCATGTTTGTCGAACGCGGTATACGCGGTGGTTTAAGTCAATGTTCCGGAAGATACGCACATGCAAATAACAAGTACATGTCATCTTACGACGCCACGGAACAGTCATCGTTCTTGATGTACTTTGACGTAAATAATTTGTATGGATGGGCAATGTGTCAACCCCTGCCATACGCCAAATTTCAATGGGTCGAAGATGTTGCAAATTTTAACGTGTCTTCGATCGCTGTCGATTCGCCCACGGGATACATTCTCGAGGTAGATCTGGAATATCCGCAACGTCTGCACGACGCTCATGCCGATCTACCATTCTGCCCGACGCGTGCCCAACCACCTGGCAGCAGACAGGACAAGTTACTCGCGACGGTATACGATAAGCAGCGTTACGTTATCCATTGTTGCAACCTGCAGCAGTGCACTCGTCACGGTCTTCGTATTACAAAGATACACCGCGTGCTTCAATTCGATCAGTCCCCCTGGCTCCGCGATTACATCGAACTCAATACGCGGTTTAGAACAAGAGCGACAAATGATTTTGAAAAAAATTTCTACAAATTGATGAACAACGCGGTATTCGGTAAAACTATGGAAAATGTGCGAAATCATGTGGATGTAAAACTTTTAACACATTAGGAAGGGCGTTTTGGCGCGGAGGCGATGATCGCGAAACCGAATTTCCACAGCAGAAGTGTTTTTTCGGAAAATTTAATAGCCGTTGAATTGCGAAAACTCGAGGTGAAATTCAACAAACCGATATACGTGGGCATGTGCATTCTGGACATATCGAAAATTTGTTTGTATGAATTTCATCACGAGCATATGTCTCCCCTGCACGGACAAAATTGTAAAATTCTATACACCGACACAGACAGTCTCATTTATCACATTAAATGCGAAGATATCTACGAGACCATGAAACACAATATCGATAGATTTGACACATCCGATTATCCCATCGACAATCCATATAATATGCCGCGCTTAAAAAAGAAGGTTCCGGGGCTGATGAAGGACGAAAATAACGGTGCGATAATGACCTAATTCGTAGGTCTTAGAGCGAAAATGTATGCGCTCCGCGTAGACGGTAAAAAAGATACGAAAAAGGCGAAGGGCGTCAAGACCAACGTCATAGCCAGGACGATAACTTTCGACGACTACGCGCAGTGTTTGCACAGGGAGATCGAAATGGTTCGCAGACAATCATGCATACGGTCGAAATTGCACAAAGTGTACACCATTTCGGAATCGAAAATCGCTCTAAGCCCGCACGACGACAAGCGATATATCGTACCCGATTCGACCGACACTCTGCCCTGGGGACATTATAATATACCATTGTAAAATTTGTCGCGCATGTATAGAAATTATTATATTTATTAAAGTATTATAAATGGTGAAATTATGCATAAAAATAAAATTGTTCACATGTATATGTATCATTGTATTTATTGAACCATGTATTATTATGTTACAATACATTATTTTTATTTATCCAAGAATTGTGCGATTTATCAAACCCTAGCCACTTGACGTATACCTTATCCCCCTTCCTACGCAATACTTTTTCCACTAGATACACATCAGGATCGGTGACGCGTTGCAGCTCGTGTTCATAGAATCCTCCGGCAACAGGTTTTCCATAGGAATCGAGGAGCAGATACGTTGCGGGATTAGTTGCCTGTACTTTGGCTATCTCGAACACCTCCGTTGTCCAATTCGGCGTGTAGCCTTTATCGAAGATGGTTTTAAACTTGCTCACGCGCACAAACTCGCCCAACTTGAATCTCGCCGGAGCAGCGATCTTTACGTTGCTGTATACGGTGGCCAGCAGCTTATCGGCGATCGCTGGGGTAACATCGCAAGGACGCATTCCGATGGTTCTATGTTTTCGCGCGTTATACTCTGCAAGTAGACGCGGTAGCGCATCTGTCCATCTGTAGGTTCCATTGAGCGTAAACAGTTTCCACATATTGTTCTTCAAAGTTCGATTGAAACGTCCTACGACAGAGGCCTTCATCACCGAATACGTCGAATAATGATTAATGTCATGCTTTGTCAAGAGTTTCTGCACATCGGCGTTGTAAAATTCTTTTCCTTGATCGGTTTGCAAATTTTTCGGATATCGATCTCTAAATATCTTTGCAAACGCTTTAGCCACATCAGCATCACTTTTAGTCTTGAGCGGTGCCGCCCATGCATACTTGCTCAGCACATCGATGACGGTGAGTATGTAGTGATGACCTTGGTAGAATCGTGAGTATGGACGCATTTCTACAACGTCAGCTTGCCACAGATCATCGTATCCATGCACTATGACTCGCCTCCGCGGGAAATGTCTTCGAGCTGGAGCATGCAATTCCTCGACGAGTTGCCACTTCTTGTGGCTATGGTTTTCTTTACTCTTTGATTTCGATGATGGCTGCATGTTTGATCGCAGAGGTGTCTTTGACACGAATGATGCGATAATTACCATGTACGTGCATTATGTGCGCCTCATCGGTCCGGTGACAAGTTCAACCATCTCGCATGATTCTCCTTCGCAGCGCTGCTGTGGGATAGAATTCGACACCTGCGATATCTTTTGAACGCTGTTTTGCAGCGCCAGCATCTCTCTCTCTCTGAAACACGATCAGCTTCCTCTCTAATTCTTCCTGCTGCTCTCTCAAAATTTTAATGCTTTTTTCCACGTATAGTTTATTTACGGCATCGCTATCAACCACCGGTTGAGCTACGCGTCGTATCTTGCGTGATTTTGCATCAAAGTCGGCACCGGTCACGCAAAGAGCGTTGTCTCGCATATAATTTTGAAGCAAACCGTTCCATTTGTAATAATCCATTCTAGCTGCGCCACTCTTATCGAGCGATACTCCAAATTTGTTGATCGGCATCTCGATGCATACAGTGCGCATCATCGGTGCGCGGTTTTATTTATAATGAAGCCGCCCTCGTAGAGTTCCTCCACAATCGACAGAATTTCATTGTCGTGCGAGTTGTTGCCCGCCTGACGCGACGCTTCCAGCAAACGGTATCGATCCACAAGCTCGTTGGGATCGTCCCAGCGCATGTAATCGATCTTGTTATCATTTACCACCATGACTCGCGACGCAGTTAGACCTTTACCTGCTTTATTGGTTGATACACGAGGGAGTAGCGGTGCAATTACATGTTTGTACTTGTATCCCTTGTTGCCTAATATGGGGTTTTGAGCAGAATGACCACGTCTGTAGGCATTCGTCGCCAGCAGTATACTTTTGTATTTTTGTTTATCGGCATCGGTGTATACAGCATCGTCGGGAATTCTCCTGAAAATCAGTTCGTAAAGGCCGGGCGTTCCTCTGTATTTTACACCGTCGATGATTATATTATCAGCCTTGTCCATATCGAACGCCTTATCCCCAAGCATCATTCTACTATCGCCAAAGTATACGCCATACACAGTGTCTGTGACAGTTTCCTTATCCCTACTTATGATTGCGTCCATATATTTTTGTCCCAGGGGACCCAAATGCCTGCGAAACGTTTCTTGTCCCGCGGGTGTTTGAAGTTGCTGTCTAATAGATGCTGCAAACGACTCAACGGGAGTAGTTTCAAAAACATCATCATCATCATCATCATCATCATTGGTTGTGAGCAATTGTACACTGGGAAATGTATTTATTAGCGGGGGAGGAACCAGGGATTCGTTTGAAGCAACATTCTGCCGTTTTCGCTTCGATTGAACTGGTGTAGAGGTTACGAATGAATACTCCGATGACGTGCGTGGTTTCCTCTTTCTCTTACGCGATGTGCTCCATTTCGGCAGGATTTTTCTTTCCGGCGTTAATGTTTCATTCCTTTCAACGCTTGTGCACATCAGCGGTGATATTTCAGCTTCTGCCGCTGCGGTATTTTCCACAATATGTTTTAAGGGTTCGACAATAGATTTAAAGTATCTCTCCACCGCGATATCTTCCTCCATCTTGCCGGTCTTCAAAGCCTGATGTTTCTTGCGAATGGCTTCGCTGGTTCTTGCAATTTCCATCGCTAGTATCTCGCGATCCTTAATCTCCAGACTATCGATATCGATCATTGTTGCACCGCAGACGTTGCTTTCCCACCGACGTATTGACAATGATTGACCATCTCACGGTACGGCAAACTCGTTAAATCCCTTTCTGTATCGTCCATTGGACATCGCGCTATCTTTGTCTATCACCGCGAAACCATACTCCAGCTGCCAACAATTACGACACAAAGCGCAGAAATCCTCGTAAGACATATCAGTGTTTACATGATCGTTGTACACGTGTTTTAAGTTGGTGCCATCCTGCTTAAACAGAATCAGCAGATTCGCATTGTCGCGTATCAGATGCTTGGGAATCTTTGCATATATCTGACACAGATAGAAGCAGTCAACGTTCGAGTGGCGCCCCATTGCAAAGTATTCCCTTAACGTATCTTGCTTGTCACATGCCACGTCATCAAAGATAAAAATGGAATTCGGAAGCGATTCGCTCGGTGGGATGACATCACTGTTATTCGAAAATGTGAAGTAGCCAATTTCATCTATCGGAGTCAATAAAAACTCCAAATACTGATATTTCGGCTGTTGCAACGATTTGGAATACACGTACACGTTCTCGAAGCGGACGCCGTGAGGACTTTCCAACAAGCTCACCAGCACGTTGGTCTTTGCACAATTTGATGGACCGCAAATGAGGCAGCGTATGGTGTTTGGCAGCATGCTACCATGTCTGCGCCTTGTTTTCGAGGACATCATTTGCGATTTATCGTCAAAATTTGTCACGCGTATCGTCGCAGGTTGCCGCATCCTCGCTGCGAACCGTGAAAATGATTTTTGATACATCGAAGCGGTGACGCGCCCTATTTATAGGCCCGCGCCGAGGCAAAGCAGCTCAGTATTCGAAATGCTTCTCGTTCTGTCGGATAATTGCGATATTCGAGACCTAACCTCTGAACAGTTGAAATATATACCAAAGATTATTCTACTGCGCGAGTTTGGCAAGCACATTGATCAGTTGTGGGACAGTCTCCCCGAGCATATAAAAGCCGATTCCGAGGTTCGGCAGCATCGTCGGTGTCTGGAACATTATAATCACCCTTGGCAGCGATCGCATATCGACGGTCCAGCACCACTGATTAAAAACTGTGGCGAATGTCGCCGACGAGAGTAAGGACAGTTTGCGGTTTGTTAAATCGGGCGATAAACGCGCTACCTGTCGAATTACATATCCCGGTATATCAGTATTGCGGTCCAGGAACTCGTCTGGTAAAACGATTGGCTAGAGGCGATCAAGGTATCAATCCGTTGGACGCAGCGTGTCGCGAACACGATCAGCGAAAGGCACGCGGCAGATAACGTACTCGCTGACAAAGCGCGAAAACGCATCGTTGCGCGAGACTCGACTCTGGGCGAAAGAGGTGCCGCTACAGCTGTTTGGGCAGCTATGAAGGCCAAGACAAAAATCGGAATGGGGATGAAAACTCGCAAAAGGACTGCAAAGAGAGCACCGCAAAAGCGGATTCTTCCGGTGGCAAAACGGGGTGGTATATTACCACTTCTCCCGCTGCTAGGTGTTCTCGGATCACTAGCTGGTGGAGCAGCGGGGATCGCCAATGCCGTAAACGATAATAAGGCGGCGCAACATCAGCTGCAGGAAATGCAACGTCATAATCGCTCCATGGAAGGTCGCGGACTTTATCTCGCGCCATACAAGCGCGGACAGGGAATATCGAAACGAAAAAAAAAACGCCGAAAAGAAAATAAAAATGCCTGTGGGCGTTGTTACGTGAGGGCGTTAATTTTTAAAGCGACCGAGCGGTTGAGTCTAATTCCTCACGCAAAGCTTAACGAATTTTAAAGATTTGTATTATTTTGATATAACCAGATGATTATGCAAAATATCAGGATTATTTTTGGGGTGCGGCTTTCGTCTACAACCTATACAGGTTGTCCGATCAGGATGTGGTATTTTGGTGAGACATGTTTGAACAAAATATGACGAGATTTAAATCAGATATTACCATGTATTACAAAATCAGCAAGGGAAAGATTTTAGAAGGTGGTACACAATAATGGGGAATTTACATGGTTTTACGTTATGGATAACAATGCGAGGTTAAATCACTATATGTAGAATTCTACAATATTCCCGAAACGGTATTCTACAGCCAACAGACGACAGAAATACGGCCTCAACCGTCAGTTAATAGTCAATGATTGACGGGCAACAATTGAGCGAGGGAAAATCCCATAACACCCAATGGTTGGATCAACTGTCACCTCCGTGCATGGGTAGCAATAGCCAATTTCGAAAACTGACGTGGCCTCACAATTTGTATTATAAAAGTGAAAGATTCAAACAGTGCACACTATTTAGTAACAATTTTGATCATAAATACATACTTCAATGCACCCACCGACCTCGTACACGGTGACTTTGATTTAATAGGTCTTACTCTCTTTCCGTATTTCTCTGTCCCTCTCTCTCTCTCTCTCTCTCTCTCTGACCTGGAGGGGCCTGCGATACACGCTGTTGAAGCGCAGGATACGTCGCACGGTACACTTTGTTTAACGTTGTAAATGTCACGACCCCGCACTACGCTGCTCGCTAGCCGACTGTTCTTAGATCGCGAATAATATGAAATGTTGAATACGATTGTATATAATTGTAGCGGTTTGGATTTAGCGATGAAAAGCAATATATATATATATGATTTAATATGAAATGGTTAATATAGATTTAAAATGAGTCTCTACGAGAACTAAGTCCTTCCACGTTCACTGTGATACGGTGGAACTCCGGCTTATAGACCGATTAAACAATGCGGCAATATGTCCTCGGACAGAACAACCACGCACTATGCGACTTGTCAGTTGACTGCCACGAACGAACGCAGGGTAGGCCCGAGCACTTGGGACTTTGAACAAAGAGCGCCAAAATTGCTGACTCCGCACCTCATGCACACGGGCCCAACCGTCGTCGCTCGGGACGTTCCCAGCATCTCAGTGCCCAGGTTGTTATCGCGTCCGGCGTTCTAAGAACGTCGACGGCGTTGGAAGATATTCGCATGGAAGAACGCAGTGGCGTAACGGTTCATGTATAGTTACTATTACAATTTGGTCTGTAGATCATTGACAATCGATTGAGGGAAAATCCCACAACACGTAATGGTTGGATCAGATGTCAATAGTAGTGTAACAGAAATTTAGAAGGGAAAAAGAATATAAGATGATCTACTCCAATGCTTGAGGTTCGTAATGCTTATCGCAACGCGCATTCTAAGAACGTCGATGGCGTTGGAAGATCGCTGACAATAATCTTCCATGAGAATATGCCGTGGCGTGAGAGGCTTCATGTTAAATTATAATCGAAATGAATTTGAAAAAGTATCCGGCACGTAACACCCTCCCCCCCTTGGAATCATCGTCCCCGATGATAATTAGGCGTAAGGACATTTGGAGTGCCGTGTATAATTTAGGAAAACATGTAAAAGCTGCCTGTCACGCCTACGAGGCATCGCGCACGTTCCGCCGACACGGATTTCGATTCGGTGGTTGTGAGGATCGCCGCGCAGGGCAGAATATACGCAATCTATAAGAGGGCGTCCTATATGTGCGCAGCCTTCCAGGTCCACCATTGCTATATTAGCGCTGTTTCTGACGAGGCCGCAGACGTCCTCATCTGTCACCCCTTGATTGTCTCTGCATGTCAACTCCCTGAGCGACGCCATGTCCCTGAGGAACTGGGCACCCACGTCCGGGTACAGTAGGCTGTTTTTCAGTTCGGTACAATGGTTCAGACCGCTGAGTGCTTCGAGGCTGAACTGCCCTCTGATGTTGGTGCACCCAGTGATATCCAATTTTATAAGATGCTTCATGTGCCGACCCACTTCGGCGATGAAGGTGTTGTCCACCCAGCCGCAGAATGCAACCCCGAGCTCAGTGACCAGAGGGTAACGGGATGGGAGGCTGACTGCCATCTCGACAGGACCAAGGTCGAACTCAAAGAAATCCGCTTCCTCCTCCTGTTCGGCTTCTGCACCTTCCTCCTGCGGTCCTCCGGTCCCAGGCCGGGGGTTGCACTCCACGAATTCCATCGACTCCATGGATCGGGGCAGTGTAGCGCTTTCGATTAATTTCTGTAAAATGTCGGGTTGAAAGTTTTTGGGTCTGAATAGACAAAGGTGTGATAATGATTTAAAATGCGAAATGGCTGCAGCGATATATTCGCCTCTAGCTGTACAGTCTTTTATATTCAGTCTTACTAGGCCCTTTGTTACTTGTAACAAAGACCTTCCAGAGAAATTTGTGCCCTCAGCGCTGAACGCTTGCAAGGTTTTATTGGCCTCGAGGACCTTTCCCAGCTCAAGGTCGCTACAGTTCGCGCAACGCCCAATTGACAGGTCTCTCAGGGAGGTGACGCTTGCCGCCAGCTCTCGGAAAGCCGATGGTCGGGCTTTAACGGCCGTTACATCTAGCTTTTCCAGTGCAGGACAGCTTTTGGCAATCAGAGCCAACAGCTGAGGTCGTAGATCTTCAGCGGCCAGCTGGTCGTCTAAAATAATTTCCTTTAAATGAGGGGCGCATCGCGCCAATACCCAGTAGAAGGCTTCTGTTTTTATGCGCCTCCATCCCTGCATTCCAGGCCACCTCCAGTCGTTAAAATCAAGACATTGCGTTTTTCGAAATGAATCATGAACACCCGCCCTCCATCTCTTTGATACCTGCTCCATGCGAGCGCGATCGGCGAAGGGCAAGAACGCCGCTATACGCGCGACTACCTCCACAGGCAAGAGTACTGAGCGGACCGGCTCGTACCCGGGAAACGGGCTGTCCGACTCAGGAGCGGAAATTGATGGCCCGATACTTGAAGACGGCAGATTGAATCCATGCCATGCGTCAGCGAGCCTGACTCGGAGTTTCCTCTTGTGAAGGATGATCGGTCGCGCGATCGCGTCGCCTGCCACCTTGGCTGCCTGCTCCGGAGTTTCCTCTTGTGAAGGATGATCGGTCGCGCGATCGCGTCGCCCGCCACCTTGGCTGCCTGCTCCGGAGTGGTGAATGTCACGAAAGCCACGTTTCCGCTGGGCTGGACCCTCAGGACAGCGTGTTCGGCTCCGTGAAGACGAAAAATTTTGAGTAGATCCTTTTGCTTGGTAAAACGAGCCAAGCGACAAATAAAGATCCGTCGAGAGTTCCCATGATTATTGGTGGCTGGATCTGACATTTCTATTAAACAAATAATAAGACTGACAAAATTCAAGATACATTGATACCCAAGACACTATGCGGCAATTGATCGAGGGTTTCCCATAACACTTAAGGTTGGATCAATCATCGTCTTTACAATTAATTCACGATTGCTTGTTGGCATGGCAGTGATGATGTGGCGAGCGAGCGATGAGTCTCCAATGGGCAGCCGCGCGTCACTTCGTTCGACGCATTTGTTTCTTCAGGTGGAGTCCTAGGTTTCCACTTCCTGCAGGGCAGCAAAGACCACACTCTCCCGACGCTATTTCGGAAGTAATACAGCAGAATTCCCAATCCCAGAATGGATGACACTGTCAATCCCCCATGCAACAGATGAGCGCTGAATCTTTTATTTCGGTGGTGTCGACCTATTTCGTCAAGTTTTTCCTCTACTTCCGACATGGTGTCTTCTACAGAGGCGAACGTAGGTTTATCTTTAGCGTCCAATGGTCGAATATCATGATATTTTTGAATTCGAGGTAGGAGTTCCGAAATATTTAGTAATAAATTTGGTTGGTAGAGGTATTGTTCTCGACTCTCCAAATGTCGAATTCCTATTAATGTCACGTAAGTGGTTTTAGCAATACATCCCTGTTTCAGCTGCAGGATTCCAGTGCCCTCCATGGTTATTAGTTCATCCTTCATTCCATTGCATATGATTTGCAATGGTTCCGGTGACTCTAAGGAATATAACCATCCCTGCGTTGTTCTTAATCGGACCCAAAATGGAGCGTGTCGGGGTCTTATACGCACATCGCAGTGTTTGAATGCTTGAACGGTGGGTCGCAATAATAGCGAAACCTCACAAGCGTTGGTGGACGAGGCCTCAAGCAATGGTTGTTCTAATGGGCAAAGGTGCACATATGATGTTTTGTGACAACTGTTAATATATAATTCGTCCACGTTAAAATAGAGTCGATGATCATTGCTCATTGCCAAATATGGAACCTTCGGATGAATATAGCTTGATCCTGACGAGTTTTGAGTGAATTTTTGCGGCATAGGCCAAGAATATGTACGGTAGAGGTGATATGCCGTCCTGTCTACTAAAGGCAAGTGTAGTACCAATAAAAGCTTGCCTCTATGATAGCCAATTTTTATACTGGACAACCTAATCAATTCTTCTGTGCCCTGGTATCCCTGAGGTATCGGAAGTTCATATGAATTTTGTGTATCTCTTATGTCCGTTATTATACGGCGAAGTTTTAATTTATCCAAAAGGGAGCTGTGTATTTCGCCCACCTTGGCGGCATGTATTGCAGCCAGAAATTTCTCAGTTACCCTTATATATTGATCCAAAGAAAGTTCTAGGGTATGGGTATAATGCGATAGCCAATATGATAATTGAGTATAGTTCAATGCTTTATTAGCAGCCCCTATTGCTGTAGAAATTTGGTTAATTTGTATTCTGTTTTTGTTCATCAACTTTGTGTTTCGGTCTAACAAACCGTGGTATTTATGGAATCCACTGGTGATAACATGTGTCTGATTTTTTAGAATATGTGTTATCTCACGTTGATCCTGATATAACTTGTCAATTTCTGAATCGAAGTATTCTGCATCATCCGTCGTCAGCGTGCCAAAGAGAGTGCGGCTCAGTGATCCGATGAATCCGAGAGGGACACTTCTTCGCACGATGGACTTAGGGCTATTAGAGTCCTCTGGAGTTGGAATCTCTGAAACTAGGTCCCTTAGTTCCGAACGCAGCGCCAAAGCCTCCTCCACTCTTCCGTTGAGATAGGCCGTACGGAGGTGACTATTGCAATCGCTCGCCAACATCACCGAGATGCAGCGGTTATATGTTTCGTTCAATTTCTCATAGCCTGTTGGAAATTGAGTTTCTAATTTCTGTGTCTCAAGGAAAATTGTCACTCGCCAATCGGCGGTTATCAATCTCATGGTGTGTAGTTTTTCGAAATATAGTCCCGGGCTAGCATCAATTCTCGAGATTTCATATGTCCCCTGATTTCCTTCAAGAATAGGTGTGATCCAGGCCATCACGGAGAGGAGTATTACCAACTTCATTTTTGCCGACTCGGTACGGTTCTATTGACCTTATTCAATTTCTAGAATTTAAATATTGATGGAAATGTTTCTAACGAGTGTGAGAAAGTCGTCGCATACATTGTTACGAAGGTGAAATCGTGAAGACAATATTTGTTTTTGCAAAATCATACTGTTTTCGAACACAATTTCTTTTTTTTTTTTTTTTTTTTTTTTTTTTTTTTTTTTTTTTTTTTTTTTTTTTGATACAGTTAAGTATTTTATAAGTTCCTATAATATATGCATATTTTAGTTTCTGGAAGGTATCAAGTGTCATTTTGAAATTTTTGTTTTAGTTCCGTGTATTGAGCACTCTAATGGTGTAACAATAGCTTATCGGCGTGTTTTACAAATCGTTCGCCAGATTCCTTTTGTAGTATGATATTATTCTTTTCTAGAATTCCAACAATTTTGTAAGGACCGTGATATCGACTGCCAAACTTTCCCTTCCTGACTTCTACTAAAACGCGTGCCACGTCGCCTATTTTACCCTGAAATGGTCGCGCTTTTTCATCGTAATGTAATTTTGATTTGTGTTTAGCCGATATCAAATTTTGTGCAGCCAACGTCTGCATTTCTGTTAATCGCGTTAGCAAATCTCGGAGATAGCCGTTATATGTTAATAAGGACTCGTCTGTAGAGAATGCACTAGGACAGCGAGCTGTTGCGCCAAACACCAATTCGTGTGGGGTGAAATTTGTTGCCTCGTCAACGGACGTGTTATATGAAAATATTGCAAACGGTACTATTTTATCCCAGTCATCAAAATCATTTAGATAATGTTTTATGTATTCAGTCAAGACTATATGGCTACGTTCCAAAGCACCATTTGTTTGTGGACGGTACCCAGAAGTAGTTACGTGATTAATTTTGAAAACTTTCGCCAGTTCTTTTAGTATTTTGTTAATGAAACTAGTACCTTGATCGGTTAAAATTGCACGTGGAGCCCCATATTGCAATACCAAATGCGTGACCAGCGCGTGAGCTACAGTTTCTGCCTTTATATCCGGTACAGGAACTGCAATGCAGTATTTCGTAAGATTATCCTGCATAGTTAGAATGTGCCGGTTACCGCTAGGAGTCAATGGAAGAGGTCCCACAGTATCTAAGGATATTTTATCGAATGGCCTTAATGGTGTATCAGTTATAAGCATTGGTTCACGAGTTTTTGTCCTGACAAGTTTGTTTTCCTGACAACTGTTGCATGTTCTAATGAAATTTTGAATGTCGTTACGCATCGATGGCCAATAAAATCTTTCCCGAATTCGTTGATATGTTTTTGTTACGCCCTTATGCCCTCCTATCAAACTTTCATGTAATTCCGAAATGATTTTTGGACGGAGTTCTTCGGGCGGTACCTGTACGTTTCCGGTACACAATGTTATTTTGATATCACTATCCGCAAAAACATTTATTAAGATACCAGCTAGTGTACCCTGCGGCATTGTATCAGTAAACTCACCGGAGTTCGAAATTCTAAAGGTCTTTATGCCTGATTGTAAAAGTATATGTTTTAAATTTTTCAAGGCATTACTTAATTTTGTGATAGAAACATTGTCATAATGCCTTTTCTTGATTACTACACTGAAAATTTTATTTTTACCTCGCGGCGTAACGAGTACTTGGCCTTCTTTTGGTTTTGCATTCCGCAGATGTTCAATGCTTATGGCTCCTATATCGACGAGCAATTTGCTTATTGGGGTTACCAATTCTACATCGGAAGAAATGAAGTGAACGTAATTTTCGCGAATGTTTGTTAAATTGTTCCGAGTAAATTTAATATTCTCTCCGCGGGTGTTTCGAGAGAAGGCCGGTGACGTTAATATGTCTGGAAGTATACTTTCTGTTATTTGAATTCCTGGCCGATATTGGTCAATTCTATCGTGGTCCATCGATTCAGGAATATATGAACGTTTGGGGGTGGAAGGCGGATCAGAGTATATTGTTGGTTTTGAATAAGTGGATTGTGAATAAGGTGTAGATAATGCAAGCGGTCTGTTGGACGGTAACGGAGTTGGAATCATGGATCGGCGCGGTGGACGGCGAATTAGGGTATTATCAAATCCTGAGGCAGTGTTTGGTTCCTCTTCTTCCTGTATGGATTCCAAGGGAGGCCTGCCCATTTCGGATCTCGAAGGTACCATCTCGGTGTCTGTCGTTTTAGTACTATCTTGTCCTTGTGGTTTATATTGTGCCCACAAATTCTCAGCACGTTTATCCAATTCTTTCCGGAATGAATCTTCTGTCTCTAATTCTGATTCGTCGGATGATTTTTGAAGAGTTTCACTATGCTCCTGCAGCGATTTTTCAAAAAGGTTAAAAGATTCCTGCAGTTCCTGTAGCCTAATAGGTTGACCAGTGTCGAGGTGGATCTCGTTATCGTCACTATCATTGGATGGAGGTGCAACCTCTATTGTTATGCCTTCGGCGGGTGTTGGAGCCACGGCAGCTTCATCCTCTGTAGTGTCCGAAACCTCGGACCGGTCTTCAGATTGTACTTCTTTAGAAAGGGAGCGTTGGAATTCTTGAACCAATATTGGTGATTTGAGACTAGGTAACACGCTTCTTCGACCTCGAAATACCGGCAGATCTGCCACTTCGGTAGGCGGTTCTTCTTCGGAAGCTTGTGAGGATTCGGTAGTTGTTAATTCCGCGTAATTAACGGGAGTTTTTGGGTTGACAGTTGGAACTGCGGAACGTGTTCTTGTTGCAATGGCACTTTTATCCAATGGAAATGTACGTTTACTTTTCTTGACAATTGGTTTAACTACAGATTTTGATTCTACCGGTGTGGATCTAGAAGTACTCGGGGCTGATGTCTTTTTATCCGCGGGTGGTCTTTTAATAGGCAGGATTTTTGGAAGTTTAATATCACATTCTGAATCACTCTCGGATGTGTCTTTTGGACTGGAATCGGAACTACTATTAATTTCTGTTACTGGATTTCGAGATAACGCATCAGCATTGGAATTTAGACGACCAGGTTTATGTACAAATTCATATTCGTAATCATGCAATTTTAATCTCCAGCGTACTAATCGTTGTCCAGGGTCTTTTATCGAATCTATCCATTTTAAAGGCTCGTGATCACTAACCAAGGTAAATTTTCGTCCGTAAAGATATGGTCGAAAATGCAATATTGCAAAAAGAACTGCTAGACATTCCTTTTCAGTGGTAAAATAATTTTGTTCAGGTTTCGTTAAATTCCTTGAAAGATAAGCCACGGGCAGATCGTGCCCATCTACATTTTGACTGAGTACGGCGCCTATTGCGTAATCAGATGCATCGGTAGTTAATGTAAATGGTTTATTGAAATCGGGATATTGCAGTATGGGGCTCTTGCACAAGGCCTTACGTAAAATTTTGAAACTATTTTTATGTTCTCTTCCCCACACAAATTTAGCGTTCTTTTTTAATAATTCTGTTAAAGGCTTAGCTTTGGCTGCGAAATCCCTAATGAATCGGCGATAATAACCGGCTAGTCCAAGAAATTGCCGTACATTTTTTTGATTTTTAGGACGAGGAAAATGTTTTACTGCCATTAATTTCTTTGGATCCGGTTTTACTCCAGAACGACTAATAATATGGCCTAAATATGTGACTTCGGTTTTCAAAAATTCGCATTTATCCGGCTGAAGGGTTAATTTTGCGTCATTTAATCGCGTAAATAGACGTCGGACTTTCTTTTCGTGCTCTTCCAAATTTTTCGCGTAAACAACAATGTCATCGAGGTAGACAAATACTTCCACACCCTGTAATCCGCGCAATACCTGATCCATCAGCCGTTGAAACGTCGCGGGAGCATTCTTGAGCCCTTCGGGCATACGAATATACTCGTAATGACCATTAGGTGTAGTGAAGGCTGTTTTAGCGCGGTCTAGTGGATCCATTTTAATTTGTTGGAATCCACTAGCGAGATCAAAGGTGGAAAAGTATCTCGCTTCGCCTAAGTGATCTAGAATCTCCGTGATATTAGGCAAGGGGTATGCGTCACCTATTGTTTTTTCATTAAGATTCCGAAAATCGATCACTAATCTCCACCTTAGATTTCCATCAGAATCAGGTTTCTTTGGTACTATCCAGAGTGGTGAATTGTAGGGAGAATTTGAAAGTGCAATAATTTCATCCGCCAATTTACTAGAAATTTGGCGAGCTATTTCTTTTTGATGAACTCGTGGAAAACGATATTGCCTAGTGTTAATGGGCAAGTCATCTATTGTAGGTATTCGATGTTGTAATAAAGGAGTGGATTCTAATTTGTCACCCGGTAGACGAAATCGTTCAGGAAATTCCTCGATTAATTTAATTACATGATCTCTTTCCTCGTTATTTAGATGGTTTAGACGTAATTTTGATAAGATCTCGGTTACTCGGTCCGTTGATACCGGTGACTCCTGCTGTTCAGAGTCAGAATCGAAATATTCGCGTTCTTCAGGAAAATTATGATATTTGAACGGTAGAATTTCTTGAGGGGGAATTTCTATTTGAATGTCCTCATCCAGGGTATTTATTGCGAGAACATGGCACACGTTGTTTTTAACTTTAACGATCCCTTCCCCAATATAAATTCCATCTATTGTTTTAATTAATGGTAAATATCCTTCTTTCAAATCACAATCAATGGTATCTATGGCGATTGCTTGTCGGGTACGACTACTAATACGATAAACACGCGGCGTACTATTTTTCCGAGGTGCTTCCTCCGAAGGAGCTTCGCCAATAAAACGGATCGGTCGAATTGGTTGACTTTGTGTAACTAAAGTATTGTGTGCAAAAGAAATTTCAGCTTTTTCTTGTCTCAGATAAGCCTTTCCTAAAATACCGTCACTATATATTGGAAAATTCGATCTTACTACATGAAATAGTACTGGTTGATCCAAAATTGCTACTATTGTGGTTCCAATCGTTTCTGCTTTTTCGGCCGTAATTCCTCTCATTTCGATAGAATCGTGTACGTCGACGGTTACATCTTCGTGCAATGCATTTAATTTTATTACATTTATATCCGAACCTGTATCGATCAAAAATGTTGCATTTTTATATCGTAATTGTTTCGCGGTCAATTTTACAACAGGCGATTCATCATTACAACCCAAATTTAATACTGTTGATCCTTTTCCAGAAATCTGACCGTCGGACGACGCTCTGGGTCTTGGTAACTCGTCGTCGCGTCTGTTCGAGGAGTTACTCGGGCGTTTAAATCCGAATTATTCCGCGGTTCTGACGGATTCTGCGGTACATTTTGCTTGGGTGAGGGTGGACGATTTTGATTCGGTGAATACGAACGATTTTGATTCGGCAAGTACGGCCCAGACTCTCGAAATCCTACGGAATTCCGCGAGTCGGGATTCAAATTTCGTAATGGATTTTGATAATTTGAATTTTGGTAATTTGAATTTTGGTGCGCAACTTGAGTCGCTTGAGGAATTGGACTCGTGCTCCGTGTCGAATGTTGAGTCGTCGGAGTTTGCGCGTACGGTGAATTTATCGGAAAACGCGGGTCGTGCGGATACGGTGGATAATACGGTGGATAAGGCATTTGATAAAAGGGTGCATAGGGCATGTAAGGATACGGAGAATAGGTAGGATACCCATGCTGTTCTGGATATCGACTCGATTCCGCATTGCTTCGCGGTGGTTTAAGGATACTTGTCGGGAATTTTGAATAATCTGCATTTCCGGTCGCGTTCGGACTCGGGCTTCGCGAACGGGAATCTCCAAAATTTTGATTTCGCGAGTCGCGATAGGTGAATAAATTTTGACGAGTATTGCTTTGAACAGGCGAATCTGATCGGGTATTTAGTCGAGAATCATCTTGTCTCGAAAGAAACAATCTGTTTGGATCTCCGGTCGGTATTATTCCAGACCTCATTCGCGTCTCGACCCGCGTCGCGTGTTTTAGCGCGTCTTCTAGAGTTTTTGGATCGCGCGCGTCTACGGCCCTGGCTATCTCATCCGGCAAGCCCCGAATAAATGCTTCTAGCGCGCAGTCTTTTATCGGGCGCAACATCTTATCCGCGTCCTCGCCGTACGAGTCCTCCAGCGCGAGTCGAGCTCCGCTAATCAAAATATTAAGCCGATCGTGGAAATCATTCACAGTTTCGTTTCTATGCATACGGATGCTTTCAATTTCATGATGGTAATATGGATAATTCTTTCCAGGAGCGAATCTATTTTTTAAATGCTTAATTAATTCATTTACAGTATTAAAGGTTTTTCCAAAAGTACTATCGCGTGCAGCTCCCTGTAATTTTCCAAGGACTGCTTTAACGAACGGTCCTTCCGACGCAGGGGGTACAAAAACTGCGCCGTTTTGCACATCTTGCAAGAAATCTTTGAGCGGAATATTTTTCCCGTTAAAGAAAGGAATATTCAGCGTCCCGTGCTGTAAAGCAAAGCATTCCGCCATAGACGTCATCATTGCGTTTGTGACGGATAAATTCGCGGACGATGCACTAGCGGTTTCGTTGGGACTAGCCATTTTGATAAAATTTTCGAATTAGTTCAAGAATACACACAAATATATAAATAAGCTGGAAAATAAATTAGAAGGCGATATCACAGGTTTTCCTAAAAACCTTCAAGAAACCAAGAATGCAAACATGCCAATTAAATCACAGTATACAATCGAACGTCTCAGAGAATACCACAACGGACGGGATTGACAAAAGCAGAATCCCACTTCTGACACCAGTTTTACTGTTACGTGAGGGCGTTAATTTTTAAAGCGACCGAGCGGTTGAGTCTAATTCCTCACGCAAAGCTTAACGAATTTTAAAGATTTGTATTATTTTGATATAACCAGATGATTATGCAAAATATCAGGATTATTTTTGGGGTGCGGCTTTCGTCTACAACCTATACAGGTTGTCCGATCAGGATGTGGTATTTTGGTGAGACATGTTTGAACAAAATATGACGAGATTTAAATCAGATATTACCATGTATTACAAAATCAGCAAGGGAAAGATTTTAGAAGGTGGTACACAATAATGGGGAATTTACATGGTTTTACGTTATGGATAACAATGCGAGGTTAAATCACTATATGTAGAATTCTACAATATTCCCGAAACGGTATTCTACAGCCAACAGACGACAGAAATACGGCCTCAACCGTCAGTTAATAGTCAATGATTGACGGGCAACAATTGAGCGAGGGAAAATCCCATAACACCCAATGGTTGGATCAACTGTCACCTCCGTGCATGGGTAGCAATAGCCAATTTCGAAAACTGACGTGGCCTCACAATTTGTATTATAAAAGTGAAAGATTCAAACAGTGCACACTATTTAGTAACAATTTTGATCATAAATACATACTTCAATGCACCCACCGACCTCGTACACGGTGACTTTGATTTAATAGGTCTTACTCTCTTTCCGTATTTCTCTGTCCCTCTCTCTCTCTCTCTCTCTCTGACCTGGAGGGGCCTGCGATACACGCTGTTGAAGCGCAGGATACGTCGCACGGTACACTTTGTTTAACGTTGTTAATGTCACGACCCCGCACTACGCGGCTCGCTAGCCGACTGTTCTTAGATCGCGAATAATATGAAATGTTGAATACGATTATATATAATTGTAGCGGTTTGGATTTTAGCGATGAAAAGCAATATATATATATATGATTTAATATGAAATGGTTAATATAGATTTAAAATGAGTCTCTACGAGAACTAAGTCCTTCCACGTTCACTGTGATACGGTGGAACTCCGGCTTATAGACCGATTAAACAATGCGGCAATATGTCCTCGGACAGAACAACCACGCACTATGCGACTTGTCAGTTGACTGCCACGAACGAACGCAGGGTAGGCCCGAGCACTTGGGACTTTGAACAAAGAGCGCCAAAATTGCTGACTCCGCACCTCATGCACACGGGCCCAACCGTCGTCGCTCGGGACGTTCCCAGCATCTCAGTGCCCAGGTTGTTATCGCGTCCGGCGTTCTAAGAACGTCGACGGCGTTGGAAGATATTCGCATGGAAGAACGCAGTGGCGTAACGGTTCATGTATAGTTACTATTACAATTTGGTCTGTAGATCATTGACAATCGATTGAGGGAAAATCCCACAACACGTAATGGTTGGATCAGATGTCAATAGTAGTGTAACAGAAATTTAGAAGGGAAAAAGAATATAAGATGATCTACTCCAATGCTTGAGGTTCGTAATGCTTATCGCAACGCGCATTCTAAGAACGTCGATGGCGTTGGAAGATCGCTGACAATAATCTTCCATGAGAATATGCCGTGGCGTGAGAGGCTTCATGTTAAATTATAATCGAAATGAATTTGAAAAAGTATCCGGCACGTAACAGCGTAACTACAGATGTGCAATTGGCGGAGTTGGCAAAACGTATGCGTATTCCATTTTTAGGGGTGTTTTTATGCGTAATGTGCTACCTGCCGGAGGAGTACGACGAAACGAGAGCGGCATCGTAAATTTGGACAACGTCGAGGGGTCGGGGATTCATTGGGTGGCGTATGCGAAGAGAGGGTGTCGAGCTGTATATTTCGACAGCTTTGGAAATCTTCGACCGCCCAAGGAATTGGTGCAATATCTGGATAAAGATGCTGTGAAGACTGAATACAATAGAACGTCTTATCAGCAGTACAATCAGAGCAACTGTGGACAACTGTGTCTACGCTTTCTACATACGATCGGCACCAAATTTAAGGATTGACTTCCCGCCGCTCTGATTCAGTACTAGTCGAGCAGTACAGCTCGGAATATGTCGTTAACATTCACTCTAACCGGCAAGAGTAGCACCCTCGCGGTAAGCTACTTTCCACCCATAGATTTGAGCAACGATGATTACAAGCTTGGTCTAACAACCTTTGAAACTTATCATACGATACCGAACATTGACTCGCGTAACGATAAATTCTGCTTCGCCGTAAACTATGACACCAACAACAACATCACTCGTGAATGCATTGCGATTCCCCACGTGTCTTATGAACTAGATGCTATTGCCAAGTATTTGAAACAGCGATTACTCGAACGGTATCCTCAAAATCTCGGTGGCAATGATGACGATAAGTATCCAATAGTGTTGCGGTCCAACAATAACACCATGAAAAGCGAGCTATACTGCTCGTTCGCCGTAGACTTTACAAAGTCCAATAACATTGGATCGCTACTGGGATTCTCGACGAATCGAGTATTAGAACCTGGACGGTGGCACGAATCGGACGATCCAATTAATATCATGAACGTAAACATTATTCGCGTAGAATGTAGCGTGACCGCTGGTGCGTACAACAATGGGAAGCACGTACATACGATACATGAATTTTCTCCGAGGGTTCCACCAGGATATAAGATATCGGAAATGCCCGCACAGATCATTTACCTTCCGATCACAGCACGGGTCATTACGGATCTAACGATTCGCGTTGTGGATCAAGACGGACGGTTGCTCGATTTTCGAGGTGAAGAGATTACCATCAGGCTACACGTACGGCGACGACAACGATAATACGTGTGGTGCGAACGAAAGAGATGCTTGTGTTGAACGACACCAGAAACCCGTTTCATCCAAACGAAATTGTTTGCAACAACAACAACAATAACAACCACAACAACTCTGATCGCGCTAAAACGAAGAGGCTCAGTGCTGCGAACATTGCATTTTTTAAATCATTGGGATTCATTGTACGCATTTAAGTTGAAAAAATTGTTGACATTCTAAGCATTGGAGGGAAGCCGACGTTTGATGATCGCATCGTCAAGCTCCAGACTCACACATACTACCCGTACGTCAACACGACGTTTGGATACAGTGTTGAGATAAGAATACCTATACAGCATCAGGATTTATACACATTGCCGTGTGAATGTTTTCTCTACGTGGAGGGGAAATTGACGATAAATAAGCCAAATGATGCATTAACGGTGACGTTGGGAAATAATTGTGTGGCGTTCTTATTTGATGAGATGCGGTACGAGCTGAATGGCGTGGAGATTGACCGCAACAGAAACGTTGGAATAACTAGCACGCTTAAAAACTATGTATCGCTGACATCTGGCGAAGACAAAAATTTGGAGAATGCAGGATGGGGCTTGAGACGACGTAATGGGCCAATATTTAAAAATCATTTCAATTTTTGCATCCCGCTCAAATATTGGCTGGAAGTTTGCGAGGGCTACAAACGCGTGATTATTAATGCGCGTCACGAATTGATTTTAATACGATCGCGCAACGACAACAATTCTCTAATAGGATCGCCGATGTTGGAACCAGAAATTGAATTACATAAAGTGCAATGGCGGATGCCTCATGGAACGCTGAACGACGTTAGTAGGCTATCGTTGCTACATACTTTGGAAAGTGGACAAAACCTAAGCATTTGTTTTCAATCGTGGGATTTGTACGAGTATCCTCTCTTGCAGAGCACGACCAAGCATTCGTGGGCCGTGAAGGCATCTGCGCAGCTGGAGAAGCAACGATGCATTATCTTTGGCCTACAGACTAATCGAAAGAATGCGATGAGCGAAGATGTTTCTGAGCTCGACAACTGCAAACTGATCAATCTAAAACTTTTTCTCAACTCGGAATTTTACCCGTACGATGATTTGAACTTGGACTTTGACAAAAATAGGCACGCCATCTTGTTTCATATGTATTCGCAATTCCGTAAATCGCATTATGGATATAGTTGCAGCGAGGCATTATTCACCGTGGCCAAATTTTTAAAATTTGGCCCCCTCGTCGTAATTGATTGCTCGCGACAAAATGAGTCGATCAAGAATGGTTCCGTGGACGTGCGCATAGAATTCGAATATAGAGAGAATGTGCCTGCAAATACTACAGCCTACTGTCTGCTTCTGTACGATCGGTCGGTTGAATACAATCCGCTGACAAACATGGTGCGAAAAATCGTTTAATTGCCGCGCTACTTGCTCGCCCTCTCCTGTGCCAAAATTTTATCGTGAAAATCGCGATGCTTTACGAGAAAGATCGCATTCTCCCGCCTATTTTGGAAGCGAACGGACCACTAAATTGTACCGATAATGGCCATACCGACATTTGTTGACCTGCAAGGGTTTATCGTTGATGGAAGATTTGTTGTCAAGGAAGTGGCTGTCCTGCGAAAGGGAACAATTCTCTCGCACTATATTTTTGGGAGTTCGATGCCCCAATATCTTCTTACGAAGTCTGACAAATCAAGCATTCGGTGGTTGGCGGCAAAACATCATGGGCTGCGGTGGGAAGATAGAGACGTTCCATACAGTATGGCTAAACAGCTAATTACGAAAGCTGTTGCTGATGCGATCGATGAAGAAGATGACACATCCCATATCGTATACGTTAAAGGGCTGTAGAAACGCGACTGGCTTGCGGACTTCCTCGATGAAAATACGAGAGCGGACGTGATCATCGAGACATTGGACATTGACTACGAGGATATCATATCTCTGAATAATCTAAATGTGGTTAATACTCTGCGATGTGGCAGACACGCAAAGCACTGTGCCTTGCAAAATGTATTTAAAATATTCAACTGGTGGTCTAAACACCAGAGAGAAATGCATAAATAAATATAATCCATTTTTAAAGCATAAATGTTTTTTTCTCCACCCATCCTCAACCTCCTGCATGTGATGTACGCTAGATTAAGATGATGGTTGCAATTATTAAGTAGAAGTGGTACCATACACGATCAGAGTGGTACCATACGCGTCCAAAGTGGTTCGATAGACGTTCGATACACGTTCGATACACGTCCAGAGTGGTACGATAGACGTTGAAAGTTGTACCATACACGTTCGATAGACGTTGAAAGTGGTTCGATACACGTTCGATACACGTCCAGAGTGGTACGATAGACGTTGAAAGTTGTACCATACACGTTCGATAGACGTTGAAAGTGGTTCGATACACGTTCGATACACGTCCAGAGTGGTACGATAGACGTTGAAAGTTGTACCATACACGTTCGATAGACGTTGAAAGTGGTTCGATTGATGTTCGATACTTGTCCAGAGTGGTACAATAGATGTTCGATACACGTTCAATTCGTGATCAAAGTGGTTCGTTAGATGTTCGATACACGTTCAGAGTGGTTCGATTGATGTTTGATACACGTTCAGAGTGGTATGGTCGAATGATGTGTCCAAAGAAGAAGGGGGAAAAGATGAGTGCGGAGAAGAAAAAGGAGAGGGCGGTCAGTGAATAATTCGAAGAAGATGCATTGAAGGAGAGGATGGTCAGCGAAAATGCAGGTGGAGAAGAATGGTATCTTACTTTGCAAAGCTATGCAACTTTGAGCATGGATCTACGTGCGGGAGCTTGGAGATGCAGCGAGACCAGTTGTCTTCAAAGCTTGACAGCTAACAGTCGACAGGATTCTTAATATTTTTTGTGCAAAATTTTTTCATTTTTTTTTGTGTGTGAAAATGGGATTAACGCGGATAGCCCCGGAGTGCGACCCCGAGGTATGTACACAATAATATTTTTTTACATTTATCACGTGTAACCGGTGAAATCGTGTTCGATCCCGCGGTCATAAATATTATATCACGGGTTTCTGTGTTCTAGAAATCTCCGCCAGAATCACCGCAGTGGTCCCCCGATTGGGGCGGCCCCATTTGGTCTCCCCAACCGTCGCCGCAGCCGTCGCCGCAGCCGCCGCAGCTGTCGCCGCCGTCGCCAGCTCAATATGTATGTAATACTTTGGTGTTGTTTGTGCGTTTGTTGTTTATTGTATTTAATGTATCAATATTATATCAATATTTGTGTGTTCCAGGACATACCACTGCCTATGTTAAGGGCGTGGCTGGAGGCTGACGTGCCCCAGGCCGTACACATGCGACGGTTAGGGCCGGTCATTGGGGCCGCGCGGCTGCGGCCGTATCCTGGAGGAGCTCGGCGACGGCAGCGGCTGTTCGCTTCACCGCCGCAACCATCGCCCCCATCCCCCCATCGCCGTCGCCGCCCCAATAGTTTTAAGTTTTTTTCTTTTATTATCTTTTATTTTTTCTATTTTTTATTTTTATTATTATATTCTTTATTCTTTTTTATTATATTCTTTTATTCTTTTATTTTATTATTTTATTCTTTTTTATTATTATATTCTTTTTTATATTTGTATTTATATTTATATTTTATTTTATTCTTTTTATATATATTTATACTCTTTTTATATTCTTTTATCTTATTTTATTTTATTCTTTTTTATATATATTTATATTCTATTTTACATGCTTTAATTTTAAAATAAATTTCTTAAACTTATATTATTTCTCCATTTTATTTACCCTCCTTCTCTCCTCAATTCTAAGATTCGACGTTCCCAAAAGTAT
The DNA here is from genome assembly GCA_029448645.1 of Andrena camellia. NCBI lineage: Eukaryota > Metazoa > Arthropoda > Insecta > Hymenoptera > Andrenidae > Andrena > Andrena camellia. The sequence goes on from CM055679.1 coordinate 26,808,108, forward strand.
TATTTCCGCTGACGCCGCATAATTCTGTGACTCGCGCCGCGAAAATGACATCATCTCGCGCAGCTGCTCCAGGGGAGTCAAATTACTCGCGATACGGTGCGACGTTAAGATTGAAAAACATTTTGAAATACTGTTAGCTTTAGAATGCATGCGATTGTGCTCTCTTTCCCTCTCAGAATTTAGCTTTACAACTATGTAGTGCTATCTCTGTCTAACTCTTTCGATGTACCTCCTTCCTCCAATAGATTGCACGTAAAAAGCCAACATTGTCCGAAACAATTTCTGATAAAAATTATTATTATTATTATTATTATTATTATTATTTCTGCGCTTGGCGGTTCGCTAAATCGGTGTAGGCCAGGGGTGAAAAATTTTACGGGGGTGGGCCAAGGTCGTCCCTCCCTCGGTTAGGTATGAAAAAATTTCGGGGGTCATTCCCTCCCTCTGAAAAAATTTCTGATGGCGAGCCAGGTCTGGAGTGGTCTCCGCGGCCGCTCGGCCTGGACTGATCCCCTCCACGATTATGGCTTCCCCCACTCCGCGGCTCGTACGCGCGCAACCAGTCTTCCACTCCCCGCTGTCCCCGCGCCTAAAGTTCCCCCCAACGCACTCCCCCGCGCGCCCTCACTTCCACCCGCCCCCGCGCCCCCCTCAGAGGACCTGGGTTAGAATCGGCATAGTCCTACTACTTATATATTTGGTAACTCAAAAATAAAAATAAAATCCTAGTATATTTATCACAATTATTTAATATGGAAACTTATATCAAACGGTGCGTATCTAAAATATTAAAAACGTTTCACACGAATAGTCCGAAACGAACTAACAAGGGACGTTCGGCTACCCGAAAATTCAGAAAATTAGGAAACTCGGTGTGCAAGTAGAGTAGTTCATCCGTAACACAACCCTATTTTTTGTTGGTGCCATAATGTAATTTTTAGGGGTGAAATCACCCCTTGAAAATAATTCAGAATTTTCTTTTCCGTGGAATACCTCGAGAATGGTAAGAGATATCGAAAAGAAGTTTAAACAAAAGTTGCATCATTCTTTTATATCTTCAAATCCGCGGAAAATAATTTTCGAAAAATCCATATTTTTCAAGTTACCCCCACCACCAACCCTTAAAATTAAGTTTTTGTATTTTTTAAATATAAACTAAAATACCTCTGGACAATCTCTTTTCATACATATAAGTGATTTATGTGTTATATTTTTTTGCAAACGAATAAAGCCTCTATTACCGAATTTGAAGTTCATTTTGGCAGTTTCCATTAATAACATGGTTTCTTAAAGCCATATTTAGATTAATATTTATGTAAAGTTCAGACAGCTTTCAATTATTTAAGCAAGGCAGTACGCACCTAAAATTGCATCAAAGGTAAAACTCATTAAAACTAATCAGTGACGTGCATGAATCAGTATGATAACAGCACATTCGTACATACATTACTTGAAGTGTAATCTTATTAGGCTATTTTGGAAACCACACGAACAATAAATAATGCGTGAAGATGTACAATGACTTTGCAAAATACATATGTTATTGAAATGACGCAGAATCGCATTGATGCCGATAACCTTGTCGAACCTTCCGATTTGCATAATGCGTATGTATATGAATTTTAAATGATTGTAAATCAATTTTACTTTTACATCACACTTATAACATACATATAATATTACAGTTAATATTAAATTTAATTATAACATTATAGCAGTTTTCATTATTGAAGTGGCCGCATAAAGTAATATTTAAACATTCGCAGTCCCTTTTTGTACATGTTGAATTGTTTGATTATACATTGAAAGAATTATACTAATAAAAGACGATAGATACATTGAAAATTACGCTTTGTAATTGGTACAATAATGATATTCTTCATAGAAATGATTGGAACAAAAATACTTGCCACAACATGCACATCGCATAAAAGCCGGCTCCCCACAAATACTACATTTGGGTATAATCTTTTCATTCCTGAAGTAACAGAAATCTACAGGATTTTGAAATTCGTTGGGATGCGTTTCTAGATATCCGCTTTTAGGGGCGCCTAAAATTGCATTCAAGGTAAAACTCATTACAGCTAAACCACGCGATAAATAAATAATGCGTAAAGATGTACAGTGACTTTGCATCATTTTAATTGTAACTGATAATAGTAGGTATATTAGGCCGATTCTGGATCAACGCATGGCGAGGGGTGAAGCGGGGCGAGGGGAACCGCAGCGTAGGCGAGGGGGCAGGCGGGTGGGGGGACCGCGACTCGTGGAGGTGGGGGCCGGGACCCAGGATCACTGGCGGTAGAGGGGGGTACCTCGAGGTCACGTAACGCGTTCCTCGGCGATGACACGTCACGTGTTGCAGGAGGAAGCGATCCGCAACCCTCTTATCTCCCCGAGGCCAGATCGCGTCCCGATATTCGCTACTTTGGAATCGAGTGTAAGAGAGAGGTACGATATTAATCTATCCTCCTCTCTCTCGTTGCAGGGGGTCGGAAACATACGGCGGTACGACGCGTAGGAGATGATGCGAGTCGAAACGTACCGTTTCGTATCGAGTAGTCTGAGAATAATAATAATACGCAGCATCTTTGCGCGAGCAATCGCGAGACTTCGAAAATTCAAAGCGAGCCGACACGCTTCTATCTATCGTTCGAAGACGAGATCGCGCCCGCGAACAAGGAGTGTGAGAGAGAGGTACGATAGGAATCTATCCGTCTCTCTCTAGAGGCATAGTCGAACATACGGAGGTACGTCGCGTAGGAGATGATGCGAGTCGAAACGTACCGTTTCGTATCGCGTAATCCGTGAATAATAATACGCAGCATCTTTGCGCGAGCAATCGCGAGACCACGAAAATTCAAAGCGAGCCACGTTTGAACGAGGAGCGTGAGAGTGGTATGACATTTTTGCACATCTCTCTCTCTCTCTATCCCTCTCGGTGTCGGAGGTAAGAAAACACAATACGGTGTTACGACGCGTAGGAGCCGCAAGTCGAATCTTATAGCTTGTTATGGCGCGATAATCGAGCCAAAAGCGTATCACTGTAACGATAGAAGGTTGATTTTCGAGAATAGTACACAGCATCTTTGCGCGAGGATTTTGGAAGGTAAACTGTCGAGAAGGAATAATGCGCATATGACTTAAAAGATATCACGTAACAGCAGAATATGATGTGTACAAGAATAAAGCGATGTAATCGAATACTGTTTTCGGTGGTCCATTAGGCTAGAGATGATTATCAAGAGCATATTCGGTGGGAGAGATGCGATATTATTCGAAATACGTAATAAGAGGTATAGATGTTTTCCAGATCTCGTAACATACCTAGTGTAAGAAACGAAGATTGAAAGAACATTAGTTTTTGGGATAAGCGATATCCTACGAGGATAGGAATGGATCGTTTAAGGTACCAAACAATACAGATATTCGTGCGATAAAGTGTTGTATTTATTGGTAAAACATATATAGACATGTATACATTATTGGGATACGTTGCGAGCATCACGTATAATGGAATCCAAGCATAACGCTAATAATTCACAATCTAACAAAGAATGTGGTTCGAAGTATTCGCTTTCGGAAACGAAAATTTTTCAGAACTGAACCACACCGATCTAGCGAACCGCCAAGCGCAGAGAGATAATAATAATTTTTATCTGAAATGGTTTCGAGCGATGTCGGGAAAGATCGACGTTTTACAAATCACATATTCGGGGAGGGAAAGAGATAGCACTACATAGTGGTACAATCGTATGCATTCTAAAGCTAAATTCTGAGAGGGAAAGAGACAGCAGTGGTACAATCGCATGCATTCTAAAGCCAAAATTGTACAAAATGTTTTTGATCTTAACGTCGCAGCGTATCGCGCGATCTCGCGTAATTTGAGTCCTCTGGAGCAGCCGTGCGAGGTAATGTCATTTGGCGGTGCGAAAAACGCTCGAATGAAAATTTTCAGAGGGGGGACTGACCCCCGAAAATCTTTTTCACACCTAACCGAGCGAGGGAATGACCTTGGCCCACCCCCAAAAATGTTTTCACACCTGACCCACACCGATCTAGCGAACCAATATGCAGCAGAAATTGTTTAATAATTTATCAGAAATTGTTTCGAGCGATGTCGGGAAAGATCGATGTTTTACAAACCATATATTCGGGGACGGGAAAGAGAGAGAGAGAGAGAGAGAGAGAGAGAGAGAGAGAGAGAGAGAGCGATAGAGAGCGAGAGAGAGAGAGAGAGAGAGAGAGAGAGAGAGAGACACGGCACAAGCACAGTTATTTTAAAGCTAAATTCGGGAAGGGAAAGAGACGGCACTACATAGTGGTACAATCGCATGCATTCTAAAGCTAAAGCCGGATCCAGACTTGAATGCGTATACGCTGAGCAAGGCCGAACGCGCACGAATGCCGCATGCGGAGGGGTCGAAAGTGCCATGTGTCTCTCGTCACCAACTTCTGTGCTTAGCTTAGCCCACTCCGCAGCAATATACGGATTAACTCATTGTCAGACTGAAGAATACCTAAAATTCTTAAAAACGACACCACGTTCTTGATTGTCGTTTAGAAATGCTGGCAAACAGATGTTGTCGAAACGTTCTTGGAAAAAAACGACATTACCGATCGTAAACAATGAATTCTCGCTTGGCTCTAAGCCCGCTTTTGTCCCGACGCATGTGAGAAAGATGCCACCAATATAGCAATTAGAAAGTATTACCCACAATCCATGCGCCTCGTGGAGAGACACAGGAAGAAAAGGGGTAGTCCGCTGATGGCGCGTGGTTCCGCCTGCGTCGTCCTTCCTTCAAATTAAACACGGATCCCTTATCTCTAGAGTATAAACACGCGCTCGAATTTCAAAACAGAAGCACGCGTTAACGTATTCCGAGCGAGAAAAGGTGGGCCTCGGGGAGGAGATATTGCTGTGAAGAGGGCCTCTTCAAGAGAGTGGCCTTTTGGGACGGATGCAGGGCAGATTGGTTAGATTAGCACCAATCGGACTTCAAGCCCACCTTCTCTCGCACGGAATACGTCAACGCGTGCTTTCGTTTTCAAATTCGAGTGCGTGTATATACTCGAGAGATAAGGGATCCGTCTCCAATTTGAAGGGAAGACGACGCAGGCGGGGTCACGCGCAGTGAGCGGACTACCGTTTTTCATCCTGCGTTCCGGCACGAAGCGTATTGCCGTTCTCCGCGAGTAGTCTCGTGTGATTTTTTAATACAACAGCGAGTCGGTCAGTTTGTATGAATTGAGAACAATACAAGGAGTAGTGAAGAAAAGAAACATATTATTCATTAAAATAGAGCTTTAAAGTCTATCATATGGTAAATGCATTATATTGTAAAACTGTAATTTTTTTATTTTTCACTAACTGTTTATGACAATATTAACAATGGATTGAATTCATTCACATAGATCATGGCTGCACAGGGTGCTGTTTTCAGCGCCTAGCGGCGATCATACAGCCGTCCGTTGAGTTGCCCCGTTGCTAAGGGTAGAATCAGTGACGAGAACTCCAGTAGTGCAGGTGCGAATCTAAACGACGTGAAACTTGACGGTCGGCTGGTTGCTCGCTACTAGGCGCTGAAAACAGCACCCTGCGCAGCCCTGACATTGATTCATCCTTCATGATTAAAAAAAAAGACGCAAGTTCATGCCTTCAATAATTTAGGTCATTAAAATTCATTTCTGAAGCCGTTTCGTAAAAATCATCGAAAACAGGAAACTTTGATACTTTGTATTCTTTAAACATTTTCGAATCTGCAAAAATGAGGACTTAGCTCTCTCTAATTTCATATGGGCTACAATATATTTCAATAGTATCATGAAAATACCAGACATCGAGGATTTCAGAAAAGTATCTCATTTGCTTCTATCTTCCACGCTGAGCGCAATGCACTCCAAACTCCCTTTGATGTGTGGAAGAAAACCGACAACGGTCGGCTCAGGCCATGTGCCTTCGCCGGCATTCGCGAATAGGGTCGCATGCGTCGAGTCACCACGAATGACACGTCCACACTAGCATATGCGTTCGCGCTCACCCTTTCTGACGTAGAAGCATGCGGCCCTGGCTACCGTTTCTCCCGTCCACATCAGAATATTCGTGCGCGTTCGGCCTTGCTCAGCGTATACTCATTCAGGTTTGGATCCGGCTTAACAGTATTTCAAATGTTTTTCAATCTTAATATCGCAGCGTATCGCGCGATCGTGTGTAATTTGACTCCTCTGGAGCTGCCGTGCAGGATGACGTCATTTTCACGGTGCGAAGAAGGCGCGAATCATAGAATTATGCGGTGTCAGTTGAAATTTTTTCCAAACCAACAGACACTTTTTCCCCAACGCAGAGAAATAATAATTTCATGAATAAACGATCTAGCGAACCATTCTGTAGCAAACAGACATATTTTTTCCAACGCAGAGAAAAAATTTTCAAACAAATATGTAACAAGCATTCTAAAGCTAGCGTGTTTTTAAAGCGTTCAGATTTAGCGTCGCAGCGTATCGCGCGATGACACGACGCGAAGAACGCGTGAACGAAATATAATACTATTTAAAGCGGTGAATCTTAGAATTAGGTGGTGAGGAAAGAATGAGGGTAAATAAAATAGAGACATAATATGTTTTAAATGATAATATATTGTTACAGGCAAAGAATATGAAAATAAAATAATAATAATAATTTAACATTTTTTCTTCCTACGAGCATCAGCTAGAATATGATTGATGGCACATGCTAACAGTTCGCAATCTACAAGATAATCCTCGTCGTAATATTCACTATCACGTATGATTTTAGCACCACGACGCGTATCTAATGTTTCGCAGGCAACATCGCTCTGTTGTAGCACGTTAACAAAATTTAAAAATTTCAGCCGCACATCTTGTGCAGTTTCATACAACCGCAGATACACATAGGCTATACACAGATCAAGATTAAATAAAAATGTTACAGTATTCAGTTTGAAATACAGCGGCTTAGTATCTAGTGTTATCTTTACAATCAGAGAATCATAGAAAGAATTATGCGGAGTCGACAGAAATTCGTGAGGAGAGAAGGTCTTATGCTACTGCATAAAAATTTAATTCTAGCTAAATAAAAAATTATAAATATTAATGAATTTAAAAATCTTATAAAAATAATTCTTAAATACTCAGCTATAACAATTAATGAAAATCTATCTCTAAAATACTCAGTATTAAACCCAGACACATATATTACATTTATAATAATTATACATTTATAATTAGTGGTGATATGTTATTCGATTTTATTGATATCTAGTTTTTAAATGAATTTATTCATATATTTAATTAATTATGAAAAGTATTTTTATTTTTGTTAAATATAACAAATTTATGGGATTATCTATACATTTATATTATTATTATTGATTTGATGTATTTAAGAATTGTAATTTTAAAATTTAATTTCATTTAAGATAATTTAATAATTTATTTCATTTGTTAAAAATTTAAGAATTTTGGTGCAATTTTTTAAATAAATTATATAAAAGAATTATGCGTATGGTATAATGATAAAATTAATAACTAATTTAGTGAATATATTTTTTAGATAAAAAATGAACTAAAGGAATTCTGCAAATTAAAAATATTCACCTGTTTATCAAAAAACATGTCTTTATGTTTAATAATTTAAAGTCTGCTCTGCCCAATGAATTATTTTTAAGTGGCTGCAGTATATTGACTACATGGTAGCATACAAAGGTAGCATAATAATTAGTCTTTTTATTGAAGGCTTGAATGAATGAGTTGATGAAATATTTCCTGTCTCTAGATTAAACTGTTAATTTAAATTTTAAGTAAAAATGCTTAGATTTTTTCTATGGGACGAGAAGACCCTATAGAATTTTATAATTTATTTTAGGTATAAGTTTTAATAAAATTAATTAATTTATTGGGAGGATATTTAAAATTATTTAACTTTAAAAAATTTATCCAATTATTTTTGTTTCAAAAGATAGTTTATTAAAAATTGTTAGATTTAATTACCTTGGGGATAACAGCGTAATATCTTTGGAGAGATCATATTTATGAAGATGATTGCGACCTCGATGTTGAATTAGGATATAATTTAAATGCAGCAGTTTAAATATTAAGTCTGTTCGACTTTTAATATCTTACATGATTTCAGTTCAGATCGACGTGAGCCAGATCGGTTTCTATCTATATTTATCTAATAAATTTTTGTACGAAAGGATATAATTAATAAATTATTTTTTGCTATTTTCAATAAAAATTGGAATTTTATATTTATTAAGAATAGGTGTTTACCCTGTGATAATTGTTGGTTGGTTGGGCTTCAAATTCTAATTATTCAATATTAGGAGCGATTGGATCAATTTCACAGTCAGTTTCTTATGAAGTCAGTTTATTTTTAACAATATTTTCCGTAATTTTATTAATTGAAAGTTATTCATTATTGGATTTATATAAATTTCAATATTACATTAAATTTATTTTAATTTTAATCCCAATACTACGACAAGAAAACCGCGGATAGGTCTTTTAAAATCGGAGACCAAGTGCTACTGCACGACGAGACGTTAAGACGCGGACGGTCACAAAACAAACACCTGCATGGATAGATCCCTACACGATTCAAAACATGCACGATAACAATAATTACAGTATAAAGGGCGACGAACAATCCGCGTTCACGCGAACCGACTTAAACACTTCATAGAATAGGGCAGGAATAGGAAAATGATCGCAGTTATGAGGGGAAGTAACAGCGCACCAACAACTATGTAGATTTGGAAAAAGAGGCGAAATATATTTATTAAAAAAAAAAAAAAAAAAAAAAAACATGAGAGAGAGAAGAATTTTTAAATAAGTATTTTAAAATAAGTAATTTAACTAATCAGGATATTCGCCGTTTTTAAGGGTTTAATTTAGATTTAAATTTATTTAAAACACAGTTCAATTGGTCTTTCTGATGTCTCGCATCTAAAGCTATTTGCGGGCTTAAAAATTCTAACGAATTTAAAAATTTCTCATTAAAAGGCAATCTCCTAACAGTATGTTTGAAGGCAGATTGGTAATATTTTTTTATATTTTTCATAAGAGTCTATAATTCCTTGGCTATTTTCTGAATTACTACTTCTAATTTTATTAATGGTTGCCATCGATTCCTCTCCAATAAAAATTGATTGCTGTGGCAGTAAATTATCTTCATTATATACGTCTACTTCATGTGAATTGGGTGCTACAATATACTCACGCTTTATAAAATTTCCTCCCAATGATCTTAATAATCTAAAACATTCAGGGAGCAGGCAATGAACTAGAATTTTCGAATTCTGAAACACTGTGTTCAATCTTGTAAATATGTTTAACGCGTAATTTAAAAATTGCAAATATGCCTTAGTATAAGGGCAACTTAATGTTCGAAATATTTGGTTTGTTCTTTCGGAATAATTGTGTTCTGCTGCTGCCTCCGCAAAGACAGCAAATGAAACTGTCCACTGACTTAACGTTCTTTCTACATTTTCCGGTAGTGCAACCCATCTGATCGGAGATGGCTGCAGAATTTTTCCCTTACATCGTCCATAAAATCTTGCAGGTCTTCTAAAACTTTCTGTTGTTTTTGATTTACTGTAAGACATGTATAAATGAAAGTGAATAATTGCTGTATTTGCAATGGCAAGTAATCGCTCGCACGGCACGCGACCAAATACATTGAATAGCAAAAGCATGGGAAGACAGATATTTCTTCATGCACGTGTATCACATCGTGATTGTATTATATCGAATAAATCCTCTGAACACATATACGCACATTTACGGCTCGAATAATCGTCGTAGCCCCCAAAAGTCCGGATCATCATTGTCGTCGTTGAACGCCCAACGGTCTAAATCGTCTCGAACCTCTATTTGCAGGTCGTGGATATTAATGCATATATTCTGACATAGGACATGCAGTCTAAGAGAACAATCAAAGCTATGAAATTGTACGTTCGTATCAGGAATAAACATAAAAATTTCGAGAAGTTATGAAAATTAAGCCTTACCTGTTACATGCATTCCCCTTGCACGTAGCTGATCCAAAAGCTGAGCCAGCCATATTGAAAAAGGTGGCAAGCCTTAAAACATACAAACATTGATATAACACGGATACATTAAACCCAATAAACATCAAACGCACAAAGCAATGCAAAGTATTGCATACCTGCGGAGGCGGCGGTGGCGACGGCGGTGGCGACGGCGGTGGCGACGGCCAATGGGGCGGTGACGGAGGCGACGGTGGTGGCGAGTTCTAGAACACACAAACATCGATATAATATTTACGACCGCGAGATCGAACTCGATTTCACCGGTTAAACACGATAAATGTAAAAAAATATTTTAAAGTACATACCTCTGGGTTGTCCCCGCACGGCGCATCATCCCACTCCGGCGCAATTTGGAATAAACCCATCTTTTATCACTTCAAAAAAAAAAAAAATGAAAAATGTTTGAAACAAAAATAGTGCTGTTAGCTGTGACGGTTGGCAGGCAACTGGTCTCGCTGCATCTCCAAGCTCTCGCACGTAAACTCGTATCTTGAAATCGAGAAGCGCGTAGCTTTGCAAAAGTAAGATGCCGTTGTTCCCCACCTTCATTTTTCGTCGACCACTCATTTTCTTCTTCTTCGCACTCGTCATTTGGCTGAACCGCTTCCCCTTCTTCTTTGGGCACATCATTCGACTAGACAATACCACTTTGAACGTCTATGCGAAACATTAGATACGCGTCGTGGTGCTAAAATCATACGTGATAGTGAATATTACGACGAGGATTATCTTGTAGATTGCGAACTGTTAGCATGTGCCATCAATGATATTCTAGCTGATGCTCGTAGGAAGAAAAAATGTTAAATTATTATTATTATTTTATTTTCATATTCTTTGCCTGTAACAATATATTATCATTTAAAACATATTATGTCTCTATTTTATTTACCCTCATTCTTTCCTCACCACCTAATTCTAAGATTCACCGCTTTAAATAGTATTATATTTCGTTCACGCGTTCTTCGCGTCGTGTCATCGCGCGATACGCTGCGACGCTAAATCTGAACGCTTTAAAAACACGCTAGCTTTAGAATGCTTGTTACATATTTGTTTGAAAATTTTTTCTCTGCGTTGGAAAAAATATGTCTGTTTGCTACAGAATGGTTCGCTAGATCGTTTATTCATGAAATTATTATTTCTCTGCGTTGGGGAAAAAGTGTCTGTGGGTTTGGAAAAAAATTTCAACTGACACCGCATAATTCTATGATTCGCGCCTTCTTCGCACCGTGAAAATGACGTCATCCTGCACGGCAGCTCCAGAGGAGTCAAATTACACACGATCGCGCGATACGCTGCGATATTAAGATTGAAAAACATTTGAAATACTGTTAAGCCGGATCCAGACCTGAATGAGTATACGCTGAGCAAGGCCGAACGCGCACGAATATTCTGATGTGGACGGGAGAAACGGTAGCCAGGGCCGCATGCTTCTACGTCAGAAAGGGTGAGCGCGAACGCATATGCTAGTGTGGACGTGTCATTCGTGGTGACTCGACGCATGCGACCCTATTCGCGAATGCCGGCGAAGGCACATGGCCTGAGCCGACCGTTGTCGGTTTTCTTCCACACATCAAAGGGAGTTTGGAGTGCATTGCGCTCAGCGTGGAAGATAGAAGCAAATGAGATACTTTTCTGAAATCCTCGATGTCTGGTATTTTCATGATACTATTGAAATATATTGTAGCCCATATGAAATTAGAGAGAGCTAAGTCCTCATTTTTGCAGATTCGAAAATGTTTAAAGAATACAAAGTATCAAAGTTTCCTGTTTTCGATGATTTTTACGAAACGGCTTCAGAAATGAATTTTAATGACCTAAATTATTGAAGGCATGAACTTGCGTCTTTTTTTTTAATCATGAAGGATGAATCAATGTCAGGGCTGCGCAGGGTGCTGTTTTCAGCGCCTAGTAGCGAGCAACCAGCCGACCGTCAAGTTTCACGTCGTTTAGATTCGCACCTGCACTACTGGAGTTCTCGTCACTGATTCTACCCTTAGCAACGGGGCAACTCAACGGACGGCTGTATGATCGCCGCTAGGCGCTGAAAACAGCACCCTGTGCAGCCATGATCTATGTGAATGAATTCAATCCATTGTTAATATTGTCATAAACAGTTAGTGAAAAATAAAAAAATTACAGTTTTACAATATAATGCATTTACCATATGATAGACTTTAAAGCTCTATTTTAATGAATAATATGTTTCTTTTCTTCACTACTCCTTGTATTGTTCTCAATTCATACAAACTGACCGACTCGCTGTTGTATTAAAAAATCACACGAGACTACTCGCGGAGAACGGCAATACGCTTCGTGCCGGAACGCAGGATGAAAAACGGTAGTCCGCTCACTGCGCGTGACCCCGCCTGCGTCGTCTTCCCTTCAAATTGGAGACGGATCCCTTATCTCTCGAGTATATACACGCACTCGAATTTGAAAACGAAAGCACGCGTTGACGTATTCCGTGCGAGAGAAGGTGGGCTTGAAGTCCGATTGGTGCTAATCTAACCAATCTGCCCTGCATCCGTCCCAAAAGGCCACTCTCTTGAAGAGGCCCTCTTCACAGCAATATCTCCTCCCCGAGGCCCACCTTTTCTCGCTCGGAATACGTTAACGCGTGCTTCTGTTTTGAAATTCGAGCGCGTGTTTATACTCTAGAGATAAGGGATCCGTGTTTAATTTGAAGGAAGGACGACGCAGGCGGAACCACGCGCCATCAGCGGACTACCCCTTTTCTTCCTGTGTCTCTCCACGAGGCGCATGGATTGTGGGTAATACTTTCTAATTGCTATATTGGTGGCATCTTTCTCACATGCGTCGGGACAAAAGCGGGCTTAGAGCCAAGCGAGAATTCATTGTTTACGATCGGTAATGTCGTTTTTTTCCAAGAACGTTTCGACAACATCTGTTTGCCAGCATTTCTAAACGACAATCAAGAACGTGGTGTCGTTTTTAAGAATTTTAGGTATTCTTCAGTCTGACAATGAGTTAATCCGTATATTGCTGCGGAGTGGGCTAAGCTAAGCACAGAAGTTGGTGACGAGAGACACATGGCACTTTCGACCCCTCCGCATGCGGCATTCGTGCGCGTTCGGCCTTGCTCAGCGTATACGCATTCAAGTCTGGATCCGGCTTTAGCTTTAGAATGCATGCGATTGTACCACTATGTAGTGCCGTCTCTTTCCCTTCCCGAATTTAGCTTTAAAATAACTGTGCTTGTGCCGTGTCTCTCTCTCTCTCTCTCTCTCTCTCTCTCTCTCTCTCTCGCTCTCTATCGCTCTCTCTCTCTCTCTCTCTCTCTCTCTCTCTCTCTCTCTCTCTCTCTCTCTCTCTTTCCCGTCCCCGAATATATGGTTTGTAAAACATCGATCTTTCCCGACATCGCTCGAAACAATTTCTGATAAATTATTAAACAATTTCTGCTGCATATTGGTTCGCTAGATCGGTGTGGGTCAGGTGTGAAAACATTTTTGGGGGTGGGCCAAGGTCATTCCCTCGCTCGGTTAGGTGTGAAAAAGATTTTCGGGGGTCAGTCCCCCCTCTGAAAATTTTCATTCGAGCGTTTTTCGCACCGCCAAATGAAATTACCTCGCACGGCTGCTCCAGAGGACTGAAATTACGCGAGATCGCGCGATACGCTGCGACGTTAAGATCAAAAACATTTTGTACAATTTTGGCTTTAGAATGCATGCGATTGTACCACTGCTGTCTCTTTCCCTCTCAGAATTTAGCTTTAGAATGCATACGATTGTACCACTATGTAGTGCTATCTCTTTCCCTCCCCGAATATGTGATTTGTAAAACGTCGATCTTTCCCGACATCGCTCGAAACCATTTCAGATAAAAATTATTATTATCTCTCTGCGCTTGGCGGTTCGCTAGATCGGTGTGGTTCAGTTCTGAAAAATTTTCGTTTCCGAAAGCGAATACTTCGAACCACATTCTTTGTTAGATTGTGAATTATTAGCGTTATGCTTGGATTCCATTATACGTGATGCTCGCAACGTATCCCAATAATGTATACATGTCTATATATGTTTTACCAATAAATACAACACTTTATCGCACGAATATCTGTATTGTTTGGTACCTTAAACGATCCATTCCTATCCTCGTAGGATATCGCTTATCCCAAAAACTAATGTTCTTTCAATCTTCGTTTCTTACACTAGGTATGTTACGAGATCTGGAAAACATCTATACCTCTTATTACGTATTTCGAATAATATCGCATCTCTCCCACCGAATATGCTCTTGATAATCATCTCTAGCCTAATGGACCACCGAAAACAGTATTCGATTACATCGCTTTATTCTTGTACACATCATATTCTGCTGTTACGTGATATCTTTTAAGTCATATGCGCATTATTCCTTCTCGACAGTTTACCTTCCAAAATCCTCGCGCAAAGATGCTGTGTACTATTCTCGAAAATCAACCTTCTATCGTTACAGTGATACGCTTTTGGCTCGATTATCGCGCCATAACAAGCTATAAGATTCGACTTGCGGCTCCTACGCGTCGTAACACCGTATTGTGTTTTCTTACCTCCGACACCGAGAGGGATAGAGAGAGAGAGAGATGTGCAAAAATGTCATACCACTCTCACGCTCCTCGTTCAAACGTGGCTCGCTTTGAATTTTCGTGGTCTCGCGATTGCTCGCGCAAAGATGCTGCGTATTATTATTCACGGATTACGCGATACGAAACGGTACGTTTCGACTCGCATCATCTCCTACGCGACGTACCTCCGTATGTTCGACTATGCCTCTAGAGAGAGACGGATAGATTCCTATCGTACCTCTCTCTCACACTCCTTGTTCGCGGGCGCGATCTCGTCTTCGAACGATAGATAGAAGCGTGTCGGCTCGCTTTGAATTTTCGAAGTCTCGCGATTGCTCGCGCAAAGATGCTGCGTATTATTATTATTCTCAGACTACTCGATACGAAACGGTACGTTTCGACTCGCATCATCTCCTACGCGTCGTACCGCCGTATGTTTCCGACCCCCTGCAACGAGAGAGAGGAGGATAGATTAATATCGTACCTCTCTCTTACACTCGATTCCAAAGTAGCGAATATCGGGACGCGATCTGGCCTCGGGGAGATAAGAGGGTTGCGGATCGCTTCCTCCTGCAACACGTGACGTGTCATCGCCGAGGAACGCGTTACGTGACCTCGAGGTACCCCCTCTACCGCCAGTGATCCTGGGTCCCGGCCCCCACCTCCACGAGTCGCGGTCCCCCCACCCGCCTGCCCCCTCGCCTACGCTGCGGTTCCCCTCGCCCCGCTTCACCCCTCGCCATGCGTTGATCCAGAATCGGCCTAATATACCTACTATTATCAGTTACAATTAAAATGATGCAAAGTCACTGTACATCTTTACGCATTATTTATTTATCGCGTGGTTTAGCTGTAATGAGTTTTACCTTGAATGCAATTTTAGGCGCCCCTAAAAGCGGATATCTAGAAACGCATCCCAACGAATTTCAAAATCCTGTAGATTTCTGTTACTTCAGGAATGAAAAGATTATACCCAAATGTAGTATTTGTGGGGAGCCGGCTTTTATGCGATGTGCATGTTGTGGCAAGTATTTTTGTTCCAATCATTTCTATGAAGAATATCATTATTGTACCAATTACAAAGCGTAATTTTCAATGTATCTATCGTCTTTTATTAGTATAATTCTTTCAATGTATAATCAAACAATTCAACATGTACAAAAAGGGACTGCGAATGTTTAAATATTACTTTATGCGGCCACTTCAATAATGAAAACTGCTATAATGTTATAATTAAATTTAATATTAACTGTAATATTATATGTATGTTATAAGTGTGATGTAAAAGTAAAATTGATTTACAATCATTTAAAATTCATATACATACGCATTATGCAAATCGGAAGGTTCGACAAGGTTATCGGCATCAATGCGATTCTGCGTCATTTCAATAACATATGTATTTTGCAAAGTCATTGTACATCTTCACGCATTATTTATTGTTCGTGTGGTTTCCAAAATAGCCTAATAAGATTACACTTCAAGTAATGTATGTACGAATGTGCTGTTATCATACTGATTCATGCACGTCACTGATTAGTTTTAATGAGTTTTACCTTTGATGCAATTTTAGGTGCGTACTGCCTTGCTTAAATAATTGAAAGCTGTCTGAACTTTACATAAATATTAATCTAAATATGGCTTTAAGAAACCATGTTATTAATGGAAACTGCCAAAATGAACTTCAAATTCGGTAATAGAGGCTTTATTCGTTTGCAAAAAAATATAACACATAAATCACTTATATGTATGAAAAGAGATTGTCCAGAGGTATTTTAGTTTATATTTAAAAAATACAAAAACTTAATTTTAAGGGTTGGTGGTGGGGGTAACTTGAAAAATATGGATTTTTCGAAAATTATTTTCCGCGGATTTGAAGATATAAAAGAATGATGCAACTTTTGTTTAAACTTCTTTTCGATATCTCTTACCATTCTCGAGGTATTCCACGGAAAAGAAAATTCTGAATTATTTTCAAGGGGTGATTTCACCCTAAAAATTACATTATGGCACCAACAAAAAATAGGGTTGTGTTACGGATGAACTACTCTACTTGCACACCGAGTTTCCTAATTTTCTGAATTTTCGGGTAGCCGAACGTCCCTTGTTAGTTCGTTTCGGACTATTCGTGTGAAACGTTTTTAATATTTTAGATACGCACCGTTTGATATAAGTTTCCATATTAAATAATTGTGATAAATATACTAGGATTTTATTTTTATTTTTGAGTTACCAAATATATAAGTAGTAGGACTATGCCGATTCTAACCCAGGTCCTCTGAGGGGGGCGCGGGGGCGGGTGGAAGTGAGGGCGCGCGGGGGAGTGCGTTGGGGGGAACTTTAGGCGCGGGGACAGCGGGGAGTGGAAGACTGGTTGCGCGCGTACGAGCCGCGGAGTGGGGAAGCCATAATCGTGGAGGGGATCAGTCCAGGCCGAGCGGCCGCGGAGACCACTCCAGACCTGGCTCGCCATCAGAAATTTTTTCAGAGGGAGGGAATGACCCCCGAAATTTTTTCATACCTAACCGAGGGAGGGACGACCTTGGCCCACCCCCGTAAAATTTTTCACCCCTGGCCTACACCGATTTAGCGAACCGCCAAGCGCAGAAATAATAATAATAATAATAATAATAATAATAATTTTTATCAGAAATTGTTTCGGACAATGTTGGCTTTTTACGTGCAATCTATTGGAGGAAGGAGGTACATCGAAAGAGTTAGACAGAGATAGCACTACATAGTTGTAAAGCTAAATTCTGAGAGGGAAAGAGAGCACAATCGCATGCATTCTAAAGCTAACAGTATTTCAAAATGTTTTTCAATCTTAACGTCGCACCGTATCGCGAGTAATTTGACTCCCCTGGAGCAGCTGCGCGAGATGATGTCATTTTCGCGGCGCGAGTCACAGAATTATGCGGCGTCAGCGGAAATAATACTTTTGGGAACGTCGAATCTTAGAATTGAGGAGAGAAGGAGGGTAAATAAAATGGAAAAATAATATAAGTTTAAGAAATTTATTTTAAAATTAAAGCATGTAAAATAGAATATAAATATATATAAAAAAGAATAAAATAAAATAAGATAAAAGAATATAAAAAGAGTATAAATATATATAAAAAGAATAAAATAAAATATAAATATAAATACAAATATAAAAAAGAATATAATAATAAAAAAGAATAAAATAATAAAATAAAAGAATAAAAGAATATAATAAAAAAGAATAAAGAATATAATAATAAAAATAAAAAATAGAAAAAATAAAAGATAATAAAAGAAAAAAACTTAAAACTATTGGGGCGGCGACGGCGATGGGGGGGATGGGGGCGATGGTTGCGGCGGTGAAGCGAACAGCCGCTGCCGTCGCCGAGCTCCTCCAGGATACGGCCGCAGCCGCGCGGCCCCAATGACCGGCCCTAACCGTCGCATGTGTACGGCCTGGGGCACGTCAGCCTCCAGCTACGCCCTTAACATAGGCAGTGGTATGTCCTGGAACACACAAATATTGATATAATATTGATACATTAAATACAATAAACAACAAACGCACAAACAACACCAAAGTATTACATACATATTGAGCTGGCGACGGCGGCGACAGCTGCGGCGGCTGCGGCGACGGCTGCGGCGACGGTTGGGGAGACCAAATGGGGCCGCCCCAATCGGGGGACCACTGCGGTGATTCTGGCGGAGATTTCTAGAACACAGAAACCCGTGATATAATATTTATGACCGCGGGATCGAACACGATTTCACCGGTTACACGTGATAAATGTAAAAAAATATTATTGTGTACATACCTCGGGGTCGCACTCCGGGGCTATCCGCATTAATCCCATTTTCACACACAAAAAAAAATGAAAAAATTTTGCACAAAAAATATTAAGAATCCTGTCGACTGTTAGCTGTCAAGCTTTGAAGACAACTGGTCTCGCTGCATCTCCAAGCTCCCGCACGTAGATCCATGCTCAAAGTTGCATAGCTTTGCAAAGTAAGATACCATTCTTCTCCACCTGCATTTTCGCTGACCATCCTCTCCTTCAATGCATCTTCTTCGAATTATTCACTGACCGCCCTCTCCTTTTTCTTCTCCGCACTCATCTTTTCCCCCTTCTTCTTTGGACACATCATTCGACCATACCACTCTGAACGTGTATCAAACATCAATCGAACCACTCTGAACGTGTATCGAACATCTAACGAACCACTTTGATCACGAATTGAACGTGTATCGAACATCTATTGTACCACTCTGGACAAGTATCGAACATCAATCGAACCACTTTCAACGTCTATCGAACGTGTATGGTACAACTTTCAACGTCTATCGTACCACTCTGGACGTGTATCGAACGTGTATCGAACCACTTTCAACGTCTATCGAACGTGTATGGTACAACTTTCAACGTCTATCGTACCACTCTGGACGTGTATCGAACGTGTATCGAACCACTTTCAACGTCTATCGAACGTGTATGGTACAACTTTCAACGTCTATCGTACCACTCTGGACGTGTATCGAACGTGTATCGAACGTCTATCGAACCACTTTGGACGCGTATGGTACCACTCTGATCGTGTATGGTACCACTTCTACTTAATAATTGCAACCATCATCTTAATCTAGCGTACATCACATGCAGGAGGTTGAGGATGGGTGGAGAAAAAAACATTTATGCTTTAAAAATGGATTATATTTATTTATGCATTTCTCTCTGGTGTTTAGACCACCAGTTGAATATTTTAAATACATTTTGCAAGGCACAGTGCTTTGCGTGTCTGCCACATCGCAGAGTATTAACCACATTTAGATTATTCAGAGATATGATATCCTCGTAGTCAATGTCCAATGTCTCGATGATCACGTCCGCTCTCGTATTTTCATCGAGGAAGTCCGCAAGCCAGTCGCGTTTCTACAGCCCTTTAACGTATACGATATGGGATGTGTCATCTTCTTCATCGATCGCATCAGCAACAGCTTTCGTAATTAGCTGTTTAGCCATACTGTATGGAACGTCTCTATCTTCCCACCGCAGCCCATGATGTTTTGCCGCCAACCACCGAATGCTTGATTTGTCAGACTTCGTAAGAAGATATTGGGGCATCGAACTCCCAAAAATATAGTGCGAGAGAATTGTTCCCTTTCGCAGGACAGCCACTTCCTTGACAACAAATCTTCCATCAACGATAAACCCTTGCAGGTCAACAAATGTCGGTATGGCCATTTACCGGTACAATTTAGTGGTCCGTTCGCTTCCAAAATAGGCGGGAGAATGCGATCTTTCTCGTAAAGCATCGCGATTTTCACGATAAAATTTTGGCACAGGAGAGGGCGAGCACGTAGCGCGGCAAATAGCGCCGGGATTCCACTTAGACAACTTTTTGGCAACCGGCAACATCGTCGCATCTTTTTTTCACATGCAACACATGCAATCACTAACGCACTCATCGCATGCGACATGTTGCCTTGCGTTGCTTAGTGGAATCCCGGCTTTATGCAAAGAGACGATCTTGACAGATAAAACAGCTGAAAAAATGTTGAAGAAATGGTACCAATATTTCCAATTTTTGTACGTGTAGTATATGGATAGATGAAAATATCTGCCGAGTTTCAATTATTTTCACTACACCGTTTGAAAGAAATAAATTATAACTTGAGAGCATTCAGAGCATTTTCACTGCCAAAAATTTAGCAAATAATGCTTGAAAAAGCATTTGTAAAGTGAAAAATACCTTTCTAGGAGTAAAAATAAAACTCCAACTGTCGTTCCAGTTCCTTACATCTAAATTTACTATCCGTAAGACATAGATATTCAAGTATTTCAAATTTCTTATACTTTTTAACCGACTTCAAAAAGGAGAAGGTTATAGATTCGACCCGTTTGTATTTTTTAATTTTTTTTGTTGTTCCCCGCATAACTCCTCAGCATATGGACCGATTTAGATGATCTTTTTTTTATTCGAAAGAGGGCGATGACCCAGTCGTCCCATCTTACACTGCATCATTATTGGCCCAATATTTTGCCAGTTCTGGTTAATAATAAAGACTATTGTCATGTAATTATTATTATTGTATATACGTACGCGCATATCTCCTCAGCATGTTGTGTCAATATATATATATATATATATATATATAAAACCAAAAAGTTAAAAATAAAAAAAAATTATAAAATTAAAACCGACTTCAAAATAATAAAAATGCACTCAAAAGTAAAAAATAATTTTTTCTCTTATTTAATCTACGACTCTCATGCTTTTTAAGTCGGCACCTCATCATTTGCACTATGAAAATCTTTCGCAAAGAGTCATAGATTAAGGGGTCATGCTCAGTCAGGAGGCTGAAAAAAGGGTGATCTTTGGAAATTTTTTACTCGAAAGCTATAACACATTTCTCACAAAATCTTTTTTCCTTTTAAAGATTGCTCCTAGTACAGTGTATTGTAATTTTTTTATTTAAAAATATTTATTAATAACTAAGTTATTGTCCATCACTCGAAGGTTCTTTCAAAAAAAGGCTCCTGCGGTGACCACTGCTGCTCGAAAGTCGATCATCTAAAATTAAAATTCCAAAAGAATTTACTTAATATATTATATTATCTAGTGTTTGAACGAAGGATTTTTCGAAATATTGATTTGGGACAAAATGGCTGATGTTTAAAGAAAAAGTTTCAATTTCTATCATAAATCGTGTCTGATTTTCGTCAATTAAAAGAAAACTAAACATCGGATAAAAAAATCCTTCTTTCAAACACTAGTTTATTGTTCCTACAGTAAGCTTGTAAAATTTGAAGTAAATCGGTTGAATGGTTTTTTTTAAATATTTTGGTCACCGATTCTGAAAATGCTGTTTCGAGAAAAACGCGTTTGAAGTTTCAAGTCAAGTTTATACTTATATAAAATGTTAATTTTTCAACTTACACGGTGTCATCAATACCAGGCCCGTATAATAAACCTTCAGCACTAGTTGAAGCGTCTAAAATATTCATCTGGTGGTGTCGGCGATGCTTCCTTCACGGGTAGCTTCCTGCGTCCGGCGGTCGGCCGTCGTGATGCGGGCTGTGTCTTCCGTTACTGCGTATAGGTGGATATTTGGTCCACAATGTATTCCCATAACCTCATACATTTGTAGTATTGATTCAAAACCTTCATTGAACATGCAGGCGGAGATGTTTGCCGCCAGTTCCACAGTCACTAGACCACTGGGTATTATTTTGGGACTGATTTTCCAGATGAGTTGATTGAAACTTTCATTGTTGTTTTGGTTAAAACCGCCAACACATCTCTCTACCAATTCCGGTTTTGTGAGGTCTGTATATATGGGTTTAATCGCATGTAAAACTTGTTGTGGGAGGGCCTTGTAATCATATGTGAATTCCTCAAGTTCTCCTTTGGCTGAAGCGCACTGCCAGGAGCACCACGATTCAACTCCGATTGGACACTTGGTGTGGTCATAACTGTAGTGCAAATATGTAGCCCATATCGCATTAGTCATTTTTTCGACTGAGTGGCAGTTTCGTCGAATGGCTAATCCATAGTACACCGTCAACTTATCGATCATTGTGCCTGTAAGTTTGTCTCTTCCACCTAGTCCTTTATTATTCTTTTTGCACTCACGCAACCGCCTTCCCGTCCTTTTTTGAATGTGCCTTATGCACTCTTTCTTTATTATAGGGATATCACTATATGGAGCCGACTTTATAATGCTTCCATATGTTTTTGAGTCGCCATCACCGATATAATTAGTGTACTTAACGTCATAATTTTCTTCCGAACGTTTAAACATTTCGGTAATGGCATCCATTTCCATCTTCCCGGACGAGCCCTCGTGATTTATCGTACACTTATTGCTGTGTGTTAAGAACCACTCTTCGTACTCAGCCGTACCTTCCCTTTTGCTCCAAAATTCGCACATCTTACAGTATGAGCTTTTTACCGCGATGTCAAGTACTTTTCCTGTATAGTAGCCGATAATTGATGACACTCCGTACAGGGACGTAAAACCACGCTTTTTCCATGTACCGTCTCCTGATACGGTTAGCTCATCTGTGTTTTCTACGTATTGTTCTTTACATATTAACCGTTTTTCTTCTTTCACAGCTTTGTGAAAAAGCCTGCTAGAAACTTCTTTCACAGAACCGAGAATGTGACTTGCAATAATATCATACGTGTTGTGGACAAAAAACTGGGGCATATCCATGAATCCACAAAACTTTTGGCAACCTTTTAATCCAAGTCCTAACACTCTCATGGCAAATATGAAACGCCGG
This sequence comes from Andrena camellia, assembly GCA_029448645.1. Classification (NCBI taxonomy): domain Eukaryota; kingdom Metazoa; phylum Arthropoda; class Insecta; order Hymenoptera; family Andrenidae; genus Andrena; species Andrena camellia. The sequence continues at coordinate 26,831,015 of CM055679.1, forward strand.
TTAATTTCATATGTATGTCCCACAAATGAGCACGAAGGAATTGTTTTAATAACGCACTTCTCGCAAATCACTGCAACCTTAAATCCCAGTCCGCGCGCACTAGTTGTTTGAAACTTTAGATTTTCATCACATACTTTGCACTTAACTATTGCAGATATTGCAGCAAATACAGTTATGAAATTTAGAATCCTGTATTCCACAGAACTGTCTTGCGCTACAATGATTTTGCCTTGCCCTTTAAGTTTCTTTGCTGACGCACTAAAACTACTTTCACTGGTCTCAGCATTCTTCGGATTAAAATATTGCTTACGCTTTTTTGATCGCGATTTACGAGCATTTACACTTTCTCGTAATTCTCTGGAAAATTTTCGTTGATTCATAGTGAATACAAAATAGATTTGTCTGCAGCGAATTTTCTACCTCACACCTCGGTGTCAATTGCTAAACTGAAGCTGTCCCTTCATTTCAGTTACCTGGTGCGAAAATTTTTTGGAAATTCCATCTATAAATGCACAGCACAGGTATACCTAACGATATAAATTACTCATCGACGCAGGTAATAAGGAACAACTTTGTTTTTCGCGTAGCCGCGCTATACCTGGGCGGCGCGCTCGAGGGAGGGTTCACTTCAAACGTCTATATCTCCGCCAATTTTATTCGGATTACCTTAAAATTTTTACAGAATATTTCTGAGATGTTGTACTTAATGAAAATATAAAAATTGAAAAATCGATTTTTTGAAATTTGTGACTGAGCATGACCTCTTAAATAAGGGGAAAAAATGATTGTTTACTTTTTAGTGCTTTTTTATTTTTTGTAGTCTGTTTTAATTTTTTTTTAAATTTGTTGTCTAATATTGTACGTCCGATACATCCTTAAAAACTTTCCGTGTATTTTTAATAGAGACGGTAAAAATGTGATGTATTGTACAAAAATAAGTCAGTATCACACCACAATCTTTCCCTACTCGATACTGTTCTTGAGGAAATCGGTTTTAGAATTTTATTGCATCTGAACGTGTATAGAGTATCTGTGAAAAATGTGATTTTCATAAAAGTTAATTAGATACGGAAAATGAAGTAAAATAGTTGTATAAACACGATGTTGAAATCTTATACTTATTGGCATGAATACTAAAAGGTATCAAAGTCTAATAAATAGAGTAAAAATAAATAAATGAAGCAAATAATAATTTTTTTTTTATGACGTCCCCAATCGTCGGATATTTCGCATGTAGACTTTGGAGTGTAACGAAGCAACCCGTTTATACACACGCAATTGAAAATCGCAAAGAATTGTATTTTAAAACAATGTATATTAGCTGCAGGAGAAAATATCCCAAACGTACTTTAACAAATGCGTCAGTCACGTTTACGACGTATGTGTCCAGAAAAATAGTGATCATTCCGAGACTATATTATGGCTATATGACGTTAATAATACTAAACCTTGAGGACATTTATCTCGTGAAGTATACATTTTCAACGGCATGTTTCTATGATTTACTTTACTTCACTTTACATCTTCTACTATTGCCCCTAACGAGATCATCTTTTTCAGGGACAGCCCGTATATATTATACGTATTGGCGTTTCACACCAATTTTAAGAAAATGTTTGTCGGTTACTGAACGGTCGGGTGCAATAACGGGACTAGCGCTGAAAAATGTGAAAAAGTATTGTCGAAACGCTAAGAAAGATTGAAAAACTAAATGTTGCTAAAGTGGATACTGTGTATGTAATTACTGCTTTGCACAATCGGTAAATTCCTTTGCCGATTCTCCTCGTCCTCCTTCGATCTCTGCCTCTATCTCTCTCTCTCTCTCTCTCTCTCTCTCTCTCTCTCTCTCTCTCTCTCTCTCTCTCTCTCTCTCTCTCTCTCTCTCTCTCTCTCTCTCTCTCTCTCTCTCTCTCTCTCTCTCTCTCTCTCTGTTGAAATTTTGGGGCGCCAAACATTTTCTTGCATGAAGGCGCCAACCATCCTCGCACTGGCCCTGTTTATGACCGGGCCTGGTGTCCGTGCCTGCTGTCGCCGCACAGTGGGGCAAATCGGGTCGAAACGCGGTATAAAACATTTTCTGACTGAAATCATATATTTCTTCCTTATTTTTTCATTTCATTCAGTTAGGACGTATATTTGTGATATTGGTGTTACTGAATAATTAATGAAACTTATTTGTCTAACTGTATTTCTAAATAAATTTGAAATCCTATAAAATTTAATAGTTATAAAATCTTTATTTATGTTAGTTCGAAACTATTTCACAAACATATTTTAATTAATTTGAACAAATATTGCAAGCCGCCTTCGTTGAATTCATTTTTATTTGTTGTTTCTTCTTCGTTGTTTTTATGAAAATGAAATTTGGTACACTTCCAATACGCATCTCAACACATAATCCCACCAAAAATTAGTAGAATGACAAGAAAGGTTTTGTAGCAGCTATCGGCATGACCAAGTATGAACATTTGGCGTGCAGATGGTCGGCAGGGTTTATGACACGCGCGTCAGCAAAACTATTTTTGAGTAAATCGCTTTCCGTTACTTTCTGGATTGAATTTTGAACAAAGCATGTTTTCCTTCGAGACTTTCGTTTACAACCTCAATAGTTATTGCGGGTATCATAAACCTCGATTTTCCGAAAGGCCCACGATGCGAGGTCGGGCGGCCTGTGACAGGCCACGTCACGCGCCTCGGGGCCTGGGGGAAATTCCGCTGCATTGCCAGGGGTATTTCTCCCACCAAAGACTCACCCCCGTTACGGTGAAGCGCGTCAAAGGCGCGCGAAATGGGTGGCGCGATTTTGGGCCTGAAGAGTACCGATTGTTTGACACCGGCAACGGCTCAACCAATTAGGAGGTGTTGCTGATCGCGCGCGTCTTGTCGGAAAATTGTGCGTCCGGCAGACGCCAGTCTTCGCCCACACCTCAACAAGGGTTAACATCCTTCCGCAATAATAAAGACTCACATTTGAACTTCTATGTATTTTCTATAAGGAAACCTAGATAACCCCTATTCCTTTAGTTTAAATAACAATCCTAATTGTGAGGAATTTCGAGGTTGCCATCTTCGAAACCACGTAGTCGCGTTAAAAATTTTTGAATGTGAAAAATAATCATGCTACATTATGATCCAAATGTTCAATCAACTACCCGTAAAAAGAATTGCAGTATGGCGATATTTTTGTAAAAGGACTTAGTGCCGCGTTTCGACCCAATCTGCCCCAGTGTGCGCCGTGCTCGCCTTCACGTAAACATCGCCTTCACGTAAACATAAATTGCAATATCTTGAGTAAATATTAACGCATCGTTATGAGACTTGAAATATAAAACTCAGAAAACTCTAGCGAAGCCGTAAAATGTATGCACAAAACCCTTACGTTAAAAAGGGTAATAATATTTCATTAAAAAGTAATACTGGAAATAACATATGCAATTTTAAGGTACATATAACTTGCAGCGACAAAGTTTTTTCTTAATATATAAGGAAGATTTTCCCCAATTGTCACACTGATTGATAAATAATTGTAGAAGATATGACGATATATATAAATCACGCGCGCCACCATCAGTCAACCGCCACGTATCAGCTAATGCGATATTTAGCAGTTTTAGCACCTGCGTTGACAGTTGGCGCCATGCGAGAATTATATGTACTATATATCGTCATATCTTCTACAATTATTTATTAATCAATTTGAAAATTGGTGAAAATCTTCCTTGTATATTAAGGAAAAACTTTGAACTTCCTACTCTGAATAATATAGTGTGTGTGAATGTAAAAAATATGTGGCTGATTTATTTGACAAATCAATGGTGTGTATAAATGTTTCTCCTTTTTCCATAAGAATTTTGTAAAAAATATGTACATATACAGTAATCTGCACCTACAATAATCATTATTGATAGCAATTAGAGAAAAGTCGATATAAGAATCGATTCTGGAACCTTTATTGTAAAATGCCCGAGAAGTTTCCTGACCATTGCCAGAGAATGTCGGGAACGTTCCTTGACCATTGCCAGAGAATGTCTTGAACGCTCCGTGACCATAGCCAGAGAATGTCCTGAACACTCCGTGACCATTGCCAGAGAAAGTCCGGAACGCTCCGTGACCATTAGGGTCCTTTACACGGACGTTCCGGCGCGTGTTCCAGCGCGCCACACGCCGGGTGGCACACAAAAGTACGTGAACGCCGGAGCGACGCTCCTTCGTGCGCGCCAGAAGGTTATACTCGCCACTACATAGAGACAGTGAGTTCGGCCTCATATTCCTACGTCGACTCCATCCACATGTTTTTTCCACGATCCACCGCAGTAGTATATTCCGTACTACCTGTTCGATGTATATCATCGATCTGCGAAATGATCGATGATATACCTCGATATACCTTGCTTATAGAGGATATTATAAATGCTATTACTGTAGGGTACACTGAAACATCTGTTTTTACTGTTACATGGGCCCTTCAGATCCACTCCGTGCTCGCTGTCCTCGCGTGTTTTTCCTTCGGCGATTCAGCGGAATCGCCCCGCGCGTGGCAGTCACGTTGTCGTCAAGGTGAAATGACAGCCGTAGGGACAACGTGACCGTCGCCGGCTCGGGCCCGGAATCTTCGGGAAGGAGACGGTTGCCGACGGGGCAGTTTCCCCCCATGTGCGCGAAAGCGGACGAGGCGCGGCCCGCGATCGAGAACCGCGGAACAGGGATTCGATTTCGAGAGCTCGCGTCAGAAAGTCACGACGAGCCAGCGGGCCGTGTAGGGATCGCGACCTCACCTCCGCGTGGACACCGCGAAGCGCGTCGGGCCGAGGAAGAGAAGCGCAAGGGTAACTCCATCCGACGCACCGAGAACGGCCTAGCCGGGAGAGCCCTTACGCGCCGATTCGGGCAACCGTAACACCGCGAAGTCGTGGGACGAACGAGCCAACGCGATAAGACCGATACACGAGTTCACCGACCACTCAGCGCCACCTGACTGCGCGGACGACCACGACACTTGGTCCGGCGACATACGAGCGAGCGAAGCGATAGACGGCAAGCGTGCCGCAGCGTTATCAAAGGACGCCCCGACCAACAGCTGGGACGACGCCCGTCCCAAGGGTATGTGTACTTGACCTACACAGTAGAATATATATTGCTTTATTGTTTCTCCCCAAATTCCGAGTCACCAATCATTCAACCCCGATTACCTTCCCGATCCCTGGTAAGTATAGTCAAGGCGTGCGTTAGCACCTTAACCAAGCAAGAACCCCATGAATCACCCTAACCGCTCAGGGTGATTTATCGAAAAGTCCCTTCCAGGACGTAACAAATTGGTGTCAGAAGTGGGATTACGTTTTCTCTAATCGTTTCCTTTTGGTAAAAGAGAGCGCGGCGTCGCAACATACCGCGACCTGCCGCAATCTTATCTGCTTGTAACTTGACTACGCTTCCTACTACTCAACGCTTTGGTCGATCATTGCATAGCAATGACGGGTGGTATACTGCGATCACCCCCACTCCAACCATTATCCACCACACAAACCCCTATTTCCGGGGCTCCTACTATCCCTCCTCCCGCACTGCCGACCTTGGGAGCTGGACCATCCTTTAGCTCGCGATCGAACGACCTTGAAATGTCTGCAATAGACGTATGGCGTTCCCGCGAGGATGAGGAGAGAGTGTATCGGGCGCTTGACAGCATTCCCCGCTTCGACCCTGATTTTGTATCTTTGGAGGAATTCGCTGCCTCGATACAGCGCGCTACAAGGCGTGTACCGCCCGGTCAGGAAGAGAGATTTCTGACCGAACTGATATATAAATTGGCCGATCCTATCAGATACTATGTCGAAGGGAAGGGTTGTCAAAGCATAGCCGATCTGCTCTCCCTTCTAAGGGTCCGATACTCCCCATGCCGCGGGTATGAGGAGTTACGATTGGAGTTAGAACGTATAAGCATGTTTCCTAGAGAACGGGTAATAGACTTTATCCACCGCGTGGGTCCCCTGTACCGACAGGTGACCGTAAAAGCGAAAGAATTGATCGGAGAAAATAATGAGAGAACCGTTAGAGACGTGGAGCGTTTGGCTCGTTCCTCTTTTATCACGGGACTACCCCAAAGGATTTCTACTAAACTAGCTCTATTAAACCCAGAATCGCTGGACGACGCGTTCGATTTAGCGTTACACATACAAAGGCGAGGACAGGAATTGTCCGGCTTACCGCGAAACGATACGTACGGGTATGCCCGGCGTGCTCGTCCCCCGTCACCTTACGATCCCCAGCGAAGATGGACCGAATGGAGACAGCCAATCGAGGAGGGCTCCTATGAAGAGCCCCATTCCTCGTACTCTGCTTATAGTTACCCTATACTATCGCGATTCATACCGTCGCGATCCGTACCACGACGATGTGTACCGCCGCGAGGCGTATTATCGCGACCCGTCGCCGCCGCGTCGGCCAACGACCTTGCTGACGAGGCAAGGCGAGCGTTCGCTGGACTACGAGCGTAGACCGCCCGCTCCCTCGCGAGGATCTGGATGGGAAAGACCTCGAAATAATGGACAGCCGCGACCTCGCGGACGTACGTACGGACCTCGCGTTTTCAGCAGATATGAACCTCGCGAGCCGCGAGTGTATGAGCCTCGCGAGTCTAATGGGCACGACAATCTCGAGTCTAGAACATACGAATCCCGCGAACCGGGAAGATATGAAACCCGCGAATGGAGGGGACCAACGGAGCGCGAATCATCTTCGGAAAACCGCGATCATTTAAACTACCAGCGCGCCCGCCCGTCCAACCAGAACGCGGCGGGCGGGTCCTCCTCGCCGGCCCAAAGATCATCGCAACGCCAGACCTCGCGATGGTACTCGGACGCGCACACTCCCCCCGCGTCCGAATCAGGGCCGAACAACTGGAGAACGGAGAGGGCGAATTTATCATAGACACTGGCTCCGCGCTGAACATATTAGAAATCGGATCTGCGAATTCGTACGCTCAGATCTTGAGTAGGGACCCCATCGAAATCACGGGTCTGAACGGTAAAGTCCTGACTTTAGGGACAACTCGCTTGAAAGTAAATGGCCGTTGGGCGTTATTCCATGTAATGAGTATGCCCTACTTACCCGACGGTATTGTGGGCCTGATCGGGAGTCCGTACTTGCTTCAAGAGGAAGCTATTGTTTCTTATCACCAACGAACTATGGTAACCGCGAACCGCCCGATCCAGCCCGTCATTTTCTCAAATGCCCAGCAACTCGCAAGTACGCTGGAGGCATGCAAAAGCAGCCATAGGGACTTCCAGGCTTACATAAAAGAATAACCAGAAGCAGAATCAAACGGGAACAAAGTAAATGTCTGCTACCCCGAAAACCACGACGATCACGTGGACGAAGAACGGAATTGCCCCTCCCCCTCTTTTGTGGAGGAATACGGTGCCCTCGAAGCTCCGGATTTCGGGAATTATCGGGTCGAATGTAAACCTCCTGAAGAACGATTACAGCATATACTAAAAACCCTGAATCTAGAAGAACTAGACCCGATACCGCGTCGAGCGATCGAGGATTTAGTCATAGGCATTCCGACCGTTTCTTCGTACCCGGAGACCCACTTGAGGGAACGACGACGATAGAACATACTATTCCCTTGACCGATTCAACGCCTGTATTCACTAGACAATACCCGCACTCCCCATTGATGGATCAGGAAATCGCCCAACAAATGCATAACCTAGAGGACTTGGGAATAATCGCTCCCTCATCGTCGCCACATAATTCACCGCTACACGTTGTTCCGAAAAAGGAGGACCCAGATGGAAAGAAACGATGGAGAGTGGTTGCAGACTTTAGAATTTTAAACGCAAAAACGATCGACGACCGTTTCCCCTTACCGCGAATTACCGATATTCTCGATCGCCTAGGGGGAGCCAAATATTTTTCAGTTTTCGACCTAGCGAATGGTTTCCATCAAATCCCTATGGCCCCCGAAGATCGAGCCAAAACCGCGTTTACCACCCCCGACGGACACTTCGAATACCTCCGCATGCCGTTCGGATTAAAGAACGCCCCGGCCACCTTCCAGAGGTTAATGAACCAGGTGCTGCGAGGGTTAATCGGTAAAGAGTTATTCGTTTATGTAGACGATGTGGTAGTATATTCGCGTACACTCGCGGAGCATGAATACCGACTCGAGAGTTTCTTCGAACGCTTACGCGGGCATAACCTAACGCTGCAGACGGAGAAGGCCAGGTTTTTGAAGGACAGGGTCATATATTTAGGTCATATCATAGCGGCTGACGGCGTCAGGCCCAACCCCGAGAAGATAAAAGCCGTCGCTGCCTTCCCCGTACCAAGAACACGAAAAAATCTAAAACAATTCTTGGGTCTCGTAAATTACTATCGGCGCTTTATTCCGGAATTGGCGAAACACGCCAGACCACTCACAAATTTGACGAGCACAAAAATTCCATTCTCTTGGACCGAAAAGCAACAGGAAAATTTTGAAGGTCTACGGCAAGAACTCTGTACAGAGCCGGTTTTACATTATCCAAATTTCGACGAACCGTTTATCATTACAACCGACGCGTCAAACGTAGCTGTCGGCGCGATTCTGAGCCAAGGGAAAATAGGCGAGGACCCGCCAATAGCGTATGCATCGCAAGTATTGACATCCTGCGAGGGAAATTACTCAACAACAGAGAAGGAATGTCTCGCGATAATTTATGCCGTAAAACAATTCCGAACGTACAGTTATGGACGTAAATTTTTCTTGGTAACCGACCACCGGCCACTCCAGTGGTTATTCTCAGTAAAAGACCCGGTGTCGCGACTCGCTCGATGGAGAATTACGCTCGCCGGTTACGACTATGAAATCGTGTACAAACCCGGCCGAGTAAACGCAAATGCAGACGCCCTCTCTCGAAATCCGGTCTCCCACGCGTTCCCTGCAACCCCGGAGGAAACTCCAGCCAAGGGCGTCGATGAAGGTATAGGAACGCGCGTAGGAGCGCGACGTCAAGGAATGCCCAGACCAAATTACGAAGAACCACCATCGTTCGTAGACGATTCCATGCTAGAAAAACACGAATTCGATCAGAAACCGCACCCAACAACAGGAGACAACACAGACGGTATAGGGAGTAGAGCCAACTCCACCGCCCTGGACACATCGCAGGGGCAAGTGGGAATGCCCGAATTCCTGGAAGAAGATGAGGACCCGGAAGAGGTCAACGAGGACTCTATCATCCTAAGTGATGGCTCCTGCCAAGGCCCGATCACACAGGAAGAAATCACCATCTTAAAGAGTCTCGAAGAAGCCTCCCCCTACAAGAAAAGGGAGGGAACATTGATCCCCCTGGAAAACATCAGTCCCCAAGAGATGGACCTGGGGGCGGAAGACGACGATTCGGAGGAAGAAGACCCCACCCCGTTGACCGAAACGGCTCGACAAGACTATATAAAATGGCTAGAAAAGGAGGGCTGCCCTTTGGTAAAGGTTGGCAAAGATGCCGGTCAATATACGCAGGAATAACTCGCCTATTTGAAGAGCCGGAAGAGCCACCACGCTACGAGGGTGACAGCCCTCAGAAGATAGATATACGATCAGGCCCAAAGAAGCGGGTGTCATGGGGAATACCCCTGCACGCGGAGGCCCTGAATCTCCCGCAGTCAACTATGATTTGCCTGGAGGGCGAAACCCCGGAGGAATTAACAGACCAACCATCTCCTAAGAAACAGGCAAGTGTGAGTCCAAAACCCAAAGCTCGCGACTCACCGGAATGGTACGCCATTGGGCCGTCTACGGACCCACTTTACCCTCCAACATTCACGCCGGAATCATCCGGATGCAGGAGAGACGCATTGGACACCCCAAAACGCAAGATCCAGCCATCGCGATGCGAAATTAAAATAGTAAAAACCACGCTTGCGTCTGCTCCAGATAATTATGCCCATTTCATATCCTCTGACAGAATATTAACTAGCCCAAATTGTAAAACTCTAAAAGCTATTGGACTTCTTAACGAAACGAAAATATTATACGAGGAATTACCCAGATACCGCGTAATAATCACCCATAATGACGAAGGGAAAATATTCAGCATCGTCGGAGCTGGAAGCTTCTACCATGAAATTGGAGAAGACGAGCTAGCAATAGCACTAACAGCACTCAGAAGAGCCACGGAGGATGAGCACGTTCGCTCTATTCGAATAGCGGCACATGGCGAAACTCTACACCGATACGACGCCGAGACGCTCCGAAATTACCTTCGAGTTATTTTCGATCTCACACCCGTTACAATCACGATTTGCACGGGCGAAATTCAGTTGCCCCCAGAAAAGGAAAGAAAGGACATTATTCGTTATTATCATGAAAGCCTAATAGGAGGACATAAGTGCGTGACAAAGACGTATCGACTAATACGCTGCTTATTCGATTGGCCACGCTTACGCCGAGACGTGGACGATTTCGTACGAAGTTGCCAAAGCTGCCAAGAACAAAAGCTCGTACGCATCAAAACTCGGGAACCAATGTTAATCACCGATACACCCGCCCGGCCTTTCGATAAAGTGGCCCTGGACACGGTAGGACCACTTCCCCCTACCCCCAGCGGAAACCGTCACGTGCTTACTATGCAATGTCAATTATCAAAACTCTGTATGGCCGTGCCTTTACCGGACATACGAGCAGACGCACTATCGCGCTACTTTATCGCAACCTTCGGCACGCCGCGCGCAATACTTACGGACCGCGGAACTAGTTTCATTAATAATATAATACAAGGAATAGCCCACACCTTCAAAATTAAACACGTAACCACATCGGGATACCGACCACAGACCAACGGTTCCCTCAAAAGAAGTCACATCGTATTAACAGAATATCTGAAACATTATCTAGAAAGGTACGAGAACTGGGACGTGCTCCTCCCGTTCGCTATGTACTCGTACAACATTTCGGTACACGAAGCGACAAAGTTCACTCCATACGAGGTGGTTTTCGGACAGTTAGCTCGAGACCCATTTACGCCTATGTCCCGCGAGGAATTAGTAACGTACCCGGGATACGTGCAGGATTTGGTAGAGCGCTTAGACGAAATCCGAAAGACCACGCGATCAAATTTAGACAAACAACATATTGGGAAAGCCAACATGCTTCTCAGCATATTGGGAAAGCCAACACTCCATCGTACCAAGCGATCGGTACCGCTGGGATTCATCGGATCGCTGAGTAAGGCCCTATTCGGAACCCTGGACAACGACGATGCGCAATATTATAATAAAGAAATAGATAAACTCTATAAAGATCAAAATCACCTCGCCGAATTATTAGCAAATCAAACACATATTATAAGATCAGAATTTCAGGACATACATGACACACTTAAATCTGTAACGAGTTCCGTGCGAAATATGGGCGATAGAGTTAAGGAAATAGCGTCGGGTACCCGTCAATTAGACGAGCGCGAAACAAAAGTAGAATTAGAATTAGCTTTTTCATCATGGACGTTCTTAATGACCAGACACGTAGACGAATATGTAACCGCGTTAATTGTGATAACCGATGCGCTTACGTTCGCGAAACTCGGTATCTTACATCCGGCCGTATTGTCCCCCAGTCAGCTTGCGCAAACGTGCGAACGAATTCGCGAAACGACACCATACGAATTTCCGCTGACTCCGGAAGAATTGAATTCCGAGCAATTACAAGGGGTGACCAAATTGAACGTAGCTTATTCACAAGGCCTTAAAACTTAAAAAACGTTCGTACCATAATCTCTCTAATTTTCCCTTATTCTGCAATATTTCAGCTTTAACCTAAAAAAAAATCATCGCTCTATCCCTTTTCTATCAAAAGTTTTTTGATTTTGACACAAACTTCATCATGGCGCTTTAATCCAATACAATGGGGCCAAATGGCCAAAAAGTGAAAAAAGTTCAATATTTTTAAAACTAATGATCCTATCGACTTGCAATTGGTTTATTTCGATTCAGAATGAAAAAATACATTGGGAAATCACTCTGAAAACAAGATTTGAATAACTTTATTATATTTTTGCGGAGCCTGTGAATTGTAATTTTTAAAAACAATTGAAATTCGTCTAAAACCAATTTATTTATTAGGAACAAAATTTAACTGAAAAAATTAAAATAAAATAAGTAATACTTTAACTAATTAAATTAATAATTCCAAAGCTTCCGCACTTAGTGGTAAGTATTTTTTTTTGGTTCGGGTCGCAAATTGGAAATATATGGGTCAGATGATTCTAAGATCCTGTGAAATACATCTTCATTCGTTGTCGAGCGAGCATTTTTTCTAGCGTGGTTCAATCTAAAGATCTTGTAATCTTTATTCCTGCTCTCCTGCGCTTCTTCAGAAAGCTGTCCGATCGGAAAAGCTGCTGTTCTTATAACTTCGGCACCATGGAGTAACACTTTGTGCACTGTAGAGGGCATATAGTACCATGGGTACAGCTGGATAGCTAATTCCGCAGTTTCTTGCGCATACGACCCAAATTTATTTGGATCTATCGCATGATGACAGTTAATAACTTCAAGGATGACAGACAATTTGCGAATCAAATCCTCATTGATTTTTGTTATCTCCGATGTCAAAGATGGGTCAGCAAAAAATCTCCTCGATGTATTTCCTGTATTTGATGAACCGTATCCCTGTCGTACAAAATCAACACGGATCCCCAGTTTATTAACGAATTCTTCTTGAATTCGTTTTTTTTCGACTTCTTTAATTGGAAGCGTAGCTTTTGAGGTTCTCCAATTTTCAAAATTCAAATTGTAAGCGAGATGAAGGATGTACTCCATACATTTTATTCTGCAATGAAGAGGCGATAAACCTAGTTGCAAAGCTTCTTCATTTGATGACTTGCTCTTAATTTTAGATAAATTGTTCATTTCGGAAGGGCTAGCATTACAAATGAAGCAGTTACTTGATGATGTAGTTCCTGTCACAGCTTGTGCAACTTCCCGTCCAACATGGTGAAGATCAAAACATGTTTAACAAATATTGTTCTATCACCAAAGAGTAACTTTGTTTTTATTAAGTTTTTATACTCGCATTCAACAGTTTCCTTCTCGGATCGATCCAAGGCAATAGTTTCTTTTTCGAACCGAAAACGTAACGCTCTACAGTAACGAGTAGATGAGGGCCGAGGATTTTTCCAAATTAAGTTATTTTGATGATCATTATTGGTCAGACACATGGGTACGATAGAGGTCATAAACAAGTTGGAGTCAGATGCGTCTTCGTCTTCGTCTTCTGTTGAATAGCGCTGGGAATATTGACTTTGCCCAGAAGCTCCGTCAAATCCCCATTTCGATGTCAGTATAAGTTCTTTACCATTCAGCTTATCCAGCTCATCATCATTTTTAGTTTTGAGGATCCTTTTCGCAGTGTGGTCAAGTCAATTTTGAAGTGGAACCTCCGCAGAAGTGTCGCTTATTTTGATGTTTTCGGGGTAACAACCTTTCTTCGCAGCAGTAAGTCTCTTATAGCTGGGTAGTAAGTTGCACCCTGCGTTTTTTAACGCATTTTGAATTATTTCGTATTGGTATTTGCTGAGTTTTGCTTGGATGAAAAGTGACAAAGCAAAATCATCACTGAAAGGAGAAAACTGCTTATCTGCATGTGATGAGGTAGTTGAAGCGTTGATCAAATTTTGAGAATACGATTCTTGCAGTTGGCGGATTTTCCTTCTTTTGCTCCTTTTCCCACAATCGTCGAAGTCCATGCTTGGCCTTCCTCGACGCGAGCACGAAGTAGTTTCATGTTCCTCATCGTCACACGTCAATAGAAAATCATTTTTCATCCACTCGTCGTTTTTCTTTTTAAATCTCACCTTGTCTCGATTGACCGATTTCCATTTTTTCATGAAATTAGGCAAAAATCTTTTATGCATTTCTGCGGAAAATCGACACACTTTATCCTCGGAAAGATCAGTGAATTTCTCAGTGATGAACCGATGGAATGAATTGTAGTTGCTCGGGCCGATATTAAACAAGTAATCACACAAGTCACTATAAGTCAAAGTTACACAGTCCTCCATGACGAATAAATGGACAGAAGCAAACTAATATTTTGGAATAAACAAATTAATATTTTGGAACGTCTAAACCACAACAAATTAGAGCTATGACTGGACGACCGGTATGCAATTCTCTTCTCATCCGCCTCACGCCACGCGACAATGCCGGCACGCTTTTCGGCTGTTTCCTGACGCGTTAAGGTCTAAACACACTTGTCAGTTCCGTGTCAGTTCCGTGTCAGTGTGCCATTGGTAAGAATAAGAGGGGCGCAGATGACCTCTCCTTCTTACCACTGGCACACTGACACGGAACTGACACGGAACTGACAAGTGTGTTTAGATCTTTACGCGCCACGCCTCGATCAGCGCTCATCGGCATCCCAAATAAATTCCAATAACTACCCAATAGGCAAGAAAAGGCAAATGAATTTATAGGTATATATTCTCTGACACTTCCCGGTACTAAATCCATTAACGGCAACTTAAAGCGAGATAATGCGTTAGTTATTCAGTATTTTTACGGTTTTGGTCATTAAATGACCTTTATGCGGCGGCTACTGTTACAAAACGATACTTTTATAGTATAAAAGTGCGGGTTGTAAAACATTGACCAACTAGATAGGCTGTAATAAGCTTTAAATAATACTTAAAGAAAAAATAGATTACAGCTACAAAGGAAAATTTTGATAATTTTAGCTTTATAAAATTTTTCTTTTGGAAAAAGGGAAGAGGTTTTTATTCTTTGACCATTTACGGATAAAATACAATAATAATTTTTTCCAGATACGAAATTTAAATTTTGGATTTTTGTCCGCGTTTGCCTCACTGTGCGTCGCCCTCACGAAATGTGCCCAGTGCCGGGCCCGGCATCTGAAGTGGCACCTGCCCAACAATTGCACAGGGTGCATTCGCGCCATCTTAGACGCAGAGCCAAGACACCTTCCGGCCTTTCCAATTTTGAAGGCGCCAAGGCCATTGGAGCCCCCCCCCCCCCCCCAACCAAGGGACGACCCGTGGGTCGACCCAGCGGGAGCGGAGTAAGGAAGAAAAGGGTAATTAACCACAGAATCATAATCACTTAAAAGTGACGCGACTAGATGATAAATGTTATTGTTTCATTTAATCTAGCAGCAGAACAGCCAACGACCTTAAGGACCTTAAGGACCGCCCCCTTTCATTTAAAAAAAAAAATTTTACTGCTTTCAATTTACTGTATTATTATTCAATCCAATTTTATTCAATCTTCGCTATACTTATATTATTATTATTGTAACAATACATTATTCATTGGTTTGCCCTTAATTAGGATCCAGTTATTATAATTCCCCTTGCGACTCCCTTAGATTTAATAGCGTTAGACAATAACCATAATAATTAATCCGCTTAACGAAAGTGTACGCGCGGACAGCTTCACACGTGTTGACGACGAAACAGCCTCACCAGACCGTTTCGTGTCTAAATGGGGAGGTGTTCAGGAAAGCGGCATCTTGGCGCCCTCTTCCCGACCCGGCATTAATTAGACTTTGGCAAAGGCCTGCTTGCTCCCGTGAGGCGACGCTCGTGACCCCTTCCCTCGACGCGCGATCGATGGAAGGGGGGGGGGGCTCTTCCTACCAGGAAATCGACCGCGGTTTCCTGGATCTGAGTCAGTCGTTAATTTGCTACGTTTAACACGCTACTAAAATACGATAAGCTTGTATTGGTGTTCGCACTTCTCGTTGCTAAACCGCTTATTAACTCCTGTCAAAACGCTTTAATCGCCTGCTTACTGATTTACTTGCTTGGCTTGCTGCTGGATTGAAGCCGAATCCACGCTATAATCATATAGCTTAATCCTATCGCTTAGGAACAAGGGCTGTAGTGCTAAAAGTGTAAAACCATTGTAAAGAACTGTGATTCCAAAACGCTTTATTGTAGATATCTGTAAATAGTATATTTAAGTTTTTTAAACTAGTGTTTAAGACTAAAGACATTAAAGTAATCGCAACCTCCTCGCGAATATCCATTTACTGCGACGTGCGCTCTCCGTTAGTTATCTAACAATCGCCTTTAACTTCCTTGAGACGATCCTCAATTAAGCTTTAAACAGGAGGTCTTACATGGGCCCTTCAGGTCCACTCCGTGCTCGCTGTCCTCGTGTGTTTTTCCTTCGGCGATTCAGCGGAATCGCCCCGCGCGTGGCAGTCACGTTGTCGTCAAGGTGAAATGACAGCCGTAGGGACAACGTGACCGTCGCCGGCTCGGGCCCGGAACCTTCGGGAAGGAGACGGTTGCCGACGGGGCAGCATCCCCCCATGCGCGCGAAAGCGGACGAGGCGCAGCCCGCGATCGAGAGCCGCGGAACAGGGATTCGATTTCGAGAGCTCGCATCAGAAAGTCACGACGAGCCAGCGGGCCGTGTAGGGATCGCGACCTCAGCTCCGCGTGGACACCGCGAAGCGCGTCGGGCCGAGGAAGAGAAGCGCAAGGGTAACTCCATCCGACGCACCGAGAACGGCCTAGCCGGGAGAGCCCTTACGCGCCGATTCGGGCCACCGTAACACCGCGAAGTCGTGGGACGAACGAGCCAACGCGATAAGACCGATACACGAGTTCACCGACCACTCAGCGCCACCTGACTGCGCGGACGACCACGACACTTGGTCCGGCGACATACGAGCGAGCGAAGCGATAGACGGCAAGCGTGCCGCAGCGTTATCAAAGGACGCCCCGACCAACAGCTGGGACGACGCCCGTCCCAAGGGTATGTGTACTTGACCTACACAGTAGAATATATATTGCTTTATTGTTTCTCCCCAAATTCCGAGTCACCAATCATTCAACCCCGATTACCTTCCCGATCCCTGGTAAGTATAGTCAAGGCGTGCGTTAGCACCTTAACCAAGCAAGAACCCCATAAATCACCCTAACCGCTCAGGGTGATTTATTGAAAAGTCCCTTCCAGGACGTAACATTACGAAGCTACATTTGGTTGACCTGAAGGTGCTACAAATTATGGAAATGGGGTATGACTCAGTTATAACGACTGTAAAGTTTTACAAGGGTACATTAAAAAATGTCCAAATGTTTTCCCGCCAATGCGATGGCAAATGAAATTGCAGTTAACACATTCACTGTTGTGATGATCATAATTATTACTATTGACGGCAATAATTACCATGTCATTGCTTGTTTTAATATAAAAACTAATATTGATAGACAATAAATACACATAGGTATGCAAGTGATGTTATATGTAAGATAAATGATGAAGAGATGTAATGTCGAAGATGTTTTAAAGAAAGGGGATAGTCTTCTGATGGCGCGTGATGCAGGTCAAATTTTTCACCCACGCTCTTGCGTGGCACGCCAGAAAGCATCACAATCCTGCCCGCGCGCCAGAAAGCACCACGCTCCTGCCCGCGCGCCAACCTCGACTCCAGAAGAGTTTACATAAGAGACAGAAGAGGTAGTTAGAAAAGGAAAACGGCGCTTGAAACCAAGGGTCGGCGCGCGCTCCAGGATTTCTGACAGTCCGGAAATCCTGAGGCGCGCGACGAGCCTGGCAGCCAAGCCTCTGCCAGCTGCTACAAGCGGTAGGAAGTGAACGCGAATTTTTTGAAACCAAACAATTAATTAAATATACCTATTTAATTCCAGCTTTGTGGCTTCTTTTGTCAATTTTTAGAGAATATAAAAAAATTGTATGCAAAAATAGTCGTTATATCCGGAGTTATAGAGCTTAAAATCAAAACGCACATGCGCACTGATAGCATAAAATCAGCCGTTGTAGTTATCTGAAATGGAAAATTAAAAAATTTGTTTTTCAAAAGTATTTATGTCATAAATAAGCTTAGACTATACACATTCGAAGTATATGAGATACAAAATTATACATATCTACAGAAATTCTGAAAAAGATCGACATTGTGGTTTGAAAATTGGCACGATTCTCGTTTAATATAAAAAGGTCAACTTCAGATCAATTTTTTGTAAGTAACATGAATACGACATATTTGTTTGCATGGTTACATACTTTGTCCATTGGCTATCAGAATGGAGTGATGGATACACAAAAATACAACTTTCATACTAAACCACGTCTTTGCCATATTTCTTTTTTCTGTTCTTGCAGCTATTTCTAACTTTCACTTTTACTCCATTATATGTACCTACCTCTTCCTGCCGTTTCTGCTTCCTTCTACCTACTTAATTTCAAGGGTTCGCACAGGCCTGGTCAGCGTCAGGAACATTTGGCGACCAGGCCTTTGCGAACCGAAGGACAGTTTTCTTATCCCACGCTTTCTTTTCACCCTCTCTATGTTTTTTCTCTTTTTTTTCTATTTCATCTTTCTTCTATCTTATTTTATTCGCTATCTCTAACTCTGTCTAGTCTTTCCTTTTTAATCGACGAAAATTCACGGAGCGGACACTTGTTCTCGAACCGGCTCTCAGACAACACATACCGCGCACGCATTTTTACTGTTTTACCATTTTTACTGTTAATTTATTACTATTAACTGTTACTTTTAATTATTTCTGTTAATTGTTACTCTTAGTTGGTACCATTAATTATTATCGTTACTTGGTAGTGTTAATTGTTTCTGTTAATTGTGACTGTTAATTGTTATTTTTAATTGTTATTATTAATTGTTATTGTTAACTGTTATTTCTGGTTTATCTTCATTGAATTGTGGGTATTATTCTTACACCGAACCACTTCAAGTGTAAGAGTAAAGCAGTAAAGTTCGGCAAAAGGCGTAATTTATCCGTCAGAAAATTACACTGGCGGATAAGCCAGTGTAAAGAACGCGGTTTAAAAAAAAAGTGTCAAAAGTTTTGTGATGTTTGCGGTGGACAATACTCGTGACCGTAACTTAGCTGTTGTTGTTGTTGCTGCTGCTGCTGTGCATCTAACAGTAGCAGACCGAAGAAGAAGCAGAAGAAGGAACCGCCAGGTTTGGGTGAAAAAATACCGCGGAAATTACAACGATCAGCCCCTTCTTCGAGAACTGAGAGAGAATTACCCAGAGGATTACCGAAATTATTTGAGGATGGATTGCAAAGCGTTTGATGATTTACTCGGTTTAGTTCAAAACCGAATTAAGAAAATGGACACCATTATGAGAAAGAGCATCACCGCAGAGCAACGTCTCATCGCCACATTACGATTTTTGGCAACTGGGCGTTGCTATGAAGATTTAAAATTCACAACAGGAATATCAGCTCCTTCGTTATCCAAAATCATTCCTGAAACGTGCAAAGCACTGTATCATGCCCTACGGACAGAGTTCTTAAAGGTAAGGGTTGCAAATTAATAATACGTGTAGACTACTGTATACTAACAATAATACTTTATTAATGAAATGATATATGTAGGTATCGTTATTAAGGGGGAATCCACGATCGCGAATTCATATGAAAATTTGTGTATTGTATTTATTTAAACTATTTTCAGACGCTCCGTTTGAATAGTTGCTGTGCGGCGTGCTAGATAGCGGCTGTTCTGTTTATCTTATACAAAACACCAAAAAGAGTTTTGTTCTTCAGGTAATTGCGCAGATAATGAAGGTCGATTGGGAGGATAAAAACTGCAAAAATCACAAAATAACGGCAATTTTTCCTGCGTTTCGAGGTTCATTATTACTTGCGCAATTTCCTAAAGCACAAAATTCTTTTTGGTGTTCTGTTTCAAATAAACAGAACAGCCGCTATCTTGCACGCCGCACCGCAACTATTCAAACGGATCGTCTGAAAATTGTGAAAATAAGTAAAATACACATATTTTCATACGAATTCGCGTTCGTATATATAAAACTAATAACTCCTACTACCGTTTTCTTCTACATTTGACGAATCAAACGGTAGCGTGTGTGGATTGTCAATCACGTCGCGATGACGTACACCATACAACTGACATTCGTTGTCGCATATGTCCGTATGCGGTTTCAAATGTTTCAGCAGTCCTTTTCTTAAAACCGCTGCAATTATGCTGTCTGCATAAATTGCTTGTTCCGGATCCATTCGGGCTAATTGTTTTGTCACTTTTATCCCTGGCGCTTCATATTCTGTTATGTCGATTCTGCTGGTGGTGGGCTTATTTAACGCAACAGCGCAAGTTTTTAATATTTCCATCACGCCGTCGTCAGTTCTCTTCTTCTTGGCGAAACGATTGATCTCGCCAGCCGGTCGTTTAGTCGTGCTTCCACACGGCTGCACTTCTTCGTCCTTCAAATAAAAAACACAAATAATTTAATAAAATAAGAAATAACACAGAAATTCAATTTTATTTATTTTTGTATTGTATTTTGTTTTGTCGTAGTTCCCGAATACCAAGGACGAGTGGAAAAAATAGCGGAAGGGTTTCATAACAAATGAGATTTCGTCAACTGCGGAGGTGCTATGGATGGAAAACACATCCGAATTGTTCAACCACCGGATTCCGGGGCTTTTCATTATAATTACAAAAATTACTATAGCATCGTACTAATGGCGTTAGTCGATTCGAATTGCCAGTTTATTTTTGTTGACGTCGGCAAAAATGGAAGGCTATCGGATGGTGGTGTTCTCGAACACACGGAATTTATTAGGCGTTTAAATAACGGGCAGTTGAATTTGCCGGAAAATAATGAAACAATAAAAAATTTAAACTTCGCCTTTGTAGGCGATGAAGCGTTTTCTTTAACTAATAATTTTTTAAAGCCGTATGCTCAAAGGGAACTGGACCACGATAAAAGAATATATAATTATAGATTATCGCGAGCTAGGAACGTAGTCGAAAATACATTCGGTATATTATCCTCGCGATTTCGAGTATTACATACAGCAATTAATATGAAGGTGGAAAATATATCATATGTTATATTGGCTACTTGCGTTCTCCATAATTTCTTACGGAGACGGAGTGCAGCATATATGACGAACAACAGGAGTATGCAGGAGGGGAATTGTCAAAACGATGTAGTACAAATGGATAATTTGCAACCCCTTAATCATAGAAATATAAATAACTCTGCCAAACAAAATAGGGACCGTTATAAAGAGTATTTTGTAGGAGAAGGAAGTGTTCCGTGGCAGGAAGATATGTTGAATGCGTATAGAGCGTAAGTGTTTGATGTATTAAGGGGTCATGCCTACCTGTGTGGTCAGAACACAATTATTTTGGGTTTGTATTTTTTTAAAAACTTGAAGCCTTTTTAAATAAACGGTTTTTTGCAATGCAATATATAAATTATCTCGAAAAATTAATTTCCAATAAAATGGCGGCTGTTCATAGTAAAAGTATCGACTTTCACCATAGAATCGCTCTCATTTTTCATTATCTTACATCAGTCTTCATCTGTAAAATGAAATGTACGCAACGAAATTAATGAAGCCACGATTAAGCACTATATAATCTAATATACTAACTAAATTTGTTCGAACTTTTTGTTTCTGATGAACCAGGTCAAAGCTACAGTCACGGTCACCATAAAGTGCTTAAATAAAAAAAGCTGCCGGGAGATCGTCTATAATTCCATTATTTATTTATATATTGCATTGCAAAAAACTACAAGAATTGTAAAATATATACTTTCGAATACACAACCGTTTATTTAAAAAGGCTTCAAGTTTTTAAAAAAAAACAAACCCAAAATAATTGTGTTCTGACCACACAGGTAGGCATGACCCCTTAATACATCAAACACTTACGCTCTATACGCATTCAACATATCTTCCTGCCACGGAACACTTCCTTCTCCTACAAAATACTCTTTATAACGGTCCCTATTTTGTTTGGCAGAGTTATTTATATTTCTATGATTAAGGGGTTGCAAATTATCCATTTGTACTACATCGTTTTGACAATTCCCCTCCTGCATACTCCTGTTGTTCGTCATATATGCTGCACTCCGTCTCCGTAAGAAATTATGGAGAACGCAAGTAGCCAATATAACATATGATATATTTTCCACCTTCATATTAATTGCTGTATGTAATACTCGAAATCGCGAGGATAATATACCGAATGTATTTTCGACTACGTTCCTAGCTCGCGATAATCTATAATTATATATTCTTTTATCGTGGTCCAGTTCCCTTTGAGCATACGGCTTTAAAAAATTATTAGTTAAAGAAAACGCTTCATCGCCTACAAAGGCGAAGTTTAAATTTTTTATTGTTTCATTATTTTCCGGCAAATTCAACTGCCCGTTATTTAAACGCCTAATAAATTCCGTGTGTTCGAGAACACCACCATCCGATAGCCTTCCATTTTTGCCGACGTCAACAAAAATAAACTGGCAATTCGAATCGACTAACGCCATTAGTACGATGCTATAGTAATTTTTGTAATTATAATGAAAAGCCCCGGAATCCGGTGGTTGAACAATTCGGATGTGTTTTCCATCCATAGCACCTCCGCAGTTGACGAAATCTCATTTGTTATGAAACCCTTCCGCTATTTTTTCCACTCGTCCTTGGTATTCGGGAACTACGACAAAACAAAATACAATACAAAAATAAATAAAATTGAATTTCTGTGTTATTTCTTATTTTATTAAATTATTTGTGTTTTTTATTTGAAGGACGAAGAAGTGCAGCCGTGTGGAAGCACGACTAAACGACCGGCTGGCGAGATCAATCGTTTCGCCAAGAAGAAGAGAACTGACGACGGCGTGATGGAAATATTAAAAACTTGCGCTGTTGCGTTAAATAAGCCCACCACCAGCAGAATCGACATAACAGAATATGAAGCGCCAGGGATAAAAGTGACAAAACAATTAGCCCGAATGGATCCGGAACAAGCAATTTATGCAGACAGCATAATTGCAGCGGTTTTAAGAAAAGGACTGCTGAAACATTTGAAACCGCATACGGACATATGCGACAACGAATGTCAGTTGTATGGTGTACGTCATCGCGACGTGATTGACAATCCACACACGCTACCGTTTGATTCGTCAAATGTAGAAGAAAACGGTAGTAGGAGTTATTAGTTTTATATATACGAACGCGAATTCGTATGAAAATATGTGTATTTTACTTATTTTCACAATTTTCAGACGATCCGTTTGAATAGTTGCGGTGCGGCGTGCAAGATAGCGGCTGTTCTGTTTATTTGAAACAGAACACCAAAAAGAATTTTGTGCTTTAGGAAATTGCGCAAGTAATAATGAACCTCGAAACGCAGGAAAAATTGCCGTTATTTTGTGATTTTTGCAGTTTTTATCCTCCCAATCGACCTTCATTATCTGCGCAATTACCTGAAGAACAAAACTCTTTTTGGTGTTTTGTATAAGATAAACAGAACAGCCGCTATCTAGCACGCCGCACAGCAACTATTCAAACGGAGCGTCTGAAAATAGTTTAAATAAATACAATACACAAATTTTCATATGAATTCGCGATCGTGGATTCCCCCTTAATAACGATACCTACATATATCATTTCATTAATAAAGTATTATTGTTAGTATACAGTAGTCTACACGTATTATTAATTTGCAACCCTTACCTTTAAGAACTCTGTCCGTAGGGCATGATACAGTGCTTTGCACGTTTCAGGAATGATTTTGGATAACGAAGGAGCTGATATTCCTGTTGTGAATTTTAAATCTTCATAGCAACGCCCAGTTGCCAAAAATCGTAATGTGGCGATGAGACGTTGCTCTGCGGTGATGCTCTTTCTCATAATGGTGTCCATTTTCTTAATTCGGTTTTGAACTAAACCGAGTAAATCATCAAACGCTTTGCAATCCATCCTCAAATAATTTCGGTAATCCTCTGGGTAATTCTCTCTCAGTTCTCGAAGAAGGGGCTGATCGTTGTAATTTCCGCGGTATTTTTTCACCCAAACCTGGCGGTTCCTTCTTCTGCTTCTTCTTCGGTCTGCTACTGTTAGATGCACAGCAGCAGCAGCAACAACAACAACAGCTAAGTTACGGTCACGAGTATTGTCCACCGCAAACATCACAAAACTTTTGACACTTTTTTTTTAAACCGCGTTCTTTACACTGGCTTATCCGCCAGTGTAATTTTCTGACGGATAAATTACGCCTTTTGCCGAACTTTACTGCTTTACTCTTACACTTGAAGTGGTTCGGTGTAAGAATAATACCCACAATTCAATGAAGATAAACCAGAAATAACAGTTAACAATAACAATTAATAATAACAACTAAAAATAACAATTAACAGTCACAATTAACAGAAACAATTAACACTACCAAGTAACGATAATAATTAATGGTACCAACTAAGAGTAACAATTAACAGAAATAATTAAAAGTAACAGTTAATAGTAATAAATTAACAGTAAAAATGGTAAAACAGTAAAAATGCGTGCGCGGTATGTGTTGTCTGAGAGCCGGTTCGAGAACAAGTGTCCGCTCCGTGAATTTTCGTCGATTAAAAAGGAAAGACTAGACAGAGTTAGAGATAGCGAATAAAATAAGATAGAAGAAAGATGAAATAGAAAAAAAAGAGAAAAAACATAGAGAGGGTGAAAAGAAAGCGTGGGATAAGAAAACTGTCCTTCGGTTCGCAAAGGCCTGGTCGCCAAATGTTCCTGACGCTGACCAGGCCTGTGCGAACCCTTGAAATTAAGTAGGTAGAAGGAAGCAGAAACGGCAGGAAGAGGTAGGTACATATAATGGAGTAAAAGTGAAAGTTAGAAATAGCTGCAAGAACAGAAAAAAGAAATATGGCAAAGACGTGGTTTAGTATGAAAGTTGTATTTTTGTGTATCCATCACTCCATTCTGATAGCCAATGGACAAAGTATGTAACCATGCAAACAAATATGTAGTATTCATGTTACTTACAAAAAATTGATCTGAAGTTGACCTTTTTATATTAAACGAGAATCGTGCCAATTTTCAAACCACAATGTCGATCTTTTTCAGAATTTCTGTAGATATGTATAATTTTGTATCTCATATACTTCGAATGTGTATAGTCTAAGCTTATTTATGACATAAATACTTTTGAAAAACAAATTTTTTAATTTTCCATTTCAGATAACTACAACGGCTGATTTTATGCTATCAGTGCGCATGTGCGTTTTGATTTTAAGCTCTATAACTCCGGATATAACGACTATTTTTGCATACAATTTTTTTATATTCTCTAAAAATTGACAAAAGAAGCCACAAAGCTGGAATTAAATAGGTATATTTAATTAATTGTTTGGTTTCAAAAAATTCGCGTTCACTTCCTACCGCTTGTAGCAGCTGGCAGAGGCTTGGCTGCCAGGCTCGTCGCGCGCCTCAGGATTTCCGGACTGTCAGAAATCCTGGAGCGCGCGCCGACCCTTGGTTTCAAGCGCCGTTTTCCTTTTCTAACTACCTCTTCTGTCTCTTATGTAAACTCTTCTGGAGTCGAGGTTGGCGCGCGGGCAGGAGCGTGGTGCTTTCTGGCGCGCGGGCAGGATTGTGATGCTTTCTGGCGTGCCACGCAAGAGCGTGGGTGAAAAATTTGACCTGCATCACGCGCCATCAGAAGACTATCCCCTTTCTTTAAAACATCTTCGACATTACATCTCTTCATCATTTATCTTACATATAACATCACTTGCATACCTATGTGTATTTATTGTCTATCAATATTAGTTTTTATATTAAAACAAGCAATGACATGGTAATTATTGCCGTCAATAGTAATAATTATGATCATCACAACAGTGAATGTGTTAACTGCAATTTCATTTGCCATCGCATTGCCGGGAAAACATTTGGACATTTTTTAATGTACCCTTGTAAAATTTTACAGTCGTTATAACTGAGTCATAAACCATTTCCATAATTTGTAGCACCTTCAGGTCAACCAAATGTAGCTTCGTAAAAACAGATGTTTCAGTGTACCCTACAGTAATAGCATTTATAATATCCTCTATAAGCAAGGTATATCGAGGTATATCATCGACCGTTTCGCAGATCGATGATATATATCGAACAGGTAGTTCGGAATATACTACTGCGGTGGATCGTGGAAAAGACATGTGGATGGAGTCGACGTAGAAATATGAGGCCGAACTCACTGTCTCTATGTAGTGGCGAGTATAACCTTCTGGCGCGCACGAAGGAGCGTCGCTCCTGCGTTCACCTACTTTTGCGTGCCGCCCGGCGTGTGGCGCGCTGAATCGCTCGCCGGAACGCGCGCCGGAACGTCCGTGTAAAGGGCCCTATTGAAGTCGACAACCGTTTCCACATCTAAGCGATGATGACGAGGTGGATTTGACCACCGAGGGGGTCAATGAATCGGTGACTCCAATAGTGACGACCAAACTTAAACCAGTTAAACCTCCCCCTATTTATACAATGAATTCTTCTATAAAAACCATGATTGAAATCGTGGCTGAGCTTGGGATCCCCAAAGGGGAGTTTCGCATAAAAGAAATGGACAAAATTAACCATAACATCCACCTTTCCAACACCGACCAGCACTCGCTCCTGTGCAATAAATTTAGTGACCTCAAAATACAGTATTTCACCTATACTCCTAAGTATCTTAAATCGAAATCCCTCGTCCTGAATCGCATCAGTGGTGACTTTGATGTTGAAACGATCAAGCAAGGAATCGAAGACCTCAAGCTCTCTAACATTAAAATACTCAACCTGTCTAGATTTGTCTATGACAAAAAACAGCCCGACAACTATCATCACATGGTGCAAATCTCGAGCGACAGTAAACCGGCTGACCTCTTCAAAATACGTACGATTGCATACCAGCGAGTTTACTGGGAGCACTTAACAAAGTCTAGTATCTTTCAGTGCTTAAACTGCCAGTGGCTGGGTCATGCTAGCAAGAACTGCAAACTCCAGCACCGTTGTGTGAAATGCGCCCAGACTCACAGGCCTGGTGCCTGCTCTATTAAGCCAGACGAAGATCGTGCATCTCTTCGATGTGCCAACTGCAACCAGACGGGTCATCCAGCCTCCTACAAAGGCTGCCCCTATATCAAATTTGCCCTGGCCAAAAAAATGAATCCAAAAGCGTCCGCAACCGGTCTCTTGCTAGTAAAATAGACGCTGCGTCTACGGCAATTCGCGAAAATACGTCATATGCTCATGCAACACGCAGCCCAGGACCCCAATCGAAGACTCCTGGAACGTCAAGATCAGCGCCAGCTTGGGATAGCAGGCCCCTCTTCCCACCATCACCCCTCGGCAACATGCCCCCCCCCCCCCCCACGGAGCTACTCACCATGAAGGGAACCTCCAAGGCCCATCTCCACCTGATTGGCTGCTGGCTTTCAAGAAAGAAATGGCTGACCTCATCGCCTCACAATTCCAACCGCTGGCGCATCAAATTGCCACCAACTCAGATAAAATCGACTTTATCCTAAACTCCCTCTTCAATCAGTGCAATGCCTAATAACGACTCATCAATTAACCACATCAGAGTTGCGGCCATTAATGTCAATTCCATTGTGGCTCATCACCGTAGACTCGAACTATCACAATTTCTTAATGATTGTCAGCACGATGTCGTACTCATTTCGAAAACTAAACTTAATTCTAGACATAAGATCTCTTTTAAAGATTATAAATTCGTGCGAAGAGACAGACCGAATGCAATCCTAGGCGGGGACACAGCAATACTAGTCAGAAATGACCTTCCTTTTGAAGTGATCGGCCTCCCGTCTGTCACTGCGAACGAAATACTTGAGTACACTGCTATTAGAGTCCCTACTAGCAAGAACTGCTCTATTGTCCTAGTTAGCGTTTATGCCAGAAGCGATTGCAGATGTTTGTTTATGAAAGAGCTTAGCGACCTATTTCGTGGCCTTTACCTTGACCGTAATGATATTTTCTATATCATTGCTGGGGATCTTAACGCCAGGCGTAAGGACTGGGGGGATCGTATTAATAATCAGAGAGGGCGGCATCTCAACCGTTGGGAGATTGCAAATGGCTGTGAGTTTAAACTTAATATTATAACGCCAATCTCCCCCACGTTCAAACCGGCTCAAACGTTCCTCGACTTATGTTTAGCAGATTTTAGACTTATTCACTTGGATGCGGTCGATGGGAAGGCCCTGACCATTCCCTACGATAGAGACCATACTGCCATTTCGCTCGTTTTCGAGATACGTTGCGACAACGTGCCGCTGAGTGATTTGAACGCGAGTGGGTTTCACTATAACTTCGATGCTACTAGGTGGGATAGGCTTTGCCGTGGTCTTGATTCAACCTATCAGGATTATATAGCAATGGATAAGAATTTACCCATTGCGGAAATAGAGGAACATCTCCAGACTCTCGTCGTGGCGATTTCCTCAGCTGTTTCTCGATTCGTCCCTAAATTCAAACAATTTAATCATACATGCAGATATCTCAACCGTAGAATCACTAAACTCCAAAAAAGCAAGAAGGCAATTGTTGCTATCCTTCATGATCTGCACAGAGCCGATCCGCGGGCAAGGCTCCGCCTGACGCGAGATGTAAAATCCCTTCATAAAGAAATAGTAACCGCTTTAAAATCTGAATTTAAAAAATCGATTGAAACTTACTGGTCGAATGTAATTAAAAAAATAGATTATAGACGACATGAAAAGTTTTTCCTTTTAGTAAATGCAATTTTCCGCCCTAAATCTCGTCTGGGAATTGACGAACTACGCGTGCCCCAAACCAACCAGTCTTTATTAGATCGCAGCGAATCTGATCTCTCCAGGGCGAGTATGATAGATAACTCTTACATATTCACTGCTCCCATGGATAAGTTAAAAGTTATGGGAGCGTTTTACGAGGCCATTAACTCATCGTGCCACTTAAACTATAATTCTAGACTGAGGAGCCTTGTCGACGAGTCAGTCGGGTCCCTAAGACTTGAGTTTGACAATAAGAGGGCTCTTGGGAAAACTATCACTGATTTTTCTAAACAAAATTCGGCCATTGACCCTACACCCTCTTTAGATCCACTTCACCCTTTCTGTAGCCCTGTGGAAGTTGCGCTTATTCTTAAGGGGCTGCCCAATAAATCCTCCAGCGGGTTAGATGGCATCCCACCGATCGTACTTAAACATCTCCCTTTGAGAATAATACTTAACTTGACTATTCTGTTCAATAACGCCATTAATCATAGTTGTTTTCCGGTGGTGTGGAAAAACGCCAAGGTTCTCCCCATCCTAAAGAAAGGCAAATGCGCCACCGATCCGTCGAGCTACAGACCTATCAGCCTAACGCCCAGCATTAGCAAAGTCTTTGAATCTGTCATCAATAACAAGTTGGTGTCTTTCTGTGATGATAATAAAATCATCCCCGACTATCAATTTGGGTTTAGACATCGCCTCTCGACGACACACGCAGTTCACAAACTCCTTTCCGATGTGAATACAAAGATAGGTGCTGGTCGGCTGCTAGGAGCGGCCTTTCTTGATATTGAAAAAGCATTGGCTTCCGTGTGGCTGAACGGGTTAATCTTCCGCCTACTCAAAAGGGGCTTTCCCCGTTGGCTCATAGCCCTGGTCTGGGACATGGTATGTGGGAGATCCTTCCGTATGTGGGACTGTATCACGCTCTCCTCGGGTGAGTTCAGAGTGTCCGAAGGGCTCCAGCAGGGTACTGTTAACTCGCCCATTTTATTCAACATTTTTCTGAGTGAGCTCCCAAGACTCTTTGGTTTCAACAAACAGGGGAGCCCGGGCCTTTTATCGTTCGCTGATGACGTTGTTATCTATACGTCGGGGACCAGGGTTGAACCTGTACAGCATAATTTGGATACCCTTGTTGATAATGTTAATAGGTATTATTGTGCCTGGAACCTCAGATTTAACCCGCAGAAGAGCGAGACCGTCCTTTTTCGAAAGCCCCTTGATGCTTTGCCTTCTAGATCGAGGGCCGGGGCCAAACATTTCCAGATCTCGGCTACGGTTCCAGGCACTTTTAATAAGGTTCTCGTCCCCCACTGTAAAACGGTTAAATACCTGGGCGTCAAGATGGACTATCTCTTGCGTGGGAACCTTCACTTCGATCTTCAACTTGAGAAGGCCCGCAGAGCCTTCCGGGCTAATGGGTGGTTATTTCACAATAAATTTCTTTCTAATAGGGCAAAGATTATCCTATATCTACTTTTGATAAGGCCCATTGTCACATTTGCGGCTCCTGTTTTGTGGAATATCAACTACTTGGTCGCCGAGAAAATCCGAATCCCGGAGCGAAAAATTTTGAGAGCCTGTCTGCGCTTATACCGCACCAAGGCCTCCGATTGGCAACACTTTGTCTGCAACCGCACCCTATATAACCGAGCGAACATACCTAGAATTGATATTTTTATATTAAAGCTTACCCGGGATTATTTTGGTGCTCTACCCTCTATAGATAATGAGGCCCTAAAACCCCTGACCATACAGGATCCGGCCTTGTTTCCGAATCAGCTCGCCTCCGGTTACATACCTCCACAGGCTTTTGTTTCTTGCGACAATAGGGGCATGCTCCAGGACGCCAATAACGTCCCCCTTATATTCCATTGGCACCACAATAAGGCCAACTAGAGGCTGGCGATTCAGCTGGCTGATTCCCTTACTGACGACACTAAATTCATGTACTCAACCTCAATCCCTGTGAGAGATTTTAACGATTTTAGTCGTTTGAAATTTGATAAATATTGGTGGCTGTCCAACGATAGCATCCACCTACGTGAGCTTAGGATCCGCGAGCTGATTCGACGACATATCGGTCCCCTATAGCTTTCTTATCTTATACGGCCACTAGTGGAGCGTATATACTATTTTTGCGAGCGTAGTCTTTGCGACGGGCCTTTTTGGCTGGGAGCCTGGTATTCACAGTCTCCTTTGTATATATGTATAATTCTCTTTTGTAAGGACTAGTTTGTAAGCTTAGTCTATAAGTCCTTCTATGTTGTTGCAGGGGGTTTTTCCCTTACCCCCCAGGTAAGGAGTTCTTCCCTTTTTTCCCCTCGTTTTTATGTTCCTCGGTGGGTTCTAAGACTGTTCAGCACTCAGCTACCTGATTCTTTTTCTTAAGGTTTTATCTATATCTATATTATATAGTGATAAGGTCGAGTTGGGACTTTTCGCCGAGCGCGAACATACAACTATTATCGACGGGGATGTGCGGGGCGATTCCGGTGGCCGGACTATCCCCCCGGACGTCTCCGTCCTGACGAATGTACGGAAATTTTTTCTTTATGTGTTTTTGGTGCATTTATTTGACATATAGTACCAATATTCTCAATAAACAAACCTTATATAAAAAAAAAGTGGTTGTAGCTGCGGCGGTAAAGTGTTCGCCTACGACGCTACAGATCGCCGGTTCGAAACCACCGGGGGGGGGGGGGGGGGAGATTTTCTGTGAGAAAAAGAAATACGGGCTTTATACTTCTATGATTCATGTACACATTCAATATCGTCGGGTCCGTCACGGACGTTATTTATATTTTTGGCCCCACTGCCCGAAACGTTGCAGGAGGCGGACATAGGAATAATGCTGCAACGTTGCGACAACATTTTAATCTTGCACTGCAACGACCCTGCAACTTTGCTGCAACGAGACGGTGCTGTTTGGGTTTGGAAGGGGACCTTGGGATCCACGACCTAATCCGCCTGTTTACGGTTAAGTCACGTACTCTCGAAAGAGACTAGGGGTCTTAGAGCAGCGGAGCCCTGGTGGGCGGTTCGAGGACGCTAGCATCCATAGCAGCGCTGTACAGCGTATGGGCCCCTCATGCGCCTGCTTTCCCTTTCAATCTTTGTCTCGCACAGCGTGCCTTCCGTTGTCAAGGAAACCGCACGACGCTATGAAGGCTGCCATGACGGGCTAGCCGGGCTAGTGTCTACGCGGTTAGTGTTGCGTGGTATCCCTGACAACGCGGACGAGAGTGGGAGAACCCCAACCTACCGCGGGAGCGACATTGGACAGCGCTGATCCATAGCGTCTTCTACGTGCTGCGTGGAAGGGGGTGCTCGAAGCCAATGAAGCGGGGGGCATGCAACGGATAGGGAAAACTCTAGTAATGTGCCCTTAGGCCCTTAAGGTGAAGTTCCACAGCGCGTGGCTCAGCGAATCAGCTCGGCTGGCCCAGGTTCGGCGAGTCGGCTTGGCAAGCGCGAGTCGGCGAGCCACGCGCCATAGAACTTCACCTTAAGGGTACGAGCCTACACGCACACTACTAGAGTTTTCCCTATCCATTGTATGCCCACCGCTTCGTGGCATCGAGCACCCCTTCCACGCAGCGCGTAGAAGACGCTATGGATGCTAGCGTCCTCGGACCACCCACCAAGGCCCCGCTGTCTTAGAGGGTGACGATGAGCAGATGCGTAAGAAAAGGGAAAGTCGTGAAGTAGGTATCTAACAAGTGAAGGAATGTAATTATGTTACCAGTTTTTTTTATACATCCCTTAATTTATTCCTACACCCGAACTGTTAATAGGTATTACTATGAGTAGTATGTTTAATGTTTGAATGTAGGAGAGATAAATGACATGGAAAGATTATTTATAAACTAGTATTGTTATATGACTGAAAACGCATCCGTTATGACAGTATTATTTATTTGAAAGTATGGGCAAATTTTTATGTTAAATGCAGATACATTCCAAATTTCCAAATGACTTATTCTCCACGTATGTACAATTATGACAATAAATGAACATTATGTATTTAAACTGGTACACATTTCGTTTAAGAAATATATGTATCAAATGCGTGTTCTAATTGTTTAATAAAAACAAGATTTAATACGTCTTCTGTCAACTTTTAATACGTCGAAGTAGTAGATATTATATATGATAATTTAAAACTTATTCGGATATAAAATATTTTATGATTTAATAAATGAAATTACTTTAAGGAAAATATGAATTTTCTATTAATATTATAATATTCAACTTCAAGTTAACATTGGAGTAGAGTCGGCGTGTTTTCACGTCGAGGGATTTGCATTCTGTGCATGGTTTTGGTACATTTTCACGTCAATATTTACTGGAAACCGTGGAAAGTATTGCCACAGAGTCTCCGAATGTATACTTCAAAAACAAGCCAAACTCAGAGTTCGCACGAAACTTTCCCGACAGACGCGATCGCTCGGGAGGCCTGACCGACTAAAGGGACATTTTTCAAATGTCCTTGCGCTACTTAGGGTTAATTTTCCTAATCAATAATATTTTACTTGCAACAATCCTAATAATTTATTAATATCATTTCTGAAAAATATGTACATTTCGTACATTACTTTTATGACAAAAAATTATTTCTACTGTACCTACTATACTATCCATGAGAAAAAACATTCTTTTGTAAATGTAAATAATTCGCAAAGCAGTAAGCATGATTAATATTCTGAAAAGCGTTACAGATCCGATATTGCTATTCATTAGTAGGTATATCGTTCAAAACAAGTTATTTAATTTTGTAATATCTAAAATAAAATTGTACTATTAATTAAAATTCAAAATTGTGTTCAACGGAATTTTCTAATTCGGACCAACTTTTTATTTTTAAAGTGCTATAGGAGAAATAAAAGTTACTTCTTGTGCATTTCCATTATAATAACTACATTATGAGATAATTGGCAATCGTAGACCAGCGGCTGATTGGTGATAAACAATCAGTGGTTGATTGCACTCTGCGTATCATCCACCCCTCGTAAATACGGAGCGTATTAACAAACGACCTCGGGGTCGCTGCAGTAATCATATCAATTATGATCTATCAGCTATCGACCAAGTCATTAAGACTGCAATTAGCCTCCATGATGGGGCAGCCTAATTTCTTTCGCGTGACCTTCCAAAATTCATGAGAAATTGCAAATTGTAATTCTCATATAAAAGCAATTTATGCACCAATTTGAATACATTAACACTGCACAGTTAAATAATAGAATTCACCTGCCGAAAGTATTAAAATGTAATTGTATAAAATAACATTTTAAAATTCCCTCCAGTCACAGATCAAGCAATCACGATGCTAATTTCACTCATATCTAAGATTTCAATTGCGCAAGGAAAATACGGTATACAAAGAATGATCGATTGGATTCAATTTATTCTAAAGAGAAAAAATTATGAACGTTTTCATATTTTAAACGAGTTTGAAAAGCAATAGTAGAGGAAGTGCAGCATATTTGGAATACTGTTGGTAATTTGGAATACCGAAGTATTTAATAAACTACTAACGCTATCTAATTTGTAACACCGTAAATAATAGGGGCTAATGATCTGTTAACTAATGACATTTGTGGATGAACCGTCATTTGGACATTTTCGACTTAGTCTGCAGAATAAGAAAACGTCAATCTGCAAAACTTTTTTAGAAAGTATTCAATCGTTCCAATCATGGTTAAGAGGGTAGACACGTCACATGACCCGGCCGATTTGGAAGGTCGGTATTACAGCAAGTTTTTCCTGCACAGAAATGGTAATACCGATAGATACGCGGCTGCCTGGTGAACACGAGAGGGAGCTGTTAGCTATTTCCATATTCTATTCTGAATGTGGAAAGAAATTCTCAGATTTTGCGTTGTACTGGTAAAAATTTAAACGGAAAGTCCGCTGGTAGTGCAAACGTAGAAAAATTTATTGTACATTTTAATTACTTGAAATGTGCTTATGCTACAATATGCTACGTTGGCAGTAAGGAACTATAAGTGAACAGAAAAAAATAGATGATGAGAGGATGTACCCAGAAAATGAAGTTTCTTAGCATTTTTTAATTAGCAAAACACTGAAGCAGAACCTGAAAGTTATATACATATTATAAGATAATTAAACGTCCTATGCAGAAAGAAGTTATTGAACAAACATTACACATAAAATTGTGTTGGTGCAATAGTGACTTTAGATTGCAATTGCTTACTCGATAGCTTTTCATATGCGCTAATGCATTGGCCGGTGCTACTGCGACGTTGTCATCGATTATACAGAAACAGAATTTGTTTATTTTACATCGTATCAATATGAAAGTGACACCTATGGATTCCTGGCATTCTCCCGATTAAATTGGCAGAAAATAATTTAAATCAGACTATTTTTAACGAAACGGGCTTTCAATTCTGCAAACAAATTTTTCACGTAATTTCCTCAATTATGGTCCGAATTATATCATTTATGGGTCCAATTTGATCGAGAAAACATAAAGAATCTATTGCCGTCACTTTCGCAAAAATCTGATTAGAAATTGCAGAACTTCATATTCGTCACTGCTTAGTGTGCAACATTGTATAGCCCCGTTGGTTTCGAGCGTGGAAGCCCACGAAACTGAACGAGACACATGCTAGACTCTAGCTAGAGAATCACCCTGTATAAATGCTAAGAAACGATAGTGTGAAGTGGCGTGCGTTTCAACTGCACATTGACAATATCGTAGATTCTAAGGCCTAGAATATTAGCTCCGTATTACGTGGTTCTTCAGCGGAGCATTGCATTATTGAATTCAAAAATAAATGAATTGTTCAATTAGTTAAAATAAATGAACTGTGCATGATTTTAATGGCGCCTAATTTAATTCCACTTCCAAACTGAATTACTAATTGTAATTAAAATACTTTTTGACGTGCAACATGAAGCTGCGCACGCAAATGGTTGGGCTTGGATTATAGGGAAAGACCTACCCACCCCACCGTTTTGCTTTCTCACTGCGAACGAGGACCTTCGGGCCCCAGTAGACCACCCGTTGACAGCCGAGAGCAATAAAACCGACGGGCCAGATAAAATGTTCATGTTTTTGGTAACTGTTGATGAAAGTATTACCAATGGAGTTTTAGGGTTTCTCGATTAAAATGATGACAAACATGGAGCAATTCGATCCATTTTTTAGTGAACGTAATGTGTGTCCTCAATCATGTATTCATAAAAAAAATAGACCGAATTGCTTCGCGTCTCGACTCATGTTTGTGGACAAAAATTCACCAATCCATCGGTGGTAACACTCTTATCAAGGTGTAATGAGAAATATGATAATTTGCATATTCAGCACTGGATGACTCAAGTCGCAGTCGACCAAGGGTCTCTCGCTGGTGCGCTATTTCACTCGCACTCGGTTTACGTCGTTCAGTCTCCTTGTCATGCGACTTGCTGAGTTTCGTGGGTTTCGACGCTCGAAATCAGCGGGGCTATACAATGTTGCACACTAAGCAGTGACGAATCTGAAGTTCTGCAATTTCTAATCAAATCCTTGCGAAAGTGACTGTAAGAATAAATGAAGGTCAATGAAATGCTAAGCCAATACTGATGGAATTATCATATATTCTTCACAGAATATAGCTTGGGCCCCAATCGTCTGTCCGTTTCAAAGGTTCAGTGGAGACTGCCCGTCTGTTCAAATCACGGGCCCAGTTGTTTATAGGAACAGTAGACAACCGGCGAGGGCGTCGCTATTTCGGGGTGGTCGCCGTAGCCGTGGCAGCGTAAGCAGATCCACGATGCCTTGACCAGGCTTCTCTGCTCAGCGCCGAATTATCGTACATGACGTCAATCGATTCCTTATGTTTTCTTGATCAAATTGGCCCCATAAATGATATAATTTGGACCATAATTAAAGAAATTACGTGAAAAATTTGTTTGCAGAATTGAAAGCCCGTTTCGTTAAAAATAGTCCGATTCAAATTATTTTCTGTCAATTTAATCGAGAGAATGACAGGAATCCATTTGTGTCGCTTTCATATTGATAAGATGAAAAATAAACAAATTCTGTTTCTATATAATCGATGACACATCACCGAGCAACGGCCATCTCGCGCGAACTCGGGCCACAAAGATTCTCGTCGATTATTCGAGCTTCTAAGGTCGTATTCAGATATATTGGCCAGTGAGTTTCGTAACGCGTATTCTCCCACCATACAGTTTGCCTTCCTCGGTGCTCCTTTTCTCAACGTTTTCTGACTCGCTCTTGTTCCATCTCGCTCTCGCCTTCGCAGAACAAGAGTGAGCCAGAAGTCGCGAGGATAGCGCCAAGCTTCTGGCGTGTATAGGCCAAACTGAGCTGTCATCGTAGAAATACACACATCAGAATAAGTGTAGCTTAGCTCCGAAAAAATTCAGGAGCTTTATTGGTGAGAACATTGATTCTATCTCGATAGCTTCATTTCGTATTGGTCTACACATAGCTTCGTCACGCACACAACTACTACGCTAACAATAAGAATAACTAACAGCCACACGGCTATGTTCAGACGGAGACGAGCAGCATTCCCGTTACACCACCATACACTTCGGTAGCCAAGGAACTCCAACTGACAAATCCACGATCGTCAGATGATGGTGGCTGATTTCTCCTCGATCAGTGTTCGTGAAAACGAATCAACCGGCCCATATATCTGAATACGTCCTTAGGATAAAGAAACAATGAAAGATGAACAATTATGCGAAGCCCAAGATGAAAGGCCTTCGAAAAAACAAAGGAAACTAATAAATACCCAAAGCTAAATAGAATTTTAGTTTTAGGGTACATACACCCTCCCCCAAACCCCGCGTCGATCGGCCACTGGGGCCATTTGGAAGTATATTATTTCATTTAAAGAATGTCCACCTCTGCATAGAACCGTAAAGAATTATAAAAAAAATCAAGGAGTCAACTGTTGACCGATTTGGAGAATATACAATAGTCGGAAGAATAATAATAAAAGCAATAATTGTAAATAATTGGTGTAACTTTCACATTCTGAAAATATGACATCAGTAAATCAATATTTCCAGTATTAGTAAAAAAGTTCCAATCTCTCTTTTTTTATTTTAAATAATGTAGCCATATAATTATGACATAAATTGACAGCGATTTCAAGCGATGTATGTGTTACAGTAAAAACGTTAATTTAGTAAATGTATACAGTTCCCAGCAATTCATGTATGCCTAAAATGCATATAACCTAACCTACAATCGTCCAAAAATACATACATTGACTGTATCGCGCTTTTACTGTGGCACATGTATCCAGCTAACGCTTCAGTTTTGCTATGATTCCACGTTGGCAGTCCTCCCGAGTAGGCGCCATCTCGTATCCACTAGCTGAACTAAATTTGTCACGTGACTTGCTCTGTATTATCGCCAATATGGCGGAACTCGTATTGGGGAATGCAGTCACGGGAATACAGTATTTGCCCTTATATGAGCAGATTTTGGGCTGGGTGAGGTTTCATTCGAAAGAGGAAGGTTGAGTACAGCGCGCTCAAGTCATCGTTTGAGTCACAAAATTCTTTTAGTGACCTAAAAGTACTTGGATTCTTGCGCGTGTATTTTGTCGACTTTTGCTCTACTTTATTAGATATCAACACAATCTCGTCGAACCATGACTTGAGCGCGCTGCACTGAACCTTCCTCTTTCGAATGAGACCTCGCCCAGCCCAAAATTCGCTCATATAAGGACGAATAATGTATTCTACAAAACCCATGTTTCGGGCCAGATTGTGTAGGTATACAGAGCGCTGCATTACCCGTGTCTACCCCCTTAAAATATGTCAAAACCTTAGAGTTAAACACTTAATCTACTCATTTGCATGTTCCTTCTATAGTTCCACGTCAGTTTTGCGATAATTTC
This sequence comes from Andrena camellia, assembly GCA_029448645.1. NCBI lineage: Eukaryota > Metazoa > Arthropoda > Insecta > Hymenoptera > Andrenidae > Andrena > Andrena camellia. The sequence continues at coordinate 26,869,481 of CM055679.1, forward strand.
GAGAACACAAAGTGTGACATGAAATTTTATGTTTCAATACCATGTTGCTAATTCGGAATATACCGAAGGTGAAGGTAATTTGGTAATTTGGAATATTCCAAAGCTTAGCGATGCTTTTGTTTCACGCGTAATGGCTACCGCCGCGTCGCACAGTAGACGAAAATCGAGAAAACCTGCCCAAAACATGAAGGCGACCTTTGATTTGTACAAAAATGAGTATCATAAGGTTTCCGCGGTCGCTGATTACGAATCTGAAGTCAAAATGGCAAAAAAAAATGACGCACCCAGTATGGCGGACGCGCATATCAGAAAAACATCAGATTTGTTCTAAGCTTGGTATCCTGGAGTTTTCGAGGTCACTGGTTACGAATTTGAGGTCAAAATTTACACAAAAAAAACAAAATGGCGGACCCAATATGGCGGACGCGCATATCAGAAAAACATCAGATTTAGTCTAAACTTGGTATCAACAGCCAACAGCCGTCGCGAGTGGTCAAAACGGGCTATCGGGCTGGACAAAACCCAAAATTGAAAGTGCTTAAAAAAACCTTTCACCACGATAAGTGCAAGGTAGATAGTAGATAAGAAGAATCAGAGATGTTCATGACCTTTGTTCATTTGTCCAATGTAAATAATGCCCCCCCCCCCCCCCGCAACTCGGATCCTGTGTTCATATGCGTGAGTCGACGATCGAAGTCTCATTACTCGTCAGTGTCTGTCGTTTGAGGCATTTATCAGTTGCAGTATTTATGGTATATATTCAATTTGTGATGGATTCCAACATGAACCGTAAACACAAGGATCCTAAAGCTTGAATACATTATTTGTTTGCCTAGAATAAAAAATAAACTACAAAAATTTAGTCTTTGTATTTTGACGACCTCTCAAAAAAAAAGTTCCGATTGGTTCCACTTTGGGGCTTCTTGGAACTTGTTCACACAAGTATAGAGAGTCTGAAAAAATTATTTCCAGTTGCTACTTTTTGCAACCTTGGAGCTGGGACATTTTTTAATAAGGTAATGTAGAAATGGAATTTCCGTGAATGCGGATCTAACAAGGAAACACAGCGTACCCGCACTCCCCGATTAGAACGCAACTTTGTGGGTTTATAGTGCGACTCAAGACAAGAACAACGGTATTATTCATTCGTGCCCTATCGCCTTTTAAGGGGGCAGTCTCAAGTTTGTTATGGTCCGAATCGATCGAAGCGTCCTCAGTACACAGACGGCCCGTAATGAAACTACTGCGGTCGATAAAAAGAATTTCTACAGAGGTGACATCTCCAGGTACTCTGAGTAGACGAATTTTTGACGCATAGTTGCCACATTTTCTGTTCTCTCCGTCTCTGCCGCGCTGTTGCCACAGCTCTTTCTATCGAGAAGTCTTGAAGGAATACGGCACGAGAGCTGCGTCTAGCGTCAGAGCCTCGCTGAACGTAAAGGAGGATAGCAATAATGATAGATAAAGAGGTCTGAGAATGAAAGAAGGAAAGATGGAAAGATACCAAACCTAACACAATTTGAACTGTCATTATTAACGATATTACACATAAAATTTATTTGCAAAATTGAAAGCCCGTTTCGTTCAAAGTAGTCCGATTTAAATTATTTCCTCGCTGAACATAGAAGAGGATAGCAATAATGAAAGATAGAGAGGTTGGGTAGTGAAGTTAGGAAACATGTCAATGAAACAATACTAATTTGCGATGTAATATTTTGTATAATCAATGTGCTATTTCATAGCATACAATTTGAATAGGGTACATCACCGAAGTGTAACACGCCGATCGTAATGAAATCTATAAATGCTATAGTTCTTTTAAAAACATATAACGCTTTCTTTCTTATCTAACTATACATCAAATGATCTTTTTTATCAACAAGAATTGTCTGTTGTTTAAACACAAATTTAATAACGTAATCATTTTTTTAAAACATCAATTTGGACAAAAGTATATTTCAATTTAATACTTTTGTACATGGTTTTCTTCGGAATTGTTATTCCACGATTGTAAAAATTTATCAATATAAACTAGAGATCAGTACTAACAATACGTATATTTTGGAATGTCTCATTAAAAGATTTTATTCAGCTACGATCCCCTGTTTGTTTGTATGTTTGATTCAAATCTGGAAACTCAATTTTAATCCACTTTCAACGATCCAATTGTCTTGAAAATTTGCAGGGGTGCGTAGCTTGGATGACAATACAAAATTATGGAAAAAACCTCCAAGGGGGTGAAAAAATTACCCAGTCACCAATAAATAATAACCCATAACCACAAATCCAATCGACTTAAAATCAACCACTCGCGTTCTTTACGAACTTTTAGCACTGTAGGGTTCAAGCAAACTGTTAAACTGCATACAGCAATAAAAGATATTTGTAAAGAAGTTTGAGCTGTGAAATGTAAATCCACGAAAACTAAAAACTTGAAAATAAAAAAATTTATAATAAACAATTTTATTAAAAATGCATTAAAAACTAAAAAATAATTATTTTCTTATACTACAATTTCGATGGTGTATTTTCACTTTAAATAAAATCGTGGAGCAGGATATCTCGCAATAAATTCATTTCGACACTTGATGCTGTACTAAATTGATTCATATTCTGTTAAGAAATATCCAGCTCCACGTTTTTATTTAAAGTTAAAAAAACACCATCGAAATTGTAGTACAATAATAGAATTATTTTTTAGTTGTTAGTGCCTTTTTGATAAAATCGTTGAATAGAACATTTTTTTATATACTTATTTGTCTCTAATCAAGTTACAGTCATCACAATAAATCAATCCAACTTAATTGGAGAATTGAAATACGACATGCAAGCTTTCGCCCCCTTGAAATGGACAATCACAGATAAAAAAGTGTATATTTTTTCAAGAATACAGTTATCTTCTCTCATTCTGTGTAATTCCTCTTCTCCATTGGCAATCTTCCTACAAATTTTCCCAGGTCGCTCATAACGAAAGATGACGTAGACAGTGTGGATCTGTAACACATTATGAAATACGTTAGGAAATAGGGTTGTTTTATAAACGTACAAAATTGTACTGTAGATTTATAAGCTGTTCAACTTCACCTGAAATATGGTAATTATTATTCCATTTGTCCTGGCATTACTGTTCCATTCACCATGTTTGCAGTAATTTAGTAAAAAGTCCGCCTGTAACAAATGATCGCAGACATTTCGGTAAGTTTTGTATAAAAATAAAAATTTGTTTCAATAATTCGTCGAACATCATGCATACCTGCGTCGCCCGTACATATGTATCAGCCGGGCGCACTTTGACCGAACCGGATTCCATCTGTCTGCTCCTGTGAACTTAGAAATGTCTGAAAAAATTAAAGGGTGAATTGAATTTATTATTTCCTTCGTCACTTTCTTAGGAAAGTGACGGCGGCGTCGATCGACTCGCGTGATCGTATGATCCGCGAGTAAAAGTGCCATTGCTGGCACTTGTGACCACTGACAGAGTCAGTGAAACCGCCCTTTACAGCGCGGTGCGACGCCGGACCGTTACAATAGTTTCACTATTTTCGGAAGGAGACCTTTTTCGCTTTTCAAGTTTTTCGGTTTTTCTTTCGCTCTCTCCGCTAATATAAATTGTGGCTCCCGAATAGGCATGCACCTATTGTGCCGACTATCTATTAATTCGGGTAGCATGCATTCTAAATAAAATTGAACCAGTATTGGCTCCATTTCTCTTTTCCAAAACGCATCATCTCTCTCTACTTTTATCGATTTCAGCCCCTTCGGGGTCCAAACGCAAAATATACAGTACTTTCTGTCAGTAATATGTAACTGACCTTGTACTTGATAATAATAGTGATGCGTTTTGCTCATTGAAATACCTGTTTCTTTACGTGTGAACATGCGCTGGACAGCGCGTACTTTTTCCATAGCTTCTTCCGGCGTAAAGTTCTCCGCTGATTTGGGGCATTTGATTTCCACAATACCCTCTTGATCGATGATTCCATCCGGTGAAGCTCCTAAGAAGGGGATGCAGCTGTCGATGAAGATTCCACATTCTGCAATATCTGTATATTGCTTCTTCAATTCTTCGCGAGCATTTTTCTCGCATTCTTTCCCGTATTCCACCGCGGGTGCAGTAATTATCCTCGGATACAGAAATGACTTCACTGCATTTGCGCATAGCGTGTCAGGTCGACGACGGCACACTTGTCCAAAATTGAATGCTGTCAACAATTTGGACTTGTACTGCAACCACCTGCGGTTCTTTGCTTGTCCGATGGTTTCCTTTTCAATAGCATGTCTTTTCTTTTGCCAATCACTGAGCATTTTCACATGCTTTTTCCGCTCCAGTTCTTACATTTCGGATGGCATGTCTGGCTTCTGTGCATTTTGTCCATAATCAGAACCTTTTTGCGAGGGTAATTGCTTGCGTACATATCGCGCAGCCTTCGTTTCCTTCTGTTTTGCAGCTCTCTTTTCCTTTTCTTTCTTCTTCTTTTCTTCCATTTGGCGCACGACCTCGGGGTTTTTTTTCTTCACTATCGCATTCAATCGCGAGTGCACTTGGTTAGTGTTGTACTCCACGACAGCAACAGCACATCTTCCTGTATACGATCCTCTCTCGGCGAAATTTAATCTTTTTCCGCCGATGTACTTGGCAATTATTACGTTCAAACTTTCCACGACGTTATTATTGGTGTTATAATGTAAGCTCTCCGCATGACCTAACAGTGAACGAAATATTTCTTTTACATCCTGGTACACTCCAATTTTCATCAATTCTGGAAAGATGTTTCTTTCATTCTCTTTATTCTTCCCATCGCAGAAATATTCTAGTTGTGCACACTCTTTGTGTTCACCAAACACGTGGCTCGGAACATTCTGTATGTTGTCATACAAATTCTTCGTTTCCTCTTCGATTGATACATTCTGATTGTATCTAAACTTTGCGGCTTTTACGATGTCCGTGCGCATCCGGCGAATGCTACTTTCCACAGCTTGTCTCAATGGTCCAGGTGTGGTCTTCTTCACAATCGCTTTCATTTTTGTGCAGAAGTTTCGCAACAAATGATTCGTGCATTCAATTTTTTTTACGCGAATCTGTCTCTTATATGGGTCAGCATCAATAATCTTATACACGCTGCTGTCCCCATCAGCAATCAGAGTAGAATAAACGAGCCCACGTTTTCTACGCTAGTATTGAATCCTTCTACTATAGCACCGCTTTCCATAGCAGTCGATGCTCGAGATGTGTTCCAGTTTTTGAAGCATGTGTGCTTTCGGGGTTCTTTCTTGTTTTTCGCAGCAATCCGACAAATTCTGCAAACTTTATTTCGAACGCCGTAAAATAAAACTTTTTTTGTGTGATAGCCAACTATCACGCCGACTCCAGACGCAGAATCGTAACATCCACTGCGGTAGCATCTCTTCATCTAGCTTCCGTCGGCCACAACGGAGATGTGAGGGATTCCTGATCCGGGAAGAACGTCGCCTCTTTCAATCGCCAAACGTTTTTCTTCTTCAGCCGCTGCTAGCATCTCTTCTTCTGCAGCGGCAATTGCGGACTCGATGAATTCATCTTGATTCTTCACGAAGTCTCTCTTCGACATGCAACGTATGTTCACTCCTGCAAAAGTGTGTTCCAATTGGGCATAGCTGCCTCCACATAAAATTGTTGCATTAACGGCGCCCTGATTCCTATCCACTTCTTCAGCTTCGTCCGATTGATTGTGGATTTCAGCTTTGTAATGGCATAAAGTGCATATTACGCTGAAGATGCTCTTGAAGCCACACCGTTTCACACCAGTTATTCGTAGGTGTTCAATGCCACAGTCTTCCGTATGTTTTGCATGCTTACCTATTTTTTGCAATTGAGCAAGCACATTTGGAAAATTCATTATATCGTTGCTATTTAGGAGACGCGATTGTTCTTGCGGCTCGTTCGTCGCAACTTTTTCTATAACGAAGTTTTCTTCCTCGTTACATTCTATATCAAATTCTTCAAGCGCCTCTTCAGTTTCTCCCGAACTGGCCGTATCAGTATCTTCATCATATGGCAAGTTCATTATCTTTTGATGTATATGATTTCGTCCATCGGATGTTGATGGTTCCTCTACTATACGTTCCCCGGCCACTTTTTCTGGATGTTGTCCTACGGCAGTGTCGTCTGCCGTTTTTGCGCTTTCTTGTTTCTTCTTCTGAAGGGCTAAGCACATTCTCTTTACGCGATTTACTTTCCGTTTCGAAAATCTCCTTGCGGACGTACGTAATTTTCGCGGACGAAACGGAGAATTATTGTCCATATCATCTTGCACGTCCTGCATATTCACACTTCGAGTGTCACTCATTTTACACTAAACCAACAAACACAACACAAACACAATACAACACAACGCAACACAACTCAAAATCCTTCTACCCGTTACAAAAAGAAATGTAAACGCGAACCGTGAACACGAAACGTGACTCCGAGGATTCGTCTGTGGTGCGTTCTGAAACAAATGACGCTTTACAATCCAGGCAACGCCACAGTCAGTCAAGAATCTGCGAACTCCATCTATCGCTTATGGAGGGAGAAACACCTACAGGAGCGGTGGTTGTGCGTGCGCGAACTGCGCCTGCATCAGTCACGCACACGAAACCACCGCTCCTGTAGGTGTTTCCCCCTCCAGCAGCGCTAGCTGGAGCCCGTCGATCCTTGCCAGTCAGTCAGTTGCAAGCAAGACGACCCGATCGGCAAAAGTTATTGGAAAAGTGAAACGCAGAATTCGAAATATGTAAGTATTATATTGTATATTATTATACAGAGTGACTCTCTGGCTAGAGTATTCAAAGGCGATACCACCAATAAGCCGTGCCTCGCTGAGTTTCGTGAATTTCGATGCTCGTGACGAGATTCACTACGACCTATTAAAAAATTCTTTATTCTTCATCGAATCGATGTGGCAGTGATACAAATGAATTCCTGGTGTTCTCCCGATTAAAATCATGTCACGTAAATCGGACTATTTTTAACGAAATTAGCGTGGGGCCATTTTCATCGGCACGACATCGATTGACGCCATTTTCGTAAAGATCTAATGAGAAGTGCAGAACGTGGAATTCGGCACTTCCACGAATCTCAGCGAAACGCGGCTTATTGGCGGCATTGTAGACCGAGAGCTGGCTACATAGGGGTCAACGTGACTCGATGCAGTCACAGTTCTTATTGTTGGATTAGTGTTGCCGAATACGAAATCGCCGGTCTGCCGCGTCAGTCCGGGGAACTAACGCGGGGGTGGACGGTCAAACGGGTAAAACTTCTAGCGTAATGACGTCATTCTTGCAGTTCTGAAATTTCATATACTTATTGTTTACGCATTTAATGAACGATATGCAAAATGGCAGACCACCAAGTGGGGGATAAGACCCTGGCAGACGTCGATGAAAAGCGCGATACGTGGGTTGCGCGTTAGTGCAAGGGAGAAGTATACATCTGTTTCTCCTTTGCACTAGTGGGACCGCCGCCGGCCGCATATTGGAACGGCAGCTGTATGGCTACCGGAACGGCCCTAAAGGCTGCCGTACAGCTGCCGTTCCAATATGCGGCCGGCGGCGGTCCCACTAGTGCAAAGGAGAAACAGATGTATACTTCTCCCTTGCACTAGCGCGCAACCCACGTATCGCGCTTTTCATCGACGTCTGCCAGGGTCTTATCCCCCACTTGGTGGTCTGCCATTTTGCATATCGTTCATTAAATGCGTAAACAATAAGTATATGAAATTTCAGAACTGCAAGAATGACGTTATTACGCTAGAAATTTTACCCGTTTGACCGTCCACCCCCGCGTTAGTTTCCCGGACTGACGCGGCAGACCGGCGAGTTCGTATTCGGCAACACTAATCCAACAATAAGAACTGTGACTGCATCGAGTCACGTTGACCCCTATATAACCACCTCTTAGACTATTGTCTTTGAGGACTCTAGCGAGAGAATCACGCTGTAAAATCTTACTATTTGCCATAAAATAATACATTCATCATTTCATTTCCAGATGAAAGATACTGTCCCGTCCGCCGTATCGGCGGAAAATGAGGAGTGAAAGAGAAAGGAGGGGGCGGAAGAGAAAGAAAGAGAGAAGGAGGAGAAGAAGGAAGAGAAGGAGAACAAGTTAAAAAAAGATATAGCCAAAGTAAGTTATGTTGAATGTGTGACAATACTGTATTATTATTGAAAGTGGTATAGATTCGATCTGTAGCTAAAAAATCGTTTATTTTCTTTAACATTTTTACTGATTATTATTCGGTAATAAAATTACCCAAGTTTATAATTTTAAAAACATTACCCGATTTGATTTACGGATGCGAATATTTTTAAGTTGATTCAAAAGCATACCCTGTAATATCCCAATGTATGAATAAATGGACTTATACCACTTTAAGAAATAACGGCTCATATGTAGGCGTAGAACTAGAAACTGTAATTTTTATGGTACTGTTTCAGTTGAAGAAGGAGCTAAAACGCCTGAAATATACTCAATGGCGCCGAGGAGGGCGGCGTGGAGGGCGCCGTGGAAGAGGCCGTGGGGGGGCACCCAATATAATATAATAAATAATTTTTAATTTTTTTTATTAAAAAATAAATTTTATGGCATAAAACCATAATATGATTGTTCAATGATTGTCCATTTTGTGTGTTTTAATGGAATGTAAAACTTTCACATTTCCTATCGTATCGGCATGAACGTTTCAGTAACATACTGCTGAGATTTTCCAGATGAAAATGAATTTAAACGGTATAAATCGGATTATTTTTAGCATTTTTAGATTAGATTGTTACATTTATATTTAATTATCTAGTACAGTTCTAGAAATAATCCAATTTATACCGTATTTGAATTCATTTTAATGTGGAAAATCTCAGCAGTATGTTACTGAATACTGAGAACGTGACGTTTTACATTTTATCAACATTGTATACCCCTCCAACCGAGGGGCCCCTCTAATTCTCAGTGTTCGTTTCTCGCTTCTTTCTGGACGAAGGGGGGAGCGAGATGGAACGCCTTGCCTGCGCGACGGCCGCGAACGCAAAGAATGGAGTGTCAGGCGTCCGAAAGACGGAGCGAGACAAAACATCATCCCGTCGTCTATCTCGTACTGCCCTCGCTCGCTTTCAGTGCCTCTCGCTCGCTCTCGCCTTCGCCGGACAAGAGTGAGACAGAATTGATGGGAATAGCGAAAAGTCCACATCGTGCACACCTAACCGAGCCCGTAATGAGACAATACTGTAGTATCTTTTATTTGAGTTTATCCAGATATTATCTTTGCCCATTTCTGTTCTCCAACCGCTTCGCCGTGATTCATTCAAGCTTCCTTGATGGCAAAATAGTGATATGGGAAATGCGACAACAGCGCGATTCGACCCTCCATACGTCTCGGCAACTATGTCTTTCCTCCATTTATCGGCTAGTTTGATTTTCCACCGGTTCTGATGGTACATGGCGCGAATATACCATCAACGCCGGTGACGGAGAATCCTGGAAGCTTCATTCTGTCATTTCTCGAGTCTGTCTCAGTACAGGAGTCATAGATTCATTATTATTTCAACGTACGGTGGTTATTAGCGCTCAAACGCACCAGACCACCCTGCACGGATGTCTACTGGAGGTAACTATACCCGCAAAAACTTCCTTCTTGCCGATTCCAGGGCGAAAGTTGTAATTTACGGTTTATTTACTACATCGCGTATACGCAGGGCCGACGGAACCAGTATGCAAATTATGCGCTGCATAAGGGCGCCAGTCGAATGGGACGCTAAAAAACTATATCGCACGCTTAATAATAAAGGAATCCAACCCCCACATAAACGAAATGTACACCCCGTAAAGACAAATCATATTAAATAGAAAACAGGTGCAAAAATTGGGGAGCACCAAAAATTTTCTTGCATGAGGCCGCCAACTAATCTCGCGTCGGCCTTGCGTAAACGTCACGCTGGTGCTACGTGCTGCGGTACACCACTAGCGCCACCAACGGAGAAGCCTTGAAGCCTCATTCTGTTAAGTTTTCGATTCATAAATTCATTAATATTTCAACGTACGGTGGTTATTAGCGTTCGAACGCATCAGACCACCCTGCACGGATGTCTACTGAAGGCAACTGTACCCGCAAAAACTTCCTTCTGGCCGATTCCAGGGAGAAAGTTGTAATTTACGGTTTGTTTACTACACGCGTATACGTACACGCTTTTCCTAGCTTGTGTGAGCGTACGCACACATTCAAGGCCTGTGAGTCGTCAGCCTTAAGCGTGTGAAAACTACGCTCAAAGTCAAATGGGCACTCCCACTTTTTCGCGTATAACTCTTAAAGTACAACAGACAGAAAAACATGTTTCAAACAAAAGTTTAATGGTGCAATAAGCGCTGCAAACTTGCGTCAACAACTTTTCGAAAAGAGTTTGAAAAAAAAACTTTTTATAAAAAAAACCAATCCCACGTTTCTATATTCGATTTTCATCAAATATACGTATATTAAGTCGAACTACTTCATTCGGTTCCATACATGAAGCGGAATTTAGATTTTAGCTGCTGACACCGAGTTTAGATCAAATCTGATGTTTTTCTGAAATGCCCGTCCACCTTATTGGGTCCGCCATTTTGTTTTTTGCAATTGTGACCTCAAATTCGTAATCAGCAATCTCGAAAACTCCAGGATACCAAGTTTAGATCAAATCTAATGTTTTTCTGATATACGCGTCTGCCATATTGGGTTCGCCATTTTGTTTTTTGCAATTTTGACTTCAGATTCGTAATCAGCGACCTCGAAAACCTTAATATATCCATTTTTGTACAAATCAAGGGTCACCTTCATGTTTTGAGCAGGTTTTCTCGATTTTCGACTACAGAGCGTCGGTTTGCGCCAGCGCTGTCCATTTATATTTACCTAAGATTATTCTTATAATGTGATTTTTGAGCCTGATTAGATCATAAAAAAAATAGTTTCACTATCTACATGTTTATTTTTATGTTTATAAAGTGAAGGTAAATTGGAATACCGGTATTCCAAATTACCTGCACCTTTACGAAATCGACACTTCCTGTCATTTTTCATTTAGGCCAAAGTTTCGGTTACTTTTTGTTTTTTATTATTACTGAGGGTTTGAAATATAAAAGTTTATTAGTTTCTCTATGATATTATGCAGTTTTATTTGTTCCCATCCTCCGCCGTAATTTTTTATTCGTTTTAAACAAACTGGTATTCCAAATATACTACACTTCCTCTAGTATAAAATACTTAAACATAAGAACAGAATGATGATAATACTATTATAATGTGAAAGTTGTTTGTCGATGTAGTGTGAGTAAATTGGAAATAAATAATTAAAGGAATTTCCTTCTTTACCACGGATATCTTGGCGTCCGCAATTTCTAACAAATATACAGTTCACCGAATGTACCTACACATTAACTCACTTTTGGATTTTAAACTTCCAAAGCACTGTGTATTTCATGATAAACCGCTTAACTGCGCGAAAGCCCGTACAAAAAGGACAAGGTGTGAAGAATGTAAAGTATTACAGAGATGTGGTTTTGAAGAGATGGTGGTAGCACATGGTTTAACTAAAATATGTGGCGTGATACTTGACTACATATTCAAAAGTGACTTCTGCATCATGTGTATAGGAGCAATACAATTTAGAATTTAGACAGAAATTAAATCCATCAGTGTCACACAGACTGCTCAGTAATTACTACAGAACATTAAATATATGTAGATTTGTACAATCTGAATTTATAAAACCAGCAATAACGTCGATATTGTGTAACGTACAGTGTGCTTACCGCTGGCACAATGGAACTAAATAGATAATGGGAACATTCAGGCGCGATGTAACGATACGTCGAACATAAATTTCACGAAATAATACGTAATTATTACATGAGTATGTACAATAATGTGAAGCAACTTTGTCGAGTGGAAAATACTTCAACTTGTGTATGTATGTATATTGTATATATTGTTACTAATAAGTATGATACAGAAAATAAATAACGTGATAATAAATTATTAAACAAAGAGGTACTATCATATGCAGTAGTAACAAAATGTTTAATATTAAAAGCAAATATTAAATTAATTTTAACAAGAGATTTAGTTTTTTTTTACTAATCAACCATATGTAATATTTAGACTGAGTCCTGAAATTTTTCTTGGGAATTCTACAAATTTAGAAAATTATGTACGTTTGAAGAACGCCAAGTAACTTCAAACACATTTTTCTCGGAACTACATTTTCCAACTCCTTGGTGCAAACAACTAAAAAATCTGATGATACCTTTATTAGTTTTCCTTTGGTGTTGTACGGGAGAGGAATTTTTAAAGTCAAAGACGTTTTTTCTTTAGATCGCTGCCATTTTGTTAGTTATGTAATTTTTTAGTTTTCGTGTTTCAGGCTATTCAGGACACATTGTACAGTAAAATAAGCTTTTGTTCTCTCAGCTAGCATGTTTCAGTACAAAGGTTTCCATCACACTGCAGTTGCACGAAATGTTTATACAATCCACTTGGCCTCCGTGTATGTATTGCAGTAAATATACCACACATATACAAAACTAAAATATTTATTGTAGTATAAGTACTAGAGCTCTTACTACCCGCCCGCCCGGGTACTCGAGTACCCGGTGAGACCCCGGGTAGAAAAAAATTACCCGGGTACCCGGGTAGACAAAAATTACCCGGCTACCCGGGTATCCATGAGATACCCGAGTAGATGAGATGTGATGAGATAGTGGAGAATTTAGATTTGACAGCCGATCGTTTCTCGATTTTCGATCATTTTCGGCTAACCTCAGTAATGAACGGAATAAACTTCAAGCAATTAAATGTGGTATTGTTCGCAGAACACATTCTGTATCAGAATGTGAAAATTGCGAACTGTCAACGTCCTTTGCACTTACAATAGGGTAGTTCGCCCTATTGCAGTGTCTGCCCCTATTAGTGTGTCTTTATATTTAAATAAGCCATACTGTTACTGTAGAAGCCCGAATCTGACGTAACATTTATCACTCAATGTTGTTAAAAGCCCGATATAACGTTTCCCACTGGGGAGTATGATACACCATTGGAAAGAAAATATAGATTAAAATATGTAGACCTGGCATTGATGCACTCTTATCTAATCACAACCAACTCCCTCAGTCAATGCAAAGTAAAACTCGGAAAATCCTAGGAAAATGTACTGGTTTTGGGTTTTCGTTCACATTATTTGTCGGAGTTTGTTGCGGCCAGATCTGTTTAGCGGGCCTTCCGCCGTCTTTAGTGAGATTTACGATAAAAAAATTTATTTCAGAAATAAATAAAACAGCACGTTTATTAGTTTGAAATGAGGATTCCAATTTTTTATATTCGATTGTTAAATACATTAAATACATTTGTTTGATCAACAAATCTCATTCTTATGGTTCATATTTACAAATATTTAATCTCATTGTTTTACATACAATTCCTATCCTCTACTAGGGCGCATACTCCAGGTATCGAGAGAAAAAATTATACAATTTGCACACAGTTCATGAAAGATCGTCTTTCGGGGGAGAATTTAGCCATCATATAATAGAGAATGGAATATTAGCAGTAGAGTAAACGCCATGGTCCATGACAATGGATCTAATGTATGTATGGCTGTAAGTCTGTTTGATAATGTGCGATACAGCATTTCTTATGCTGCACATAATGTATAATTGAGTGAGAAAGAAGGTTTCGATAAAGTTGACAATTTCAAACAAGTGGTAAGAAAAGGCAGTAAGATTGTGCAGTATTTTAACTCTTAATTTATTTGTCCTTCTTTTTCGGTTCTTAGCGGCTGTCCATATCCCCCGATTGTCGCGATTGGTTTCGTTCGCGTCTACGTCACGGGCGAACCGTGTTGGAGAGGATAGGTTTACGCGAGGGAACGATTTCCCTTGCCCCTGTGACATTTCAGCTTGTGGGTAGTCTCCTTTCTTCTCATCGGGCAATAGTACAAAATTTTGTGTTGCCTTAAACTTTGAAAGGTCAGAATATCATTGGTTAATAATGAGTGATATTATTACTTTGTTAAAACTTTTACAAGTAGCAACTACTGCATTATGCTCCGAAAATACTATAACTATTTCTTTTGTACTGCCTATTATCCATGGCATTGTTAATATTAATAACTATTTGACAGGTAATAATACGGGCAGAGCTGAGACTCAGCAATTTAAAAATGTTTTAGTAACGTCCTTTGTGAATAGATTTAATTTACATTCACATGTTGAAACTATACATCGTTTTACTTCGTTTCTCGATTTAAGAAGCAAACAGATGTCGTTTGAAATCAATTATATGAAAAAGATTATTACAATTTCCATTGGTAATATAATAGAAAACATTCCATAAACGAAACTATAGAAATTGATAATTCTACGCCAAGTGCACTAATGAGATTTTATATTCAAAATTTCACAATCTAACAACGATATCAGTTCCGAACTGCAAATGTATTTATAAAAGGCACAAATAAACCATAATTTATGTTCATTAGTAGAGAACAACGCGTGGAAGCAAATACCCTAGACATTCAGAAATGGCTAAGATATTTAAAATGTATATCTACTTGCGACTTCTGTCAGTTCTAAACGAGTATTTTCAACAGTTGGAAATAATGTTAGCACAAAGTGTAGCACCCTACTACCTGAGAATGTTGATTTGTTGGTATTTCTTACATCTCTACACGTTTCTATTTTGATGTAAAAATACTAATAAGTCTACATTTTCAGGTAGTAAACCTGTGCGTTTTGTCGTAACAATATTTCCAGCAGAAGAAAATGTGCGCTCCGAACTGGCAGACGTAGCCGGAATACTTAAATATATTTTTGCCAATTCTGCCAGTCTTTTATATTTGTCCGCATGAGTCTTCCACCACGGCAATGGGTCTGAATTATGATCTATTTGTGGTTCTAATAAATACATATCAATTTCTGAATCACTATTGTTAGAATTTTATTTTTTTTTATATATAAAATCCAAAACACTTGGAATTGTTTTACCATTATCAGTATTATTTTCATTTATTGACAAATTTCTAATCCTATTCCGAATAGAATTTATAATTATATTTTTTATTTCAATGTTTTCAAATGTCAAATCCTTGCTTCTAGGGTCGAGAAAACAAGCAATTTGATGGGCACTCTCACTATATGAATGTATATCGAACCTACGAGCCAAGGATGTTCTTAAAATATTCTTAAATTCCTTAGCTTCTACAGTGTCCATATTAATGTCGTTTAAATGATTATTAATTAAGCCATGAATGATTGGCAGAACTAAGGAAATGGTTTCCTTAGTTTCGGAACATAATACTTCGGTCGCTAAATTGAATGGTTCTAAAATTTCGATAACTTCACCCAGAACTTACCAATCAGATAATGCCATATCAAGCTTCAAGGCTACGTTTAATTTTGTTATTTTTCTATTACTTGAAACAGCATGAATTGCTTCCCGATTACGTACAAGGCGGTCACACATACTGTATGTTGAATTCCACCGGGATGGGCAGGATTGAATTAACTTGAGTTCAGGTAATTTGTGTTGCTTCTGAGCGTCTTGCAATGCAGAAGTCGCCAAATTTGAATGATGAAAATGTTGCACTATTTTACTGCCTTTCGTTATCATATTTGAAAATTTTTCAACTGTATCAAGGGCGTCTTTTATAGCTAACTGTAAAGTATGTGCAGCACACGAAACGATGTATTTTAAATTATCTAATAAATTTGCTGATGCATGCATGTTACTTGCATTATCATGCACTACAGCAATTAATTTCTCTGTTATCTTCCACTCTTCCTGCATGGCTATTGTGACAGCTGTGATGTTTTCTGCCGTATGTCTTCCCTCTATATCCTGGGTGCAAAGTGTATAACTTTTCATCTCCCAATCGCCTGTAATGAAATGCGCTGTTAATGAAAGATAGGAGTCCTGCTTACGCGACGACCATCCATCGATGGTCACCGATACCGATGACGCGTCTTCAATTTGTTTTTCAATTTTCTCTCTCTTTTCCTTATATTCAAGTTGCATTCGCTTTAAAATTGTGGTCGGGCAAGGACATTCATATTGCAGTTCAACCACTGCCATGAATTTTGCAAATCCGGCGCTGTCCACAAATGAGATTGGCAACATGTTTGTACTTATCATACGCGCCAGTGCCTGTGTTATGTCTTTTTGGCGTTTAGCCGAAAAAGGTCCTTTTCGAAATACCTTGCTGGGTGTAGGCTCACAATGAGCAACAACACTATCCTCGTTGCTACCTTCGCCTCTCACGCATTCAAGTGCTGGTTCATTAGCTGATGCACCAGGGCACCCTTCAATGTGCTTCGAACGCAAATGTCATGCACTGGCCGATGTTGAGCCACCATATGACAATTGCACACGACACAGGTCACAAATTATATGACTTTTGTCGTCGGATAAGGTAACAAAACTCCATACCCATCTTTTGCGTTGAGCGGGTTGAGCCATGTTCTTTGATTATAGTCTGTAAATAATTGCCAATACTTTTTAACTGAAAAACTAATTACTCTATATAAAATACACAATTAACAAGATACAAACCAGAAATACGATTACACCACTGCAAATAGTACAAATACAATTAGTTTATTATTAAATTTAACAATAATTCCTGTTCACTGACCAACTAAATTAACTTAATTAACTAATATTTATTATATATAGTAACTAATAACACAATTAACGAGAATAATATAAGTTATAAATAAACATACAACAAAACAAACAAAAGGAACAATGTAACTTAATTGGAACTTAGAACACGGAATTGAAATTAAACTTTAATAATGACAAAACTATTGTAACCAAATATAAGTACTAATTATGCGCTTTGGACTCCGTACACTTTGGTTTGCGGATGCAGAATGGACGCTTTACAAAACCGATTGCGTAAAACATGTTTTGTTAATTCCACAATGTCCTTAGATACTACGAGCCAATTAGAGATTTATTAATATTAATATATAAATTCCCATTCGTCGATACATTTCCTCTCGATAAGTGTTTAACTTCTCGGCACAGAAAAGAGTTCTTAAAACAATTCTTTTATTAATGAATCTCGGATTGCCTCTTATTAATCTTTGTATCCAGTATCCACTATCTAACTAAGGACATTTTGTAATTAACAAAATATATTTTAAACATTTAAACGATCGATTTGGTAAAGCGTTCATTCCGCTGCCGCAAACCAAAGTGTACGGGCGTGTTATCGAAATCTACGAAATCGCATACATTACATAGTACATACTCATATCTGGAAATAGTTTTGTTCAAAATTAAAGTTTAATTTTAATTCCGTGTTCCAAGCTTCCAATTATTGTTGTACGTTTATTTATATTATTCTCGTTAATTCCCTAGTAGCATTTATTTGCTGGGAGTTTGTTGGGCCAATGACGTGTTATCCGTTGGCCAACTGTTGAAGTGTCGCGCTATTTTTAAATGGGCCAGCGATTGTAACCAACGCAGGCCCAACTGAAGGTTTCTTTTCATAGGCCCAACTGAAGGTTTTTTTCTATAAGCCCAACAGTTACTTTCCAAAAGACGTCTTACAAACGTCCAGAAGGCGTCTTGAAGAACTTCAAAAGACATCTTAAACACGTCTTTTTCAGGCCTGGTTTAGGAAAAAAAAACTCGCGGTGAAGAGAATCGAACCCAAACTTTCAGCTTACGAAGCAACCGCTGTTCGCACTTACCCAACACATTTCCTTGTAAACACTTGTTTCGTGTACATACTGTAAATAGTTTTATTATCTAGCTGTAAGATTTTAATCACCGTGTCTCCATCTAGCGTGTCATGCGATGCTCATGTGCTTCTCTCTCCCCACTCTTAACCGATCGTCACGGTTCTTCGCGAGAACCGCGCTCTCGTTAGTCGGTTCAAAAGTCACCTGCGTGACACTCGTAATTATTGTACTGCTCCATCAAAGCGAGAGAGAGAGAGAGACGCAGAGAAACGTGAAAACGAACTCGTTACTACATTTCAAACACTTCTTGGGTTTTCACCATCATCTTGTGATAAGTTTATTAATCCGCCATTATACTACAACTGGAGACTCTCTTTTTAAACTGAACTCCAAATTACAACTACTTAATCTTACTTACGCCTACTTAATCCTAGTTAATCCTAAAAATCCTAAGTCTACCTTATACCTACTTAAATCTAAATAAGCTAAGGAATTAATCTCGAATTCTGGAATCAAACATTATGGTCCTTCGAGCCGGAGGTGTGGTGAGTTAAAATTCACTCTTCTTGGACAAAAGACTCTGGTGATTAATTAGCGTCAACGCGGCATCAAACGGGCTGGAACAAACTCGAGGTCATTCTAAAGAGTAAACAGTGCCGGTTGGGACAGTTTTTCTTCGACCTAACGATCTTGACTTTGAAACACCATGGATACCTACATCTCAGAACAGAAATACTTGTATAAACGGATTTCAAGGTTAACTGAGAATATGAAGAAGCTAGGCGCGAGTAAAATAACAAAGGGCGTAATAATCGCTCGGTTGGAGCTTTTGGAAAATTACTGGGCTACGTTTTTCCAAAACAACTCCAAAATGTGCGCTCTTTTCAAGGAAGAACACGCGGAGAAACCCTATTTCAAGGAGGATCAAATGGACTTGTGCGAAGAAGCCTACTTGCAGCAGAAAGCTAACCTGTTGGATCTTCAAGGCGATCTTCCTGAGCCAATGGAAGATTCAGTACAAACCGGAACCGACTCACATAGCAGGACCTTGCCAAAGATCGCGCTACCTTCATTCGCTGGGGATTATCAGAGCTGGCCAAGTTTTCGGGATCTATTTCGCTCTCTGGTAATGAAAAACTCGTCTCTTACGGACGTGGATAAACTTCATTACTTAAAAACTAGCTTAACTGGAGAGGCCGCTCGACTAATTCAAAGCGTCACGGTCACCGCGGACAACTTCAAGCGAGCGTGGGCGGCTGTACTGGAACAATATGACGTCCCACGTCTCCTCATTCACGCACATGTGAAGACTCTTCTGTCGTTGCCGTCGATGACGACAGAATCCGCTCAGCAACTCAAGGATTTGCTGCATGGAACCCGAGATGCCGTAGAAGCTTTAGCCACGCTGAAGCTCCCTGTAGACCACTGGAGCGCCTTCTTGGTGGTGCTTACGGCTGAACGATTGGACCCGACAACGAGGATGGCCTGGGAGACGTCCATTGGAGCAACGCTGGAGCATCCAACTTTCGAGCAGATGAAAACATTCCTCAGCTCTCAGGTGAGAGCTCTCGTGGCGTCCGGAGGCAGCCCCTACGGATCAGCTGACCAAAATCGAGCTGAGTCATCTGGCCATCAAGGAGGTGGCCGAAAACAGCCTGCAGCTTCCAGCGGAGCCCAGCGTCGGCCCAAGACGCACTGTATAACCAAGAGCGCCAACGGGACTCTAAAGTGTGCTCTGTGTCAAGGCGATCATTTTATACTTTACTGTCCGAGGTACAAGGCCATGACCCCCCTGGAGAGAAAGAATCGGGTAATAGAAAAGCATTTATGCTTTAACTGTTTGGCCGCGCATTCCTCTCGTGAATGTAAATCTAATAAGCGCTGCCAACTTTGCCTGGGTAAGCATCATACCACTATTCACATTCCAATCGAACAACCTTCCTCTTCTGGAACAGTTTCGCAGGTAACTGAGCAGCCCGCACTGTCTGAAAAGAGCACTTCTCTGTCGCCGAGCTCGACCACTGCAACGACTCATTGCGCACAGGTGCAACCGCCTGGCGCTTCTGTACTTCTCGCTACTGCACTGGTCAGGGTGGCGTCCAATACTGGGGAGGAGGTGACTGTTCGAGCGTTGATCGATCCTTGTTCCGAGGTGTCCTTGGTCGGTGAGAGTATCGCTCAGTTATTAAGACTCCCAAGGTCACCCACTGAAATTCCAGTTATAGGAGTCGCTAAAAATAAAACATACTCGAGGGGTTCGGTCAATATAAGAATCTCACATCGTTATCGCGATTCGGTCAAAATCTTGACACAAGCCCTGGTGCTTCCACGGCTCTCCGCTTATCGACCGAGTCCGGTTCCGGTTTCCACTTCCTGGTCACATCTGACCGATCTTGAACTCGCTGACCCCGAATTCGCTTCCTCTAGAAAAGTGGATATTCTTCTAGGCGCTGAAGTCTATTCTCAAATAATACGCGAAGGGTTACGGTGCGGCCCTCCTCGCACACCGGTAGCCCAAGCTACCATTCTGGGTTGGATTCTTACTGGCCGGGTCGACGATCTGGATAACTTCTCGCAAAAAACCGCTGTCACTCTTCAGTGCTCTACTGATGTCGATATTTCGGAGATCTTGCAAAATTTCTGGAAGCAAGAAGAGGTATCGGCACCACTTTCTACTTTAACCGCTGAGGAGAAGGCTTGCGAAGATTATTTCGTTCAGACGCATTTTCGCGAGGGCAGTGGCAGGTATATCGTAAGGATACCGTTTTCTGGTACTACTCGGGACCTCGGTCTTTCTCGTCATACTTCCGAGGTTCTCTTAAGAAAGCTTGAAAGGAGATTCCTCAAGTCTTCGGAGTTCGAAATGGCGTATCGCCAATTCATGGAAGAGTATGAGACACTCGACCATATGACTCTGGCCGCGGGAGATTCGCGCGAAACTACTAACGTTTATTATTTACCGCATCATGGGGTAATTCGTTCGTCTAGCACTACTACTAAACTTAGAGTAGTTTTTAACGCGTCGTGCAAAACGACGTCTGGTATCTCGTTAAATGATCTAGTCCATACGGGTCCTAATTTACTGCCCGAGATCTTCGATATTCTAACGCGCTGGCGGCTCCACCCCATTGTATTCTCGGCGGACATTGAAAAAATGTACCGCCAAATACGCGTCCATAATGACGATTGCGACGTCCAACGCATTCTTTGGCGGAAGAATCCGTTGGAACCAGTACGGGAATATCGTCTACTCACGGTGACCTACGGGATGGCGTGTGCCCCCTATCTAGCGATGCGTACGCTTAAACAATTAAGCGCGGATGAACGGGAGCGTTACCCCTTAGCCGCCCCGTGTTTGCATGACGACGTCTATATGGACGATGTGATCTCGGGAGCTGGAACCTTGCCGATCGCGCTCCAATTACAGAGTGAGTTGATTTCCTTACTCAAGGCGGGCGGGTTCAACCTAAGAAAGTGGACTTCGAACCGGCCCGAGCTTCTCGAAAGTCTGCCGCACGATTACATAGCTTCTACTCCTGAACTTTCTTGTAATTTTGAGGAAACCTTCTCTTTATTGGGTATGAAGTGGCAGACCAGTTCAGACTGCTTTGTTTTTACCGTCTCGTCGAAAATCCGAGACGAAGCACTTACAAAACGAACAGTCTTTCGAGAAACCGCAAGTCTGTACGATCCTTTAGGATTTCTCGCGCCGGTAGTCATTGTTGCAAAAATATTCGTTCAATCGCTATGGCTCCCAAAACTGGAATGGGATGAACCGCTCCCTACCTCCCTCGTAGAAACCTGGGAGCACTACTATGCTGGATTAGGAGCACTCTCCTCCTTGAGGATACCTCGATGGCTTCTCGTGAAGCCGGAAACTGGTTTTTTTGAATTACACGGGTTTGCGGACGCGTCGGAAAAGGCTTACGCCGCCGTAATCTATATACGTTCTTCTTTCGATCAGTCACACCCACTGGTAAATCTGGTTGCCGCTAAAACGAGAGTGACTCCATTGAAGCAAAATTCCTTGCCTCGACTCGAATTGTGCGCGGCTACGCTTCTCACTCGGTTAATGATACGCGTTACTAAAGTCTTGAATTTACCACGCTGTGACGTGCATCTCTGGTCGGACTCGACAGTAGTTCTGAGTTGGTTACAGGGGCAACCCTTCCAGTGGAAGACGTTTGTCGCCAACCGCGTTTCCGAGATCCAAACTTCATTGCCGAGTGCTAAGTGGCATCACGTTCGAACGAAGGAAAACCCAGCCGACTGCGCGTCGCGCGGTATAAACGGGGCTACGCTCGTTCACTATCAACTATGGTGGCAAGGACCATCATTTTTACGAAATTCTACGTACAACTGCGAGTCGAATTGCACTGTCGAGCTCGGCACGGCTGAAGAAAGGCGCTCGAAAACTACTGTTCATACGGGTACAATAGCCGAGAGCCCCCCCTTGTGGGACCTCTTGACGAGATATTCCTCGCTTAAGAAAGTAACTCGCGTAACCGCGTGGTGCCTGCGTTATATGTCTAAGCTGCAACGCAAGCCCACGCCCCCTTTTCAAATCAACTATGCTCAACCTTCCGAAATAGAGGATGCTAAACTTGCCTTGGCCAGAGTTGCGCAGCGCGGCGCGTTTATCACTGAAATCTCGAGACTAGAAAAGGCCGCTTCAATCTCCCGGGGGCCCCTTTCTCGTCTCATTCCTTTCTTGGACGATCGGAACGTCCTGAGGGTCGGTGGCCGTTTAAAGCATTCCCTTCTGGATTTCGACCAAAAGCACCCGAAATTTCACCGTTTTAATCATTCGCGATTGCCATGAACGAGTTCTCCATGAAGGTACCCAACTAACCTTGAGCACGCTTCGACAAGAATACTGGATTATAGGAGGTCGACGCGCTGTTCGGCACTATATACACTCTTGCGTCACGTGTTGGCGATGGCGCGCTAAGGCTTCCCAACAACAAATGGGGAATCTCCCCTCGCCTCGCGTGACCCCGGCAAGACCGTTTCTAAACACTGGTGTCGACTATGCCGGTCCCTTTTTCACAAAAACGTCTCCCGGACGGGGATACCGGACTCGTAAGTCCTACGTCGCAGTCTTCATTTGTTTATCCACACGCGCGATACACTTGGAACTGGTATCGGATTATACGACAGCCGCTTTTCTAGCAGCTTACCGGCGGTTCGTCTCCCGACGAGGAAATTGCGCCTCCATACGCAGCGATTGTGGGACAAATTTCGTCGGAGCGGACAAGGAGTTGAGACGCTGGTTCTCCGACGCAAACGACGAATGGGGCAAATTAGCGCCTCTACTGGCCGATCTGGGTACTACTTGGCTGTTCAATCCACCGGCCGCTCCCCACTTCGGTGGGATCTGGGAGGCCGCCGTCAAGTCTATGAAGTTTCATCTTCGGCGAGTCATCGGCGACACTCCACTGACGTTTGAGGAAATGACTACTCTCCTCCACCAGATAGAGGCTTGCCTAAATTCGAGACCCCTCTTTCCTTTAAGCGACGAACCGGACAATTTTCAATTTTTAACTCCGGGGCATTTTCTTGTAGGCTCCCCCTTAATAGCCATCCCGGAGCCATCTCTGACTGCGGAGTCGCAAAATCGACTCACTCGCTGGCAGCAACTCCAACAAATGAGGGATCATTTTTGGAAACGGTGGTCGGCTGAATACCTCCACACACTGCAAGGGCGAACTAAGTGGACCGCTGCCCACCCGAACATCCAACTCGGACAACTTTGCCTCGTGAAAAACGAGGCCACACCACCGACTCACTGGCCCATTGGTCGGATCACTACGGTTCATCCTGGCCCAGATGGGCTTGTTCGCGTCGTCACGATCCGTACCCCCAAGGCGACACTACAACGTCCGATCACAAAAATTTGTCTTTTCCCCGGCGCGAAAAGCGACGAGACAAAATGACTTGTAAAACCCCGGATATCTTCGTCTAAGAAACATTCGTCGCGTGCCCGCTACGAAGGCGGGCGGAATGTTTCGTGTACATACTGTAAATAGTTTTATTATCTAGCTGTAAGATTTTAATCACCGTGTCTCCATCTAGCGTGTCATGCGATGCTCATGTGCTTCTCTCTCCCCACTCTTAACCGATCGTCGCGGTTCTTCGCGAGAACCGCGCTCTCGTTAGTCGGTTCAAAAGTCACCTGCGTGACACTCGTAATTATTGTACTGCTCCATCAAAGCGAGAGAGAGAGAGACGCAGAGAAACGTGAAAACGAACTCGTTACTACATTTCAAACACTTCTTGGGTTTTCACCATCATCTTGTGATAAGTTTATTAATCCGCCATTATACTACAACTGGAGACTCTCTTTTTAAACTGAACTCCAAATTACAACTACTTAATCTTACTTACGCCTACTTAATCCTAGTTAATCCCAAAAATCCTAAGTCTACCTTATACCTACTTAAATCTAAATAAGCTAAGGAATTAATCTCGAATTCTGGAATCAAACACACTTCTGATTTATAGGTACATAACTAGTATTAATTGTTTATAAAAACTGCGCAGTGACGCGAAATATTCTACAAAATATCATCATTCGACCTTTAGACTCATTCCTTAAAATTTCACATTCGTCTCAAGACAGACGTCCTCATTACGTATTTATAAATAAGAAAAGAAAAATCACAACTTGGAATATAATAACAGGTTTTTGGATGTAGCAAATTTTCTGACGTTTGTAAGACGACATTTAATCATCGTTGTAAATTTTTTGTTAATTAACCAACCATAGTAATTGTAGGCCCAACATTGAATATTCGTAGGCAAACTGTCGTAAGTTGTTGTTAATTAACCAACCATAATAATTGTAGGCCCAACATTGAATATTCGTTGGCAAACTATCGTAATTTTTTGTTATATAACCAACCAAAATAATTGTAGGGCCAACATTGAATATTTGTTGGCAAACTGTCGTAAGTTTTTTGCCGTAGGCCCTATGTTGGGAATTTGTAGGCAACACGCTAACTATATTCCAACTAATTTCCAACTGTTGGCTACCGTTGGCCAACCAAAAATGCTACTAGGGTTGTATGGTACTAAGTATAATAGATATTAGTTAATTTAGTTATTCAGTGAACATGAATTACTGTTACTTTAATAATAAATTAATAATCATTGTACTATCTGCAGTGATGTAATCATATTTCAGATCTGTATCTTGTTAATTGTGTACGTACTGTATATAGAGTAATTAGTTTTTCAGTTAATAAATATTGACAATTATTTATAGATTAATTTCTTTGATTATGGCTCAATGTAAAATCTGGGTATGGTCCTCCGTATTAACGCTGTCCGAACTCCGAAGATAAGAATCATATGGTTTATGACCTGTGCCAGATTAAACTGTCGTGATTAATCTGTGAGAGGTGATAATAGTGATTGTGTACCCAATAAGGTACAGACAAAACGCTCATTTTCGGCGAAACAAGAGGAGGAGATAACTCAGGCATTGGCAAGGGTCGTTGCGGCAAACATGCTGCCTATTTCATTTGGCAATAGTGCGGGTTTTAAAGATTTTATGACCGTGATGGATGCCGATTATCGATGTCCGTGCCCCAAAACTCTTCTGAAACGCTTGTAAATTCCAAGCTATACGGGGGAATCGAGAGGAAATTGAACAGGAGCTTGCTAAAGCGTCCTCGATGTCTGTGGCCATCGATGAATGGTCATCCCGATCGTCAGATTCATATTTATCCCCAACGACGCATTTTATAACAGATAATTACGAGATAAAAAACTTCACATTTTCCTCGCATGATATAGAGGGACGACATACCGCCGAAAATATCACAGCCGTTATAATAGGAAATGGGAATGCAGGAAGATTGGAACATTATAATCTTACAAATAAATTAATTGCTCTAGAACATGACAATGCGACTAACATGAATGCAACAACCAATTTATTAGAGATTAAAAAATACAGCGTTTCGTGTACTGCATACAATTTACAGTATTCACAACAAGATTGGAAATATATCAATTAATGAAAATAATACAGATAATGATCATGAGCATTTCAAGTGCTTCAGAAATTGACATGTATATGGACAAATATAAAAACCTGGCAGAATTGCCAAAAATGTATTTAAGTATTCCGATTACATCTGCCAGGTCGGAACACACATTTTGTTCAGCTTGGTTACTACCTGGAAATGTAGATTTATTAGTATTTTTACATCAAAACAGAAATGTGTGGAGGTTAAGTTACGAACAGAATCGTGATTCGAAGTCACACACTATTTCTTGTATAGAATTTATTATTCTACTTACCGTTGCGCACTATACTACGGTGCGGTGCGGAAGTAACCTAGTGCCACCGACACCGACGACTCACCGATCCCTCGCAGCAAAAGACATTTTATCATAATATTCATAATCGTAACGCAACACACAATACTACATTCAATTGCTTGAAGTTTATTCCGTTCATTACTGATGTTAGCCGAAAATGATCGAAAGGCCAAAGGACTATCGACTGTCAAATCGAAATTCTCAACTATCTCATCACATTTCATTTACTCGGGTATCTCATGGATAATCGGGTAATTTTTGTCTACCCGGGTCAAAACAATAGCTCTAATAAGTACCTACGTATTAGTGAACATGCGAAAAACCACAAGAATTTTATTCAATACTTTACCTAATTTTCAATCCGAGTTACAAGTAGCACCCTCAAGTACGATTGAAGATGAAAGCGTAACTACAGCCTCGGATAACCGCATGGTAAATTTTCAGTCCGTACCAAGTGATGCTCCGTATCCCAGCTTTACACTTGGCGTTATATTCCGGTTGCATTTCAAATATGTATTTCCATAACATATGTCGTCGCGTCGAGACGACAGATGAAACACGTATAAAATGTTGGGGATTGAGACGAAAATATTGAAGGAAATGCTGAAGACAACTTAATCGGTACCTATAATTTATATAATTTTATATATATGTCACAACGTTATTCTAATATGTCCGTAAATATTGCATATGCTTAACATTTATAGACTCATATTAAAATTAAATTAATGCGAGACTCTAAACATTTATTTTTGTTCGTACACAGAAATGCTCCAAAGTCAACTGTTTTTAAACGATTTTATTCAGCTCCGATCCTCTGTTTGTTTGTTTGTATGTATGTATGATTCAAATCAGGCAACTCAAATTTAACCCACTTCCAACTATCCAATTGTCTTGAAACTTTGCAGGCGTGCGCAGTTTGGGTGACAATACAATATTTAAAAAAAAAATTAACCCCGAGCGGGTGAAAAAATTACCCAGTCATCAATAAATATAACCCGTAACTACAAATCCAAACGACTTGAAATCAGCCACTCGCATTCTTTACGAAAACGACAAAAAGCCGCTGCATTCAGGGCGCTAGTCGCATCGCGATTATCGAAAATACACAATTTATCGAGAAATGATCCGTCACGTACATATGTACTGTTGCGTGGCCGACTGGAAATTCCGATGCCCTGAACGAGTTTCCGTGTGGTCCGGTGTCCGTGGAGCCCTGAAGGACTCTGCTCGCGAACGCGTGAAGTTAAACGAACGAAATTTCTTGTAAAGATTAACTTAGAATTCAATAAAACTCATTAAACTGAACTAGATTAAATTGTTAAATGATTTAGAACTATTAAAATCAGGGAACAGAACGAAGATGTTTTGGGATTGATCAGAACTGGGTTTTATTACAGCACGACTGGTCTGTTACAACGTCGGTGACAGAGATGGGCATTATCTAGATAAAAAATTATTTAAATAACGTGTCGAATAAAAGATACTTTATCTTTATTCGTTATTCGAATCTTCGAATAACACGGTTTAAGTTTGTTCGTTATTCGCAGCTTCGAATAACACGATTTATCTTTATTCGAAACATCACAGATAAATAAATTTATTCGAAGTGAATTTATTCGACAGCGCGGAATAATTTTTTTATTCGAAGTGAATTTATTCGACGGTGATAGATAATTTTTTTATTCGAGGAATTTTTATTCGAACAGTCGAATACTGTTTTCATCTTTATCTGTAGTTTATTCGACTTTTATTCGAAGGCTTTGAATAACTTTCTACGCGCGATCTCGCTTTGAGCTGAGGACTTGGCTTGTTCGGCGGCGGCTTCTGATCTTGGTTCGAGCCTCGGTTGGAGAGCCATACATTGTTGCTTGCGTTGGATTATACTTATATTAATAGGATGTATGTAAAACTTCCACATTTTTTATCGTATCGGCATGAACGTTTCAGTAACATACTGTTGAGATGTTTTAGATGAAAATGAATGTAAACACGATATAAATCGGATTATTTTTAGCATTATTACATTAGAAATGTTATATTCATATTTAATTATCTATAGTTCTAGAAATAATCCAATTTATACCGTGTTTGAACTCATTTCAATCGAATGGACCTCGCAACATTATTAACAATCCATAAATTCTAAAAGTCGGAAAAGTCTTCGTACAAATATATATATAAAAATATATACTATAAAAAAACTAGGGTTTTGGAAGTTTTATGGACAATAATTGATTTATTGGTTAACTTTAGATAGATTGTGAAAAAATGACGATATTTTATTACACAATTATGACTCGGAATCACGAACACAGCAGAAACTAATTAGTAAGTATTATTTTAGTAGTATTTTATTATTTGCTTATGTAGAACTGATGCAAAAGAAGCAACGCTAGTGTGAGGTGTACACGTACCTCCGTGAAAATTGACGTCCGTCGCGACGGACGTAAAAAAACGCTCGTGTGCCTCCAGCCGAAAGATGAAAACCTTATTCGACGGTTCGAATAAAAGTTCCTCGAATAAAGAAATTATCTTTCGCTTCCGAATAAATTCACTTCGAATAAAAAAATTATCTTTCACCGTCGAATAAATACACTTCGAATAAAAAAATTATCTTTCACCGTCGAATAAATTCACTTCGAATAAAAAAATTATCTTCCGCTGTTGAATAAATTCACTTGGAATAAATTTATTTATCCGTGATGTTTCGAATAAAGATAAATCGTGTTATTCGAAACTGCGAATAACGAATAAACTTAAAGTATCTTTTATTCTAGTTTATCTAGATATTATCTTTGCCCATCTTTGGTCGGTGATGAATTGCCAGGAGAAGAAACAGGCTTCTTCGTATGTTCGTTCCTCTTTTTTTTATTAATACATTGTTTTTTGAGCGATAAGGAAGGACGCGAAGACAAACTTCTAATGTAGTAAAGTTCATCCTTAACTCTTTCCTTTTCAAACTTCGCGCTGTGAGAGTTTGCGTTAAACGCCGCTAGAGCGAGGATTGCAACTCGCAACAGTACGAATAGTAAAACTAAAACTTTGCAGGCGTTTGTAGTATATCACCATCGAAATTGTAGTACAAGAAAATAATTATTTTTTAGTGACTGTGGCACTATAGCGTGTAAGCAAACTGTTAAACTCTATACAGCAATAAAAGATATTCGTAAAGATGTTTGTGCTATGAAATGTAAATCCAAAAACACTAAAAACTATAAAATAAAAAATATATAAAAAAAAAATTATGTCAAACGATTTTATTAAAAATGCACTAAAAACTAAAAAATAATTCTTTCCTTTTACTACAATATTTCGATGGTGTTTTTCACTTTAAATAAAATCGTGGAGCAGGATATGTCATAACAGAATATGAATCAATTTAATACGGAATCAAGAGTCGAAATGAATTTGTTGTGACATATCCTGCTCCACGATTTTATTTAAAGTGAAAAAACACAGAAATATTGTAGTACAAGAAAAGAATTATTTTTTAGTTTTTAGTGCATTTTTAATAAAATCGTTTAACATAAATTTTTTTTTGTTCATCAACATACTTAAGGTTCTTTCGCATACTTTCAATCTAGAAACGCGATAGCGTCTCGACGCCAAGTACATGTTTCGAAACTCTGTATATGTCGACTGTCGCTGCCACGTATCTTTTATTATTATTATTATTATTATTATTATTATTATTTATTGAACGGGGAAATCCCATGGTACAATATTAACTAAATTTATGAGTAAAATAATCATAATTAAAAGGCTAAACTAAGTAGTGTCATACTAGTAATTGACAGATCTAAACAGTTCTGACCTAAATGAGTTAAGGGACCCCACGAAGGGGTCTATACCGGCAAAATATTGGTTCGCAATAATCATCGCCCTATTGACCGAGTCACATGCATAATAACGATATTTCGGTGGCCTAGAAACAAACAGGGGCCTAGACCGCAGGCTTCTCACAGGAGGATTAAACATAACCAAGGACAGCAAATCCGGACAACTTATATGGACATTGATTATCTTATAAAGAAATATCATATCAGAAATACGCCTACGATCCTCCAGAGTGGTTAACTTAAAGGACGCAAGAGCCGGACGATAATCATGGTCCATTATATTCATAGGATAGCCCAACGTGCGAGAGGCGAACCTCAAAAATCTATGCTGTACCCTTTCCACCGACTTTACAAATTTAGCATGCCTAGGACTCCATATAACGGAAGCATATTCTACATGAGGTCTGATAAGGGCAACATATTATTTTTAGTCGAAACACGGCTATTCCAACCTCACGTGAAAATTATTTCATTAATATCTCATCACGCCAGCAATATTTTCTAAATTTAAAGGCATTTTTCTTATGTAAACCGCATATAAGCTTTCGAATCAGACCAAATTCAATAAAATCGGTCCACGCGTGACGGAGATATCGTAATATCGTCTCATGGATCAGTCGGAAACGATAAGATTTTTCTTTTTGTTCTTCTTCAAGCCAAATTTTCGTCAACATAATACGTATACGCGTTACACGCACACCTTTAGCCAAAACGAACTAATACATGTTTCGTTCGTCAATCGCTATCTTTACTATGCAATCTATTCCAAATTTTGACAGTTTACAGTTAGGTTATAACCTGACGAGTGTCAAATAAGGTAAGTTGTCAAAATTTGAGATGCTGCGTGTTTTTACAAATATGTATCGTTGTACCATTGAATTGCAACCAAAATGCAGTCTCAAACACAAGGTAAGTTGGCCAAATTTGAATTGCGTCATGTTTGTATATTATCAAATTGTTTTTTATTTGTAACTAAACTGAGGATTTTATGTTTATGTAGATATTATAAAAGTCTTTATGGATCAATATAAATCGGATCAAAATCCAAACATAATCAAGAGACACGGTAGAGTCTCGCACTAAGTATATATAGGTATATGCGCAGTGCGAGGCACACATAGTCTATATTACGCCACGACCCGCTATCAAGAACCCTGAGATTATTGAATCTCAATAATGGCTGATCCGATTAGATTTTGAATGGTCTTATCTTAATGGATAGCTTGGGTTTGATTTACATAAGAAAAGTGTCTTCGTTTTTGTTAAGGATGATTAAATGGACATCTATAGGTATTTCTCTGTTATATGACTGTATAAGTTGCAGTACTGTATGGTAATCTACATATTGTGTATGTTCTATGGCTAGTATACTAATATATTGAGAAGCCGGAAGTAGCTCCTTCTACTATGTATCCGAATGCTGTGTGAACCAGATAAGTCAAATTGAACAAACCTATTATTATTTATAGATCAAATATATTTCTATTGTTCGTATACGCATTAATCCTACGATCCAAGATCAATAATCATTTGCGATCCCTGATAAGACAAATACTATCAATATCATAACAGTTTTGTACCTACGTGCCGTATGAGCTAATATATTTCGATGTAAAGTTGCAATTTGCCGAATTTTATGTTCTCAAGATTAAGAATCGTCATCGTCCTACACTTCTAGGCAAGAGGGGAGCATGAAAAGGTGAGGAAATGTCTCTCTGGGACGTCGGTCATTGGATGATGGTTTCGGCCAATCGCGTAACAAATTGCTGTCACGTGACAGCCAGACAGGGAGCAGATCTGTCGAGGTAAACGTAATCTAGCTAGTGTCAAGCAATCATAACCTCCCAAGTGTCAAATAAGGAAACTTGTTAAAATTTTTTAAATGTCACGAGTTTTTACACCATATAGGACACTGAATTATTGTCAATTAACAAGGTAAGTTGCCAAAATTTTTTAAAAGACTATTTATGTAGAGCTTATAGAAATGGAGAGGACGCACAGATTTGGAAGTGGTCCGGAGAAGGTTCGACCGAGAAGCATCTTCTTTCGCACAAGTTTCTACAAAATAATATATTGTTTTTATACCAGCAAACTATTTTTACATTAGAGTTTTTATGTAAAGCTTTGTTGTGTCCCAAGCGTAACGACACCGCGGCATTCCGATTGCCACAATCGAACGGCCGAAATCGGGCACAACCGCGTAAGCATTCCCGGAAACATTCCGAGACCATCAGCACATGGTGAAATACCCAAAAGCGGGCCAAAGACGGAGACCCCGATGGTCCCCGCTTCGCCCCGATTACAGTATAAGAATAATGTACGAGCAATGCGAGCTCAGACCATATTCAGACTTGATACAGACGCTGTACAAGATCCACGCCTGATAAAGGCATAGTACCAGTGTCACCCAGATCGGGACAG
The DNA here is from genome assembly GCA_029448645.1 of Andrena camellia. NCBI lineage: Eukaryota > Metazoa > Arthropoda > Insecta > Hymenoptera > Andrenidae > Andrena > Andrena camellia. The sequence goes on from CM055679.1 coordinate 26,901,806, forward strand.
AATAAACTTGTTTAAACCTTACGGTGAGTTCCAACTCTTTAATCAGCAACGATCCCCTACCTTCGGATTCCGAACCGAATCCTTCCGTCCCGGCATTCTCACCCGAACCTTCGGAGCCCGTTGGACGACGACAGTGAAGGACGACCCGGAGCACCCCGAGATTCGCTGCCAGAATCTCGACCTCAGTCGCCTTGACACAACAGCTTGTAGAAATGAAGGGGATGCATGGGCTTAGATAGAAATGAAGGGGACGCACAGGCTCGGATAAAAATGAAGGGGACGCACAGGGTTGGATAGAAATGAAGGGGACACACAAACTTGGATAGAAATGAAGGGGATGCACAGGCATGGAGGTTGTCCGGAGAAGGTTAGATGAGAAAAAATTTAATTTAGATGGGCCAGACGGTTGGAAATGTTATTGGCACGATATTCGAAAAGAGGAACTTATTTTTTTCGAAACGCCAACAAGGTGGTGCAAGTGTAATGGTGTGGGGTGCATTTTGCGGGACGGCTAAAGCACCTTTAGCTTTTATTTCCGGACGAATGAAAGCTAGGGACTATCAAATTATGCTCGAGAACAATTTATTACCATTTTTAGACGAATTTAATGATAGAGTGTATCAACAGAGAAGCATCTTGTTTCGCACAAGTTTCTGGAAATTTGTCAAATAAGGTAAATCGACAAAAATTTTCAAATTAGCGTAGCGTTAAGAATGAAGAAAATTATATCATACTGCTTGCAATGTGGAGTAAGTCACATTAGTGAAGAAAGTACGCTGAAAACGCATCTCCCTTGATACTTTCCAATCTTTTGGCGAAGATATTCTTAATACTTTATTAAAATTCACAGTAGTTCCCACGCTATTCATTAATTTTATTAGTTTCTCATTAACAATATTTCAATTCACCAATAAACATACTAAATTAATTTTATTCCAACACCAATAAATTGTGCGTTAAAAATATTGGATCTCTTTGTTCATTTTTGCTAAATTACCATTAGCATTTAAATTTCCTCCAACAAGACTTTCTGCCATACGTTCTCACCTTCTTCGGACACATTATGTAAGGTGCGTCCCAGAATGATAGAGCCACCTTAGAAAATAGCAGTTCGAAAAGATTAGGTTACGTTAGAAAAAAATTACAATATCACGTTATTCGTATGTTTATTTAATATGTATTTGTGCATAAATAACACAAAACAAAAAACTTTTTCCAGTATAAAATTTAAAAACAAAACAGAACTATGTCCCAAAATGATAGGGCCACTTAACTAATCTTTATAACATTAATTAATTGTATTGTGTATTACATTACTAATAGCCTATGAAACCGCCTTGTTTTGAAATAACCTTATATACTCTATTTGGCATTGAGTTAACCAGATTCTGCATGTGTTCTTCTGTAATTTTGTTCCAACAATGGGTAATCGCACATTTTAAGTCGGTAACATTACCAAACTGACGGCCATTTTGGTATACTTTTCGTGATAATATACACCACAGATTCTCTATGGGGTTTAAATCAGGAGAGTACGGCGGCCAAGTCATTATCAATATCTGTTTACTTCTGAACCACTCTCTAGTTGATAATGCATTGTGAATAGGTGCATTATCCTGTTGGAATTGATACACTCTATCATTAAATTCGTCTAAAAATGGTAATAAATTGTTCTCGAGCATAATTTGATAGTCCCTAGCTTTCATTCGTCCGGAAATAAAAGCTAAAGGTGCTTTAGCCGTCCCGCAAAATGCACCCCACACCATTACACTTGCACCACCTTGTTGGCGTTTCGAAAAAAATAAGTTCCTCTTTTCGAATATCGTGCCAATAACATTTCCAACCGTCTGGCCCATCTAAATTAAATTTTTTCTCATCGCTCCAAATGATATTCTTCCATTCAGTCGTCCATGTCATGTGTAATCGGGCCCATTCCATCCGCTTTTTCTTATTTACCTTATTTAAAGGTGGCTGCTTTTTCATCTTCTTGCATTCTAACTGGCCTGATGACGTAATAAATCTATGAACGGTGGATTTTGCTGCTCTAATTCCTGGTAAAGCCGCTACTGCACGAACACTTGTCGTAGAATTACTCATTTCTCGCAAAATTCTTCTTTTTTGGCGAGTCTTTAGTGTAGAGGGGCGTCCTTTTGATTTCTTTTTACCATAATTTTCATTCAATAATTTAAAATTAGAAATAACATGTCGGGAACGTTTCATTCTCTTTGCAATTTCTCTAATTGACATGTTGGCTTTAAGCATTTCAGTAATTTGTCCTTTTTCGAAATCGTTAAGCATTTTTCCTCTTCCCATACTGATAACGTGTTTTGTACGCTAATACGTTTCAACTGACTGTCAATTCGAAACACTTGAACTGATTGTTCATCATTGTTGCCAATACGATAGAGCTAACCAAACATTGTTGCCAATATCGCAGTATTATTAGTTGGCTCTATCATTTTGGGACATAGTTCTGTTTGGTTTTTAAATTTTATACCGGAAAAAGTTTTTTGTTTTGTGTTATTTATGCAAAAATAAATATTAAATAAACATACGAATAACGTGGTATTGTAATTTTTTTCTAACCTTACCCAAACTTTTAGAACTGCTATTTTCTAATGTGGCTCTATCATTCTAGGACGCACCTTACTATAGCGAAAGTCCACTCTTTTTCTATAAGTTCTACGTTATGTTGTAACTAAAAAATGTGGCTTTTATATACAGGGTCATCCATTAAGACTGCAACCTACGCGCTCGCGAACAGGTAAAATGGCAATACCGCCTCACGGACGCATTCCACTACACCCATGCACCGATACTTCCACCATCTATGAGCCAATGATGAAAGTGTACGGTCTTTTAGGTGCAAATAGACAGCGCAGGGTGCTTTTGGCTTTCGCCAGATAATATTACATTTGACGTAGCAGACGGGTAAGAAAACAATAGCCATTTTAAGAGTGCGACCGCGCCGATCCTGTTATCTACGTATGCAATGGTCCAGCAGCGGTATTAGACCACGCTGACGCGTTAGTGGCCCGGGTTGAACTACTTGGAATTCCCCGGCTCAGGTAAGCGAGCCGCGCGCTCCGCTTTTATGATCGGTTTACCACTCGCACCCCAGATTACTGTAACGTGGTTAGAAAACAATGTGTCGACTGGTCTCATACCCGTCTCAATTTAAAAAATTTTGACTACGACAGGGTTGGCTTGCTTTTTCGCCACCTGCGTGTGAAAGCCACAATAGTGGCGTATCGTTTCAAAAGATGATATTAACGTAAGTCATACCATTTTCATGTACCATTCCAAAAGATGACATAAACGGAAGCCACTACAGGCGTCGCGCATAATAGCTAAAGGGTTAAAATATTCAGACACAGAAATTGTAGAAAAAATTCAGAGACTGCTAGAAGCAGCGACGCATCCCATTAGTTACCCCTTACTTCCGATCTGTACATGCACTAGATTAAGGGGGTAGACACGGGTAATGCAGCGCTCTGTATACCGACACAATATGGCCCGAAACATGGGTTTTGTAGAATACATTATTCGTCCTTATATGAGCGAATTTTGGGCTGGGCGAGGTCTCATTCGAAAGAGGAAGGTTCAGTGCAGCGCGCTCAAGTCATGGTTCGACGAGATTGTGTTGATATCTAATAATATGAGTGTTGAAAGTAGAGCAAAAGTCGACAAAATACACGCGCAAGAATCCAAGTACTTTTAGGTCACTAAAAGAATTTTGTGACTCAAACGATGACTTGAGCGCGCTGTACTCAACCTTCCTCTTTCGAATGAAACCTCACCCAGCCCAAAATCTGCTCATATAAGGGCAAATACTGTATTCCCGTGACTGCATTCCCCAATACGAGTTCCGCCATATTGGCGATAATACAGAGCAAGTCACGTGACAAATTTAGTTGAGCTAGTGGATACGAGATGGCGCCTACTCGGGAGGACTGCCAACGTGGAATCATAGCAAAACTGAAGCGTTAGCTGGATACATGTGCCACAGTAAAAGCGTGATACAGTCAATGTATGTATTTTTGGACGATTGTAAGTTAGGTTATATGAATTTTAGGCATACATGAACTGCTGGGAACTGTATACATTTACTAAATTAACGCTTTTACTGTAACACATACATCGCTTGAAATCGCTGTCAATTTATGTCATAATTATATGGCTACATTATTTAAAATAAAAAAAGAGAGATTGGAACTTTTTTACTAATACTGGAAATATTGATTTACTGATGTCATATTTTCAGAATGTGAAAGTTACACCAATTATTTACAATTATTGCTTTTATTATTATTCTTCCGACTATTGTATATTCTCCAAATCGGTCAACAGTTGACTCCTTGATTTTTTATAATTCTTTACGGTTCTATGCAGAGGTGGACATTCTTTAAATGAAATAATATACTTCCAAATGGCCCCAGTGGCCGATCGACGCGGGGTTTGGGGGAGGGTGTATGTACCCTAAAACTAAAATTCTATTTAGCTTTGGGTATTTATTAGTTTCCTTTGTTTTTTCGAAGGCCTTTCATCTTGGGCTTCGCATAATTGTTCATCTTTCATTGTTTCTTTATCCTAAGGACGTATTCAGATATATGGGCCGGTTGATTCGTTTTCACGAACACTGATCGAGGAGAAATCAGCCACCATCATCTGACGATCGTGGATTTGTCAGTTGGAGTTCCTTGGCTACCGAAGTGTATGGTGGTGTAACGGGAATGCTGCTCGTCTCCGTCTGAACATAGCCGTGTGGCTGTTAGTTATTCTTATTGTTAGCGTAGTAGTTGTGTGCGTGACGAAGCTATGTGTAGACCAATACGAAATGAAGCTATCGAGATAGAATCAATGTTCTCACCAATAAAGCTCCTGAATTTTTTCGGAGCTAAGCTACACTTATTCTGATGTGTGTATTTCTACGATGACAGCTCAGTTTGGCCTATACACGCCAGAAGCTTGGCGCTATCCTCGCGACTTCTGGCTCACTCTTGTTCTGCGAAGGCGAGAGCGAGATGGAACAAGAGCGAGTCAGAAAACGTTGAGAAAAGGAGCACCGAGGAAGGCAAACTGTATGGTGGGAGAATACGCGTTACGAAACTCACTGGCCAATATATCTGAATACGACCTTAGAAGCTCGAATAATCGACGAGAATCTTTGTGGCCCGAGTTCGCGCGAGATGGCCGTTGCTCGGTGATGTGTCATCGATTATATAGAAACAGAATTTGTTTATTTTTCATCTTATCAATATGAAAGCGACACAAATGGATTCCTGTCATTCTCTCGATTAAATTGACAGAAAATAATTTGAATCGGACTATTTTTAACGAAACGGGCTTTCAATTCTGCAAACAAATTTTTCACGTAATTTCTTTAATTATGGTCCAAATTATATCATTTATGGGGCCAATTTGATCAAGAAAACATAAGGAATCGATTGACGTCATGTACGATAATTCGGCGCTGAGCAGAGAAGCCTGGTCAAGGCATCGTGGATCTGCTTACGCTGCCACGGCTACGGCGACCACCCCGAAATAGCGACGCCCTCGCCGGTTGTCTACTGTTCCTATAAACAACTGGGCCCGTGATTTGAACAGACGGGCAGTCTCCACTGAACCTTTGAAACGGACAGACGATTGGGGCCCAAGCTATATTCTGTGAAGAATATATGATAATTCCATCAGTATTGGCTTAGCATTTCATTGACCTTCATTTATTCTTACAGTCACTTTCGCAAGGATTTGATTAGAAATTGCAGAACTTCAGATTCGTCACTGCTTAGTGTGCAACATTGTATAGCCCCGCTGATTTCGAGCGTCGAAACCCACGAAACTCAGCAAGTCGCATGACAAGGAGACTGAACGACGTAAACCGAGTGCGAGTGAAATAGCGCACCAGCGAGAGACCCTTGGTCGACTGCGACTTGAGTCATCCAGTGCTGAATATGCAAATTATCATATTTCTCATTACACCTTGATAAGAGTGTTACCACCGATGGATTGGTGAATTTTTGTCCACAAACATGAGTCGAGACGCGAAGCAATTCGGTCTATTTTTTTTATGAATACATGATTGAGGACACACATTACGTTCACTAAAAAATGGATCGAATTGCTCCATGTTTGTCATCATTTTAATCGAGAAACCCTAAAACTCCATTGGTAATACTTTCATCAACAGTTACCAAAAACATGAACATTTTATCTGGCCCGTCGGTTTTATTGCTCTCGGCTGTCAACGGGTGGTCTACTGGGGCCCGAAGGTCCTCGTTCGCAGTGAGAAAGCAAAACGGTGGGGTGGGTAGGTCTTTCCCTATAATCCAAGCCCAACCATTTGCGTGCGCAGCTTCATGTTGCACGTCAAAAAGTATTTTAATTACAATTAGTAATTCAGTTTGGAAGTGGAATTAAATTAGGCGCCATTAAAATCATGCACAGTTCATTTATTTTAACTAATTGAACAATTCATTTATTTTTGAATTCAATAATGCAATGCTCCGCTGAAGAACCGCGTAATACGGAGCTAATATTCTAGGCCTTAGAATCTACGATATTGTCAATGTGCAGTTGAAACGCACGCCACTTCACACTATCGTTTCTTAGCATTTATACAGGGTGATTCTCTAGCTAGAGTCTAGCATGGGTCTCGTTCAGTTTCGTGGGCTTCCACGCTCGAAACCAACGGGGCTATACAATGTTGCACACTAAGCAGTGACGAATCTGAAGTTCTGCAATTTCTAATCAGATTTTTGCGAAAGTGACGGCAATAGATTCTTTATGTATTCTCGATCAAATTGGACCCATAAATGATATAATTCGGACCATAATTGAGGAAATTACGTGAAAAATTTGTTTGCAGAATTGAAAGCCCGTTTCGTTAAAAATAGTTTGATTTAAATTACTTTGTGCCAATTTAATTGGGAGAATGCCAGGAATCCATAGGTGTCACTTTCATATTGATACAATGAAAAATAAACAAATTCTGTTTCTGTATAATCGATGACAACGTCGCAGTAGCACCGGCCAATGCATTAGCGCATATGAAAAGCTATCGAGTAAGCAATTGCAATCTAAAGTCACTATTGCACCAACACAATTTTATGTGTAATGTTTGTTCAATAACTTCTTTCTGCATAGGACGTTTAATTATCTTATAATATGTATATAACTTTCAGGTTCTGCTTCAGTGTTTTGCTAATTAAAATATGCTAAGAAACTTCATTTTCTGGGTGCATCCCCTCATCATCTATTTTTTTCTTTTCACTTATAGTTCCTTACTGCCAACGTAGCATATTGTAGCATAAGCACATTTCAAGTAATTAAATTTGACAATAAATTTTTCTACGTTTGCACTACCAGCGGAATTTCCGTTTAAATTTTTACCAGTACAACGCAAACGCTGAGAATTTCTTTCCACATTCAGAATAGAATATGGAAATAGCTAACAGCTCCCTCTCGTGTTCACCAGGCAGCCGCGTATCTATCGGTATTACCATTTCTGTGCAGGAAAAACCTGTTGTAATACCGACCTTCCAAATCGGCCGGGTCACGTGACGTGTCTACCCCCTTAAGGATAAAATCACAAGAAAGGAAACCAGAGCTTTAGATTCTGAGGCTGCAGAACTAATATGTAACTGAATAAAAATTTAATTCCTCAATTTGTGAAACTAATGATACAGGGACAACTAGCCTATTGTTTATCGGCGCCATGAATTTTAAAAAGAGCATTATATAAAGTATTTAAATAAACAGTTTGCAAAAGCTTTTCGCAAAATTATGGTTAAAAAATTGAAAAAAGAAGAATTAAGTAAACGTAAAATTTTGTAAATTTTCCACCATTAGAAGGGGATAATTTGTCCCTATTTTATGGCGCAAATTGCATTCCGATATCTTTTGTTGTTCAAAAGTTATGCGAAATATGCCCCAAATTCTTCCACCCGGACCACTAACGCGTCAGCGTGATCTAATACCGCTGCTGTACCAGTGCATACGTAGATAACGAGTTCGGCGCGGTTGCACTCTTAAGGGGACCTTCCGGTCTAAAAGCCGATTTTTTTTTTTTCATTTTTCGAATGTTCAACCGTTTAGGATTACGTGTTCGAAAGGATTTGTTAAAATTCGTAAAATTTCCGAAGTAATAGGAATTTGAGTAGCGGCAAATGCATGGGTTACAACCGGCCACTCGGCGCTCACGTAAAACTTTAAATGCGTTTTTCCCGAAACGGTGATCTTAAAATCGTTGGGACCTGTATCTCCAAAAGTTATTATCCGATTCGACTGAAACTTTTTTTATTTTGAAGAATATACTTCTGGCTAGGGGGTATACCAGAAAGAAATTCAAAAAATTGAAAATTTATAATTTTTAAAGGCGTTTAACGGACGAAAAATACAGAGAAAAAATGATTTCAAGCTTCAAGTGTCGTTATTTTCTAAACAAATGTCATTTTGGTAATTTTTCTGGTTCCCCCCTAGCCAGAAGTATATTCTTCAGAATAAATAAAGTGTCAGTCAAATCTGATAATAACTTTTGGAGATACAGTTCCCACCGATTTGGATCAATTTTTCGATGCCTTGACTTTAGCGACTCCCCAGTGCCGCGTGCATTAATAAAACAAAAAATATATTTCTATAACTTAAGACATCCTTAATACAATGCAAGAAGTCCCATTAAATTATATGTAGTAGTTTTCCTTTAATTCATTCCTAAAGATCACCTATTTTTTGGGGCTCTAGACCGGAAGGTTCCCTTAAAATGGCTACCGTTTTCTTACCCGTCTGCTACGTCAAATTTAATATTCTCTGGCGGAAGCCAAAAGCACCCTGCGTTGTCTACTGGCACCTAAAAGACCGTACACTTTCATCATTGGCTCATAGATGGCGGAAGTATCGGCGCATGGTTGTAGTGGATTGCGTCCGTGAGGCGGTGTTGCCATTTTACCTGTTCGCGCGCGCGTAGGTTGCAGTCTTAACGGTTAAACCTGTATTTACAGACAATCGAGGCAGAAGCGAAAGAAAAAGTAACCCTGCCGCACGAGCAAATGAAAAAAAGCACATTTTCATGTATACATTTATTTTAGTGTTTTAAGAAATATATATATACAATTAAAATCGAATTTTATTATGAGTATGGAAACCTGTATAATTTAGAGGAGAAAACAAATAAATGGGACATAGTATTATATTAGTTAAACGATTTTATTAAACGATTTTATTCAGCGTCGATCCTCTGTTTGCTTCTTGCATGTTTGGTTCACTTCTGAAAAATCAAATTTAAACCAATTCTACCAATCCAATTGTCTTGTAGCTTTGCAGGCGTGCGTAGTGTGGATGACAATATAATATATTGTTAAAAAAATAACCCCGAGGGGGTGAAAAAAATTATCCAGTCATCAATAATACAAAAGGTGTGAAATCCTCACAAAATTACCTTTTTTAAAAAAAGGTACAAAAAAGAGCGCCAAGTATATAATTCCTTCAAAAAGAGTTCCATTTAGAAACATTGTCGTAAATTAATATAAATTTATTAATGTGCTATATTTAACTTTACAAAAGTAATGATATACAAAAATTGCGCCAATTATCACAATGGCTATTTATACAAAGAAAAAATGTTTTAATTAATATTAAGCAGATATATTTTAAACAAATAAATATTTTACGACGAATAAATGTTTCATTCAAAATACTTGGCGCTGCTCTCCGAATTGGTGTTGCTAAACTGAATAAATATGTATAAATTGCATTAAAATCTTTTTCTTTCTTTCTCGTCTCAGTGGTGTCTTGTCTCGTTTTATTTATTAACCAAGACAATTAACATATTTTCGGTTTCGCAGCGCCAAGTATTTTGAATAAAATATTTATTGGTATTAAAATATTTATTTGTATAAAAATATATCTGCTTAATATTATTTAATACATTTTTTTCTTTTTATAAATAGCCATTGTGATAATTGGCGCAATTTTTTACATCATTACTTTTGTAAAGTTGTAACGAGTTATATCGGTGGGACGCGAATCTTTCCCCCACCACGCGCGTCTGGCGCGGCCCGCCGCTATCGAGCGCGGCCGCGAGATGGCTGCGCGCCGAGCGGCGCTCTCGCTCGCGAAGTTCGCACGGCTGCGCATATAAGCCAGCGCGACGGGCCCATCAGGCAGAGCCTACCACGAGCGTTACAGGCTACTGGTCAGTGCTCTCCCGGCGATCTCTTGTGTCACAAGGTATCCGTATTTTTGAGTTCCCCCTACCTCCACGGCTCCCAGAGGAACGCGAGTTCGCCGACTTCTGGACGCAGGTCGATATCCGCTGTCAATCTTAGGGGTCAGACTTAGTCTGTCCCGGAGGATATCCCACAACCTCCGTTTCGCCCACGGTTTTTACCCAGCGGGCGAGCGGACTCAAGGTTTCCCGGTCAGGGTCATTGGTGGAGACCACAGCCAGAGCACCAGAACGACCATTATCCCCACTCCTACCCGCACCGCCGAAACGTACCGCATCTCGAGCCGCGACCGTGACGTGCGCGTTCCGCCGCCGACTAGCCGCTAGTCTCCGCGTTAGATTAAGGCTGCCGTCTCCCTGGGCGTTGAATGTGTGCGTACGCTCACACAAGCTAGGAAAAGCGTGTACGTATACACGGTGTAGTAAGCATCCATTTCAACCAACTTACGTCGTGGAATCGGCAAGAAGGAAGCTTTTGCGGGTATAGTTGCCTCCAGTAGACTTCCGTGCAGGCGGGTCTGGTGCGTTTGAACGCTAATAAGCACCGTCAGTTGAAATAATAATGAATTTATAACTCATGTACTGAGACAGACTCGAGAAATGACAGAATTATGCTGCAAGGATTCTCCGTCACCGGCGCTGATGGTATATTCGCGCCATGTACCATCAGAATCGGTGGAAGTCCAAGCTACCCAATAAATGTAGTAAAGACATAGTTGCCGATACGTATGAAGAGTCGTATCGCGTTGTTGCCGTATTTCCCCTATTACTATTTGTCGCCAGGAAGACTTGAATGAATCACGGCGAAGCGGCTGGAGAACAAAGATGGGCAAAGATAATATGTATCTGGATAAACTCTTCGAACTGAGGATTTGCGGTATTCGGCGGTTTCTAATCTCAATTTGAGAGGCATATAGTGTTGCGTGCGGTGGATTATGTATATTAATAAAATATGAAACGTGACGTTTTTACCCGACTGTGACAAGTAAAGGAGAGTATTGTGTTTATCAGACTATGTTTGTATGTCCAGATGTTACGCTCTAGAGCCTGTACGGATACACCGATTTGGACAAATGAGGTGTCTTTAGAAATGTCCTAAGATACATAATTATCAAAATTGTGAGATAGAAATAAAAAAATTGGTAGGACTCTCAAGTAGTAATTTGGATCCGAGGAGAGTTTTTTTATAGAAAAGATAATTTAATGTATAGCTTGATAAAAAAGAAAGCGTCATATGTTTTTAGGAGCATTATAGCATTCGTAAATTTCATTACGATTGGCCTGTTACACTTCGGTGATGTACCTCATCAAATTGTATGCTTCGAAATTGAAGGGTCGGATGCAATAAGGGGACTAGCGCTCAAAAATGGAAAAAATTATTGTTCAAACGCTAAGACAAATTGGAAAATTAAATGTTGTTAAACTGTATTTTAAAAAATATAGTGTTGTAAAGCTCGTCAGGACACATATTTTTTCTATTTGCAATTTGTTTATTCAATCATTACTATTCGAGCTAAAACTTATAAACAAAAAATTTTTCATCGTCCAAAATGATTATAAACATAAAATGCGATAACTTGAGTAAATATTAAGGGATCGTTATGAGACTTAAAAAATAATTTCAGAAAACTCTAGCGAAGCCGTAAAATGTATGCATAAAACCCTTATGATAAAAAATGTAATAATATTTCATTAAAAAGTAATACTGGACATAACCCATGTTTTTCAACGTTCGCCGTTAAAAAGTATCGAGGCAATTTTGAGGTACGTATTACTTGCAGCGGCGAAGTTTTTCCTTAATATACAAGGAAGATTTTCACTAATTTCCACACTGATTAATAAATAATTGTAGAAGATATGATGATATATATATATAAATCTCGCGCGTCACCAACTGTCAGCAGCCGCGTATAATGCGCTAGTTATTGTTAGCAATTTTAGCACTCGCGTTGATTGTTGATTCTGCGCGGAATTTATATATATTGCCGTATCTTCTAAAATTATTTATTAATCAGTGTGAGAATTGTTGAAAATCTTGCATGTATATTAAGGAAACACTTCGTCGCTGCAAATGATATGTACCTCAAAATTGCCTCGATACTTTTTAACGGCGAACGTTGAAAAACATGGGTTATGTCCAGTATTTCTTTTTAATTAAATATTATTACATTTTTTAACATAAAGGTTTGTGCATACATTCTACGGCTTCGCTAGAGTTTTCTCAAGTTATGATTTAAGTCTCATAACGATACCTTAATATTTAGTCAAGTTATCGCAATTTATGTTTATAATGATTTTAGACGATGAAAACTTTTTTGTTTATAATTTTTAGCTCGAATACTAATGATTGGATAAACAAACTGTAAATAGAAAAAATGTGTTCTGACGAGCTTTACAACACTATATTTTTTAAAATTCAGTTTAATAACATTTAATTTTCCAATCTTTCTTAACGTTTGGACAATAATTTTTCTTATTTTCGAGTGCAAATTCCCTTATTGCATCCGACCCTTCAATTGCACATTGATTATACATAATATTACAGCCTTCTACGTATAAATAACAAATATTGATACGCAAATTAGTATTGTTTCATTGACATGATTCCTAACTTCACTACTCAACCTCTCTATCTTTCATTATTGCTTTCCTCCTTTACGTTCAGCGAGGCTCTGACGCTAGACGTAGCTCTCGTGCCGTATTCTTTCAAGACTTCTCGATAAGAAAGAGCTGTGACAACAGCGCGGCAGAGACAGAGAGAACAGAAAATGTGGCAACTATGCGTGAAAAATTCGTCTACATAGAGTATCTGGAGATGTCACCTCTGTACAACTTCTTTTTATCGACCGCAGTAGTTTCATTAGGGTCCGTATGTTTACAAGGGACGTTTCGATCGATTCGGACCATAACAAAAAGGAGACGGCAGCCTTAAGTCCCGAACCCAGTGTTAGTCAGCGCAGACCTGGCCGGGCTTCATTGTACTTTAGTCGTAAGAATAAATACCCGTTAAACAATTCACTTTGTCTCACACACTCAACCGTTCAGGACCCCCGTCCGTTTGGTAACCGTCACGAGGACAGGTTACAAAGTTAAATATAGCACATTAATAAATTTATATTAATTTACGACAATGTTTTAAATGGGATTCTTTTTGATGAGATTATATTCTTGGCGCTCTGTTTTGTACCTTTTTTAAAAAAGGTAATTTTGTGAGGATATCATTACGGCAATTCGCGGGAGAAAAATACGCTAACAATCAGCTACATGATGCAGCTGAGTTTATTACCTCTCTTTGTGATCATGAGATTCTTGTTAAGAATGCAGTACAACACGAAATAACAACAGTATTAAGATGTTTAACGTGTAATTACCCAAGTACCTATTACTATCAGTACAAATTGTGTGGTACATCTTGCACTGCCCAACAGTAAAAAAATCATTTGTATTTCAGTACATTGTTGCGTCGGCGAGTTGGCTCGGCGCACATCGTAGTACATTCGAAAGGGAACAAGGAACGTAAACAGAAACAGGAAACACAATAACGTTTGAACTGTATTTAATACAAGGAATTATAAGGAACTATAAACTCATGAACAGCAATTTTGATTTCAATCCTTCTACTCTCAATGGCGGCTGGATTCAGAATGACAGCTTGACAGGCAATCGATCCCATCGCCTTCTTCTCGCTTGTCGTCCTGCTTCGGTCGCGAGCACCAACGGGCCATGGATTCCTATCCGTAGGGTTCTTGCAATAATATAATAAAACACAATTTCACAGGATGGAAAAATCTGAAAGATTCTTGCAATAATTGTGGTAATTCAAATTCAAATACAATGAAGAAAATCGATATAACTGCTTCCAAACAAATCCTTATTGCAAAATTACATTTGTTCGATCACGATAGTAGTGGAACAACGAAAGTGGAAAATTTTTACATCAAAGCAATACCTACTACTAAAATACAAATAGGGGTAACTGTTATAAACTTAAGGCAGTGATTTTCCACCACGGTAAAAGTATTGCCGATGGTCATTACACGAGTATGGTAAGGAGTAAGGACACAACGTGGGTATCCGTTGATGATTTACAAGTAGAAAAACAAGCTTGGCCACTAGGCTGGAGCAAAACTATATAGGCTTAAATTTAAATTTGAATTTTCAGTTGGTCTGGGTGCGGGATAGTTGTCTTTTGATTAGCCAAACACAACTGTAAAAAAAATTGGGAAAAATATTCATGTCTGCAGGTTCCTGCTCTTTTAAAAATGTAAAAAATAAGATTCACATGTTAATTTTTCAATGCATTTTTTTTATTTTTTTATATAGTGTAACAAGATAAAAACTTATTTAATAAAATCTTTTTTGTCTCCGTTTTTGAAATTGCTTTTCTGCAAGCAATTTTTGCCCGAATCAATCTGTCCCTGGCGTTGTTACCACATACTGACGAAGATGCTTCGGTTACCATCTTTATATGACGTTCTACAGCCTGAGTATGACATAGAAAACTTAAAACATCGATATGATTTGAAATATTTATAATCATTTCTCTAAGCTCTGCTTTGGTCATACTTTTCGTCAGTGGTGGTTCTGTTACTTTAACAGTTTGCCAATTAATTAGTTTAGTGTAATCGCTAGTTTCAAAATTTACTTTTGGCACGTAAAAATCGCGAACTTCACATTTCAACGTTCGACAGTTCAATATTCGTCGCAAAGCCAACTCTCGAATATGTTTTCTGTGATCAGCAAGCATTCCGATTAAAATATTTTGGGGATGAGCGAAATAAGCATTTCTTTGAATAATTTTTTCTATGATATTCTTAAATTTGGTCGATAAATAACGAGAAGATTGAATTAAATGAAATAAATGTTGGGGTCCATACTTACAAGCTGATTTGTACTTAATAAGAAACCAGGTGATAGCATACACTTTAATTACATACTCCGTTAATAATTTTAATTCAAACGATGGTTCTTCTGTAGTGACGTATAATCTTAATATTCTATTCGCTGTTGTTAACCATCTTGCATGTGACATTTTTCCGGGTTGTTTAGCCGCAAGTTGTGGATATACGTTGCCATTTCCTATTGCTAGGCAAATTTCGTACAAATACTTTTGATCGTCACTCAGATCGCTGACATTTATTAGAGGAATCTCAACATCAGCTGTTATTTTTAGAAATGGCACAACAGGCATCTTCTCACATGTATTAAGTTGCTTTCCTATAGGACCGGAAAAACTCTTTGAATCATTGGTTCTTCCATCTACATTTTGTATTAAATGCCGAAGAGGTAGTTCATTTGTATGCAACAGACATATAAACCACTGAACCGATTTTCCCAAAGATACTTCTAGCTGTTTTAGGTATAACACCATTCTTGTGACCTGATTAACTACAGTTCCGTCACAGCCCACTACATCAATTTTGTTTAAATTTCCACGCAAAGAATTTTGAAGGTAATTACAAAGACTAGTCTTAATGTCATTAGCGCTTTCGGAAATAGGTGCCACATGACTTAGGTGCACATCAGGATAGCGCACAGAAAGATTTCACGCACAACCATCTTCTCGTCGCCGTCGACTGTTCCACAGCCGATGGTATTAAGGCTGCCGTCTCATCGGGCCTTGAATGTGTGCGTACGCTCACACAAGCTAGAAAAAGCGTGTACGTATACACGATGTAGTAAACAAACCGTTTCAACCAACTTACGTCCTGGAATTGGCAAGAAGGAAGTTTTTGCGAATATAGTTACCCCCAGTAGACATCCGTGCAGGCGGGTCTGGTGCGTTTGAACGCTAATAAGCACCGTACGTTGAAATAATAATGAATCTATGACTCCTGTACTGAGACAGATTCGAGAAATGACAGAATGAGGCTTCAAGGATTCTCCGTCACCGGCGCTGATGGTATATTCGCGCCATGTACCATCAGAACCGGTGGAAGTCCAGGCTAGCCGATAAATGTAGGAAAGACATATTTGCCGATTCATATCGAGAGTCGTATCGCGTTGTTGCCGCCTTTCCCCTATTACTATTTTGTCGTCAGGAAGGCTTGAATGAATCACGGCAAAGCGGCTGGAGAACAAAGATGGGCAAAGATAATATCTGGATAAATTAGAACAAAAGATACTTTATGTTTATCCGTTATCTCTCTTGGAGCTGAGGATTTGAGCTATTCGGCGTTTTCTAATCTCGGTTTGAATGGCATACAGTATTGCGGTGGATTATGTATTAATAAAATGTAAAACGTGACGTTTTCAGTATTCATTAACATACTGCTGAGATTATCCAGATTAAAATGAGTTCAAACACGGTATAAATCGGATTATTTCTAGAACTGTACTTTGTAATTAAATATAAATGTAACATTTCTAATCTAAAAATGCTGAAATTAATCCGATTTATTCTGTGTTTAAATTTATTTTCATCTGGAAAATCTCAGGAGTATGTTATTGGAACGTTCATGCTGATACGATAGCGAATGTGGAAGTTTTACATTCCATCAAAACAAATAACATGAACAATCATTAAACAATCATTTTAATATATTTTTTTTAGGAGTAAATATAAATATTGTTCCCCCTCGGCTACTTCCTCCCCGTCGCCCTGGGGATTTTGTTCAAATTGAAATATATTAGAGCCCATGTGAAAATAAGGAGGATTTAAATAATCATTTTGCCAAATTCGAAAGGTAATTTTCAAAAAATCGATAAAACTTGTGCACTTTAAGGGTCTGTATTTATAAAACAATTTTGAATGTGGCTAAATGTGACAACTTGAACCCCTCTTATTTTCACATGTGCTATAACGTGTCAATTTGAACAAAATCTCAGACATTGAGTGTTCAAAGTGATTCGCTTGGCATGGAATGAACCGTATATACGACATTGTCCATTTCAACCGAAATGGATCCTAATCCACTTCCAACTATCGCGTTCTTTACGTAAACGACAAAAAGCTTCTGCGTTCGGGACGCTAGTCGCATCGCGATTGCCGAAAATACACCATTTATCGAGAAATGATCCGTCACGTATGTACGAACAGTGAAACTAAAACTTTGCAGGCGTTCGTAGTATATCACCATCGAAATTGTAGTACAAGAAAATAATTATTTTTTAGTGACTTTAGCACTATAGCGTTTAAGCAAACTGTTAAACTATATACAACAAAAAAAGATACTTCTAAAAAAGTCTGAGCTGTGAAATGTAAATCCACAAACGCTAAAAACTAGAAAATAAAAAATATATAAAAAAAGAATTTATCTTAACCGATTTTATTAAAAATGCACTAAAAACTAAAAAATAATTATTTTCTTATACTGCAATTCCGATTTTGATATACTACGAACGCGTGCAAAGTTCTAGTTTTACTATTCGTACATACGTAACGGATGATTTCTCGATAAATTGTGTATTTTCGGTAATCGCGATGCGACTAGCGTCCCGAACGTAGCTGCTTTTTGTCGTTTTCGTAAAGAACGTGAGTGGCTGATTTCAAGTCGTTTGGATTTGTGGTTATGGATAATATTTATTGATGATTGGATTATTTTCTCAACTCCTCGGGGTTAATTTTTTATTAAAATATTTTATTGCCATCCAATCTGTGCACTCCTGCAAAGTTTCAAGACAATTAGATAGTTGGAAGTGTGTTAGATTTGAGTTGTCAGATTTGAACCATACAAACATACAAACAAACAAGCAGAGGATCGAAGCTGAATAATGATTACGTTATTAAATTTGTATTCAAACAACAGACAATTCTTGTTGATAAAAAACGATAATTAGATGTATAGTTAGATAAAAAAGAACTTGTCATGTTTTTCGAAGAATTATACGTAGCATTCATAATTTTCATTACGATCAGCGTGTTACACTTCGGTGATGTACCTTATTCAAATTGTATGCTTTGAAATTGCACATTGATTATACAAAATATTATATCCTTTTACGTATAAATAAAATAATAATGATTCGCAAATTTGTATTGTTTCATTGACATGTTTCCTAACTTCACTACCGAACCTTTCTATTTTTCATTATTGATATCCTCTTTTACGTTCAGCGAGGCTCCGACGATAGACGCAGCTCTCGTTCCGTATTCGTTCAAGACTTCTCGATAGAAAGAACTGTGGCAACAGCGCGGCAGAGACAGAGAGAAAGGAAAATGTGGCAAATATACATAAAAAATTCGTCTGCATAGAGTACCTGAAGATGTCACCTCTGTACAACTTCTTTTTATCGACGGTAGTAGTTTTATTAGGGTCCGTTTGTTTACTGGGCACGCTTCGATCGATTCGGACCATAACAAAAATGAGACGGCAGCCTTAAAGTCGTGTTCAGATATATTGGCCGGTGGATTCGTTTTCGCGAGCAGCGCTCGAGGAGAAATCAGCCACCACCACCTGATGATCGTGGATTGGCAGTTGGAGTTGCACGGCCCTCCAAGGGTATGGTGGGGTAACAGGGACGCTGCGCGGCTCCGTCTGAACGTAGCCTTGTGGCTGTTGTTTATTCTAACCCACCGCGTGACGTCCAGGCGTAGCCCGAGAGAGAGTGAGAACGTAGAGAAAATGAGCACCGAGACACGCAAGCGGTGCGGTGGGAGAATACCCCTCACGAAACTCACCGGTCAAAATATCTGAACACGACTTTAGTATTGATTGTGGCTAGATTAGGGGGGGGGGGCGAGGCGCGTAAAGCATGGTAGCGAACCGTTGTGACTTCCGGGGTGTTCAAAATTAGACTGCGGTTACAAGTGTCGCGCGATGGCGTCAATATCGCTATTGTTGTCAAGGTCATCATTCTGAACATTTCTCTTTAATCTTTTTGGTGGTCGGCTTTGGTTTACGAGATATTCGCAAAAAATTTAACATTATAATTACCGAGTTTAACACATACATCGGTTTGTTACCGTGCTTTACGCGCCTGCGAGCGGGCGCGCGCCCCCCGCCCTAATCTAGCCCCAACCAATACTAATACCGTCGACTGTGAAACAGATTTCAATATATTATGTCAAAAGTTTTGCATCTGTGTTTGACAACATATATGAAGGTCGTCGAAATCGGCGAGGGCTCAGTTCATCGGCAAGTTTACCGACGTTTATTTTGACATAAATGGCAACTTCTCCACACCCAGGGATACGCCATTTCGAAAAAAAAATTTATGCCCAGCCCTATTGGCCACGAAATGCTAAAAATGCATACATATTTTTCTTCGAAAGGTGTTAATTGTGATTGTTAATACAGTTCAATCTTTGTAAAAAGAAGCGAGATCCCCATAAAAAACTTCAAAAATGTAAAAAAATTACGCCAAGTACATAACAAATTCGAGGACGGAACAGAGTATTATCAATATAAAAAAACATGTGAAATCAAAATGAGCTGCAAGTACATAAAGGTGCCTTGTAATAATCACGGACATTTTAATAATGTGAAGATAAAATGTAACATTTAGGCTATTATCTAGATGTCCGCGGCCTGGAAGTCAAATATTTGGCGTGATCAGGCAAGGTATTCTCAGATCATCAATACCCATACTTTCGCTCTCGCAGGCATTCAAATAATTTGTCAATTTAAAACTCTGACAATATGAGTACATTTTCATTATATTGCGTTTTAAAATAATTCTTATTCATCGACACCTTGACCTTTCCTGGCCACACCATGTATTTGACTTCCAGGCCACGGACATCTAGGCAAATGTCTAGATGTTACATTTTATCTTCACATTATTAAACTGTCCGTGATTATTACAAGGCACCTTTATGTACTTGCAGCTCATTTTGATTTGACATCTTTTTTTATATTGATAATACTCTTTTTCGTCCTCGACTTTTTTATGTACTTAACGTAATTTTTTTACTTTTTTGAATAAATGTTAATGGAGTTCAAATGCAATGACACTTCTATATGAAATTCAGTACCTACTTCACTCAACAGCGAGTGATCAATCAGATTTCTCTCGACCTGCACTGGTTCATTAAACGTGCAAGATGGAAGCAAAGTAACGATTACGGTTATCAAGAACACACTTATGCATTTGGATCGTTGACGATTTGTTAAAAAAAACTTGTCACAAAATTAATTCTGACTGTGACATTCAAGATCAATTTTTTTCTGAGTGTTCGGCTCAATAAAATGCGGAGAGCTTTGGTTTGAAAGCCAAATTGTGTCCCAAAAAAATCAGTTGCTTACAACAAATTATTAATGTTTTCACATCCATTGACGATTTATTTGACGAGTAAAGTGTCAGTTCTGTGACACTAATTCCAAATAATCAAAATTATATCATGATACTATGACGATACTATTGCAGGCATTTGGTGTCAGGAGACGGCGTATGGCGCGAGTGAGGCCCATAGGTGGCGCCCCTCAAGGGGGGAGACTAGGGACACTATGGTTGTGTTCCAATTCACGCATTCTGCGCATAGACCGCAGCGCAGTCGCTGCGCGCATTCATAGCATTCCGTTTCCAACAGCGCATGAACTAGGGCTGTTCGAGTACTCGAATATTCGAGTAACTTGAAATTCGGACCGAGCCGAGCCGAGTACTCGAAAAAAAGCGAGCGGCGCGAATAGAACCGAGTAGCTTGAATAGAACCAAGCGGCTCGAAGAGAACCGAGCAACTCGAATAGAACCGAGAACCCGAATTTTTTCGAGCGGCTCGAAGTCAACCGAGAGGGGCCGAAAGAACCGAGCGGGCCGAAAGTACCGAGTGGGCCGAAAGTATCGAACAATCCAGTGTGTCGAATAGTTTGAAGCTTGAATGTTTCGAATATTTTATAATATATTTATATACTGGATAATGATTCGTAATTATTATTATTATTTCGACTTTATTACTCGTTAAACAGAAAATATAGTACATAAGGAGAAAGTAAGCTACGAGTAAAGGCGAGGCCGCAGTAATAATGTGAGTAATTAAAATGTAAACTGCAAATGAAAATATTCTCTAACTGTTGAAAATATTTTTTCGCGTATGTATGATTTATTAATATTTCTTCTTGCGTTTTTCTTTATTTTTCTTTCCTTTTTGCCTTCTCCGCATGGGTTATATTTCTGTCGAGTCACTGTTAACAAAGGCTGTTACCCGTTAATGAAAAATGAATAAGTATAAATAAGTCAAGAATTCAAAGAGTCAATATTAAGATTATGGGTCTTTCCATGTGTGTCTAGATGAAATCTGAATGTTTGCAAAATATAACATCTGTACGCCGTATAGTTTAGAAACAAAGCGAGGTGGCAGTTTTTGTTGGACATTGTCCATTACTGAAGACGCTGCAGAATTCGACGACCTGGAAGTAGTGTTGTATAAAGCTCGAGTCTTCAAAGCTTTAAACCTTAACCTTAAAGACTAAGCCTTTAAGGCTAATGTCATATGAAGCTCGAGCTCTCGAAGCTGGAGGTTCAAGCTTCGAGGCCCAAGCTTCGAAGCTGGAGGCTCTTATGTTTAATAGTAATGAAGTTAACTCCAAGTCCTTGATATTATATCTTATTTTGTGCAACCACTATTGTAAAACGTTAAACTTAAACACATAGAAAGATGCTTTTTGATGGTTTCACCAATTGGTTGGATCCGTGTTTTAATAATACAATAAAAGTACAAAACTATACAATAGTATTCTTTTGTAATTGTAGTCATTTGTAACAAGACTCTTTGATAAAATTATGATAAAACACAAAAACAACAACACAATCACTATAATATAAATTTCAGTATATTATCTGGTCTTCCTATAACTTTTATAGTGTTCCTGCTCACTACACTCTTGGTTCGAACGTTTCTCAACATAAAACTAATTGATCATTGTCGTACAACATCAGTGTAACGACTGAGCTAACCGAGCAGATCATAAAGGCGATTTAAGATTTAACCGATTTTGTTTCAATCGTAAAGGAAATAGAACTAACCGAAGTACATAACCTAAGGAATAAAAACATGCAAAAAAATTGATTATTTTACCTTGAAAAGAATAATACCTCCTTAAGGGTTTCGAGGGTTCAGCTTTAAAGCTTCAGCCGTAAGGGGGAATAACACAATATTTTGTAATAAAGGAAAGTTTCACACATTGCTTAAAATATATCCTATCAGTAATAGTTTAACGAAGTTTGGGCGTCAGAGAAATAATTCACAAAAAACCCACTTTTCTGGACCTAACTATATTATTCTGCCTTAAAGCTTTAAAAGCTTGAGTTTTATATAATATTGGAGTGTAAGACTTAAAACTTCTACTGTCTACATTAAGTTTTAAGTGAAGGCTTCCAAAACTCGAGCTTTGTAAGTACATCACTTCACTACATACAATTTATACGACTCGAGCCTTCGAACTTGAAGACTCGAACTTTAAAGGCTGGAGCTCTCATGGCTACAAGGTTCGAGCCTTTAGGGTTTGAACCGCGGCTCGAGCTCTTGAAGCTCACGGCTCAAAGCTCATTTTTACAACACTACCTGGAAGACTTCGAGGATGAAATTAATGAAAATTTTTAAAAAATTAATCTCCGCACCTTTTCGTAGAAAAATAGTTACTATTATTAATTCCCTGTCTTAAGTTACCTACTACTTCCACATTCAATTAATATTGTGATTAAAGTTTCTTAATGTATGACCAAAGAAATGAAAATGAATTTTTCACAGCTGGAAAAGCTTTAAAACTGCTTCTCGGTTCTATTCGAGCCGCTCGAAAAAATTCGAGTTTTCGGTTCTATTCGAGTTGCTCGGTTGTTTCGAGCCGCTCGCTTTTTTCGAGTACTCGGCTCGGTCCGGTTCTTCGAGCCGAGTCTGGCTCGGTTCGCTTTTTCTGAGTACTCGAACAGCTCTAGCATGAACCGCAGTAACGAAACAGAACGGTTTGATGCTCGTGAGGTGAATGGATTACGTTAAATTTAATTCGAGACTTTTGGACGGCGGTCGAAGCATGCTTCCTAACTACATCGGTTGCTTCGTCCTAAGGATCGGGGATCGACTCCTAACGAAATTTGATGGCTTTATTGGTTCCTGGATTTTCTCAACCCGAGTTTTTCTATTCTTCTTGAACAGCGGCAATTATTGAAAGCGAAGACCATATTTTATGAGTTTTACGGGAGGAACTGTTGCTTACCCAGCGAAATTTGGTAAGCAGATGTGTAAAGGAAAACTGAAGTTATTGATTATCCGCGCCCGGGGTAAATTGAAGGTTTTGAAGGGTATTGAATACAATCGCAGGCTCTCGTACGTCTTGTGGATTACAGTATAGCTGTAAAATTAGCATTATAAGAACACGTTCGAAAAACTTAGCAGTAAAAGCCTTTAAGAAATAACAATACGCGCCACGTATTTGCTTCTTTTCTCATCTTCCGTTTCGACCCTGCCTAAAATCTTCTAGATGTGCTGTTCGCTTCGAAATTGGGTTCGTTGCGTTGGTTGCGTTTCATGCAGTGAGTGCAAAGACGGCATAACCTGATTCGTAAAACTCCCTAGAATCCTCCAATTTCTAGCTCATGATGCGTGCAGCAACTACTACAAATCAAACTAGAGGCATCCAATGCACATTTTGCGTGCATGCGTATTTGTCGCTTTACGTGTGCTTCTGTATTTCGAATTCGAATACTGCAAACAGGGGAAAGCAGGGTAATTCCGGCCACATAAGCAAGAAACGCTATAAAATTCGAGCAACTTACACATTTTCTAGTTTTTTTTTACATATATGAATTGATAGTTTGAAGTGTCTAGTTTTTATTAGTATGACCGAGGAAGCATACATTTACGTTGTAACAAAGTTGGAAACAATAACACAAAAATGTCCATTTGACTGGAATGACGGAATTAACGTGGGCTAATTCATGATTTGTCTTTATAAATTAAGTGGGAAAACTGTTAAATTAATAAAAAAATATTCTTTTTTATTTTAAAATTAATTACGCCCTAAATAAACACCTTACAAAGAAATAAACAATCATCTATAAAACACCAGTTCTCGTCCAAATGGAAATTTTGATGTCCTAACCACGCATAATTACATTTCTCGATTTCATAATAATACCGTTACAGCGCAACAATAATATTTTAGAAGGATGTTAAGTTATAAAAAGTTGACAAATGTAGCGTAAAAGAATGAAATATCCAATAAACATTTATTGTCATGCAGCATATATGTATAGTCCCAGTCATTTTAGAAGGAACCTGCCGACCGACGAGTTTAGATCGGTTCTGCGCATGTTGGCGCTCATTGGCTGTGCCACCACCAATGGTCTTTCGGCTGCGCATCCGTTCTGCGCCGAAAGCATTGGCGTGGCGCCACTTTCGTATATACCGCGTGTTTCGACTTTTTGTCGGATTTGATTGTCTCTTTTTTACTGTAAATGTCTATTAAAGGCATACTTATTAAAATGTCGTGCAAAAATAACTTTACGATAAATGGAAAACGCGCATTTCCCCGTACAAAAAAAATAAAAAAGGAAAGGTAAGCAACTGAAATATTATAAGTAACTGAAGTATTATAAGCAACTGAAGTATTATAAGCAATTAAAATATTATAAGGATAAATATTAACCTGAACGGCCCAAGAAATGTATAATTTAATTTAATGGGAAACGTTTCTCTTACAGATAGTTCACTCTGGACAAAGAAAAATCATCATCAATGTTTATAATGAAAAGAAAGCGCAGTTTCCAGAAAAAAAGTATAAAGAAATGATCAAATTAGTGGGAAATACTTGCGGCGTTGGCTATCGCACCGTCGTCGACACCTTAAAAGAATTTAAAAGGACGGGGACCGTGACCTCACCTTCAAAGAAACGGGTAAGGCTCGATATAATACAGAAGATGCCGGAAGAGGAAATTGGAGCAATAAGGAAGCATGTGCACGCCTTTTGGGAACGAAGAGAACTACCGACAGTTTCGAAAGTTTTGGCGGCGATCCGAAGAGACGAAAATTTACCACTTATGTCGGAGAGTACGTTACAACGGCTCTTGAAGAAAATGAACTTCAAGTACGAACAGAGACAACGCAAGAGTGCTCTTATCGAGCGGGAAGATATAATTCGTTGGCGCCGAACATTCATCACGAAAATTCGAGAATACAGAGCGGCGGGAAGGCCCATTTATTATTTGGACGAGACATGGGTAAATGTGGCCGACACACGGAAGCGAGTGTGGGTGGACAACACCATAGCTTCGGCATCGAACGCCAGAGAAAAGGACCTGACGATTAGCCCACCTACTCCGACTGCGAAAGGAAAGCGCCTCATCGTACTCCATATTGGATCGGAGGATGGTTTTGTTGAAAATGGCTTGCTGTGTTTTGAATCGAAGACCAAGAGCGCTGATTACCACGACGAGATGAATGCGGCACACTTTTTCGAGTGGTTTAAGCGCACGGTACCATATTTAAAACCAAACGCCGTTATTGTGATGGATAACGCGACGTACCACTCTGCCAAACAGGAGCGCTGTCCCGTAACGAGCTGGAACAAACCGCAGATAAGAGAGTGGCTTACCAGCAAGGGAATACGAATGCCAGATGCAGCACTGAAGTGGCAATTATTGGACGAGGTTCGCAGAATTAAGCCCAATTACGATAAATATGTGATCGATGAATTCGCAAAGGCAACGGGGAGAACTATTCTCCGACTACCGCCTTACCATTGCGACTTGAATCCAATTGAGCTCGCGTGGGCGGTAGTAAAAGGCCACGTAAAAGCCAATAACAAGACTTTCCACCTTGATACAAGTGGGAAAGGTAATACCCGAAATGTGTAACCAGGTAATCGACGATATGCAGGATAATGCACAGCATCCTTCACCCGATGAAAGTGACCCAGACCACGAAGGTGCGCATTCGGGATTGGCGCCGGATCCGGATTCAGATTGAGACATCTACAGATTAAATAAAAATCACATTAATTCGAGATTCAATGTCCTATTAGCACACCTAGTTCAAAGATACCATACTTCTCTGGCTGATCCGGGAACACTGAGTGGTCCTTCCTCAAAAAAGTTTTTGAAAGAAGTACAGAAGTACATAAATATATATACATAAGAAAGATAGATTGAAAGATTAGATTGTTCCCATGAAATGCAGCTTACCGGACTACTGTGCAGTGTGTTTCTCCCTTGATGTTTCAATTTGAATCCGACTCCAATTCCAAATTTGATTCCGGTTCCGGTTCCAAATACGAATCTGGCTCGAATTCTGAATATGCACCTTCGCCGTGGTCTGGGTCGTCTTCATGGAATGAAGGATCATCCGCGTTATCCTGCATATCGTCAATTCTTGGTCCAGGTCATATAGTTTATCCTCCACCTTCGTCGTGTGGCGGATAAAATTTGCCCACATTTCGGGTGTTGCCTTTTCCACCCCTTGTATTAGTAGCCGCTTTACATCAGCAAGGTGGAAAGTCTTGTTATTGGCTTTTACGTGGCCTTTTACTACCGCCCACGCGAGCTCAATTGGATTCAAGTCGCAATGGTAAGGCGGTAGTCGGAGAATAGTTCTCCCCGTTGCCTTTGCGAATTCATCGATCACATATTTATCGTAATTGGGCTTAATTCTGCGAACCTCGTCCAATAATTGCCACTTCAGTGCTGCATCTGGCATTCGTATTCCCTTGCTGGTAAGCCACTCTCTTATCTGCGGTTTGTTCCAGCTCGTTACGGGACAGCGCTCCTGTTTGGCAGAGTGGTACGTCGCGTTATCCATCACAATAACGGCGTTTGGTTTTAAATATGGTACCGTGCGCTTAAACCACTCGAAAAAGTGTGCCGCATTCATCTCGTCGTGGTAATCAGCGCTCTTGGTCTTCGATTCAAAACACAGCAAGCCATTTTCAACAAAACCATCCTCCGATCCAATATGGAGTACGATGAGGCGCTTTCCTTTCGCAGTCGGAGTAGGTGGGCTAATCGTCAGGTCCTTTTCTCTGGCGTTCGATGCCGAAGCTATGGTGTTGTCCACCCACACTCGCTTCTGTGTGTCGGCCACATTTACCCATGTCTCGTCCAAATAATAAATGGGTCTTCCCGCCGCTCTGTATTCTCGAATTTTCGTGATGAATGTTCGGCGCCAACGAATTATATCTTCCCGCTCGATAAGAGCACTCTTGCGTTGTCTCTGTTCGTACTTGAAGTTCATTTTCTTCAAGAGCCGTTGTAACGTACTCTCCGACATAAGTGGTAAATTTTCGTCTCTTCGGATCGCCGCCAAAACTTTCAGAACTGTCGGTAGTTCTCTTCGTTCCCAAAAGGCATGCACATGCTTCCTTATTGCTCCAATTTCCTCTTCCGACATCTTCTATATTATATCGGGCCTACCCGTTTCACGGTCCCCGTCCTTTTAAATTCTTTTAAACTGTCGACGACGGTACGATAGCGGATAGTCCACGCCGCATGAATTTTCAACCAAATTGATCATTTCTTTATACTTTTTTTCTGGTTACTGCGCTTTCTTTTCATTATAAACATTGATGATGATTTTTCTTTGTCCAGAGTGAACCGTTTTCATTTATCTTTCCTTCCTTATTTTTCATCACTGGGGAAAGTGCGATGATTAAACGATATCTTGTATGTACGCGAAAACAATGTTTTATAAATATATACAAATTGTACCTTTATTAAGTTTTGTTTAATAAAATTTATTTTTATATGTCATACTTTGTTGTTATATTTCATAATATTAATACCGTAAACAGTTCCTTATAATACGACTAATAAATAAATTCGTAATATGGCACGAATTTAGTAGAATACACGTTTTATTTGGTTACCCGGTATATGAAAGGGAATCGGAACGGTGCAAGGAGAGAGGGAAGCCTGGGTGGTAAAGTGGGGGAACAGAGACCTCGCGACAGTTGAAGAGCTCATTCTACATGCGCGAAATGGGTTCCTTCTAAAATGACTTCGGCAATAGGTTACATTTTCTGTTACTTCGAGGAGGGGACAACATAATTTGGTGTATGTTTTTCAAAGCGTACTTAAAGTAACAAATATGCATGCGCGCATGAACTGCACGCTTCATGTGCTAGAAATGGGAGAATTCTAGAGAATCTTATGTGCCACCAATGCCACCAATGCACGTATAGACTGAAACGAAACGGTTTTCTCTGCACTTCATGCGCAGTATGGGTGAATTGGAACACACCCCATAATAAGAGTCTGGACACGAGCCACTGTCCACCATGTTTGGGATAAATCCTACGAGAGAGAAAGAGATATACACCATTTCACTCTTAACAACTCTTAAGGGTCCTCCAGACTCTGATGCATGTTGCAGTGAAACACTGAGGCATGCATTATGATGCAGGTTTCTTGATGCATGTCGCTACGTCTGTAGATCGGTTTCCGTGTTTCAGCATCAGAAGCGGAACTGGCATGAAACCTGCATAATGATGCATGCATCAGTGTTTCACTGCAACATGCATCAGCGTCTGTAGGACCCTTTACGTTTATGGTGGTATTTTGCTTCTGTTTACTTCACCCAAATGTAGATGTTCAGATAACTAGATATTACAAACAATTAGAATAGAATGACAAAAAACATTTTTTATTAACTTTCAAACATATATTTTTTTAAACATGTAGTACAATTAAGATTGGTATAATTGACAGATTTAAAAATCAGCGGGGATAGATGAAAAATGGCGGACCAATCAAAAGTGGCCAAAAAAGGTTATGAAAGTGTTTATGAATATATATACATTATTTTTTTACTACCCAAGTGCACATTTTCAGATAAATAGACATTACAAACAATTAAAATAGTATGACAGACAACGTTTTTTATTAACTTTCAAACATATATTTTTCAAAAAATGTGTTACAATTTAGCTTAGTATAATTGACAGATTTAAAAATCGGCGGGAATAGACCAAAAATGGCGGACCAATCAAAAGTAGCCTTCTCGTGTCTAGACTCTTATTATAGTATCCCTAGGGGAGACCACTGTAAAAAATCGGAAAAATCGATTTTTTCTTTTTCACATTTTCTGCAAGACATACGTTTCAAAAATGCTGTCCCCAAATTTTATGAAGAAATTCGTAAAATTAACGGAGATACTGTATTTTCCGTGACGCGGTGTCAATCGCGCGACTGAGCCGAGCGGAACTTTGAACAGGTTTTTGTCAGAATGACATTTTTCAACCGCGTTGACAGTATATAGAGAAAACTATACGACCAATTGACATGAGCAAAGCCATTTATTGTACGAAAACCCCGTCTCTATTACGTGACGATCATTTTTTTTTTAATTAACGGCCTTCTTCTATTTTTTTTAACAACATTTCCCCAACTTTTTACCCCCAAGAAATGTTTTTTTTAGTGGCCCGCCATTTTGTTATTTTTTGGGATATTGACTTTTTTGATCGTCACGTAATAGACGTAGACTTCTAGTTTCTAAATATTTTTGTCTTTTTGAATTCAGATTAACCATATGGATAGGGCACTCTCAACGCCACAGGCACGATTTTGCCGCAGCGCACATTTTGACGAAGAGTATACCGGAATCGGATTTAAG
This sequence comes from Andrena camellia, assembly GCA_029448645.1. Taxonomy (NCBI): domain Eukaryota; kingdom Metazoa; phylum Arthropoda; class Insecta; order Hymenoptera; family Andrenidae; genus Andrena; species Andrena camellia. Next base: position 26,931,508 of record CM055679.1, read on the forward strand.
AATTTGATTGAAAAAAATTTTTTACCCTTCGATATGTACATATTAATTATATTAAGCAATACATTGATTTACTTGCGTTGTTTGGTTGAAAAAAATTTGCAAAGATACCCTTACTTTTCAGACCATTACAGTGGTCTCCCTCCTTTATGTGTTGGGCCACCTTGGACGAAGCAAAGTTAGTCATATTCGACAATTCTTTTGAAAGATAATGAAATAAATCGAAAATTCAATATGAAGCCTGTTATTGTACAACTCTCAATGGAAAAAGCTGTATTTTCTTCGCACAAAATGGCGGCTGTAGAGCCGCGATACGCGACATCTTGCCGAACGACGTTTTCCACGGTGTTTATAGAGCTATAGCTGTGGACCAGGTACACGAGATACTCGGATACCCGTGAGATACCCGGAAACAGGAAAATTCCCGGGTAGGCACTACCAGGGTAAACTATCCGAGATACTCGAGATATCCAAGAACTTACGAGTACAGGGTGATTCTAGAGCGACGGCTAGGCTGTCAGAGAGATGCCGCCTGGCACTCGGTGGCGTGGTCAACCCTCCGTGGTGCCCCACTGAATTTTATGGAATGTGTATTCCTTATGTAAAAGTAGTCCGATTTGCATGAAATTTAGTATAATTTTAATCGGGAGAACGCCAGGAATCCATTGGTGTCACTTTCATATCGATACTGCTATGATATAGGTTTGGCACAATGAAACTCCAATGCACAACAGACGGAATAGAACATTAACCAGGACAACTGAAGAACAGTAACTGAAATACAATCTTCAATATACAGCAATGGAAGTATCGGTATGTCTTTTCGCAATGGCGTATGACTTTCGAATGACAGCTTGACAGGCGATCGATCGGATCGCCTTCTTCTCGCTGTCCTCTTGTCTTCAGTAGTGTGTCTAGGTCGATTCTAACTCAAATTTGAGTTTCAGTGCGGGCGCGCGGGGAGGGGGGTGCAGTGGGGGAACTTTTGGCGCGGAGACAGCGGGGAGTGGAAGACTGGTTGCGCGCGCACGAGCCGCGGAGTGGGGGAAGCCGTAATCGTGGAGGGGATCAGTCCCGGCCGAGCGGCCGCGGAGACCTCTCCAGACCTGGCCCGCCGCTGGAAATTTTTCAGAGGGAGGGAATGACCCACAGCTGAAATTTTTTCATCACTAACCGAGGGAGGGAACGACCTTGGCCCTCCCCCGAAAATTTTTTCACCCCTGACCTACTCCCGAAAATTTTTCAGAACTGACCCACACCGATCTAGCGAACCGCCAAGCGCAGAAATAATAATTTTTATCAGAAATTGTTTCGGGTGATGTCGGGAAAGATCGACGTTTTACAAATCACATATTCAGGGGTGGGAAAGAGAGACGGCACTACATAGTTGTAAAGCTAAATTCGGGGGAGGGAAAGAGACAGCAGTGGTATAATCACAGTTCTTCTAAAGCTAACAATATTTCAAATGTTTTTCAATCTTAACGTCGCAGCGTATCGCGCGATCGTGTGTAATTTGACTCCTCTGGAGCAGCCGTGCAGGATGACGTCATTTCCACGGCGCGAAAAACGCTCGAATGAAAATTTTTCAGCGGGGGGGACTGACCCCCGAAAATCTTTTTCACACCTAACCGAGCGAGGGAATTACCTTGGCCTACCCCCGAAAATTTTTTCACACCTGGCCCACACCGATCTAGCGAACCAATATGCAGCAGAAATTGTTTAATAATTTATCAGAAACTGTTTCGAGCGATGTCGGGAAGGATTGACGTTTTACAAACCATATATTCGGGGACGGGAGAGAGAGAGAGAGAGAGAGAGAGAGAGAGAGAGAGAGAGAGAGAGAGAGAGAGAGAGACGGCACAAGCAGAGTTATTTTAAAGCTAAATTCGGGGAGGGAAAGAGACGGCACTACATAGTGGTACAATCGCATGCATTCTAAAGGTAACAGTATTTCAAATGTTTTTCAATCTTAATATCGCAGCGTATCGCGCGATCGTGTGTAATTTGACTCCTCTGGAGCAGCCGTGCAGGATGACGTCATTTTCACGGCGCGAAGAAGGCGCGAATCATAGAATTATGCAGTGTCAGCTGAAATTTTTTTCCAAACAAACAGACACTTTTTCCCCAACGCAGAGAAATAATAATTTCATGAATAAACGATCTAGCGAACCATTCTGTAGCAAACAGACATATTTTTTCCAACGCAGAGAAATAATTTTCAAACAAATATGTAACAAGCATTCTAAAGCTAGCATGTTTTTAAAGCGTTCAGATTTAGCGTCGCAGCATATCGCGCGATGACACGACGCGAAGAACGCGTGAACGAAATATAATACTATTTGGAACGTTGAATCTTAGAATTAGGTGATGAGGAAAGAATGAGGAAAGTGGGTAAATAAAATGGAAAAATAATATGTTTTAAATGATAATATATTGTTACAGTCAAAGAATATGAAAATAGAATAATAATAATAATTTAACATTTTTTCTTCCTACGAGCATCAGCTAGAATATCATTGATGGCACATGCTAACAGTTCGCAATCTACAAGATAATCCTCGTCGTAATATTCACTATCACGTATGATTTTAGCAGCACGACGCGTATCTAATGTTTCGCAGGCAACATCGCTCTGTTGTAGCACGTTAACAAAATTTAAAAATTTCATCCGCACATCTTGTGCAGTTTCATACAACCGCAGATACACATAGGCTATACACAGATCAAGATTAAATAAAAATGTTACAGTATTCAGTTTGAAATACAGCGGCTTAGTATCTAGTGTTATCTTTACAATCAGATAATCATAGAAAGAATTATGCGGAGTCGATAGAAATTAGTGAGGAGAGAAGGTCTTATGCTACTGCATAAAATTTTAAATCTAGCTAAATAAAAAATCATAAACATTAATGAAATTAAAAATCTTATAAAAATAATTCTTAAATACCCAGCTATAACAATTAATGAAAATCTACCTCTAAAATACTCAGTATTAAACCCAGACACCAATTCTGATTCCCCCTCCGCTAAATCGAAAACCTTTTGATTTGGCTCAATTAATAATCTAATTAAAAACATTAAATAAATTGGAATTAAAATTAAATATAAATAGAATATAAAAATATAAAATAAAAAGAGAAATAGAAAAATATAAAAAGAAAAAATATAATAATAATTTAATTTATTGCTCATTTTCGTGTTACAATTTAACGATCATATACTCTTTTCATTTCATTCCCGCGATTGTGTCAGTGTCCAACCCTTCTAATGTATCCTGCTGTGTCTTAACAATTTTTCTATTTTACAAGTGTTTCCTAATCTATTCTATGCTGTATAAGCTTCTTTTATCACTTTCCAGTTCTTTCCATCTTTTCCTTCTCCCTATTATCTCCTGTAAAATAGCCAAGTTTTTCCTTCTCTTCTTTCCAATTCCTGCCACTCTTTCCACTTACTTCACATGCTTCAATCACGTGTTCCACTCTTTCTTCCTCTTTCTTATAAAGCCTAAATACCCTTTCTTCTTTCTTTAGCCAGTATTTGCATGCCCTTGTTTCACTACTTTTTGATTTTTCCCCCCAATAGTATTTCGGCTTATCTCCAGGTTTCCTTGCTACCTCTCTTAATTCTCTTAGGAACATTGACTCTTTTACTTTCGTCTCTCTTTCTTGTTCTTGGGTGTCTTTACTTATCTGCTCTATTTTGATCGACATTTCTTTCCCATTTAATCTTCTTCTTTCCAATTCTTCATTTGACCACCCTCTCCCTTCCAAGAATTTGATTCTCATTCTTTCCCTTTTCGTAACTTCATTTCCTCTCATTAGACTTCTCCCACTTTCATATCTTATCGATCCTTCTTCCGAGTTTATTAGCCTCTCTTCAAACTTCAATGCTCATTCTCCCATTTCAATTGCTATGCCATCTCTTCCTGTTTCTTTTAACAGCCAGTATGTTGGTGTTGATCTCTCCAATTTCATTATCCACAGCATGTATTTCGCCTGCAATTATCATGATTAATATAAATTGTATTAATCTTGAAATTAAAAGAGCTAATTATAAATTATTATTTATGTGGAATAATAATTATAAATTTATAATTAGAGGTGATATGTTATTCGATTTTATTGATATCTAGTTTTTAAATGAATTTATTCATATATTTAATTAATTATGAAAGTATTTTTATTTTTGCTAAATATAACAAATTTATGGGCTTATCTATACATTTATATTATTATTATTGATTTGATGTATTTAAGAATTATAATTTTAAAATTTAATTTCATTTAAGATAATTTAATAATTTATTTCATTGATAAAAAATTTAAGAATTTTCGTGCAATTTTTTAGATAAATTATCTAAATGAATTGTGCATAGGGTATTGTGACGTCCCACTATTTTTCGCGCGCGGTTAATTCAAGTCTCCCCCATAATTCAATCCACAACTCCGACAAAATCCTTCAAACTCAAATCTTACCCCTTTTCCCAGACCGCCGAGCACCTTGACGATGTACCTTAGCGGTCCCCATCTCCACATGTTCGGTACGAAACCTCCTTCAACTAATCGCCCCACGAGGCACGAATCCCTCCCACCTACCAAACCTAAACAAGTCCCTCGCCACAAAAACCCCTTAAATGGAGACCACAGCTCACCCCTTCTCTACGACCCTTCAAGTCAAGACCACAAGTACCCCTTTCCTGTTAAAACACCAAAAATCCATTCGATCGGTTGAGCATCTCCTTCCACAGTCACAAAAACCCCGGAAGCCTAATTGCGACGAAATTTGGCCTACGTGACTTAAAACCATCTAATAATAGACGCTCCTTTATAAAAACCCCGGAAGTCCTACTGCGACTTAACTTCTAAATGGGTCAAGGTCCCTACCGCGCGTACCCCCACAACTATCCTGTAAAACATATAAATACAAGGACCTCGGAGACTGGAGCATTACTATTGTTCTTCCCGATCCGTCGTCTAGACCAGTCTTTTCTACACAAGGTGTTAAACTGTCAATTAAATTCCCCCGCGCTAAATTCAGTGCTCTACGATAAACCATCTACGGCAGCCACTGTAAGCAACGATTATTAATTACCATACTAAGATATCTCACCGCCATTTATATCATTTCTTGTTTCTACTGTTTCATATTGCGCTCATCGCACGTATATTACTGCCTATTGCTAATGCTTATTGATCTCATATAATTGTCTATCGTTAATGCTTATTACATATTATTCTTATTCTTACGTCTAATGCTTATCGCTTCTTATATTATTATCATTACTAGTACTTATTGCTTTATGTTATCATCCTTGCCAATGCTTATTGATTTATATTGTGTTCTTTGCTAATACTTCTTGATTTATATTATCGTCGTTTCTAATACCTATCGCTAACACTCAAGTCTCTCATGTTCATATATATATATTGTTATTGATTATCGCTTATATACATGTTTATGTGCTAATGCTACTCGTCCAACGCATTATTATACTAATCAAGCAGTGCTTTAAAATAAATAACGCTCTTAACTCTAAATAACGTTTCGAGTTATTGTGACGATCCTCCGGGCCGCTAAACCTCAGAAACGTAACAAGTTAGTGCAACAGCTGATTTCGGTTCGCGAACGCCGGGTTTTCTTATAGTGTTTACAAGGCTTACTTTCGCATAGGTCTTGTAGGACCATATGGCTAGACATATTTCGCGGAAATGTTGCGGACGGTTTCTTATAATAATGCAGCAGTAAATCCAATTATCAAGCCGTAAAAACAAGCCGCAACTGCTCTAATGGGTGCCTCCCAAGTGCGCGATTACCTATTGAACCTTCCCTGGTCGATTGGTGTGCTGAATTCCACATTCTCGCCTGACCTTCACCAAATACCCAGAGTGCTGAATTTCACATTCTCGCCTGACCTCCCACAAACCCTCAGAGTGCAGAATTTCACATTCTCGCCTGTCTTCCGTCAAACCCTCAGAGTGCAGAATTACACATTCTCGCCTGACCTCCCTCAAACCCTCAGAGTGCAGAATTTCACATTCTCGCCTGACCTCCCATATATCCTCAGAGTACTGGATGCAAGAGTCGCGCCTGAATTCAACCCAACATAATCATCGTCCCCAACTCCCCACCCGGGACGTGACAGTATAATGATAAAATTAATAACTAATTTAGTGAATATATTTTTTTAGATAATAATGAACTAAAGGAATTCCGCAAATTAAAAATATTCACCTGTTTATTAAAAAACATGTCTTTATGTTTAATAATTTAAAGTCTGCTCTGCCCAATGAATTATTTTTAAGTGGCTGCAGTATATTGACTACAGGGTAGCATACAAAGGTAGCATAATAATTAGTCTTTTTATTGAAGGCTTGAATGAATGAGTTTATGAAATATTTCCTGTCTCTAGATTAAACTGTTAATTTAAATTTTAATTAAAAATGCTTAAATTTTTTCTATGGGACGAGAATACCCTATAGAATTTTATAATTTATTTTAGTGTCACGTCCCGGGTGGGGAGTTGGGGACGATGATTGTGTTGGGTAGAATTCAGGCGCGACTCTGGCTTCCAGTACTCTGAGGATATATGGGAGGCCAGGCGAGAATGTGAAATTCTGCACTCTGAGGGTTTGAGGGAGGTCAGGCGAGAATGTGTAATTCTGCACTCTGAGGGTTTGACGGAAGACAGGCGAGAATGTGAAATTCTGCACTCTGAGGGTTTGTGGGAGGTCAGGCGAGAATGTGAAATTCAGCACTCTGGGTATTTGGTGAAGGTCAGGCGAGAATGTGGAATTCAGCACACCAATCGACCAGGGAAGGTTCAATAGGTAATCGCGCACTTGGGAGGCACCCATTAGAGCAGTTGCGGCTTGTTTTTACGGCTTGATAATTGGATTTACTGCTGCATTATTATAAGAAACCGTCCGCAACATTTCCGCGAAATATGTCTAGCCATATGGTCCTACAAGACCTATGCGAAAGTAAGCCTTGTAAACACTATAAGAAAACCCGGCGTTCGCGAACCGAAATCAGCTGTTGCACTAACTTGTTACGTTTCTGAGGTTTAGCGGCCCGGAGGATCGTCACAATAACTCGAAACGTTATTTAGAGTTAAGAGCGTTATTTATTTTAAAGCACTGCTTGATTAGTATAATAATGCGTTGGACGAGTAGCATTAGCACATAAACATGTATATAAGCGATAATCAATAACAATATATATATATGAACATGAGAGACTTGAGTGTTAGCGATAGGTATTAGAAACGACGATAATATAAATCAAGAAGTATTAGCAAAGAACACAATATAAATCAATAAGCATTGGCAAGGATGATAACATAAAGCAATAAGTACTAGTAATGATAATAATATAAGAAGCGATAAGCATTAGACGTAAGAATAAGAATAATATGTAATAAGCATTAACGATAGACAATTATATGAGATCAATAAGCATTAGCAATAGGCAGTAATATACGTGCGATGAGCGCAATATGAAACAGTAGAAACAAGAAATGATATAAATGGCGGTGAGATATCTTAGTATGGTAATTAATAATCGTTGCTTACAGTGGCTGCCGTAGATGGTTTATCGTAGAGCACTGAATTTAGCGCGTGGGAATTTAATTGACAGTTTAACACCTTGTGTAGAAAAGACTGGTCTAGACGACGGATCGGGAAGAACAATAGTAATGCTCCAGTCTCTGAGGTCCTTGTATTTATATGTTTTACAGGATAGTTGCGGGGGTACGCGCGGTAGGGACCTTGACCCATTTAGAAGTTAAGTCGCAGTAGGACTTCCGGGGTTTTTATAAAGGAGTGTCTATTATTAGATGGTTTTAAGTCACGTAGGCCAAATTTCGTCGCAATTAGGCTTCCGGGGTTTTTGTGACTGTGGAAGGAGATGCTCAACCGATCGAATGGATTTTTGGTGTTTTAACAGGAAAGGGGTACTTGTGGTCTTAACTTGAAGGGTCGTAGAGAAGGGGTGAGCTGTGGTCTCCATTTAAGGGGTTTTTGGGGCGAGGGACTTGTTTAGGTTTGGTAGGTGGGAGGGATTTGTGCCTCGTGGGGCGATTAGTTGAAGGAGGTTTCGTACCGAACATGTGGAGATGGGGACCGCTAAGGTACATCGTCAAGGTGCTCGGCGGTTTGGGAAAAGGGGTAAGATTTGAGTTTGAAGGATTTTGTCGGAGTTGTGGATTGAATTATGGGGGAGACTTGAATTAACCGCGCGCGAAAAGTAGTGGGACGTCACATTAGGAATAAGTTTAAATAAAATTAATTCATTTATTGGGAGGATATTTAAAATTATTTAACTTTAAAAAATTTATCCTATTATTTTTGTTTCAAAAGATAGTTTATTAAAAATTGTTAGAGTTAATTACCTTGGGGATAACAGCGTAATATCATTGGAGAGATCATATTTATGTAGATGATTTTGACCTTGATGTTGAATTAGGATATAATTTAAATGCAGCAGTTTAAATATTAAGTCTGTTCGACTTTTAATATCTTACATGATTTCAGCTCAGATCGACGTGAGCCAGATCGGTTTCTATCTATATTTATCTAATAAATTTTTGTACGAAAGGATTTAATTTATAAATTATTTTTTGCTATTTTCAATAAAAATTGGAATTTTATATTTATTAAGAATAGGTGTTTACCCTGTGATAATTGTTGGTTGGTTGGGCTTCAAATTCTATTTATTCAATATTAGGAGCGATTGGATTAATTTCACTGTCAGTTTCTTATGAAGTCAGTTTATTTTTAACAATATTTTCTGTAATTTTATTAATTGAAAGTTATTCATTATTGGATTTATATAAATTTCAATATTACATTAAATATATTTTAATTTTAGTCCCAATACTACGACAAGAAAACCGCGGATAGGTCTTTTAAAATCGGAGACCAAGTGCTACTGCACGACGAGACGTTAAGACGCGGACGGTCACAAAACAAACACCTGCATGGATAGGTCCCTACACGATTCAAAACATGCACGATAACAATAATTACAGTATAAAGGGCGACGAACAATCCGCGTTCACGCGAACCGACTCAAACACTTTATAGAATATGGCAGGAATAGGAAAATGGTCGCAGTTATGAGGGGAAGTAACAGCGCACCAACAACTATGTAGATTTGAAAAAAGAGGCGAAATATATTTATTTAAAAAAAAATGAGGGAGCGAAGAATTTTTAAATAAGTATTTTAAAATAAGTAATTTAACTAATCAGGATATTCGCCGTTTTTGAGGGCGACCGCGATGGCGGTTTCCCAAAGAGACCACAGGCGTGACCGTCGCGCGGGCCCGGCGAACTGGTCTCCGTGACGCTCTAGAACAATCACCAGTTGCAAAACAATTAATTTCGAACAACGGAAAATAAACAAAAAAATAAACAATGGGAAACTCGCCGAACAGGGCCCGCACGCCCCACGCGTCCACATCGTCTAACCAGTCGGCGTTCTCAGCCTCAAACCGACGTCGCTCCGTGCGGTACTCCCGCACCGCCCGCCGGTAGTGAATGTTCATGTAACCCGACGGGGTCGGAAACTCCAAACTCTAGAAAAAATAACGAACGTTGAACCCATGCACACTTCCACAGAGACACGAAAACACTAACGAACTCGCACTTAAACGCACCAGTAGAAACATCGCCAGCTTCCTCGGGATCGAAAGCAACGTCAACATCGTAACGACTCAGAGTGAAATAAGAAGCGACCAAGAAAATCGAGTCTCATATGCCCTCCCTTCTCACTTCTACTCAAGTCCAGGCAAAGAACATGAACTGTCCTACGTTAGCAAAAAAATTTATCTCGCACTCGCACAAGGAAAGACTTCGCGACCAACAAAACGAAACACCGACTACACCTTGACATTATAATTTAACTGTATTTTCGTTCTACTATATGATATGCATGTGCAATGTAAAATAAAACTTCTATCGACAACTTACAAAAATTCTGTAAAACATTCTCCACGAAAATCAAAGACAAGGAAAGGTAGACCGCGTCGTCAAACTCCTTACCTACGACCAGCAAACTAAAAGCTCAGCACAAAACAGCGTCGTGGACAAGTAGACGGATTAAGTTACATAGGCAAATCACCCTTGGGGCTAATGGATTCTGAAGTTAGAAAGAAAGTCAATGATTAAATAGACCTTTTAAAAAGACAAGATAACAGACTAAAAAATGCAATCAAGTGACAAATACAAATTGTAAGAGCAAATACCGAACGTCTCAACGAGACTATACATGACATACGAGACAACGAAAACACCCTCTTAAACGCGAATTGGCAAATCCAATACCTACTCCAACAGACAACCAACATTACTAAATTTCGAGAGACAGTAGACGAACACCTCATACTAATAAACAGCGTCGCAGAAACACTATTGCACGACACGCAAAACTTGTTAGAATTTATTATGGATATAAAGAAAGGAGTCCTAAACCCACGATTAATACCACCGACACAAATCATAACGTACCTCACTTCCGCACTCGCACATATTCCTAAAGGACTAGACTTCCCAATTGGAATAAAATTAGAAAACTTGCACGTCCTGTACGAAATCCTTACGCTCTCTGCATTTTCGGATACCAAATCAATTACTGTAGTACTAGATATTTCATTGTTAAACGCGAAAAAATTCAAATTGAGCAAGGTACACCTGATACCCACGAAGATAAACGAATCGTTCTACGCGTATATAGAACCCCTCGACTCATACGTGGTATTTGACACCTCGGTACAAGATTACATGCAACTAAGCAAACAGGGCCTAGCAAAATGTAAGACAATAAAACGATCTGTACCTCTGCACCTCTAATCGCCCAATGTTCAAAGCGATACCATACGGACCGTGCGAAGTACAGTTGTACACAAAATTAACAAAAACCCCAAACAATTGTAAAATGCGAATTATGACACTGAATCACACGATCCTGATAGAATTGCAACAACCAGGCACGCGGATTTATGTCGCAATTGTCGTCAAGAAAAATTTCCACAAGCGCTATAGGTCGTACGCTGATTCCGATTTCCAAATATTTGCAGGTCGTGGATATTAATGCATATATTCTGACATAGGACATGCAGTCTAAGAGAACAATCAAAGCTATGAAATTGTCCGTTCGTATCAGGAATAAACATACAAATTTCGAGAAGTTATGAAAATTAAGCCTTACCTGTTACATGCATTCCCCTTGCACGTAGCTCATCCAAAAGCTGAGCCAGCCATATTGAAAAAGGTGGCAAGCCCTAGAACATACAAACATTGATATAACACGGATACATTAAACCCAATAAACATCAAACGCACAAAGCAATGCAAAGTATTGCATACCTGCGGAGGCGGCGGCGGTGGCGACGGCCAATGGGGTGGTGAGGGAGGCGACGGTGGTGGCGAGTTCTAGAACACACAAACATCGATATAATATTTGTGACCGCGGGATCGAACTAGATTTCACCGGTTAAACGCGATAAATGTAAAAAATATTTTAAAGTACATACCTCTGGGTTGTCCCCGCACGGCGCATCATCCCACTCCTGCGCAATTCGGAATAAACACATGTTTGTTGGAGGGAAATGGGTCACAAAAAATACTTAACACAGACTGTTTGCTGTCACGATTGACGAACAACTGGTCTCGCTGCATCTCCAAGCTCCCGCATGTAGATCCATGCCCAAAGTTGCATAACTTTGCAAAAGTAAGATACCGTTGTTCTCCACCTGCATATTCGCTGACCATCCTCTCCTTCAATGCATCTTCTTCGAATTATTCACTGACCACCATCTCCTTTTTCTTCTTCGCACTCGCCTTCTTCCTCTTCTTCTTTGGACACATCTCTTCTTCGAATTATTCACTGATCACCCTCTCCTTTTTCTTCTTCGCACTCGTCTTCTTCCCCTTCTTCTTTGGACACATCATTCGAACCACTGTGAACGTCTAACGTACCACTTTGATCGCATATCGAACGTGTATCGAACGTCTAACGTACCACTTTGATCGCATATCGAACGTGTATCGAACGTGTATTGAACCACTTTGATCACGTATCGAACGTATATCGTACCACTCTGAACGTGTATCGAACGTCTATCGTACCACTCTCAACGTGTATAGAACGTCTATCGTACCACTCTCAACGTGTATCGAACGTCTATCGTACCACTCTGAACGTGTATCAAACATCTGTGGTTACTTTTCTGAAGGTCACCCCCTCCATCGGTTAGGCCGGATATGTATTGAAACCCTTCCCTCAGTTAGTTCTGAAAAATTTTAGACGTAACCCACTGCAGAAATTTTTCAGAACTACGGGACGGAAACGCAAATACAGAGGACAACGCCGTATCCTACCGGTAGCGAAACGCGGAGGCTTTCTTCCGCTTCTACCGCTCGTGCTGCCCGCTTTGTCAGCTATCGGAGCATTGGCCGGCGGAGCTGCCTGTATCGCCAAAGCGGTCAACGACGCGAAGGCCTCGCGCAAACAGCTGGAAGAAACGATGCGTCATAATCGGGCGCTGGAAGGGCGAGGACTGTATCTGGAACATTACGAGCGCGGCGCCGGCATGAACCTGTGACGACGACCGAGGAAAAAAAACTCCGCTCGACCGGGCTTGCGGTGGCGGCGATAACGCGACAGCAGCTACAACAACCTATGACTAACCTGCAATTAGAGCGCGAGTGCGTCGACGTACCGTTCTTTCGGGGGGGGGGGGGGGGGCGTTTATGCGCGACACGCTCCCCGAGCGCGTACGATCCAACGAATGCGGTATCGCGAATCTGGACGAGAATCGCGGCGAAGGCACGCACTGGGTAGCGTACGCGAAACGCGGATCGCGCGTGCAGTATTTCGATAGTTTTGGGAATTTGCGACCACCCGCGGAACTGATCGACTATTTCGGACGGGGAACGACAACTACGACAACTAAGATCAAGTACAATCACGATCGCTTTCAACGTTTCGACCAGATGAATTGCGGTCACTTGTGTGTACAATTTCTGCAACAAAAAGCTCTGGGATTTTGGCCTCGACGCTTCCCGAGATAAATTGACGCGCTACGTTACGTCCGCGTCACTTTCGCTCTCTCGGTCTCACTAGCGTAACCTACAGCTTTACGATGTCGCTCACGCTCGCGTTAACGGGTCGGAGCAGCGTGCTCACGGTCAATTATTTTCCACCGATCGATTTGAGCGACGGGCAGTACGAACTAGGACTCGCCGACTTGGAGACGTTTCACACGATACCGAACCTAGACTGGAGCAACGATACGTTCTACTTCGTCGCGAACAACAAGAACGCCGCGATCCCCAGCATCGATGTCGCTCGCGACCGCGTTACGATCCCCCATGGCTCCTACGAATTAGACGCTATCGCCAAGTATCTGAAGCAACGATTACTCGAGCGACATTCTCGAAGACGCGGCGACAACGAGACCGACGACGACGACGACGACAAGTATCCGCTAGTGCTACGAGCTAACAACAACACCATGAAAAGCGAACTGTACTGCTCGTTCTTCGTGGACTTTCCGCGAACGAACAACGTGGGATCGTTGCTGAGATTTTCGCAGACGCGTGTCTTATTGCCGAGAATCTGGCACGAGTCCGACGAACCCGTGAACATTATAAACGTTAACGTGATCAGAGTAACGTCACTGCCGGTGCGTACAGCAACGACAAATCCGTACACACGAATCATGAAATTTCACCTCGCGTACCACCGGGATATAAGATATGGGACACTCCGCGACACGTCATTTACCTGCCGATCGTTGCACGAGCGATACACGAACTAACGGTACGCATCGTCGATCAATACGATCGCCCTATAGATTTTCGCGGAGAGGAAATAACGATTCGCCTGCACGTGCAACGGCGTTCGCGCGATAAGATAACGTGAACGCGCGCGCGAGTGTGTAGCATATTGGTGTTCGATCACACGTACGCCTCATCATCATCGCTCACCGCTCCTCCTCCGGTCTCTACCACGTATTATCGTCGAAACGCAACACCTTCACCGCCACCGACAACGCTGATAAAGACAGGGAGCGGAACAAGAGGAAGAAAAAGAAGAAGAATCGTTGACGCATCGAAACGCGCGTTTCCTACGATCCTAGGGATTCGTCGTAACGTACTAACGTATCACTTATACGTACATATACACGTCTAACACGATGTATACCATACTGAACGTGACGAGTATGTCGACGTTCGACGATCGTATCACGAAGATCGAGGTGCACGGCTACAATCCGTACGCCAACACGACGTACGACAATAACGACGAGATACGAATACCTATTCAGCAACAAGATCTGTATACGCTCCCGTGCGAAAGTTATCTCTACGTGGAAGGACGTCTCTCTTTGATGACCGCCCCGACGACTACCGAGGAAGTGAAGGCTGCCGCGAGAGTTTTTCTGGACAACAATTGCGTCGCGTTCATGTTCGACGAGATTCGATACGAATTGAACGGCGTGGAGATCGATCGTTGTAGAAATCCGGGAATCACGACCTCGCTGAAACATTACGCGTCATTGTCCGTCGAGAGGAGCAGAGCGTTGATGAACGCCGGTTGGGACCACACCATCGCACACGACCGCGACATTTTTAATAGTCCGGCGTTCAATTTCTGCGTGCCCATGAACGCGCTACTAGAATTCTGCGAAAATTACAAGCGTATCGTGATGAACGCGCGACACGAGTTGATCCTGATTCGCGCGCGAGTCGATACGAACGCGATGTACGCGCCCTCTCTATCCTTCGCGATAATACCGAAACTGGAGATACGCAAGATACAATGGCGTATGCTGCACTGTGACAGAGTCACGCGGAGGATAGGTGCGGGAATAGCTTGGTCGGTATGCCAGGGTTCATGAATTATCCTCGAGGTTCGTGTATCCGCTCCTTTATTAGCTTCGTCAGTGATATGCTATGTACATTAGTCTAACTTATTCTAAGTTGTGTCCGTCCACTGCCGGGCGGCGATGCAGTGGGGCGTTGCTTGAGCGGCACGGTGGGCGGCCAAGGCGACCGGACCGCGGCTGGGTGTCGCAATGACGGACCGGGGAGAGACAGGGGCTGGCAACGGCCAGTGTCTCGGTAACGGGACGGTTTAGAGACCGGGCAACTACCGGGGCGGCGGGACAAGAGACCGGACAGCGTTCAGCGTCTCTTCCACAGGACGGGTTAGAGACCGGGCAGCATCCAGGCGTCTCTTTTACGGGACGGGTTAGAGACCGGGCAGCATCCAGGCGTCTCTTTCACGGAACGGGTTAGAGACCGGGTAGCATCCGGGCGTCTCTATACCGGGGCGGAGGGACAAGAGACCGGGCAGCGTCCAGCGTCTCTTCCTGGGGACGGGTTAGAGACCGGACAGCATCCGGGCGTCTCTTCAGGAATTAGGAAAGAGCGGTTCGGCGATCGTTCGATCGGCGGTGGATACGCGGAAGGTTTGCTATTGCTTGTGCCGAGAAACATCCAGACAGGCTCTAGCGTGGAGCTCCGTAACCCCACTCGAACTGTCGAAACGTCGCGGGCCGGGTCTTATATCTAGGTTCCGGGAAATGTTAGCTGCGAGAATTCGACGCGATCTAGCGGCGCCGTGGGGGAGCGAGTTTCGGGCTGACGTGCTGCGTCGTGAGGCCGGCGTGGTTCGGTCTTGCTCGGCGGGGATCGGCCGCGGTCGGCCGGTCGCTCGTCCTCTCTCTCGCTCCTGCGCTCGCCGCCGTGCGTTCGACTCCTCGCACTGGGACGCTACGTCACAGCACGTCGTGCTAGAAAACACTCAAAAACTGGCGATGCTGCGTCTCCTGCAAAGCGATCGACCTATCGCTATGAGTTTTCGATCGTGGGAACTGCAAGAGTATCCGTTGCTGTAAACGACAACCAAACACACGTGGACCGTAAAAGCCTCGTCGCAGCTCGAGAAACCGCGATACGTGATGTTTGCTACGCAAACCGAGCGAAAGTATAATCTCCAGAAAAGCGCGAGCAGATTCGACGCGTGCAAACTCACGAACGTACGATTGTTTCTGAATACCGAGACGTATCCGTACGACGATCTGAACCTGGATTTCGATAAATCTAAATACGCGCCCCTGTACGATACGTACGCGAAATTTACCCGTTCGTACTACGGCCCCGGCGAACCGTTGCTGAACACGACCGAATTTTTGCGATACGCCCCTATTGCGATCATAGATTGTTCTCGACAGAACGAGTCGGTGAAGAGCGCCACGGTGGACGTGCGAATCGACTTCGAGTGCAAAGAGAACGTACCCGCTTATACAACCGCCTACTGTCTCATCATATACGAGTGCATGATCCGATACAATCTTTTGACGAACGTAGTGCAAAAAATCACGTTATTCCAACGACTACGACTACGACTACTATACCGATGAGGATAATCGCGAAATAGTCAGTAGCTCGTCTGCAGCCATCGGTGACACTTGTGTTACTACATATTACTACATATTACTACCTAACAATGTTATCCGTCGTGGTCGACCTGCAAGGCTTTAAGATCGAACGTAACACGTTCATCGCTAAGGAATTTGCGATTCTCGCGAACAATCGCGACACGGAAACGACCATTTGTCATTAGATTTTCGATCCACCGTACTCCTATGCTCGCCTGTCATCGTTCGAGAAGCGTCAAGCGACCTGGCTCACGACGCATCATCACGGACTTCGCTAGTCCGACGGCTGGGTGCCGTACCACAGGCTTCCAGAAATGCGAGCTCGCGAGCTCGCAACCGTCGACGTGGTGTTCGTGAAGGGACTGGAGAAGAAGACCTGGTTATCGCAACTGCTCCTACGAACAGATCCACACATCGTAGATATGATTGATATGTACAAGAAGAAAAAGAAGAACAACGACGATGACTCCTGCGACTCCGACGACGACGAGGATACCGACGAGGACAACGACGGCTCCGACGTTGACGACGATTATTGTGGAATCGTACCTCCTGCCACGGTCGTTCCTAACCTGAAAACAATGCCCGCAAAGAACACTGTACGATGCGCTTTCCACAACGGCGGCGGCGGTTGTATGTGCGGGTTAGAAAACGTTCAGAAAATTTGGAAGTACATGCGATCTGAAATTTAAGGTGAGTGGCGTCTTCCTAGATTACATGTGAAAACAATCCTACAATCTGCCTAATCGTTTCTTTCTTTTGCTGTTTCCAGATTCTACGGACCACCTGCTGTATGGTTTTGTCCTCTTCGCACATCATAGACGTTGTGATATTATTCTTCTACGACGCGTATACAGTCTTTATTCATCTAATCGTATCTCATACTATTCTTACTATTCTTTATAAACGTATAACATATAACAAAACTGCTTTATATGAATAAAACAGTTATTATTCATAGAAGAAGTGTACATCATTCTTACCCTCTATTCTCGTCCTCCTCCACAGCATACATCGTCGATGATACGTATTTTTTTTCTTGAAATATAGAATGTTAAGGTATATGTAAAAAAAGATTGCAGACACACTTTATATACGTATAAAAAACAAAATTTTTTTATTTTCTTCTCTTTCTCATCCTCTTACAACGATGCGTCACATAAGTATTCTTATAATCTAACTTTATATACTAATTGTGATACAATCACACGCGAAATTATTTTCTATATACACTTCTTACTGTCTCTATATTTTCTCTCTCGCTCTCTTTCTTTCCATAGATGTTTTCGCAGAATAATAGTAACGAAGTAAACACTATGTGCACCCTGAGTAATTGATTCTATACACTCGGAGTGTACACATAGTGTTTTACCCCGTCGCTATTAATGTCTACTTCGCATAGTCCAAAAGTGTATCGGTGCGGTTGTGAAGTATCATACGCACACACATCCATCGACCGCGATCCAAAGACACTTCAATGTATATGTCATTGAATCACGCTCAATATATGTATGCGTGGGTCGTTAGTACACGCACATGATTCTTGTAATCATCTATCACGAAAACTACTGTCTCTACTATTACGACGCTGTTATGTGTTGGGTTTGCGTGCGTGTGTCATAGTAGCAGGGTTGGTTTATCCACACGCGTTATGATTATAGCTACATCTCGCTTGTGATAAACCAATCCCCGTCACTATCGATGTAAAGTTCTCACACCATAGACTTGTATCCGTTTGATTGTAGAACATCACACACATACATTCATCCATTTTGATCTAGAGACACCTTAATATATATGTTACTGGAGCAACATGGATATATGTATGTATGGCTGGATAGTACTTACACGGAAAACGATTGTCACTACTGTTGTGTTGTTGGACATATACCACCAATACGTACCTCACTCATGGTGCAAGGACACGAACATATATATGTGTTTGACACAAGGAGTGCGATACATACGGGAGTTTCTAGCACTACTCGCATCGACGTAAACACTACAGATCGACGTAAACACACACCCACAAACACACACTTCGGGGGAATGGCATCTTCCGCGATGAGAGACGCCAGCTTCCTCGGCGAGGGACGCCAGCTTCGGCGAGGGACGGCAGCTTCCGCGATGAGGGACGCCAGCTTCCTCAGGACGCCAGCTTCTGCGAGGGATGTCAGCTTCCGCGATGAGGGACGCCAGATTCAACGAGGGACTCCAGCTTCGGCGAGGGATGTCAGCTTCCGCGATGAGGGACGCCAGCTTCCTCGGGAGGGATGATCTCCACCGACGATGTCCAAACAACACATGCAATGAAAAAAACAGAATGACAACACCGTACATCATACTTATTTCTAATATTCTCTTTTTCTCACTATATATCTTACGTTAAACTTTGTACGAGATAGGAAAAACTAATACTTGCCGTATATATTTCTTCAACTCGTTCCTGTCGGCGAACAGCTTCCTGATTAACACTTCTAATGAGTCGCCGCGGTAGTAGGGGTGGTTCGCGAGTAGGGATATACTTGCATCCCAGTCGTCAGTGGTCATTTCGATATCTCGATCTTTGTTCACTATACAGGCATTGTTCTTCTCTTTCTTCTTCTTCCCGCTATCCTGCTTCTTCTTCGTTGCTTCAGAACTGTGCTCACGAGTGCTTCCACATCCTCGAGCCAACAAATATACCTACCATGTTACTATCGATAGGTTCCCACGATGTATATTTTTTTCTTTTTACGCGAATACTTCATACATCGATACTTGCTTCTTCCATTTATATTCTTCTCATTATACACTTCTCACTGTACACTTCTTCCTACACTGCTTTTTCCCTATCATCACGTTTTTTCACCTTTGCCTTTTTCCTTTTCCATACTGTGTACAACTACACTATTCCCCACCACCAACAAACTACACTTTGCATATGAGTGCAAACCACTATAAAAGTGGTACCGATCGGTCTTGCGGACCACATTACATCGTGTACGTTCGTAGTAACCGTTCGGTACAGTTAGCTGTAGTGCGTATTCAAAATGTTTAACCAACATTTCAACAACGCTTCCTACATGGGCGAAAACCACCTCAACCGCTGCAACGCTACGGATTTTCCTGCTAAACAGCGTCGTCCGAATCTAAGGTACATTATATACGTCCGTATACTTTTCGATTTTACACTAAAACGTTCGAATCATCAACTCTGCATGTGTGTTTCTTACAGCGATACATCTGCACCATCGCCGAAGAAAACAATCTTACGAAACATGGGACGTGATTATCCATTAACATTGACCACGTACAAACGCATCGCAATTGGAATCCGTATCGAGCAGGATTCGTGTCGCGTTGAAATCGCGATAGTCGACAACAAATCCAACGAACTGTGTTTCCCCATGTCTACGTGGAAACTTCTGCTGCAGCAAGAACCGGAGATACTTCAACGTCTCCGTAACGACGCAACTCCATCGCATCAGGACCCTATCGTCGTCGATCATTTACGCATCGACTTTACGCGAATCAACAGTTAACTAATTGTCAAAATATCGGATGGTAGTTCAACCATATACATGGTCGAAGCTACGATACGGCAAATGTTTAAATACGATCGCTGCATCGATCACACGTTCTCGTGATTGTCGGAAATTCTAGACTCCGTAAGCATCAAATACGCTTCCTTTGTAGCCATTATACGTGCCGCTACGACACCGACCGCGGACTATGAAAAACTCATTTCCGAAAGCGAATACTTCGAACCACATTCTTTGATAGATTGTGAATTATTAGCGTTATGCTTGGATTCCATTATACGTGATGCTCGCAACGTATCCCAATAATGTATACATGTCTATATATGCATTACCAATAAATACAACACTTTATCGCACGAATATCTGTATTGTTTGATACCTTAAACGTTCCTTTCCTATCTTCGCAGGATATCGCTTATCCCAAAAACTAGTGTTCTTTCAATCTTCGTTTCTTACACTAGGTATGTTACGAGATCTAGAAACATCTATACCTCTTATTACGCATTTCGAATAATATCGAATCTCTCCCACCGAATATGCTCTTGATAATCATCTCTAGCCTAATGGACTACCGAAAACAGTATTCGATTACATCGCTTTATTTTTGTACACATCATATTCTGCTGTTACGTGATATCTTTTAAGTCATTTGCGCATTATTCCTTCTCGAAAGTTTACCTTCCCAAATTCTCGCACACCGATGCTGTGTAC
This sequence comes from Andrena camellia, assembly GCA_029448645.1. Taxonomy (NCBI): domain Eukaryota; kingdom Metazoa; phylum Arthropoda; class Insecta; order Hymenoptera; family Andrenidae; genus Andrena; species Andrena camellia. Next base: position 26,952,187 of record CM055679.1, read on the forward strand.
TATTCTCGGAAATCAACCTTCTATCGCTACAGTGATACGCTTTTGGTTCGATTATCGCGCCATAACGAACTATAAGATTCACCTTACATCTCCTACGCGTCGTAACACCGTATTGTGTTTTCTTACCTCCGACACCGAGAGGGATAGAGAGAGAGATGTACAAAAATGTCATACCACTCTCACGCTCCTCGTTCAAACGTCGCCGCTCTGAATTTTCGAGATCTCGAGATATCGCGCGCAAAGATGCTGCGCATTATTCTCGGATTACGCGATACGAAATGGTATGTTTCGAATGGCATCATCTCCTACGCGTCGTACCGCCTTATGTTTCGACTATGCCCCTAGAGAGAGAAGGATAGATTCATATTATACCTCTCTCTCACACTCCTCGTTCGCGGGCGCGATGTGGTCTTGAGGAGATAAGAGGGTTGCGGATCGCTTTGAATTTTCGTGGTTCGGAGATATCGCGCGCAAAGATGCCGCGCATTATTCTCGAAAGTTGACCTTCGCCTATTATATGTTTTTGGCGTGGCTATTACGCAACAGCCGTGCAGGTTTCGACTTGCATCTTCTACGCGACATACCACCGTATGTTGTTGTTTCCGACCTCCGACAACGAGAGAGAGATCTACAATAATATCGTACCTCTCTCTCGTACACTCGATTCCAAAGTAGCGGATATCTGGGGCGCGATCTGGCCTTGGGGAGATAAGAGGGTTGCGGATCGCTTCCTCCTACAACGCGTGACATGTCATCGTCGAGGAACGCGTTACGTGACCTCGAGGTACCCCCTTCTATCTGCTCTCAGGGCCCCTTCCCCCTCCAGTGATCCTGGGTCACGACTCCCACCTCCACGAGTCGCGATCACCCCACCCGTCGCCCCCTCGCCAGTTTACGGTACCCCTCACCCCGCTTCACCAATCGCCACCAATTGGTCCAGAATCGGCCTATTATAGCTACTCCCAAGGTAATTAAATCTAACAATTATTAATAAACTATCTTTTGAAACAAAAATAATTGGATAAATTTTTTAAAGTTAAATAATTTTAAATATCCTCCCAATAAATTAATTAATTTTATTAAAACTTATTCCCAAAATAAATTATAAAATTTTATAGGGTTTTCTTGTCCCGTAGAAAAAATTTAAGCATTTTTACTTAAAATTTAAATTCACAGTTTAATCTAGAGACAGGAAATATTTCATAAACTCATTCATTCAAGCCTTCAATAAAAAGACTAATTATTATGCTACATTTGTATGCTACCATGTAGTCAATATACTGCACCCACTTAAAAATAATTCATTGGGCAGAGCAGACTTTAAATTATTAAACATAAAGACATGTTTTTTGATAAACAGGTGAATATTTTTAATTTGCAGAATTCCTTTAGTTCATTTTTATCTAAAAAAATATATTCACTAAATTAGTTATTAATTTTATCATTATACTCTATGCATAATTCATTTACATAATTTATCTAAAAAATTGCACGAAAATTCTTAAATTTTTTATCAATGAAATAAATTATTAAATTATCTTAAATGAAATTAAATTTTAAAATTATAATTCTTAAATACATCAAATCAATAATAATAATATAAATGTATAGATAAGCCCATAAATTTGTTATATTTAGCAAAAATAAAAATACTTTCATAATTAATTAAATATATGAATAAATTCATTTAAAAACTAGATATCAATAAAATCGAATAACATATCACCTCTAATTATAAATTTATAATTATTATTCCACATAAATAATAATTTATAATTAGCTCTTTTAATTTCAAGATTAATACAATTTATATTAATCATGATAATTGCAGGCGAAATACATGCTGTGGATAATGAAATTGGAGAGATCAACACCAACATACTGGCTGTTAAAAGAAACAGGAAGAGATGGCATAGCAATTGAAATGGGAGAATGAGCATTGAAGTTTGAAGAGAGGCTAATAAACTCGGAAGAAGGATCGATAAGATATGAAAGTGGGAGAAGTCTAATGAGAGGAAATGAAGTTACGAAAAGGGAAAGAATGAGAATCAAATTCTTGGAAGGGAGAGGATGGTCAAATGAAGAATTGGAAAGAAGAAGATTAAATGGGAAAGAAATGTCGATCAAAATAGAGCAGATAAGTAAAGACATCCAAGAACAAGAAAGAGAGACGAAAGTAAAAGAGTCAATGTTCCTAAGAGAATTAAGAGAGGTAGCAAGGAAACCTGGAGATAAGCCGAAATACTATTGGGGGGAAAAATCAAAAAGTAGTGAAACAAGGGCATGCAAATACTGGCTAAAGAAAGAAGAAAGGGTATTTAGGCTTTATAAGAAAGAGGAAGAAAGAGTGGAACACGTGATTGAAGCATGTGAAGTAAGTGGAAAGAGTGGCAGGAATTGGAAAGAAGAGAAGGAAAAACTTGGCTATTTTACAGGAGATAATAGGGAGAAGGAAAAGATGGAAAGAACTGGAAAGTTATAAAAGAAGCTTATACAGCATAGAATAGATTAGGAAACACTTGTAAAATAGAAAAATTGTTAAGACACAGCAGGATACATTAGAAGGGTTGGACACTGACACAATCGCGGGAATGAAATGAAAAGAGTATATGATCGTTAAATTGTAACACGAAAATGAGCAATAAATTAAATTATTATTATATTTTTTCTTTTTATATTTTTCTATTTCTCTTTTTATTTTATATTTTTATATTCTATTTATATTTAATTTTAATTCCAATTTATTTAATGTTTTTAATTAGATTATTAATTGAGCCAAATCAAAAGGTGTTCGATTTAGCGGAGGGGGAATCAGAATTGGTGTCTGGGTTTAATACTGAGTATTTTAGAGGTAGATTTTCATTAATTGTTATAGCTGGGTATTTAAGAATTATTTTTATAAGATTTTTAATTTCATTAATGTTTATGATTTTTTATTTAGCTAGATTTAAAATTTTATGCAGTAGCATAAGACCTTCTCTCCTCACTAATTTCTATCGACTCCGCATAATTCTTTCTATGATTATCTGATTGTAAAGATAACACTAGATACTAAGCCGCTGTATTTCAAACTGAATACTGTAACATTTTTATTTAATCTTGATCTGTGTATAGCCTATGTGTATCTGCGGTTGTATGAAACTGCACAAGATGTGCGGATGAAATTTTTAAATTTTGTTAACGTGCTACAACAGAGCGATGTTGCCTGCGAAACATTAGATACGCGTCGTACTGCTAAAATCATACGTGATAGTGAATATTACGACGAGGATTATCTTGTAGATTGCGAACTGTTAGCATGTGCCATCAATGATATTCTAGCTGATGCTCGTAGGAAGAAAAAATGTTAAATTATTATTATTATTCTATTTTCATATTCTTTGACTGTAACAATATATTATCATTTAAAACATATTATTTTTCCATTTTATTTACCCACTTTCCTCATTCTTTCCTCATCACCTAATTCTAAGATTCAACGTTCCAAATAGTATTATATTTCGTTCACGCGTTCTTCGCGTCGTGTCATCGCGCGATATGCTGCGACGCTAAATCTGAACGCTTTAAAAACATGCTAGCTTTAGAATGCTTGTTACATATTTGTTTGAAAATTATTTCTCTGCGTTGGAAAAAATATGTCTGTTTGCTACAGAATGGTTCGCTAGATCGTTTATTCATGAAATTATTATTTCTCTGCGTTGGGGAAAAAGTGTCTGTTTGTTTGGAAAAAAATTTCAGCTGACACTGCATAATTCTATGATTCGCGCCTTCTTCGCGCCGTGAAAATGACGTCATCCTGCACGGCTGCTCCAGAGGAGTCAAATTACACACGATCGCGCGATACGCTGCGATATTAAGATTGAAAAACATTTGAAATACTGTTACCTTTAGAATGCATGCGATTGTACCACTATGTAGTGCCGTCTCTTTCCCTCCCCGAATTTAGCTTTAAAATAACTCTGCTTGTGCCGTCTCTCTCTCTCTCTCTCTCTCTCTCTCTCTCTCTCTCTCTCTCTCTCTCTCTCCCGTCCCCGAATATATGGTTTGTAAAACGTCAATCCTTCCCGACATCGCTCGAAACAGTTTCTGATAAATTATTAAACAATTTCTGCTGCATATTGGTTCGCTAGATCGGTGTGGGCCAGGTGTGAAAAAATTTTCGGGGGTAGGCCAAGGTAATTCCCTCGCTCGGTTAGGTGTGAAAAAGATTTTCGGGGGTCAGTCCCCCCCGCTGAAAAATTTTCATTCGAGCGTTTTTCGCGCCGTGGAAATGACGTCATCCTGCACGGCTGCTCCAGAGGAGTCAAATTACACACGATCGCGCGATACGCTGCGACGTTAAGATTGAAAAACATTTGAAATATTGTTAGCTTTAGAAGAACTGTGATTATACCACTGCTGTCTCTTTCCCTCCCCCGAATTTAGCTTTACAACTATGTAGTGCCGTCTCTCTTTCCCACCCCTGAATATGTGTTTTGTAAAACGTCGATCTTTCCCGACATCACCCGAAACAATTTCTGATAAAAATTATTATTTCTGCGCTTGGCGGTTCGCTAGATCGGTGTGGGTCAGTTCTGAAAAATTTTCGGGAGTGGGTCAGGGGTGAAAAAATTTTCGGGGGAGGGCCAAGGTCGTTCCCTCCCTCGGTTAGGGATGAAAAAATTTCAGCTGTGGGTCATTCCCTCCCTCTGAAAAATTTCCAGCGGCGGGCCAGGTCTGGAGAGGTCTCCGCGGCCGCTCGGCCTGGACTGATCCCCTCCACGATTACAGCTTCCCCCACTCCGCGGCTCGTGCGCGCGAAACCAGTCTTCCACTCCCCGCTGTCCCCGCGCCTAAAGTTCCCCCACCGCACCCCCCTCCCCGCGCGCCCGCACTGAAACTCAAATTTGAGTTAGAATCGGCCTAGACACATTACTGTCTTCGTCGCGGGCACCAGCGGGCCACGGATTCTGTCCATATGGTGCTCGCAACATTGCTTCCCCGTCTCGGGAAGCGGTCGTCCCGACCGCTCCAGCTTCTCCGTTGCCTGCAGCCGCACCCTGGTCCGGAAGAGTTGGAAAGACGCTGCGTGGCCTCTTCCGACCGTCGCCTCGTCATTCGCTTTCACGCCCTAGGGAAAACCACCCAAAAACCCTGGGCAAGGCGTGAGTACGTGGTTCCCCGGAGGTCCTTGGCGTCTCTACCCCCCACTTGCGTCTTCGGCCTTGGGCACTTCTCTCTTGTACGGACTTCATCTTCTTTGACGGCGCATCTTCTTCTTGGGCAGAGACGGGCGGGGGAGTCCTGTTGTACAGCTGTCGGGATCTCTGACATTCAACATTTCTCGTCTGTATCTTCTTCACTGCTGGATCTGATATTCACTTCTCGACGGTGCATCTGCCGGTCCCTTCGTCGAAACTTGTGTCCAGCTGGGGCGTCGGAACCACAGTTCTTCTTCTATCTTCTTTCTTGATCCCTTCTCGTCGTGGTGTAGTCCTCTCGCCGGCTCGATTTCGCTCCGCTGGATTCCCGGCACGATCGTCGGGAATTCCTGGTGTTGGGGTCGTGCGGTCTCGGTGTCGCTTCTTCGGGTTATCGGCCTGTACACCTGGTCTCCTTGTTGTTGCTGGTCCAATTGTCCTTGAAAAACGTTAAACACATTATAATCCGATTAGGTGTAGATGGTTCGTTGGAGCCGTACGAGTCGGGAAACTAGTCACGAGCATGCGAGCGACACAGCCCCCTGTCCAGTCACCAAACTCGCTAGCCCTGCCGTCTTCACTCTTATTTGTTCATGTCTTCTTCCAATCCACAAGCCTTGACATCATGATGGCCCCAATCCTTTTCGTGGCTTCTGGTGTTGACCCAGGGGAACGTCTCGGTGCAGGACATCAGTGGTCCCGTCTCCGCGATGTCCCCCCCGACCGATCCGTGCAACTGTGTCGCACGTCCGTCCGGTGATTGGGGACACCATTCCCCGTTTGCTGTCCACCCTCCCCGGGGACCCCATGGTCTCCATCGTACCGGGACCGCGTCCCGTAGGCACGGCCAGGATCCCTTTCAGAAGGGCTTAGCGGGGCGGTTTCACGTATGTCCGCGCCCCGCCGTGGACCACCACGCTATTGTGGCACATTCGGGAGATTCGGGACCGTATCCAAGCCGCGGCAGCAGTCCCCCGACCACTTGTCCCTGGTCGTGGGGTATCGTGTACCTGCAACAACTCAAGAAAGGTGGACTGGGCAACGAAGGTAGCCTCCGCAGCCCAGTCCACTGATTAGCTTTCAACTAATCTTCTCTCTTGAGTTTTGAGGTGTCCCTCGACGTCTTCATTCCTCCTGGAATCGTCCTTCGTATTACGCAAGGCGGCGCACGTGGACCGCCTTGCACTTCTTCCTAGGCGAACGTTGAATCCTGTAAACGACGTCGTTGATCCGGTCCACCACCGTGTACGGGCCTTCCCAATCGGCTTGAGGTTTCGGGCACTTTCCTTTTACTCTTCGTGGTTGAAACAACCACACTCGTTCTCCAGGCTGGAACTCTACCGCGTGAACACGATTGTCGTACCACGACTTCATTTTCGAACTGTAGATGTCCAGACGGCGTCGAACAAATTCGTGGATCCTCTTCATTTTTTCTCGGATCCATTCGGAGTATCCTTGTTCGATGTCCTCTTCTTCTTCTACTTCTGGGGGCAGTCCTCTCCATAGCTGCAGGGGTAGGCGAAGTTCCTGGCCATACAGGATCATCGCTGGCGTTAATTGGGTGGCCTCATTTCGTGCTCATCTGTAAGCGAGGAGGAACATGGGAATCCACTCGTCCCAATCCCGCTGGTGCTCTGAAACAAACATCGCGAGATATTGAAGCAATGTCCTATTCAAACGTTCTACCAGCCCGTCGGATTGAGGATGCAGGGGAGTTGTTCGCGTTTTCCAGATTCCCAGCAGCTTCAGCAATTCCTTGAATACGGAGGATTCTAAATTTCTTCCTTGGTCCGTATGTATATCCAACGGTACACCATGACGACATACTACGTTGTGCAGTAGAGCTCTTGCCACTGTGACAGCTCGCTGGTCTGGCATCGCGATTACTTCCGGCCACCGGGTAAAGTAGTCCGCCACGACCAGCATAAACCTGTTCCCGGCCTGAGACTTCCGGAGCGGACCCACGACGTCCAGGGCAAGCCTTTCGAACGGAGCTCCCACGTTGTATACTCTCAGGTTCCCTGCTCCCCTCTGACGTGGTCCCTTCTTCGCCGCACAGGTGTCACACCGCCGGCACCACTCTTGAACGTCCTGTCGACACGTAGACCAAAAGAACTGTTGGCGGATCTTTGCCAAGGTCTTGTTTACTCCGAAGTGTCCAGCTGCTGGCGCATCATGGAACTCCTTCAGGACTCCTGCAACCATTTCGTGTGGCACCACCAAAAGCAACGATGTCGTTGTACCATTGTGGGACTCCCATTTCCTGAAAAGCAAACCTTCGTGAATTTCCAGCGAGTCCCATATGGACCAGTAGTATTTCAGGCGTGGGAAGAAGCGAGCAACGTCCTGCCAGCCGGGCTTCTCCCCTTCCATTTTCTTTTTAAGGATGAAGCCGATCTCTTCATCTTCCTCCTGGCTTCGTTTCCACTCGTTCTTCGTTTGTTCGCAGAATATCTTGTGAAGCTTCCTCGTGGTATGCACTTCCCCTTCTGCTTTTTTCCTCTCCAGTCGATTGCAGTTCTTACAATTTTCTTCGACGCAAGGTCTTCGTGAAAGTCCATCGGCGTTTCCATGGGCTCTTCCTTCCCGATGGCGAATCTCGAACTCGTATTCCGGTAGTCGCTCTATCCAACGGGCGACCTGTCCTTCAGGGCGCTTGAAGGTCCACAACCAGCGAAGCGCCGCATGGTCTGTTCTTATCAGAAATCTTCGTCCGTAGAGGTAGTGATGGAAGTGCTCGATGCATTTCACCACTGCCAGTAGTTCTCTCCGGTTGACACAGTAGTTCCTTTCTGCTTTTCCTAAGGTCTTGGAGAAATAAGCCACGAACTTTTCTTGTCCTTCGTGTTCCTGCGAGAGGACGCCGCCTATGGCGAAGTTAGAGGCGTCCGTGTCCAGAATGAAATCCTTGACTATCACTGGGTAGGCTAATACCGGGGCTCCGCTCAATTTCTTCTTCGGCTCTTGAAAAACTCCTTGACATTCTTCGGTCCATTGGTAATCCTGTTTGGTCTCGGTGAGGCGATGCAGGAGTTTGGCGATGCTGGAGAAATCCTTTACAAATTTCCTGTAGTATGCGCACAATTCTAGGAAACTTCTTAATTCCGTGACGTTCTTCGGCTGCGGCCATTCCGAAATGGCTTTAATTTTCTCCGGATCCGTCTTGACCCCACTCTCCGTTACGATGTGGCCCAGATATTTTACTTCTCGGCAAAAGAAGGAGCATTTCTTGGGGCTCATCAATAGTCCAGCTTGACGTAAACGTGAAAACACCGTCCGTAGGCGTTCGAGCTCCTACTCAAAGTCAATCCCGTAGATGATGATGTCGTCCAAGTAAACCAAGTAGATTTTCCCGGTCAGGTCTTGAAGTACGTCTTCCATCAGTCGCTCGAATGTTACAGGGGCGTTGCAGAGTCCAAAGGGCATCACCTTGAACTGCTACAGTCCCGTCCCCACTGAAAATGCAGTTTTCTCTCGGTCCTTTTCGTCCATAGAGATCTGCCAGTATCCGCTCTGCAAATCCACGGTTGAGAACCACGAAGATCCAGCGAGGGTGTCCAGGCTATCCTCTGTACGGAGTAGAGGATACGAGTCCTTCTTGGTAACCTCATTCGGGCGACGGAAATCCACGCAGAACCGTATGCTTCCATCCTTCTTCTTCACCAGGATGATCGGAGACGACCACGGGCTCCGGGATTCTTCGATTTCGTCCTGCGCCAATATCTTCCTGAGCAGCTCTTACACTTCTGTTCGACGGTGTAGAGGCAGCCTCTGCGGCGCCTGTTTTAAGGGAGGGCAATCTCCGGTGTTGATGATGTGTTTAACTCTTTCGCAGTTCCCAATCTGACTCGGATCCGCGGCGAAAACGTCCTAAAATTCGCAAAGTAATTCAGCAAATAGCTTTTTCTGTCTTTCTGTCAAACCTGACGTACAGCGTGTATACAGCTCGTCCAAATGCTGTGGGACGACCATTTCCTTTTTTTTTTCTTGTTTCTTCTATTCGGCGGTCGGCTCACCAAAGCGTATCTCGGGATATTCCGGGATAGGTCGATGCTGCAACGGTGCTTCTTCAGGAACGCCGCTCCCAAGATGCACTTTTCCACCATGTCGACGACGTAGAAGTCTTCTACGCTCGAAAGTCCTCCAACGCTGACTTCCAGGCTCTTCTTACCGAACACTTTCATTTTCTCTCCAGTAGTGGAGCGAATGTCAAGTCTTGTTCGGGCGATGTCCTTCGACGCACACAGCTCTTTGTCCAGAAGGTTCATAGGAGAACCTGTATCTAGGATAATCTTACACGGTTTTCCACTGATTTTCCCACATACGTACATCTCGTCGGCCGGATTCCATTGACGCCCAGTCGTCTCCTGCATCGCCACACTCTTGACGACCGGGGGACTTTTCCTTACGGTATGGCGTCTCCCCCTTACGCCGTCCTCTTCCCGTTTCCCTCGTAGGGCTCCTTTAGAGGGGTTACCCTTGTCTGGCCGTTCTTGGCCTTGAAACAGTCCTTTTGTAGGTGACTTGTTTTGCCACAGAGCCAGCATGTTCTTGGTGGGTAGTCTGTTCGATCCTCGGGTTTGGTGCGCCTCCCCCTCTTTTCTGGATACCTTGAATTGTCGGAGGGTTTAGCCTTCCGTTTTTCTGAGTACCTATTTCGTGACTCGACGGCGGAGCCGCGAGACATCGCCTCAACGGCCCCGATTTCTAGAGCTCTGGTCACTGCGGCTCTTAGGGTCGTGAACCCGCCGAGTCGCAGTTCCCGCTGCATGACAGAGCTCGACAATGCCGTTACAAATTGAGACGCGGCGAGTTTGTCGCGGGTTTCTACCGGGCAGTCGGCGAACGCGGACTGCGCTAAACGTTCAATTTTGATGGCGAGCGAGGAGATGCTTTCATCTCTCCGCTGCCTATGGCTCTGGAAGTGTACGTTGTTCAAATTGGACAGATTTTTCGCCCCGTAGCGGAACTCGAGTGCCGCAACCAATTCCGCGAAACTTTCGCATTGGGCAGCGGAGAGCGTCGTAAGGACGCTCCTCGCTGCACCCCCGAGGGAAGCGATCAAGGCTGTAGCCTTTTTTGGTCATTCCAATCATTTGCGCGCGCGATCGTTTTAAATTTCACCCTGTACTCCTCCCACGAATTTTTCCCATCAAACGTTGTCGGCTTTACAGCGTATACCAAACTGAGAACGTGCGTTCCCGACAAAGGGGCAGCGGCGGGCGCAGTCGCGGGTGCGGGAACATGCGCTGGGGGAACACTCTTTACAACACTATTTACAACACTATTTACATCAGGCACATTCTCCCCACCCCGAGGGTTCGCGCCGCTACCAACCGAACTATGGCCGTTTTGTAACGAGGCGGTTACGACCTGAATTCGTTCCTCCATGTTCGACATGCGCGCCTCGAAAGACGCTTGTGTCTGTCGGTCGGCGATTTCCTCCTCTTCCCTGCGACGGTCTTCCCTCTGCCAGCAGGCTTCGTCGTCCCTCCGCTGTTCCCGCATCTGTCCCGCGATGCTTAACTGGAGGGAGGTGAACAGCTCCTGTATAGAGGCATCGCCCGTCGCTACAGGAGAAGGTTTCGTAGAGGCCGCGGATGCACGAGCGGGCACCCCACCTCGAGTGGGCATCCCACCTCCGACACCAATGCTATGATTTCGGTTTGGCATAATGAAACTCCAATGCACAACACACGCAGAGATGGGCAAAGATAATATCTAGATAAACTCGAATAAAAGATACTTTAAGTTTATTCGTTATTCGCAGCTTCGAATAACACGATTTATCTTTATTCGAAACATCACGGATAAATAAATTTTTTCGAAGTGAATTTATTCAACAGCGGAAGATAATTTTTTTATTCGAAGTGAATTTATTCGACGGTGAAAGATAATTTTTTTATTCGAAGTGAATTTATTCGGCAGCGAAAGATAATTTCTTTATTCGAGGAACTTTTATTCGAACCGTCAAATACGGTTTTCTTTACGCTGGGGACACACCAGCGTTTTTTTACTTCCGTCACGACGGACGTCAATTTTGACGGACGTACGTGTACACCTCACACGAGCGTTGCTTCTTTTGCGTCAGTTCTACATAAGCAAATAATAAAATAATACTAAAATAATACTTACTAATTAGTTTCTGCTGTGTTCGTGATTCCGAGTCATAATTGTGTAATTAAAATATCGTCATTTTTTCACAATCTATCTAAAGTTAACCAATAAATAAATTATTGTCCATAAAACATCCAAAACCCTGGTTTTTTTATAGTATTCAAAATTTGTCAGTTATATTTGTACGAAGACTTTTCCGACTTTTAGAATTTATGGATTGTTAATAATGTTGCGAGATCCATTCGATTGAATTGAGTTCAAACACGGTATAAATTGGATTATTTCTAGAATTATAGATAATTAAATATGAATGTAACATTTCTAATGTAATAATGCTAAAAATAATCCGATTTATATCGTGTTTACATTCATTTTCATCTAAAACATCTCAACAGTATGTTACTGAAACGTTCATGCCGATACGATAAAAAATGTGGAAGTTTTACATACATCCTATTAATATAAGTATAATCCATCGCAAGCAACAATGTATGGCTTTCCAACCGAGGCTCGAACCAAGATCAGAAGCCGCCGCCGAACAACCCAAGTCCTCAGCTCGAGGCGAGATCGCGCGTCGAAAGTTATTCGAAGCCTTCGAATAAAAGTCGAATAAACTACGGATAAAGATGAAAACCTTATTCGACGGTCCGAATAAAAGTTCCTCGAATAAAAAAATTATCTTTCATCGTCGAATAAATTCATTTCGAATAAAAAAAATTATTCTCCGCTATCGAATAAATTCACTTCGAATAAATTTATTTATCTGTGATGTTTCGAATAAAGATAAATCGTGTTATTCGAAGCTGCGAATAACGAACAAACGTAAACCGTGTTATTCGAAGATTCGAATAACGAATAAAGATAAAGTATCTTTTATTCGACACGTTATTTAAATAATTTTTTATCTAGATAATGCCCATCTCTGAACACATGGAATAGAACATTAACCAGGACAACAGTAACTGAAATACAATCTCTAATATACAGCAATGGAAATATCGGTATGTCTGTTCGCAATGGCGTCTGACTCTCGAATGTCAGCTTGACAGCCGATCGATCTGATCGCCTTCTTCTCGCTGTCCACTTGTCTTCGTCGCGGGCACTAGCGAGCCATGGATTCTATCTATAGGCTGCTCGCAACAATACAATGAACATTGAAGAAGTTCTTAATATATTGTAATGAATATTTTACTTTCGACTACTGGGCGCCGACCACGATTTGCTGCGGTCGGCTAAGGATTCATACCTGTTGCGGAAATAAAATAATTCTTTATTCTTTTTCACATCGATATGGAAGTGACACCGATGGATTCCTTATGTTTTTCCGATGAAGATCGTACCAAATTTCATGTCAATCGGACGTTTCTAACAAAGTCAATTTGAAATTAGTCAAATCATTTCTTCATTTAATTTCTTTCATTATTGTCCGAATTACGTCGTTCTTGGTGTTATTTTAATCAGTGATACATAAGGATTCGATTGGAGTCGTTTTCGCAAAGATCTGATAAGAAATGCGATACTGGAGATTTCTCACTTCTGAATGGGTGTTCTTCTCTCCCCGGAGTCGAAGCCTTTGACCCGAAGGCCATGACGCTCAGTGAGGCATCAATTATGGAACTCTTTGACATCTCGGGAGTCTTGGATATCTCGGGTAGTTTACCCGGGTACCGCCTACCCGGGAAATTTTTCTCTCCCCGGGTATCTCACGGGTACCCGGCTACCCGATCTCCCGGGAATCTACAGCTCTAGTGTTTAATCTTAGAGCTATACCGTTTGACTTAGAGCAGAGTTGACTAACTGGTGGCCCACGAGCCACTGGGGGCAAAAAATTAATTCTTTAAAATTGTATATTTACAGTCCACACTGAATACACATATTAGCGGGCCCCGTTAACGGGGGCTCTTCCCCCCCCCCCTCAAATCTAGTTCCACACCTATACCAATATCTCGTGCCATACTGAGTCACAGGCGAGATATTTCACGAGTCTGTTTTGCATTTGCAGTTATGTCTAACCAATCTAGCATAGCTAACCCAAAACTATTTCAAATTATAAAACCAAAGCAAGAAATTTAAAAAATATTTTTGCGAATATTGCGGATACTAAAGCCGGGATTCCACTGAGGCAACTTTTTGGCAACCGGCAACATCGTCGCATCTTTTTTTCGCATGCAACACATGCAATCACTATCGCACTCATCGCATGCGACATGTTGCCTTGCGGTGGCTCAGTGGAATCCCGGCTTAAGCCCGAGCGGAGGTAAGATGTATAGGAAAAAGTTGCTCAGAATGTGGAGTTTTACAACATATTTAAATTTCATCAAAATCTGGGATGAAAACCTGAAGAAAATATTTAATTACCAAGTATTTTTATGAATATCTTGAAAACTAAAGCCGAGCTACGGTTACATGTAAAGGGAAAAGATATTGAGAATGTTGGCCTTGATAACATATGTCAAGATCAACTTCATTGACGCTGGGTCTCCTTTTGTCAATATTTACCGAATGCGGATTTTATTTAGACCCTGTGTTATAAAAAATGTAAATAGAAAGTGTTAAACAGCTATTGATAATTCGGGTATTGAGAAGTTACGTTAAAATATTTCTATTGATTATCATCAACCATTTATATTTTGTACTAAAAATAAAATGCAGACGTAAACAAATGCGTGTTCACGTGTTATACTATTGCATTTAGATATAAAAGTGGGTTTATATATGAATTTGAGCTCTATTTAATAAGTGAAATGAAAGTAAGGCCGTGCATAGTAATTTTCTTATATTTGTGGAATGTTTAGTTACTCATAACCTCTAAAGTGTCGATAATACTGTTATTAACCGAATTCGAAAAGGAGGAGGTTATAGATTCGACCCGTATGTATTTTTTTTATGTTTGTCCCCGCATAACTCCTCGGCATATGGACCGATTTTGATAATTTTTTTTTATTCGGAAGAGGGTGATGCCCCGGTGGTCCCATCCTACTCTGCATCAATATTGGCCCAATATTTTGCCAGTTCTGGTTAATAATAAAGACTATTGTCACCTAATTATTATTAGTTTATGTACGTACGCGCATATCTCCTCAGCATGTTATGTCAATATATACAGGGTGTAAACGGTATACGTAGCAATATTTTAGGGGGTGGTAGGGGAGGTCCAATGGAATATAAAAATCCTATGACATAGTGTCCGATCTGTCTCCATTTTACAGTAATAATACCCTAAAGTTCGCACCATGCGTTTGAAACGGATAGTAGCTCGCGCATATTGGTGAGACCAACACATTGAAACAGGGTGTTGACCTCTGATCTTTCATGTAATTCCCTAAGTGGTGTGTTTTTCGGAAGGAAGAACTCTTAAGAGTGATCCTCCAGCGACTCGACTCAAGGAGATGCCGCATGGTATCCCGTGGCGAAGACAACACCCTGCGATGCCTCACCGCATGTTTATGGCTTTCGACCCTCGAAGGAGTATGAATACCTATTAAGAACCAAACTCTTCCAGCTCCGCATTTCTTATCAGATCTCTGCGAAAACGACGGCAATCGATACCTTTCGTCATCATTTGGTTGCCATTTGAAGTGAATAACGAATAAAAGATAAATCGAGGAAAATCATGTCAAACGTAAAAAAACGAATACACATTTTTTTATTAAAGCAGAATCGAAAATAATAATTATTTGAAGTGAGAGGACAAGAAATACGTAAATTTCGTTTTCAAATATCGTATAAACGAAAAAATAATGTAACAGAAAATGAACAAAACGTGATCGTAGTTCGTTATTGTGATAAAAATCCGTAGTTCAATAACTGCCAACACTGTTGCTGATAATGAATAAGTTTGTTTAAAAACCCCGAAGAAAAATTTAGGTACGGAAATTTAGAGAATTATCGCCGGAAATAAGCCATAGCCTGCGTTAAATGTAATAACTAATAATCACCAATAAAGTAACTAAACCTCACTCTTTCGGAAATTCACCTGCAGCTTGATAACCTGCGTTACTAGGGCACTGAACTGATCCTGGTCAGCGACGGACGCACCCAATTCACAGCTGGTTCCAAGTATGCAATACCATCCAATGAAGTTAAGAATCGCAACAACAAGTGCGTTCGGGTTAATGTACCGAATATTCACTTCACTGCACGGTTACTAACAATGATCACTTAATTCATTTTTCATGGAACGTGTTGTTCTTACGTGTTGCTCTGGGTCTACCCACATCACTGCCTTGCGGCATTATCGACCCCGTCGAGAATAATCTTGACGCCAAACGGCGAATCGTACCCTCGCTTGTGGTTTGAATGCGCGGGTATTCCCGTGCAAGCGCTCACACAGTAGCACTTGCGTCCCCGTTGTTCCGGGCGTACACCCAGAACATCGAGTAATATTCTTCAGCAGAGTACATTTCTGGGCCGAGATTACTAGCTGACTCACAGGATTTTTTCCAAGCAACTTCCTCTACCCCCAAGTAGTTTCTCTGGTTCCATTATGAATTGACTCCCACCAGGACAAGAGACTTTAGGTAAAAAGAAGCCAGCACATTTTCGAGACATACGTGCTTTGCAGAAGTGCAACGAAAGAACCATCCTACACTTTCACAAAAGCCCGCACGCCGTCCTTTTACTACCAATGTACCCATTACTTCGAGGTAGGCAGCAGACACCACGTGTTTCGGTTCGAAAGGGTCCGAAGAGAAGAGAAACTGAAAGTCTTCGAGTTGCTATAAAGAAAAAAATCCTGTTTCCTGTTTCCCTTTTCCGATCTCGTCTGCTACGAGGCGGAACCAACTAAGCCATAAATTACCGAAAACTGTAGGAAACCGTTTTCTACCGCCGACTCGTGGGATAATACGGTCATAAATCGCGACCCTGGCGAAATGCTCTGGCCCATCAGCCTGATTAGTTTTTGGGCACTAGCAATTAAAAAATATTATTCAATATCAATACGGCTCCCGAAAAGACACAGGAAGAAGGAGAGCATGGAGTTCGCTGACTGCGCGTAGTCCCGCCTGCTTCGTCCTACCTTCAAATTAAAGACGAATCCCTTATCTCTCGAGTATGAACACGCGCTTGAATTTGAAAACAAAAGCACGTGTCGACGTATTCCGTGCGAGAGAAGGTGGGCCTTGTGGAGGAGATATTGCTGTGAAGAGGTGGAAACTTCGCGTCTTCAAGGAATGCAGCTTCGATTGGTCAGAACATAATCTCCTTCCTACATCTTACGTTCTCTAGCACGGAATACGTCAACGCGTGCTTTTGTTTTGAAATCGGAGCGCGTGTTTATACTCCAGAGATAGGGGATCCGTCTTTAATTTGAGGGAAGAACGAAGCAGGAGGGCCCACGCGCTATCAGAGGACTGCCCCTTTTTTCTGTGTCCGAACGCGAGGCGTATTCATGGTGAATAATACTTTTTTATTGCTATATTGGTGTCCCGAAAAATATTTAAGCTGACCGGCTAAAGCGTTTCGTCAGGGTCACGGTTTATAACCGTATTGAAAACCGTCCGAAGTCATCGCATGTACTACCCACCGATACAGCAATATACCGATTAACTCAGGCTGAGGAATGTCTAAAATTCCTAAAGACGGCACCACGTTCTTGATTGCCATTTAGAAATGCTGGAAAACAGATTTTGTCGAAACATTCTTGAGAAGACAGGTATGAAATTACCGATCGTAAAAAGCGAATGAATTTTCGCTTCGCTCTGAACCTTTTGCCCGACGCACAATGGGGCTCAATGAAAAGAAATAGGGAAACCTTTCAACATGCCATTTTTTCCTATCAAAATGCCGAGTCTTATTAATCTACTTTATAATTTCGCACAAATGTATTAACCCTTTGTGGACAGTATTAATGTTCATATCTTCCGAAAAGACAATGTTCATATCTTCCGGAAAGACGCTCGCGTTCTTGCCGTGATTGATTGGTGGTGCCGCTTGCTTCGTCCTCCCTTCAAATTAAAGGCGGATCCCTTATCTTTCGAGTATAAACACGCGCTCAAATTTCAAAACAAAAGCACGCGCTGACGTATTCAATGCGAGAAAGTGTGAGACGTAGGGAAGAGGTTATGTTGTAACAACTCGGATGTGCATTCCTTGCAGACGCGAAGTTTCTACTTCTTCACAGCAATATCTCCTCCCCCAGGTCCACCTTCTCTCGCACGGAATACGTCAACTCGTGCTTCTGTTTTGGAATTCGAGCGTGTGTTTATAGTCGAGAGATAAAGGATCCGTCTCCAATTTGAAGGGAAGACGGCGTAGGTGGAGTCACGTGCAGTAATTACCCTTTTTCTTCCTGTATCCCTGCACGAAACGTATTGCCCCTCCCCCTCCCCAAATGTGCCGAAAAAAGAAAGACAAATTATTCACTAAAATAGAGGTTTAATGCCTATCATATGGTAAGTGGCCTCTCTAATTTCATACGGACTACAAGAGGATCCCTGATTCGAAGTATTTTGTTCAGCGCTGCGTTTAGTTGTGAATCAGTATTTCCGTCAACCAGGAAATGCACTAATAACAGTATTTCATTCCCCGTTGTAAACCACTTCAGAAGTCCGCACATCTGCATTGCATGGCCAGGCCGATCTGTAATCCGCTTCGATTGAGGTAAGTCATAAGATCATAAAGGCCTGACCGTTTTAAGGGACTCTAAGGTCAGGTACGCTACTCTAGCCGCTCGCGGTGAAGGGTCTAGGGGGTCGCAAGACTACCAGCCCTTTACGTGCAATCCGGATGTCCGTGTTTTCCGCGTGACAGTAGAAGATACTTCCGTTAACAGGTATCCTCCGTCGTACTGCCAATCAGGGTTCACACAAAATCCTTTACCAACCCTGATTGGCTATGCAAATCACTGCCTCTGCGACCAAGTTCCACGTTGGTGCTTTCTTTTGTCATGGAAAACGCAGAAAACTCAGTCAAGACACAACAGTCACCACACTCGGTCTCCGAAACCTAACAAGACGTTTACATTTTGCTGACGCCATCCGTGCGAAATCGCTGATCGTGCGACACGTGCTCGCGAACTCCTTTTAAGTGGAAAAGTGAGGAAGTGATTTTGTGAAGCATGGAGACCAATGCGGGGTATTCGTGCAACGAAATGTTTAACATGATTGTCATGTATGGAGAGGCTGGCTGCAGCGCATTACGTGCGAAGCGATTATACGCGGAACGGTTTCCTAATCAGCGACAACCATCCCGGCAGTTCATCATCAATTTGT
Organism: Andrena camellia; assembly: GCA_029448645.1. Taxonomy (NCBI): domain Eukaryota; kingdom Metazoa; phylum Arthropoda; class Insecta; order Hymenoptera; family Andrenidae; genus Andrena; species Andrena camellia. The sequence goes on from CM055679.1 coordinate 26,970,698, forward strand.
GTGAAACATTGCACACTATGGGTTCCTTTTTCCCACGCATCAAAGGAAGAGGACCAAGAAGGAATATCGACAGGGAAGAAGAAATCCTTGACCATATTCACAATAACTCTGCCGGCAGTACGAGGAGTATTGCGCGAGAAATGGGACTCTCCCATACATATGTCCATCGCACATTGCGTGATGAAAGTTTGTAGGAGTTTAGTTGTATAAAATGACATTTCTTTATAAATTTATCTATTCTTACTTTAAATTCACATTTCATTGTCGCTGTAAATTCTTCACTAAATGTGTCGCAAAATTTTTATTAAGTGCACCCCCCCGGTCAAAAAATCGATTTGTTTTGCATATTTTCATTCCCCAACATCTCAAGAATGATCAGGTAAAATTTTAGAACGAAATTCCTAACGGCAATGATTTTACATGCAGTTCAGGGGGATTAACAGTGTGACACCCTTCAAAATAGGTGTTTATTGAAGATGGATTGTGACGCAGGTATAATAGATAGAAATGTGATTTTTTTTAAATTAATAATACATTTATTGATTTAAAAAAATAATCAATTGTTGTTTTAATCGAATAAACGCATGGAAAATGGGGCGCTCACTCAATAGGATTCTACTCGTACTTACATTGGCTTCCGTGCTACCCTCTATTGCGAATTTTCATACAGTCAATATTTTTTAAGAAACATTTTTGTGTGAGAAAACCCCATGTTTCGGGGACTCTACCGCTTAAACATTTGGCAATCATCGCTCAGTTGTTTCTTAACACTGCCCGAAGATAACGCGATAACCACACATGTGTAATTAAGGAATATCTTTGGTTTTTTGAATTTGGATGTTCCTGTCTAAAGCAGAGTTGAGCATAATCAATTACAAATGTAATTACTTTCATTACAATTACAGAGTAATTCTGAATAAAAAGTAATAGCAATTAGATGTAATTGTCCTGCACACTTACAATTACAATTACAATTACAATGTAATTGTCTCGCACAATTACAATTACGAACTATGTAATTGTCTCGCACAATTACAATTACGAACTATGTAATTGTTTTGTACAATTACATGTGGCAATTACAATTGTAATTGTGGTAAACTAAATTAACGATTACAGAAAGTAATCTGTAATTGAATTACACAATTACATTTCAATCGTAATTTGTAATTACATTATATTTTGCCCAACTTTGATTTGTAGCAGAATAAAGTACAAAAAGTTTTAGACATACATTGTATACCTTCTTCTAGAAAATATCATAAAAGTCACCTATGTTTTCGCGCGATTTGACCTGGGGCTGCTTTTAATATCTGAGTCACTGACGTTATCCTCGCTATCGACTAATGAATAGATACTTATTGTTTTATCTTTTGTTTTGGCATATTTCATTAATAACAAGAACTACCACTAATTAAAAAATTATTAATCCAAAATCCCACAGGCTTATACCCTTACCACTCACAACGGGTGCAAAATTTATTACCTGAAGATTTTGAGAGACGACGGACTTTCTGCCGGTGGTTCCTCGATAGAGTGGAAGAGGATGACCATTTCCCGACGATCGTACTCGCAGCAGATGAGTCAACGTTCACACGTTCTGGAATATTTAATTTCCGCAATTCTCACGCGTGGGAACCCATGAATCCCCACAATATTGTAACGGGGCACTTCCAGTACGAGCTGCGGCTAAACATATGGATTGGGGTAGTAGGCAATCATCTCGGACCGCATATTTTGCCGGCGCGTCTAGATAGCGCAAAATATTCTAGATTTCTTCGACAGGATTTGCCACTTCTACTAGAAGATGTTTGCCTGGCCACCCGAAGAAATATGTGGCTTCTTCACGACGACGCCCCAGCCCATATGGGAAGAGCTATACCAGCTATAGAACGAATTTGGGGGAACCTAGTAATTGCACGGAATGGTGCGGTTTCGTGGCCGCCAAGAAGCCCAGATTTAAATCCAATGGATTTTTACGTATGGGGCCACATGAAATCATTGGTATACGCCGACACCGAATTTGAAACCTTAGAAGAATTGCAGGGTAGAGTTTTTCATGCTGCTAACGTTATAAGCGAGCAGCCTGGAATATTCGCCCGCGTTTGCGACAATTGGTTGCGTTGGTGTCAGGCGTGTCTAGATGCAAACGGCAATCATTTCGAGCATCTTTTGTAAATAAATGTAGGTAGCGAAATTTGTATTTATTTACTACACATTCACGTAAGGATAGCCACGCATTGACAGTAGCTTGTTGCGTGACAGTTTAGTCACACTCAAAGGAAAGAAACAGTTTTGTCACTTTCTGAAAAAAAAACAACACGTTTTGCAGTCACGTCGGCAAAGGAGCTTACTTCCATGTAAATCAATGCATTTTTCGTGAGCATCAAAACTGCCACGTAACAAATTGTCACCACTGCGCGCCTGGCCTAAGAACACGTGTAGAGTTTTCGTTCACTTGTTTCTTATTTTCTAGCTGACGACCCTAAGTGCCTCCGCCACTCCAAACTAGAGCTGTTCAAATACCCGGAAAAAGCAAGCCGAGCCTAACTCGGCTTGAACGACCGAGCCGAGCCGAGTACCCGAATGAACCGAGCGACTTGAAGGAACCGGGCGGCTTGGATAGAACCAAGTAGCTTGAATTTTTCAAGCGGCCCGAAGGAAGCGGGCGGCTCGAACAGAACCAAGCGGATTGAATTATTTCCAAGCGGGCCGAAAGAACTGAGCGGCCCGAATGTATGTCTGTACATTGTACGACGAGCAGATAGGTTAGGAAATAGGTTAGATATACCTAACACAATTATAATATAGACTGCGGAAGTTTATGTAAATGCATGTTTTTATTGGAATGACTTAAACAAGCGGGACTTTGACAGAACTATGTGTCATCATTAAGAGGATATTAATTTTATAATAAGTAATGTATATGTATATTATGTGTATATATGTGTGTGTGTGTGTGTGTGTGTGTGTGTGTGTGTAATGTATATGTATATGTTAATTTTATAATAAGTAATGTATATGTATAGCATGAATATAGTGTGTGTCTAGTATGTGCACACTATGCAGTATGTGTACATTATGTATGAAATATGTGTGTAATGCAATTAAATTTATTTCATTTCTTGTGATTCATACGCTCTTTCATAAATATTTCCCACCCCCATTCAAACGTATTACTACCGTGTTCTTACATTAATTAAATAAAAAAAGTAAATTGTGTGTCTATTTATATTGTTTGTTGTTTAAAAATTATTCGTCTATTTATTTATTTATACCTAGAGTGCGGAAGTTTATGCAAGTATGATATCCCGCAAATATACAAATATCCTGAAAAAGGTAACGGGGGGCCGGGGGGGGGGGGTATATTTAATCTCGTTTATAAAACTGTAGTATACTAATAATTATACTGTAATAATTATATATTATACGTATCAAGCCGTTGCACCTACTATTGAATTATTAAACTTTTGAATACATATGTAACTATTACACTATTAAACTTTTTACCATATGAAACTATTAAATATTAATGGCGAGGTTCACCAAGCTAATTTGTAAACAAATTCCGTATCTGCAGAAAATATGAAAAATATGCAGAATATGCAGAATATGCAAAATGTGTAAAATCGAAAATATATTTTTAACATCCTCTTAATGATGACAAATAGTTCTGTCAAAGTCCCGCTTGTTTAAGTCATTCCAATAAAAACATACATTTACATAAACTTCCGCAGTCTGTATTATAATTGTGTTAGGTATATCTAACCTATTTCCTAACATATCTGCTCGTCGTACAATGTACAGACATACATTCGGGCCGCCTCAGTTCTTTCGGGCCGCCTCAGTTCTTTCGGGCCGCCTCGGTTCTTTCGGCCCGCTTGGTTCTGTTCAAGCCGCCCGCTTCCTTCGGGCCGCTTGAAAAATTCAAGCTACTTGGTTCTATCCAAACCGCCCGGTCCTTCAAGCCGCTCGGTTCATTCGGGTACTTGGCTCGGCTCGGAAATCGGGTTTCAGCTTGGTTCGGATTTCAAGCTACCCGAATATTCAAGTACTTGAACAGCTCGACTCCAAACAGATCCTCAATGGGACCGCTACTGTAAGGGGCCCGTACTTACTCGGTTACTGGTTCATCTTGAACAGCTCACAACGGGCGGTCTTTGTGCTACGGCTCATCTGTGTGCGTGTAGCGACGATCATTTCCACAAACATCTCCGATGTTTAAACCTTTATAACAGCTAAACTATACGAGATACAACAAAATGTATTCAAATCATTTTACTCTAGTGGTGGTCTCCAATGTATTTGCGAAATTATGGAATCCTGCGACTATTAGTTTAGCGTATAGACATGTTAACTTTGAGGCATTATTACTGTAAAATGGAGACCGATCGGACACTATGTCATAGGACTTTTATGTTCCATTGGACCTCCCCTACCACCCCCTAAAATATTGCTACGTATGCCGTTTACATCCTGTATAAAACTAAAAAGTTGAAAATAAAAAATGTAAAAAAAAAATTAAAACCGACTTCAAAAAATGCACTAAAAAGTAAGAAATAATTTTTTCCCTCGTTTAATCTACGACTCTCATATTTTTTAAGTCGGTGCCTCATCATTTGCACTGTGTAAATCTGGCGCCGACTTAAAAAAATTGAGAGTCGTAAATTAAAGGAGGGAAAAAATTATTTTTTACTTTTTAGTGCATTTTTATGTTTTTGAAGTCGGTTTTAATTTTTTTTTAAAATTTTTTGTCAAAATGTAATGTGTTCTTATATGATTCCAGTTATCTTTCTTCGTTAAGTTACTTTTTTTTACACTAGTAACTTTTCGGGAGAAAACATTGTTATGAAATCGAAGCAACCAGTACAATATATTGCAATTCATATATTTTTGTAATAAAAATTTAAACATCCATTAAAATCCCTCTAACGGGCGTCAATTTATGGCTTATATTTACTGCTACAGTTACTGTGCGTCTTGCCTTAAAAATTCTTTTAAAGCTCCCTTTCAGACGTTGCCATTTCACTTCGTCGCTGTTACCGTGTACTTTTCTCGTCGAATCCAAATGAATAATGCAAGCATTACAGGATATTCTTTTCCCCGATACAACATGCACTCTGCCAGCTTTCTAAACATCCACAAACGAGTGGCATTCATAACAGTTGATTCCATTTTCGTGCAAAGGCGGGCGCTCGCCAGCAAATGACAAATTGCGCGCGTCAACCAAAGGATAACCTCGGGATTTTTTTATTAACAAAAAGCAGACACTCACTCTCGGGAACTTAAAGTAGAAAATCTGAAAAAGTGTAAACGACCCCGATCTCGAGACCGTGTGCAGGTGGCTGTGAGAAAGGGAGGTGGATCAAGGGGTGCTTCAGTCTCGATAATGAAATGGATGCCCTCGGGTGCGAGCGGGCGAAGCAACGCGTAGTGTGAAACCCATTCGCAAATTAACCTTACTTATTCATTAACGCTAACGACCTACCATCATTGCCTTCAACCTACCCACTCTCAATCCCCGACCCCCCTCCCCCAACTCCACCCTCCATATTCTTCACCTATCTTTTGCTTTTTTCATTCTTAGAAGAAAAAACTCGGCAGGCAGAAAATTGATAAGTCATTAATTTTTTACTAATTTTCTTGCTTCATATTTTGTCAAATGATAGCTTCCATATGTCCAACATTAAAATGATTTGGAAAAACAGCTGCTTGTCCACACCTCTAATTAATATTACCGGAATTCGAGGACTATTGAAGGCTTATGAGTTTGGGAGGATCAGAGAACAAAAATCTGAAAACGTGACATTCGTATCATATTGTTGTCCATTATTAGAATAATACACTCATTGTTTCCTGACAGATGTATGTGTAATGAATTTTTCTAACTATTTCAATATGTAGTGTACGTTTTATAATAGGAAACTTTATCTTAAAACAACGGGGCATATCGGTAATTGATTAGAAAACATTTGACGCAATTATATATTTCGTAAAAATTTATGCTCCATCTTTTATTTAATGGCTAACGTAAATAAACATTTGTATAGTTACTATAGATAACAAGTTTCTTAATTAAAAACAATTTACGTAGGCGGAACAATTTTATTTAACAGAAATCGTGAACTCTGTGAGTGTAGTATATTTCTAGAAAAGAGTTACAAACTCATTACGCATATAATGTACTCATTTGAATGAACGAGAATGTTTCAGTGAATACATATTGCGTGTAAACAGTACTTATAAAAAAGCGAGTGGTTTCGTATTACTTCTGCAACCGACACATATTTTTTACGCAATTTACTCTTTTTCCGTTTAAATTTAAAAAACGTGGTTTTTGTACTTTTCTGAGTTTACGGTTTTAATAAATAATGTGTTTATTAAAGACGTAAGCATAATAAATGAGCTTATTTTTAATGAATTATCCAAACTAAAATCTAATTTTCATTACATTGTTGTACAGAATTCTGCGGAAAGAATTGCGGAATTGCAGGACAAATGTTATGCATTTGTAAGCGAAAAGTGTTTAGTAAACACAGATTGAAACATCCACCCTTTCAATGATACTTCTTAGTGAGTTTCGGTTTCCGTAACGCAAGCGGTCTGCTTCCTTCTATTGATTGCATTGAATGTGAAACCAAACAAGTCGCACTCCATATACGAGGGGTAACATAACATATACGTCACATTTTAAGCATGAAATCAGAATTGAAAGACAATAAAAAGGTTCATATAAACACATGACAGATTTAAACTTATTTCTGAGGTTTAGTAAGTTTTGTATTCCAACAACCCATCTAATGAACCAGCATTATTAGACATGTGAACAATTAAACTTAATTCCGTTCGATTATCTAGAAACAATGCTGAATATTTTGCGTTCTATCTTGTTCACTATCTTTGTTAGTAATGATAAGACACTTAACGATAAAACGTTTACATACATACGTGCTTGTCTTAGAGTTGCCAACCGTATTATAATATATAGTATTGTATTATATTTTTGCCTAGTGTACTTATCCTGTTAGAAAAATATATAGTACATAAAAATACTATATTTTCGATATATCGATAAAATTCTACAATTTTTACTTTTCTTTTTATTCTATGGCTACATCAAAACTTAAATTTGCAAATTTGAACTTTCACATAGAGGATTTTTTCTATAATGAATATGAAGTGGGGGAGGAGAGAAACAAAGCCACTCTACCTGTCATAACAAATGAGGTCCTTACATATGTTCATTTGGACTTTACGTGCAATCAAACTTCTGGCATATTTGTTGAAGACAGTAAATTAATTAAGAACGCAAAATGCACAATAAATATACATTTAAAAAATAAGATGTTATTTTAATGCAGTTTGATTTTGTACCACTTTCCTGTGAACCACTTTCCTATTTTTTCACAATGTACCTACTATATTTTTTATCACATTTGACCATAAAGTACTATATTTTCCCGAAAAAGTTGGCAATCCTAGGTTGTCTTCCGACGTAAGGAGGTCAATTTGAACACATTTTATGAAGTGCGCGAATATGTACAAGCTTCTATAAAACAATTCTTTTGTTTTTTATAAAAAGAAATCACTATGTTAAGTGTCGTGTAATATCTCGTTGTGAATCTTACTCTTATTTATGCAGAACCAATGTCCGTGCAAAATCATCTTACAATTAGAGTATGCTTTCCATTCTTCGAAACTAATGAGCGAAGGAAATATACCTAATATAATTATAAGCAATGATGCACGTATTGCACATGCATAATCAAAATACATATTCAGTAAAATAACTGACAAGTCGTGAGTTGCCTTTCGTTTATTTAATTTTGCTGACATGGGAACAATATTATATGTACAATCGTCTCAACTCTCCCCATACTTCCGTTATTATATAAAAATAGTATTTCCGCATAAATTTCCTATATGTAAATTTAAATAAGGATTTATTTTCTATAATTGAATCAGCTTCAAATCAGGTGTCGAATTATGATATATTGCTAAGTCATACATAAATTTTGGAATTTATAATTTCCTTTTTCCAAAAGTAAATAAGTTTGCGATTCGAATTACCATTGTTCATTTGAGGATAATATCGGAATATAGTTACCGTTCGTGCGTAGCATAACCGAGCAGTGTTTCCCTTAATCTACCGTTCTATTTATTCATGAAACTTACACAATTAACTTAAAAAAAATGGTCTTTGTGAAATAAATCTGCATTGACATTCTCGTAGGGTAGCTGGTATTTACCCCATATAAACTGTATACGAAATTAATGTCAGTGTACTTCTCACTTGAGAACATTTTTCCCATTTTAATATCAGATACTGGTTCACGTGATAACGGAATACTAACTGCTATTCATGATATTGCGACAGACGAGATATAAAATAGACCGAACATTCAATGTATTTTTGTGGCGCGATTTTCTGGGATCTAATGTAGAGCTGCCAAATACTTGAAATTCAAACGGAGTAAAACTCCTTTCTTTCGCACCGAGCCAAGTACCTAAGTAATACTTCAAATAGCTTGAATATTTGAGCAGCTTGCTTGTAAACAAGCTACCTACTTGATTTCAAATGAATAATTTGAATCTTTCGAGTTACACAAAAATTCTAATACTAGTCGAACATTCGAGCCAATAATAACAATTAGTACTTAATAAGAATGGGTATTTGATTTAAGGCTTATATTCAGTATAAGTATATGTATATTATACTGAACGACTCAAATTACCGAATACCAATAGCACTCATTGTTCATAATTGATATTCACTAATTTTATTCGCGGAATCGAAAATCATTATTAATTTTTCAACTTATACAGACATATTGCTCATTTGCTGCACAATGACATAACTCAAAATTCATGAGTTTTGGGGAAACGGGTGCAAAAGTTTTGTTAGACAACAACCGCTGTTTCTAAACTACTAACTCAAAAACTGCAAATTTTGAGTTGTGTTGTTGTTGCAGCAAATTAGCGATATGCATGTACAGGGTGTATAAAAAGTAATAAGTAATAAGTACACCACTTTCAGAGGTGAAACTATACCTCTGGATCGGTGGATATTCGTAAAAAGACCTGCCACAAAATATAGTTTTTTTTAAATCAACGTACTCTGCTCCATAAGAAGAAAAAGAGTTCAAAAGAAACCATATATCGTAAACGCAAAAAATTGTTAACGTTTACACAAAAATTAGAGTGTGTAGAGCCACTCACCCAAGCAGTGGCATGTAGATGATCGATATATTGATCGGGATTTCGCCTTTGTTTTTTTAAAGGCAACAAGAAAAGGATGTGTGTGCGAGTAAGAGGAAACGGGAGCTACTGACTGTTGAGTGGCTCTACACACTCTAATTTTTGTGCAGATAAACTTTAATAATTTTTTGCGTCGTAACGGTGCGTTTGCGGCGTATGGTTATTTTGTCTTCTCATTGAACAGAATACGTTGGTGCAAAAATACTTTACCATTAATTTTCAATGTGATAAACAATTTTGTGCCAAGTTTTTTTCATAAATATCGGCCGATCCAGAGGTGTAGATTCGCCCCTGCAAGCGGTGTCCATCATTTTTTATACACCCTGTACAGTGGTAATTATATACAATCTAATACAAAATTATATGAATATTACATGAATTACACAAATTTAGCTGCTACGCCTAATAAGCCCTACGGGTACATACATCTTACATTTTTTTTATTCTTAAAATATAGTAACACTTTCATTCTTAAAATAACCTTTGACCCTTGATTAATCGAATAGTTTGAAATGATATGACTAGCTTGTTCTTTTTCAAGTAGTTCAAAGGTATTTTGAATAATTATTTCAATTTGAGTAGCTTGGATTTAAGTAAGTAGTTAAAACGTTCAAACTATTCAAATCATTTAAGAAGATCGGATGTTTTCAAGCTTACTTGAATAATTAAGCCACTTGGACATTCGAGTACTTGGCTTGGTTCAAATGATTTGACCTGAGTTCAACTTAGATTGAATTTTCAAAATACAGTATTTCCTCGTTAGCGGCGCGCTGGTCGGGATCGGCGTTGAGCCCGTATCGTGAACGGAGCCCTAATTCCGAGTGTTCGTTTCTCGCTTCTCTCTGGCCGAAGGGGGGAGCGAGATGGAACGCTATACGTGCGCGGCGCGCATGTGCGACGGGCGCGAGTGCAAAGGACGCAGTGTCAGGCGTCCGAAAGACGGAGGGAAACAAAACATCAACGCGTCGTCTGTCTCGTACTGTCCTCGCTCGCTTTCAGTGCGTCTCGCTCGCTCTCGTTCCATCTCGCTCCCGCCATCGTCGGACAAGAGTGAGACAGAAGTGGTGGGGATAGAGCAAAGTGCACATCCTATACACCAAATCGAGCCCGTAACGCGACAATACTGTACTTGGACAGCTCTACTCTACAGCCCCATTGTGTATCAGTTACAACATTGCCAGCAGTGAATCGAAACAGATTATAGCACTCAGTATAGTGGAAATTCAAATCTCAATAAATTTAAATATAGCGTCCTGTTTTTTGGCGAGATGGATGCTGTGACAGGCCATTCCATGCTAAAGCAATCATTTGTGTGCTTCGTATAAAAGATTCTTATAAAATTGGTACATGATGTACTCCACCTGAGATTAGGGGGAAGAATTTAAATCATTTTGCAGGTTTCAAAGTTCACTACGTACATGGCTTTGAACTTTGCGGTTTTTATTCATTTTAGCGAAAACGGCCTGTATCTACAAATTTTTATCGCAGAAGCTGTTTGGAATATCGAATGCATTATTCCTTTTTTGTAATCAAAAAGGGTCAGAGTTTGTGATTGAATACATCCCTTTTTAAATTGAAAAATCATTTTTGCAACATTACAAATTATAAACAAATTTGTCTTCTCAGTTTGAGGTCACATTCTTAAAAACCGAAATTAATTTAATCACATTCTGTGAAGTTTCTTCTAAAAAATAAGCTTGTCTCCGGTTGGTTCACTTACAAGGAGAGCATCCTAGGTGTCCGCCTCTCATTGCTTTGATTTTTGGATATGTTTTAGAGGACCGAAACATAAGATATACGTGTTTCTTTATAGTCGGCTGTTTTCATATTTAGGGGAGTGAAACCACCCCTCAATGTTATAAGATTTTCAGGTGTTCGTCTCCAAATGCTTTGATTTTTGGCCAAAACTTTGAGGGGTGGTTTCACCTTCTAAACATGCAAACAGGCCACAATAAAAGACACCTGTTTCTTATTTTTCGGTTCTCTAAAACATATCCAAAACACCTGAAAATTTTATAACTTTGAGGGGTGGTTTCACCCCCCCCCCCAAATATGAAAACGGGCCGCTATAAAAAAACCATAAAAACTTCAGAAAAGTAAAAAAATTACTTCAAGTAGGGTAAAAGCAAGTAATATGGAACGGCACGTAATATGGAACTTCGTAAAATTTCGATAAAGAAATAACGAACTCTTTAGGCAATCGTGTATTCTAGATCCCTAGACATAATAGACGATAATACTGACAATTGAGTATCAGTCAAGCATCCATCATTGAAAGAAAAACATTTATATTTTTCGTGGGGTGTAAAAGTTTCTGAAAAGTGCATCAAACAGTTAAATATTGTAGTGAAAATATGTTACAAAGTACTATTTTGATATAGTAGTATCGTTTATTTGTTTCCCCTTGGGGATTACAATCCTTTTCCATCTCCGCTCTTCCATACATTCGCCTTAAGCTAATCCTTAACCTATGCCTTAATATACTCCTTAAACCTATTCTTTAAACCTACACGCTCCTAACCCTCGCTCGCCCGCTCTCCCTCGTCTCGCACGCCGCCTTCCCCCCTTCCCTATCAAAGGACCTCCGCTTCCGCACGCCACCACTCACTCTCATTCCTTCCTCTCTCATTCCCCCACTCCTTCCCCTCTCCTTTCCTCCACTTTCCTCATCCACTTCTCCCCCCCCGCCCTCGTCATCCAATACCTCCCCTACCCTCTCCTGCCACCCTCCTTCCTCCCAACCCATACGTTCTTCCCACACATGCTCCCATGTTTCCTCTCCCCATCCGCATACTCTGCATTTCCTCTTTTCTTCCTCCTCCCAATACTTCCCCCCCCCTCATCCCATTCCCCAGCCTAAATTTCGCCACCCTTTGCCACCTGCTTTCCCCCCATCCCTTCCTCAAGTATCCTGGCACCCCTTCCCCTTTCACCAGCCTATACAACCTATTATATCCTGACTCTCTAATCCTGTTCCATCTTTCCTCCTCCTGCATTCTTCTTTCCCTACCCACCAATTCTTCCCCCCTCAGCTCCCCCCCTCCCCTCATTCTTCCTATCCCCTTTATTGTCCACCCCCTCTCCTCATAGTATTCCTTCCTTTCCTTTTCCCACCCTCCCAGCACTTTCCCCCTCTTTGCCCTTCCCTTAATCTCCTCCCAACATCTCTTTGCCAGCCCCCCCCCCCCCCCCTCCAACTTCCTTTCATATCCCCACGCCCTCATCCCCGCCTTCCCTCTCAACATCTCCCTCTGCATCTCCTCCCTCACCATGTATCCTGGTGTACACCTTTCCACACCCAACACCCACTTCAAAAAACCTTTCCTGCAACCCCTCAATTCTGTCCCTACACATCCACCCCCACACCTCAGCCCCATAGTTCACCGTAGCCCATACTAACTTTTCAAACAACCACACCCTTTTTCCCCAATCCTTCCCAAACCTCCTCTTCCCTATCCCCCACACCTGCCCCATCACTGCTGCCCCCTTCCTTACCCTTTCTCCTACATGTGCCTCCTGCCCCCCGCTCCTCATCAGCGTGTACCCCAGGTACTTGAATTCCTTTACCTCCTCCACCACCTTTCCCTTCCACCTCCACGTCACCTTCTTCCACATCCCTCCCCCCTTTCTACACCTCATTACCTTTGTCTTCCCCACGTTCACCTGCAGCCCCTTCTTATCCAGATATCTCTCCATCTTCCCCATCATCCCTTTCAACCCCTCCTCGTCTTCCGCCAGCACCGCAATGTCATCCGCGTATGCCAACGTATACACCTTCCTTCCCCCCACCTTTACCACTCCCCACCCCCCTTTCTCCAACTCCTCGTCCATATCTGCCAACAACAAAGTGAACAAGCTGGGGCTCAACGGGCACCCCTGCCTCACTCCCCTAGCCGTCCAGAAGTCCTTCCCTTCCTCTTCTCCCACCCTTACCCTACTTACTGTCTCTTTCAACACCTCCTCACACCTCTCCTCTAACCCCTCCCTCACTCCTCTCTCCCTCATTGCCCTCACTAACAACTCCCGGTCAGCTGAGTCGAATGCTGCCTTCATGTCGAGGAACAGCACTACCAGTCTCCCCCCTTTCCTTTCCACCTGCCTGTTAATTAAGTAATTTAGCACATACACCCCGTCCATGCACCCCATCCCCCTCCTGAACCCCGCCTGACTCGGTGGCAATATCCCCTTTTCCTCTACCTCCTTTCTCAACCTTTCCGCTAACACAGACGCATACACCTTATATGCTGTCTGTGTCAGCGTTACTCCTCTGTACTCCTCTACCCTTTTTCCCACCCCTTTTTTCACCACCGGTACTGACACTCCTACCCTCCACTCTTCTAACCACCCCTCCCCCTTCCATACCCTATTACACACCTCCCCCAGCCATTCCTCCACCTCCACCCCCCCATACTTCCAAACTTCATTCGGTATTCCGTCCCCTCCCAACGCCTTTCCGTCCTTTAGCCCCCTCACCACCCTTCTTATCTCCTCCTTTTCTATATCCCCCTCTCCGTCCTCACCCCTCCTTTTTTCTGCCCCTTTTCTTACCCTCCACTCCACCCCGCCCCCCCTAGTAACTCCCTGAAGTACCCGTCCTATTCCTCTATTTTTATCTCCTCATTTACCCTCCTTCTCCTCTTTCTCTCCCTATTTACTACCTTCCATACCTGCTCCTCTGTTCTTATCCCCTCTATCTCCTTCTCCCACCTATCCACCTCCTTTTTCTTCTTTTCTTCGCATATCCTCCTATACTCCTTTTTCCTTTCCCTATACTCCTTCCCATCCCCCCCTTCCCTTCTCCATCTCCTTAGCTCTCTCCTCAACCTCCCCTTCTCCTCCCTGCACTCTCTGTCCCACCACCCTCCCTTCTTTCCCCTCTGCCCCCCTAACTCCACATTCCCCATTGCCCCTTTTACTCTTTTCTTCAGTTCCGCCCATTTCTCTTCTATTCCTCTCCCTCCCCTATCTCTTTTCCCAAATTTCCTTGCAAATTCCTCCCTTCCCTCCGCCGTCCAGTTTCCTCTCCCCCTGCTCCCCCACTTCCCCCCTGAGCCAGACCACCACAGGGTGGTGGTCTGAATCTACTCTCTCCGCTACCTCCATCCTCTCTACCTTCTCCCTTGTTTCCTCGTTCTCCACTACATAATCTATCACAGAATTCCCCCTCCCCCCCGTATACGTCCATTCACCCTCCTCGTCCCCCTCTTCATTTCCATTCATAATTCCCCACCCCCTCTCCCCCAGATATCTGCATAGTCTCCTCCCCTCTCCATTTACCACTTTATCCTTTGACCTTCTACTCCCCTCTCCTCCCCCCTCCTCTTCCCCCTCCCCCATATCATTCCCCCTTCCCTCCCCATCCTCGCATTAAAATCTCCCCCAATTATCACTCTCATTCCCTCGTCTCTCTCCTCTATCCACTCCCCCAGCTCCTCCAGCTTCCTTTGCAAGTCCTTATTTACATATATCCCTATAACTCTCCACCATTCCCCCCAATTTCACTTTCCTCACCATTATCCCTTCCCCTCCCCCTTCTTCCCCCGCCCTATTTCGATTCCACTTCTCACCCCCATTATCATCCCCCCTATCGCTCTTCCCTTCTTGCTTTCCCTCCTGGCCCATTGTTTTTCCCACCCATAACCCTTCGGCAATCTGCCCCTTACATACTCCCATTCCCTCTCCTCCACCCACGTTTCGCTCATCACAACTACCTCCCATTCCTCTAAACCTTTCCAAAATTCCTCATCTTTATTTTTCAACCCCGCCACGTTCCAAAACGCGACCTTATATCTCCCTTTGTCCCCTTTTACTTCCCCCCCATCCTCCCCCCTCCCCTTTCCCTTAGCATTCGTTTCCCTGCTCATCAAACCACCTTTCCCATAATTCATCCCACCTTCTCATCTTCCCATTTACCCACATTTTCATATAACCTACCTGTACCTTCTTTCCCCTCTCCCTTTCCTTCTCCGCCTCTCTTTCCACCTTCCACCTCGCCCTCCTTTCTTCCTCCATTAAATCGTCGTCTATCCTTTCCCTCCTGCCCTTCAGTTTTTTCTCGCCTCCATCACCTTTCTCTTCTCCTCCCTCCCCGCCAGCTTCACCAAAACCAGTCCACTCCCTTCTTTTTCCGTTTTCCCTACCCTTCTCACTTCCCTTATTCCTTCATCCTCCATTCCCATCCTCGCCCATATCTTCTTCACCTCTTTTTCCACCCCTTCCCCTACCGCCACCCCCCTTACCCCCACATTATTCCTTCTCTCTTCCCTCTCCTTTTTGTCCTGTTTTAGTTCCATCCTCCTCAATCTTAACCTACACTCTTCAACGCCCCTCTCATCCTCCCTCTCCCTTTTTCCCCTCCCTTCCTTTTCCTCTTCCCACCTTTCCACCTTCCTTATCATCTCCTCCACCCTCCCCTCCCTCTCTTCCATCCTCTCCAACTTTTCTTCCATCTCTTCCCTCCTCCTTTTTTCCTCTCTTCTCTCCTCCTCCCATCTCCTCCTTTCCTCCCTCCACTCCTTCATCACTTTTCTTCTTTCCTCCCCTTCCTTCCTCATTTCCCCTATCATCTCCCTCATCTCCTTCCACATTTCCTTTTTCTCCACCCTTACCTCCTTCATCAGTTCCCTCATCATCTCCATCATCTTTCCCATCTCATCTTTTCCCTCGCTTCCCCCCCTCTTCCTCCTTTCCTCCGGTGATCGCACCGTCTTCACACTTTTTTTAAATCCCATTTTCTTCCCTTCCCCCTCCGATCGTTCCTCCCCCTCCCTCTTCTTCCTCTTTTTCCCCCAGTAGCTATCCAGGTTTCCTGCACTACTCCCCACGCTGCTCACACTACTTATACTCTCCTTCCTTCTTCTTTCCTCCCTTGCCAGCCCTCCTGCTTCCTTCCCTATTCCATCTCCACTTCCCTTCCCTCCTTCCCTTCCCTCCTTCCCTTCCCTCCTTCCCTTCCCTCCTTCCCTTCCCTCCTTCCCTTCCCTCCTTCCCTTCCCTCCTTCCCTTCCCTCCTTCCCTTCCCTCCTTCCCTTCCCTCCTTCCCTTCCCTCCTTCCCTTCCCTCCTTCCCTTCCCTCCTTCCCTTCCCTCCTTCCCTTCCCTCCTTCCCTTCCCTCCTTCCCTTCCCTCCTTCCCTTCCCTCCTTCCCTTCCCTCCTTCCCTTCCCTCCTTCCCTTCCCTCCTTCCCTTCCCTCCTTCCCTTCCCTCCTTCCCTTCCCTCCTTCCCTTCCCTCCTTCCCTTCCCTCCTTCCCTTCCCTCCTTCCCTTCCCTCCTTCCCTTCCCTCCTTCCCTTCCCTCCTTCCCTTCCCTCCTTCCCTTCCCTCCTTCCCTTCCCTCCTTCCCTTCCCTCCTTCCCTTCCCTCCTTCCCTTCCCTCCTTCCCTTCCCTCCTTCCCTTCCCTCCTTCCCTTCCCTCCTTCCCTTCCCTCCTTCCCTTCCCTCCTTCCCTTCCCTCCTTCCCTTCCCTCCTTCCCTTCCCTCCTTCCCTTCCCTCCTTCCCTTCCCTCCTTCCCTTCCCTCCTTCCCTTCCCTCCTTCCCTTCCCTCCTTCCCTTCCCTCCTTCCCTTCCCTCCTTCCCTTCCCTCCTTCCCTTCCCTCCTTCCCTTCCCTCCTTCCCTTCCCTCCTTCCCTTCCCTCCTTCCCTTCCCTCCTTCCCTTCCCTCCTTCCCTTCCCTCCTTCCCTTCCCTCCTTCCCTTCCCTCCTTCCCTTCCCTCCTTCCCTTCCCTCCTTCCCTTCCCTCCTTCCCTTCCCTCCTTCCCTTCCCTCCTTCCCTTCCCTCCTTCCCTTCCCTCCTTCCCTTCCCTCCTTCCCTTCCCTCCTTCCCTTCCCTCCTTCCCTTCCCTCCTTCCCTTCCCTCCTTCCCTTCCCTCCTTCCCTTCCCTCCTTCCCTTCCCTCCTTCCCTTCCCTCCTTCCCTTCCCTCCTTCCCTTCCCTCCTTCCCTTCCCTCCTTCCCTTCCCTCCTTCCCTTCCCTCCTTCCCTTCCCTCCTTCCCTTCCCTCCTTCCCTTCCCTCCTTCCCTTCCCTCCTTCCCTTCCCTCCTTCCCTTCCCTCCTTCCCTTCCCTCCTTCCCTTCCCTCCTTCCCTTCCCTCCTTCCCTTCCCTCCTTCCCTTCCCTCCTTCCCTTCCCTCCTTCCCTTCCCTTCCCTCCATTTAACCTCTCACTACTTTCCTCCTCTCTGAAGAAAATTCTCTCCTCTTCTATTTCCTTCCTACTCCTTTTCAAATCTCCCGCCTTTCTGCCAGCTCCTTCCTAATTCCTCTCCTGTCCGACAGATTCCTCTACCTGCTCCTCTTTCTCTCACTTCCCGCCACTCAGCACCGTTCTTTCCACCTAACCTTTAAATCGGTCCCCTTACTCGCCTCCTTTTCGCCACACCCCCTATTCCCTTTGCACTCCCTTTACCCGCCTCACTTCCCCACCTCTACCGCACCTCCAACACTTACTCCCTATCCTTTCCTCCACCTCTTCACTCACTCTTCCTCCACCCAACTCGCAGCACCAAACACACACTCCTTTCTCGCTCGCGTCCGGAACCGGAAGTTCTACTATTTTGACATAATTTATCATTAAATATGTGTGTTCTTGATTATTCAACAAAAGTTTACCAATTAAGTTACATTCTTCTTAGTAGAATTCTTCATTTCTTGTCGGAACATGTGCGTACGTAATATGGAACCCACCGAGTAACATAGATGAAGTTGATAATGACGATGACGACGATGATGTGGAATGCTTATTTTGTGATGGTAATTATAAAAATAATGTTAGAAAATCGGACACCGCTCAACGAACGAGGCGCAGCCGTGTGTGAAAATGTTTATCCAAAGGCGAGCACGGCGACGCCGGGTCCGGACAGCGTGGTGACAGGCCCGTCATAAATTAGATAGGGCCTTAAGGAATTTCGATAGCGTCAACGCAAGGACTCAGCAGTCAAGATCAGTTAGTCCTACACAGACCTCGACTCGAGACACACTGTATTAAACCGGGACCGCACTGTCGAAGTACATCCTTATTTTAAATTCAGTCCGTTTCCTCCACTGTTGTCATTCTTACAATAATGACAATGAAAAGTAGACCCAATGTATTCGCTGCATTCAATGGACACACGAAGAATATGGGGTTTCCGACATATTATTCACGTGCCCAACGTGTAGGAGACGCAGAAAGCAGGAATAAATTCCAAAAATGATGTATATTTATTTGTTTGCATCTTTTATTTAATAAATCTTCATTTTTAGTAAAAAATGTAAAGATTTTTGAGTTTTCTTTACAAATATCTTAGGTGTTACATATTAGGATCCATTTTTTCGAACGGACGGATTTTCACTCTATTCAGTTTTTTTATTATAATTGCAAAATAATTGGATCTTTTTACATTTGACTAAGTAAATATGATTATGCATCAATTCCTTCGTCCCCTCATGTCAGTTTTATTAAAAAAACAAATTCCCTACTTTTGACAAGCTTTTGAAATCCGATGTTCCATATTACCTGCCTTTACCCTACAAGAAAAACTCGAGGACGGAAAAGAATATTGCCAAATAAATCACAAAAGAATAGAAGATAATAATAATTAAAATATAAAAAAAAATGTGAAATCAAAATGAGCTGCAAGTACATAAAGGTGCTTTCCAACTGCGCTTAAGATAACACAACTACATATACACAGCTGAAATGCTGTGTTCATACATTCCATTACTCATATCGCTGACATTTGAATAATGTGAAGGTAAAATGTAACATCTAGACATTTGCCTAGATGTCCGCGGCCTGGAAGTCAAATACTTGGCGTGGCCACGCAAGGTATTCTCGGTTCGTCAATACCCATACCTTCCTTTTCCCAAGCTTTCAGATAATTTGTCAATTTAAACTCTGACAATGTGAGTACACTTTCATTATTTTGCGTTTTTAAATAATTCTTATTCATCGACATCTTAACTTAGCCTGGCCACGCCCAGTATTTAACTTCCAGGCCGCGGACATCTAGGCAAATGTCTAGATGTTACATTTTATCTTCACATTATTAAAATGTCCGTGATATGAGTAATGGAATGTAAGAACACAGAATTTTAGCCATTATTATAACTTACAAATTATCACGGGACAGAATTAAGGATAAATTCAGTCACAGCATTATTTTACGCTTCGATTATGTATATATACATAAAATCTTCAATTTAGTTACAAATAAAAAACAGTTTGATGATATTCAAACATGTCGCAGTTCAAATTTCGGCAACTTACCTTGTGTTTGAGACTGCATTTTAATTGCAATTCAATGGTACAAAGATACATATTTGTAAAAATACGTTTATAACTTGGTTATAACTTGATGGAAAGCTGTCAAAATTTGGAGTAGATTGCATAGTGAAGATAGCGATAGACGAACGAAACATGTGTTAGTTTCTGTTGGCTAAAGGTGTGCGTGTAACGCGTACCGAGAGCTTAGAGCATATATACATGGAGGTCTCATTGAAAGCTTGAAACTGTCGCCAACATGGTGTGAGAGAGAAAGACATGTGCGAGCGAGAGAAGTATAGAGGTTCCTATCGCCCGTAATGCACATGCGCCAATATCGTGAAATTTGCTGCAAGCGGTATAGTTTGAAGCAGTGATGCCAGAATCGTGGGACACGGGACAAACGCCTTACCCCCACTATGACCTACCGTCGTCTCCCACTATGCCCTACCGGCGTCCCCCATTTTCTTCCCGCCGCATGACACACAAGCATATCCCTATTCCTATGCGTGTACGTTGCCTGTTGGGCTGCCGAGCACACGGACAAGGGTAGGGATATGCTTGTGTGCCGTGCGGTGGGAAGAAAGTGGGGGACGCCGGCAGGGCATAGTGGGAGACGACGGTAGGTCATAGTGGGGGTAAGGCGTTTGTCCCGTGTCCAACGATTCTGGCATCACTGCTTCAAACTATACCGCTTGCAGCAAATTTCACAATATTGGCGCATGCGCATTACGGGCGATTGAGAATCTATACTTCTCTCGCTCACACGATGTCTTGCTCTCTCGCACGATATCGGCGCATGCGCATTACGGTCGATTGGGACCTCTATACTTCTCTCTGTCGCACCAGTTCGCACATGTCTTTCTCTCTCGCGTGATGTTGGCGACAGTTTCGAGGCAGTCAACCTTAGGCAATGAGACCTCAATATATATATGCTCTAAAACCGAAAGTCGACGAAAGAAACATGTGTTAGTTTCTTTTGGCTGAAGATGTGTGTGTAACGCGTATAAGTATTATGTCGACAAAAATTTGGTTGACGAAGAAAACGACCAGAAGAAAAATTTTACCGTTTCCGACTGATCCATGAGACGATATTACGATATCTATGTCATACGTGGACCGATTTTATTGAATTTGGTCATACGAGTATTCGAAAGCTTACATGCGATTTACATAAGAAAAATGCGTTTAAATTTAGAAAATATTACAGGCGTGATGAGATATTAATGGAATAAGTTTCAGGTTAGGTTGGATTAGCCGGGCGACGAGTAAATGATAGCGGTAGCAACAGTCGACATATACAGGGTGTCGAAACATGTACTTGGCGTCGAGACGCTACCGCGTCTCTATTAGATACGTTCGTCGATCGGTGGTACCGATCAGTCAGTTAACAGAAAGCGTTTCGTAAAGGCACGTAATAGCAAAAATAGTAAAAATGTTTTCACATCTAAGTATGGGAGATTTGGCTGTAATAACTATACTATTAGATGCAGACGAAGTTGTAAAAAAAAGATGTCGCCGTTTTGTTGTGCACAAGTGCTTGAGAAGAAGAAAAGTTGACGGAGAATACTGGACACTACAAAAAACTAACAGACGACGAAGAAAAGTTTTTTCAATATTTTAGAATGTCGGTAGATAGCTTCAATTTTCTTTTGGGAAAAATTGAAAAGTCTCTCAGGAAAAAGAACACGACTTTTAAGGAAGCAATTAGCCCAAAAGAAAAATTAGCAGTATGTTTAAGGCAAATATTCTTCAATAACAATTCATAAATACATTATATAGATACAATTCATAAATACAACCATATGAATAAAGTAATATTATTGTTATTCTCCACCAAACTGCTCATAAAAACTACTGGTGGGTGTAGTGGCAGTTAGAGTGGAGTATGAAGGCGATGGAATTTCTATATGTGATGTTCCTTGTGAAGACTGTTGCATTGTTGCATGTTTCTGGGTGCTGATTGGCGCGTGGTACCTGCCGAATTAGAGCAGGGTGAAATATGTGGATTTATTGCTGAAATTTGATTTTGACTGCTGGTCTCGATTTTAAATGTGTTCTGTAACTCCAGTTCAGATATGATTGAAAATACTCTTGATTTAGCTATTTCTTGACTATATGGAGAAAACTGTCTGACTGTTGCGGCAATACTGTTAAAGAAACAAATCTACGTCATCCTGAGGCTGCGGCTTTTGCTCCGGTGCATTGTCTTTATTGTTTAAAACGTATTTCATTAACGCTACGGATGCATTTTCTTGTCTACTTCGTAAATTTGTTCTGCGTGTTGAAGATGGCGTTGGTACAACTGCAACGTATTCTTCTCTTGACTGAGCATTATTTACAGTATCAGTATTTAATTCTGGTTCGTCAACCTCAGCAGCATTGTCATCCTCCTCATCAATCACCACTGACGTGATAGAGTTCCTTTCATTAAAAAATGGAGCCAGATATGACATTTCGTCTTCATACTTCCATTTTTTCAATTTAGGTGCAGCTTGATCGCTTTTGGTTCCTTTTTGATTTTTTAAATTTCTACTGAACGCATCACGGAGATTATTCCAAGTCTGTTTTCATTGTTTGTCTAAAAGAAAGAAAGCTGTTATATTTTATATTTCTGTAGTAAATTGATTATACATATAATAGATTCGTTTTCATGTTTTCATATTTTTGAATACTGACGATTCATATAGAAAAATAACATTTAGCTACTGCTTAGGGCATACTACTGTTTTCTGCATAGTATTGGAAGTTTGTAGTGCAATTATTAAGCATCTTTTGGCAGAATACATGCCAATACCAACTCGACAAGAATGGCTTTTGCTTGCAGCAGATTTTTGGAACATTTGGAATTTTCCGAACTGCGTGGGTGCACTTGACGGTAAACACGTCACAATTACTGCACCACCAAATAGTGGATCATTGTATTTTAACTATAAGAAAACATTTCCATTGTGTTAATGGCATTAGTTGATGCACGGTACAGATTTATAGCTGTAGATATCGGAGCTTATGGCAAAAATAGCGATGGACGAATTTATGCTAATTCCAAGCTAAGCAAATATCTTGCACTTGGAAAATTAAATTTAGCAAAAGACAAACCATTACCAAATACAAATGTTGTAATGCCACATGTTATTGTCAGCGATGAGGCTTTTCCATTAAAAAATTATTTGTTAAGACCATACCCTAAACCACAACGTGATGATGTTACAAAAATGCATTACAGGTATCGGTTCTCGCGTGCAAGACGGGTATCGGAAAATGCTTTCGGAATATTGGCACAAAAATTTCGAATTTATAACAGAAGATTACAGCTACAACCACAGAATGCCGACGAAGTTATTTTAACAACATATATTTTACATAACTACATTATCTTGTTTCATAGATCTGATCAAACTCCAGAATCATTACATACAAATTTACAGAATCTTCCAAGACAAGGTGGTACTGGCAGTATTTGCGCATTTCATGTCAGAGACACTTTTAGGCAGGGGTTCAAACGGTTCCGAAAATAAATGTTTCAAACTGTTATATATCGGTTCTGAATGAAACAGTTATGAAGAACCGATATTCTGAATAACTGTTATAAGGAACTGAAATTTCTGGCTATATCGATTTCGGTTACGGTTTGCAGAACCGATATTATATCGGTTTCGTAACGGTTATATATTGGTTTTATAACAGTAATGTATCCTATCGGTTACGCATCGGGTATGCTTAGCACGTACCAAAATATTTACGATCAATGTCACATTTTTTTTATCGATATTCGATTTGTTTATAAGCCTTCTTATCGCTGGGCTTCTCTATCTGGTGTCTCTCTTTTCAAAACTCCATCAATGCAGGAAAAGCCGAAATGAAAGACAGCATCTATAAATTAAGTATTGAAAAGAGAGATAGAGAGGCTCAGCGACGAAGGATCTTATAAACAAACGCGAAGAGCGATTCTCTGGGTCGGAGGGTTTAAGATCAATGGGCCAGAGTTGAATTTAATACAAAAAGTATTATATTTTGCAGCAAGACACGTTGTCGTGCTCGAGACATTGTATTTATTAAAAAAAAAAGTTAATAATCTTCATAATTAATATAAAATTAGTAGTATGTTTGTACATATTAGGAAAGTTATTCCTGTTAGTGTCAGCAATACTTTAAATTAAGTGTCAAATTAATATTAGTCGTAGTGTATAATAGTTATTAGTGATATTTAAAAACATATAGACATAATGGGTCGAAAGAAATGCGACATTGTTCGTAAGTATTTTGAAATGTGCGATGTCAGCATGAAAATGCGATGTATAGTTGGAAGTTGCTCTGCAACAATTTCGGTATGTATATACAATTTACTTTGTTTAAATTTTTAGACACTTAAGGGGGCACGCCACATTAATAAGGGTTTAACTTAAACGTAACTTAAAAAAAATTATTTAAACTCCTTTTGAGAATCAATTTATTCTTCACAGATTTATTATTTAATCATAATTTAAAAAGCGCTTACGCAGCTTGAGCCGAGCCCAGCTCATAGCGAGAGTTTACTGTATAACCGATATATAACCGTTACGGAACCGATATAATATCGGTTGTATAGAACCGGAACCGAAACCCATATAGGCCTGAACCGTTTTCACTCGTAACTGTTTCAAGATTATTTCGGTTCTCATAACTGTTTCGAGAACCGAAATTGATATCATAACTGTTTTCAACCCCTGCTTTTAGGTCATATTTAAGGGGAACTTCCGGTCCAGAGCCCCCAAAAATAGGTGATATTTAGGAATTAATTAAAGAAAAACTACTATATATAATTTAATGGGGCCTTTTGCATTGTATTAAAGATGTCTTAAGTTATAGAAATATATTTTTTGTTTTATAATTAATCATTGCAGACTGCACTGGGGAGTCGTTAAAGTCAAGGCGTCAAAAAATTGATCTAAACCGGTGGGAACTGTATCTCCAAAAGTTATTACCCGATTCGACTGAAACTTTTTTTATTTTGAAGAATATACTTCTAGCTAGGGGGCAAACCAGAAAAATTACAAAAATTAAAAATTTATCATTTTTACAGGCGTTTAAAGGACAAAAAATATAGAGAAAAAGTGATTTCACAATCCAAGTGTCGTTATTTTCTCAAAAAATATCATTTTTGTAATTTGTCTGCCCCCCCCCCCCCGTAGCCAGAAGTATATTCTACAAAATAAAAAAAGTTTCAGTCGATTCGGATAATAACTTTTGGAGATACAGGTCCCACCGATTTTGAGAACACTGTTTCGGGAAAACGTTTTTAAAGTTTTACGTGAGCGCCGAGTGGCCGGTTGTGATCCATGCATTTGCCGCTACTCAAATGCCTATAACTTCGGAAATTTTACGAATTTCAACAAATCCTTTTAAACACGTATTCCTAAAAGGTTGAACATTTTAAAAATGGAATAAAAAAAAATCGGCTTTCAGACCGGAAGGCCCCCTCAAGTAATCAAAATAGAAGTCTCGAATGGTTACAGAATTCTTAGAATGCCCAAAAATGCAGAAAGTATGCTAATGTTTGTTTAATGAATCAATAGGATCAAAAAAATAAAATGTATTCTACTTTTTGCATATATATATATATATATATATATATATATATATATTATATTACAGGATGATTCTGGAGCTCCGCCCGACAATGGATGCGGCCTGGTACCCCGTGGCGAGGACAAGCCCCCGCAGTGCCTCATCGAATTTTATGGCTTTCGACACTCGAAGTGGTTTGAATACCATTAAAGCTTGAGAAATGTCCAGGATTTCCGCATTTCTCATCAGATCTTTGTGAAAACGACACCAATCGATTCCTTATGTTTCGCCGATGAAACTAACACCAAGAAGGACGTAATTCGGACCATAATGAAAGAACTTCCATGGAAAATCGATTTATATCATTTCAAGCTGACTTTCATTAAAAGTAGTCCGATTTAAATGAAATTTGGTATGATTTTCATCGGAAAAACATATCGGTACGATAAAGAATAAAGAATTATTTTATTTCTGAAGCAGGTATGAATCCTCGGCCGACCCCGGAAAATTGTGGTCGATTCTACGCAGGCGAGGGTGAAATATCCATTACAGCGTATTAAGAAATTCTTTTCTTTGTCGTGTCGAAAGGGTAGTGACGCCAATGGATTCCTTATGTTTTTCCGATGAAAATCATACCAAATTTCATTTAAATCGGACTATTTTTAATGAAAGTCAGCTTGAAATGATATAAATCGATTTTTCATGGAAGTTCTTTCATTATGGTCCGAATTACGTCGTTCTTGGTGTTAGTTTCATCGGCGAAACATAAGGAATCGATTGGTGTCATTTTCGCAAAGATTTGATGAGAAATGCGAAAATCCTGGACATTTCTCAAGTTTGAATGGTATTCAAACCCCTTCGAGGGTCGAAAGCCAAAAAATTCGGTGAGGCACTGCGTGGGCTTGTCCTCGCCACGGGGTACCAGTCCGCATCCACTATCAGGAGGAGTTCCAGAATTACCCTGTGTATCTACCAGATTGCCGCAGTTTCTTTCCGATTTCAACCAATGCTACTTCTTTCTTTTCAGTATCACTATACTTTTTACCTTCTTGATTATACAAAAGAGAATAATTGCGGACAATTTCTATTAGCTTTTCGTAATTTATCGTTTTTATTAACTTTTTGTTGTCACGGTTGTGTCTGAAGTCTGAACGGAACCGAAACATATGCATATTGTCAGCGCCGACACGGTCCGACACGTTCCATATCCAACAAAGTATTCTTCGCGAGAATGTCGGATGGCCGGACCGATGTCGGTAGGTGTCTGTGCTGATACGATACGATATGTATAAACATCTATATATAAATTGCATTATAGAATACTTCTCTGATCGAAGCTGAACGGATACGTTCCGGGTCTATGCGGATAATATAAATCGACCTTAACGCGTACCGAGAGCTTAGAGCATATACTACTGGAGGTCTCATTCGATCGCACGATGTCTTTCTCTCTCGCACGATATCGGCGTATGTGCATTACGGTCGATTAGGACTCTATACTCCCCTCGCTCGCACATGTCTTTCCCTCTCGCGTGATGTTGGCGACAGTTTCGAGCTCTCAATGAGATCCCCGTGTCTATATGCTCTAAGACCGAGAGTCGACGAACGAAACATGTGTTTAAATAAACAAAATGCCTTTAAATTTGGAAAATATTGCAAGCGTGATGAGATATTAATGAAATAAGTTTCAGGTAAGGTTGAATTAGCCGGATTTCGAGTAAAAGATACGCGGCAGCGACAGTCGACATGTACAGTGTGTCGAAACATGCACTTGGCGTCGAGACGCTACCGCGTCTCTAGATCACGCATATCTTATTTTTCGGTCCTCTAAAACATATCCAAGGATCAAAGCAATCGGAGGCTGACCCCTGGGATACTCTCTTTGTTTGTCCAACTGGTGCGACATTCGCGTTCTAGCCGGTATGGATCTACTGCTTGCGATATTCCCGCAACTCAAGTAACAAAAGAATGATGTTATGAGAAGTGTCACACTGGTGCGAACAATCGCCGGATTCGCGGCGATACAGTGGGGGGAAGTCGCTGTAGTGGGATGCTACGTCTCGCCCAACAGCAGCCCCATCGTGTACGGGGCGTACCTAGACGAGATCGGAAGGTGTGTTTCCCGGTATCTCCCTCCTCCGATAGTCATCCTGGGGCAGTTTAACGTGCGCGCTGTCACGTGGGGCGGGACATTGTTGGAATGGGCGGCCGAGTGCGAGCTTCAGTTAATTATCCGGGACCCGGTAAGCATATGTACACCGGTAAAGAACTTTTCGATGTCTCCTTGCATCAGGATATTGCATGATCTGCATTGTCCCACAATTCTGGAACACACTGTATGTAACTGCGTACGGTGGTAAAAGCCCGAAATAATGTTCTCACTTTTTTACTTATCTCTGTAACGTATTGTCTTTTTAACGCACCCGATAAACCACAGTCCGTTCGGTCCAGTGGCTAGTCTTGGCCGCATTACGCCCATCTGGGGGGACCAGTGGAGGAGGCTCGATTGCTGTATGTAGGAGTTATTCGGTCCATGGCGTTGTATGGCGCGCCAATGTGGGCCCAGATAGCGAACCGATAGGGCAGGCAACTACTTTGCAAGGTTTATAGGCCGGTGGTGGGATCCGATCCGTATAATTCCCTCGCAGAGATAGAGGAAAAGGTCGGCACAAACCTCCGCGTTCCTCGCAAGGTAGTGCGGACCCGCTGGCAGAGGAGACTAATGACGTAAGGCATCAGGCCGGACAGCGCGTGCACCAGCGGTAGCTCGCGGCGCTCTACCAGCCAGACAACACGGGCAACGGCGTTGTTCGGGCTTTCCTCCCCAGCGTTGCCAGGAAATGGGTTTCTGGGCAAAATATTCGCAGTGAAGGGGGAACTGGGAACACGCCACACATGCGCGTGATGGCACTGTGACGTCCAACCAATTAACGCCAAGATAGGTGTTGACGCCATGATGGGAAACAATGGGAAACAAACCGACGGCAGCGCCAAGCCAAGCTAAGTGACGCTAATGCGAAGCGAAGCAAGTGACGCCACGACTAACCAGCGTTGACAACCTACCTCCCGGCGGCGTTGATTGGCTGTGACGTCGGTGCGTTTCCTATCGTCTTCCATCTTAGCGCTGATGGATTTGACGTCACGACGTCATCACGCGCATGCGTGGCGTATTCCCAGTTCCCCCTCTGCTATGAATAGTTTGCCGAGGAACCCAGTTCCCGGCAATGCTGATCCTCCACACTACAGCACCCTCCAGCGTAGAGGGCCCTCTCGCGCCTGTTTCCCCTTCCAATCTTCCTTTCGCGCAGCGTGATCCCTGACAACGCGGACGAGAGTGGGAGAACCCCGAGTATACGCGTACACAATCTTGGAGAGCGCTGCTCCACAGGGTTGCCAAGAATTTCCCTGTCACCTAGGGTCGTAGTGGGGGAGGAACACGCCACGCATGCGCGTGATGACGTCGCAATGTCAAATCAATCAACGCCAAGGTAGGTGTTGGCTCCTACCCGTACAATGTGGTCCCGCAGTTTATCGGAAAAGCCTCGAGATACCCTGTATATTCCTGAAAAAATTTAGCACTTCCTCCTTCCAAGACTGTACAAATTGTATTTGATATAAAAATCCAAAAGAGCGATTTTAAATAACACTTTAATATCTTATTTTCAATAGTGTTCTTTGAATGAAACAAAATATCTATGTATTTATTTGAAATAACAAAAATGTCAAACAAGTCCATATTTTATTACTCTTCATTGGAAATACTGATGGAAGATTAATAATGTATAAAATGATTTTTTTAACATTTTGTATTCACTTTAGTTTAACGATGAATCAAATTATAATCATTTTTACAAAAAAGTGGTAAATGAGAAAGAGAACAAATATATTTAAATAAGTCTTAAATATGAGTGTATAAATGTTTATATAAACCTTTACCAAATCTTATAATCGAAGATATAAACAAGGATGGTAGACAGAAAAAGATTTTAATAAAAAACGTTTCCACAGTTAACATCTTTATTGTGCTTCTGTATCTTGATTGTGCCTGTATAATGCATTTATTTACGTGACGCAAAGTAGTATTGTATAAACCTCGAGTCTTCAAAGCTTTAAACCTTAAACTTAAAGACTAACAAGGGACGTTCGGCAACCCGAAAATTCAGAAAATTTTGAAACTCGGTGTGCAAATAGAGTAGTTCATCCGTAACACAACCCTATTTTTTGTTGGTGCCATAATGCAATTTTTACGGGTGAAATCACCCCTTGAAAATAATTCAGAATTTTTTTTCCGTGGAATACCTCGAGAATGGTGAGAGATATCGAAAAGAAGTTTAAACAAAAGTTGCATCCTTCTTTTATATCTACAAAACCGCGGAAAAATAATTTTCGAAAAATCCATATTTTTCAAGTTACCCCCACCACCAACCCTTAAAATTAAGTTTTTGTATTTTTTAAATATATGCTCAAATACCTCTGGATAATCTCTTTTCATACATATAAGTGATTTATGTGTTATATTTTTTTGCAAACGAATAAAGCCTCTATTACCGAATTTGAAGTCCATTTTGGCAGTTTCCATTAATAACATGGATTCTTAAAGCCATATTTAGATTATTATTTATGTAAAGCTCAGACAGCTTTCAATTATTTAAGCAAGGCAGTACGCACCTAAAATTGCATCAAAGGTAAAACTCATTAAAACTAATCAGTGACGTGCATGAATCAGTATGATAACAGCACATTCGTACATGCATTACTTGAAGTGTAATCTTATTAGGCTATTTTGGAAACCACACGAACAATAAATAATGCGTGAAGATGTACAGTGACTTTGCAAATTACATATGTTATTGAAATGACGCAGAATCGCAGTGATGCCGATAACCTTGTCAAACCTTCCGATTTGCATAATGCGTATGTATATGAATTTTAAATGATTGTAAATCAATTTTACTTTTACATCACACTTATAAAATATATATAATATTACAGTTAATATTAAATTTAATTATAACATTATAGCAGTTTTCATTATTGAAGTGGCCGCATAAAGTAATATTTAAACATTCGCAGTCCCTTTTTGTACATGTTGTATTGTTTGATTATACATTGAAAGAATTATACTAATAGAAGACGATAGATACATTGAAAATTACGCTTTGTAATTGGTACAATAATGATATTCTTCGTAGAAATGATTGAAACAAAAATACTTGCCACACCATGCACATCGCATAAAAGCCGGCTCCCCACAAATACTACATTTGGGTATAATCTTTTCATTCCTGAAGTAACAGAAATCTACAGGATTTTGAAATTCGTTGGGATGCGTTTCTAGATATCCGCTTTTAAACCAAGCATATTGAAAAAGGTTTTTGAATCTAGGCGAAGAAAACTGGTTGTGGGTTGGGGACTGCAATTTAATTATTTCATTACGTAAGTGCAAATTGACATCTCTCTCTTGGAGAATCACATTATCCGAAAATGTCCGCACGAAATTTTTCCAAATCTGGAATCCATACACATCTAAAGGCTGAACGATGCCCGTCGTTTTTTTTGGAATCATTGAAAAAGTTAGTTCCTTGTCTTGTGGAATCAACTGCTGTAACTCATTTGGGCAGTGTCCCGTCCACGAGTCGAGTAGGAGCATGCTTCTACGGCCAGTATTCGGTAGATACTTTGAAGCTCCGATGTAAATATTAACCGGACGGAATAGAGTTCTTTGCACTATCGGACCAAGTGTTCCTGTAGATTCCTTCAAAACTATGTATAGTGGTGAAAGAAGACGTCCGCTTGCTGATATAATAGGCATTATAGTGTAGCTATGTGTTGTAGAAGATACCGATTGAATCGTCGCTTCTACCGTTTTCACTCCTAATTTCGCCAATGTTCGCCCAGAATGTATTTCAAGGTTGAAGCCACTCTCGTCTGCATTATAAATTTCTTCAACTCCGACAGCTGTGATGTTAGACTTTACGCGAGAAAAAAACGATTCTGCGGTATTTTTAATATTGTCAATATCTTCAAACGAAATTTGCGTCCTGAATGTTGTTATCTTGCGGGACACAATCCTATGCGCAGTCTTAAAGTTCCAAATCCACCATTTACCTGCCATGAATTGGGGTAGGTCCACCTGGTTTTTTGCCTCCAAGGCCCACAATCTTAAATTCATGTCATGAACAACAGATCTTCTGTCACAAGTTTCTTCAAACTTTTGCAGTGCGTATTCCGCAATAAGTGCAAATTTATCTGCATTTGTTCCACCTCTCTCTACACTCGCCTCCCACCTATATAGTTGCGGCAAAGATTTAACCATGCGATAATTTTTCTGTACACTGGTAAGCGATCGACGTGCCTTTTTTCCACTTTTTCAAAATGTCACTGCTTTTCTCTTATAACTTAAGTCAACTTTTCCACCTTCATCATCAACAGTACATTCTGCAGGGTCAAAACTGTCTTCTTCTTCTTCTGCAGGCATAATGTACTCTACAACTTGTGCACCATGTGGTTCGGATGGATTGGCAAAATCGAGCACATAATCATGTTCAATTAATGGTAGGGAATGTATGTTTTGAAACTCTTTTATAATGCCCCGAATTTCATTGTGCAGTTCCGTTTCTACCGAGTTTATAAGTGTCTGTATTATACTTGCAATTTGAAATGTAGTGGCTAACATGTTTATTACGTTAGCAACAATAATCGACTGCATTTTAAAGAAAAGTCTTTCAAACAATGATCACTCACTTTTTCCAATTGAATGGTAACTGACTGCTTTCAAAAATGCAACTGCCATTCGCTGCATCCTCGGGAATATTTATATCAATCAAAAGACGCGAGTACGTAAACATGTTTACCGAAAAGTGAATGAGGCACAAGAATATTATCAGTTACAATTAAAATGATGCAAAGTCACTGTACATCTTTACGCATTATTTATTTATCGCATGGTTTAGCTGTAATGAGTTTTACCTTGAATGCAATTTTAGGCGCCCCTAAAAGCGGATATCTAGAAACGCATCCCAACGAATTTCAAAATCCTGTAGATTTCTGTTACTTCAGGAATGAAAAGATTATACCCAAATGTAGTATTTGTGGGGAGCCGGCTTTTATGCGATGTGCATGGTGTGGCAAGTATTTTTGTTTCAATCATTTCTACGAAGAATATCATTATTGTACCAATTACAAAGCGTAATTTTCAATGTATCTATCGTCTTCTATTAGTATAATTCTTTCAATGTATAATCAAACAATACAACATGTACAAAAAGGGACTGCGAATGTTTAAATATTACTTTATGCGGCCACTTCAATAATGAAAACTGCTATAATGTTATAATTAAATTTAATATTAACTGTAATATTATATATATTTTATAAGTGTGATGTAAAAGTAAAATTGATTTACAATCATTTAAAATTCATATACATACGCATTATGCAAATCGGAAGGTTTGACAAGGTTATCGGCATCACTGCGATTCTGCGTCATTTCAATAACATATGTAATTTGCAAAGTCACTGTACATCTTCACGCATTATTTATTGTTCGTGTGGTTTCCAAAATAGCCTAATAAGATTACACTTCAAGTAATGCATGTACGAATGTGCTGTTATCATACTGATTCATGCACGTCACTGATTAGTTTTAATGAGTTTTACCTTTGATGCAATTTTAGGTGCGTACTGCCTTGCTTAAATAATTGAAAGCTGTCTGAGCTTTACATAAATAATAATCTAAATATGGCTTTAAGAATCCATGTTATTAATGGAAACTGCCAAAATGGACTTCAAATTCGGTAATAGAGGCTTTATTCGTTTGCAAAAAAATATAACACATAAATCACTTATATGTATGAAAAGAGATTATCCAGAGGTATTTGAGCTTATATTTAAAAAATACAAAAACTTAATTTTAAGGGTTGGTGGTGGGGGTAACTTGAAAAATAAGGATTTTTCGAAAATTATTTTTCCGCGGTTTTGTAGATATAAAAGAAGGATGCAACTTTTGTTTAAACTTCTTTTCGATATCTCTCACCATTCTCGAGGTATTCCACGGAAAAAAAATTCTGAATTATTTTCAAGGGGTGATTTCACCCCTAAAAATTGCATTATGGCACCAACAAAAAATCGGGTTGTGTTACGGATGAACTACTCTATTTGTACACCGAGTTTCATAATTTTCTGAATTTTCGGGTTGCCGAACGTCCCTTGTAAGCCTTTAAGGGGGCCGTCTCAGCGGGCCTTGAATGTGTGCGTACGCTCACACAAGCTAGGAAAAGCGTGTACGTATACGCGTGTAGTAAACCAACCGTAAATTACAACTTTCGCCGTGGAATCGGCAAGAAGGAAGTTTTTGCGGTTATAGTTGCCTCCAGTAGACATCCGTGCAGGGTGGTCTGGTGCGTTTGAGCGCTAATAATCACCGTACGTTGAAATAATACTGAATTTATGAATCGTGTACTGAGACAGACTCGAGAAATGACAGAACGAAGCTTCCAGGATTCTCCGTCACCGGCATTGGTGGTATATTCGCGCCATGTACCATTAGAAACGGTGAAAGACCAAACTAGCCGATAAATGTAGGAAAGACATAGTTGCCGTGACGTATCGAGGGTCGAATCGCGCTGTTGTCGCATTTCCCCTATCACTATTTTGCCATCAAGGAAGCTTGAATGAATCACGGCGAAGAGGTTGGAGAACAGAGATGGGCAAAGATAATATCTGGATAAACTCAAATAAAAGATACTACAGTATTGTCTCATTACGGGCTCGGTTAGGTGTACACGATGTGGACTTTTCGCTATTCCCATCACTTCTGTCTCACTCTTGTCCGGCGAAGGCGAGACCGAAATGGAACGAGAGCGAGCGAGAGGCACTGAAAGCGAGCGAGGGCGGTACGAGATAGACGACGGGATGATGTTTTGTCTCGCTCCGCCTTTCGGATGCCTGACACTCCGTCCTTTGCGTTCGCGGCCGTCGCGCAGGCAAGGCGTTCCATCTCGCTCCCCCCTTCGGCCAGAGAGAAGCGAGAAACGAACACTGGGAATTAGGGCTCTGTTCGCGATACAGGCTCAACGCCGCGCCGGTCCCGACCAGCGAGGACTTGGGCTGTTCGGCGGCGGCTTGTAATCTCAGTTGGAGAGGCATACAGTGTTGATAAAATGTAAAACGTCACGTTTTCAGGATTCAGTAACATACTGCTGAGATTTTCCACATTAAAATGAATTCAAATACGGTATAAATCGGATTATTTCTAGAACTGTACTAGATAATTAAATATAAATGTAAAAATTCTAATCTAAAAATACTAAAAATAATCCGATTTATACCGTGTTTAAATTCATTTTCATCTGGAAAATCTCAGCAGTATGTTACTGAAACGTTCATGTCGATACGATAGAAAATGTAAAAGTTTTACATTCCATTAAAACAAACAAAATGGACAATCATTGAATTTATTTTTTAATAAAAAAAATTAAAAGTTATTTATAATAATTGGGTGGCCTCCTCCACTGCTCCCTCCACGGCGCCCTCCTCGGCGCCATTGAGAATATTTTATACGTTTTAGCTTCTTCTTCAACTGAAACAGTACCATAAAAATTACATTTTCTAGTTCTACGCCTAAATATGAGCCGTTATTTTTTAAAGTGGTATAAGTCCATTTATTCATACATTGGGATATTGCAGGGTATGCTTTTGAATCAACTTAAAAATATTCGCATCCGTAAATCAAATCGGGCAATGTTTTTAAAATTATAAACTTGGGTAATTTTATTAAGGAATAATAATCAATAAAAATGTTATAGAAAAGAAACGATTTTTTAGCTACAGATCGACTCTATACCACTTTCAATAATAATACAGTATTGTTGCGGACACCATATGGATGAGATCCATGGCCCACTGGTGTTCGCAACGAAGACAAGAGACAGCGAGAAGAAGGTGATCGTATCGATCACTTATCAAGCTGTCAATCGAGAGTCAGCCGCCATACCGACCGAACGTATGTCGTGACCATCTTAGATTATTGATCTTATAGTTTGTTACTGCTTTGTTGTGTTACGCCATTAAATGTTCTGTTACACTTGTTATACATTAAAGTTAAATTATGACGACCGCGAGACGTAACAATGGTGTCAGAAGTGGGATGCCCACTCGAAGGGGCATGCCCACTCGCGCGTCCGCGGCCGCCGCGAATCTTCTACCCACAGCGACGGACGATACTTCCATGCAGGAGCTGTTCACCTCCCTACAACTTAGCATCGTGGGCCAGATGCGAGAACAACGGAGGGAGGACGAGGCCCGCTGGCAGAGGGAGGACCGTCGCCGGGAAGAAAAGGAGACCGCCGACCGACAGGCACCGGCGGCCTTCGAGACCCGGATCACAAAGCTGGAGGAGCTGATACAGGTCGTAGCCGCTTCAGTTTTAAACCGAAATGACGTGATGGATAGCGGCGCGAACCCTCGGGGTGGGGAGGTAGTACCCGTTGAAAATAGTGTTTCCCCCGCGATTTACCCTACACCCGTCGGTGCGTCCGCTGCCGCCCCATCCCCGGAACACCGCGTACTCGACTTGGGATACACGGTGAGACCGACCATTTTCGACGGCAAAACTTCGTGGGAAGAATATCGAGTACAATTCGAAACCATCGCGCGTGCTAACGGTTGGAATAGCGAAAAAAAGGCTACGGCCTTGATCGCTTCTCTCGGGGGCTCAGCGAGGAGCGTCCTAACGGCGCTCTCCGCTACCCAGTGCGAAAATTTCACAGATGTGGTTTCGGCACTCGAATTCCGCTACGGGGCGAAAAATTTGTCGAATCTAAACTATGTGCTCTTTCAGAGCCATAGACAGCGGAGAGATGAGAGCATCTCCTCGCTTGCCGCCACAATCGAGCGATTAGCGCAGTCCGCTTTCGCTGATTGCCCGTTAGAAACACGCGACAAGCTCGCCGCGTCTCAGTTCGTGACGGCGTTGTCGAGCTCGACAATACAGCGGGAGCTGCAACTCGGCGGCTTCACGACCCTGAGAGCTGCCGTGACAAGAGCTCTAGAGATTGAGGCCGTTGAGTCGATGACGCACAGCCCCGTGGTCGAATCGCGAGTACGATATTCCGAGAAACGGATAGCTAAACCCTCCAACAATTTTGAAAGGTTCCCGACGAAGAAGAGCAGAACAGAGGACCGAGCGAACAACCCGCAGAGGACCTGCTGGCTCTGTGGAAAAATGGGCCACCTTCAGAAGGATTGTTACAAGGCCAAGAACGGCCAAGCCAGGAGAATCCCCCCGAAGAAGACGGACCAGGGAAACGGGAAGAGGACGGCGTAAGAGGGAGACGCCGGACCAGAAGGAACAGTCCCCCGGTCGTCAAGAGTGTGGCGATGCAGGAGCCGACTGGGCATCAATGGATTTCGACCGACGAGACCTACGTATGTGGACAAATCAGTGGAAAACCGTGTAAAATTATCTTAGATACAGGTTCTCCTATCAACCATCTGGACAAAGAGCTGTGTGCGTCGAAGGACCACTCTCGGACAAGATTCGACAGTCGCTCCAATACCGGAGAGAAAATCAGAGTGTTCGGGAAGAAGAACCTAGAGATCGATGTGGGCGGATTTTCGAGCGTAGAGGAGTTCTACGTCGTCGAAATGGTGGAAAAGTGCATCTTGGGAGCAGCATTCCTGAAGAAGCATCGTTGCAGCATAGATCTATCCAGGAATGTGCTGTGCCTTCCCGACAAATCAGAGATATGCCTCGGCGTACCGACCGAGGAGAAGAAACAAGAAGAAGAAAGGGAAACGGTCGTCCCACAGCATCTGGAGGAGCTGTACACCCGCTGCTCATCAGGTTTGACAGATAGACAAAAAAGCTATTTGTTGAATTGTTTTACGAATTTCAGGACCTTTTCGCCACGGATCCGAGCCAAATTGGAAATTGCGAACGTGTGGAACACACCATCAATACTGGAGATTGCCAGCCCATAAAGCAGGCACCACGGAGGCTGCCTTTACACCGTCGAGCAGAAGTGGAAGAGCTGCTCAAGAAGATGTTGGTACAAGGCGTAATCGAAGAATCCCGGGGCCCGTGGTCTTCTCCGATCGTCCTCGTGAAGAAGAAGGATGGAAGCATATGGTTCTGCGTGGATTTCCGTCGCCTGAACGAGATTACCAAGAAGGACTCGTATCCTCTACCCCGGATAGAAGACACCCTGGATGCCCTCACTGGATCATCGTGGTTTTCAACCGTGGATATGCAGAGCGGATACTGGCAGATCTCTATGGACAAGAAGGACCTGGAGAAAACTGCGTTTTCAGTAGAGACGGGACTGTGGCAGTTCAAGGTCATGCCCTTTGGACTCTGCAACGCCCCTGCAACATTCGAGCGGCTTATGGAAGACGTACTTCAAGATCTAACCTGGAAAATCTGCCTGGTTCATCTGGACGACATCACCATCTACGGAAAGGACTTTGAACGGGAACTCGGACGCCTACGGACAGTATTTTCACGTTTACGTCAAGCTGGACTACTGATGAGCCCCAAGAAATGCTCATTCTTCTGCCGAGAAGTAAAATATCTGGGCCACATCGTAACGGAGACTGGAGTCAAGACAGATCCGGAGAAAATTAAAGCCATTTCGGAATGGCCACAGCCGAAGAACGTCACGGAATTAAGAAGTTTCCTAGGATTGTGCACGTACTATATAAAATTTGTAAAGGATTTCTCCAGTATCGCCAAACCCCTGCATCGCCTCACCGAGACCAAACAAGATTACAAATGGACCGAAGAATGCCAAGGAGTTTTTCAAGAGCTGTAGAAGAAACTAACCATAGCCCCGGTGCTAGCCTACCCAGTGATCGACAAGGATTTCATTCTGGACACGGACGCCTCTAACTTTGCCATAGGCGGCGTCCTCTCGCAGGAACACGAAGGACAAGAAAAAGTCGTGTCTTATTTCTCCAAGACCTTGGGAAGAGCGGAAAGGAACTACTGCGTCACCCGAAGAGAACTACTGGCAGTGGTGAAATCTATCGAGCACTTCCATCACTACCTCTACGGAAGAAGATTTCTGATAAGAACGGACCATGCGGCACTTCGCTGGTTGCTGACCTTCAAACGCCCTGAAGGACAGGTCGCCCGTTGGATAGAGCGACTTCAGGAATACGACTTCGAAATTCGCCATCGGGAAGGAAGAGCCCATGGAAACGCCGACAGACTTTCAAGAAGAACTTGTGTCGAAGAAAATTGTAGGAACTGCAATCGACTGGAGAAGAAAGAAGCAGAAGAGGAAGGGCATACCACGAAGAAGATTCACAAGATATTTTGCGAAGAGACGAAGCATGAGTGGAAACGAAGCCAAGAAGAGGATGAAGATATCAGCTTCAACCTTAGAAAGAAAGAGGAAGGGGAGAAGCCTGGCTGGCAGGACGTTGCTCGCTTCTCCCCACGGCTGAAATATTATTGGTCTATATGGGAATCGCTGGAAATTCATGAAGGTTTGCTTTTCAGGAAATGGGAGTCCCACGATGGCACAACGACATCGTTGCTTTTGGTGGTGCCGCAAGAAAGGGTTGCAGGAGTGCTAATAGAGTTCCACGATGCGCCAGCAGCGGGACACTTCGAAGTAAAAAAGACTTTGGCAAAGATCCGCCAACAGTCCTTCTGGTCTACGTGTCAACGGGACGTTCAAGAGTTGTGCCGGCGATGTGACACCTGTGCGGCGAAGAAGGGACCACGTCAGAGGGAAGCAGGGAACCTGAAAGTGTACAACGTGGGAGCTCCGTTCGAGAGGCTTGCCCTGGACGTTGTGGGTCCGCTCCCGAGGTCTCAGGCCGGAAACAGGTTTATGCTGGTCGTGGCGGACTACTTCACCCGGTGGCCGGAAGTAATCGCGATGCCAGACCAGCGAGCTGTCACAGTGGCAAGAGCTCTGTTGCACAACGTGGTGTGTCGTCATGGTGTACCGTTGGAGATACACACGGACCAAGGGAGAAACTTCGAATCCTCCGTGTTCAAGGAATTGATGAAGCTGCTGGGGATCAGGAAGACACGGACGACTCCTCTGCATCCTCAATCCGATGGGCTGGTAGAACGTTTGAATAGAACGTTGCTACAATATCTCGCGATGTTTGTTTCAGAACATCAGCGGGATTGGGACGAGTGGATCCCCATGTTCCTCCTAGCCTACAGATCAGCACGACATGAGGCTACCCAATCGACGCCAGCGATGATCCTGTATGGCCAAGAGCTTCGTCTGCCCCTGCAGTTGTGGAGAGGATTGCCTCCAGAAGTAGAAGAAGACGGAGACATCGAATAAGGATACGCTGAAAGGATCCGAGAGAAGATGAAGAAGATCCACGAATTTGTTCGACGTCGTCTGGACCTCTATAGTTCGAAGATGAAGTCGTGGTACGACAATCGTGTCCACGCGGTGGAGTTCCGGACTGGAGAACGAGTGTGGTTGTTCCAACCAAGAAGAGTCAAAGGAAAATGCCCGAAGCTGCAAACGGAGTGGGAAGGCCCATACACGGTGGTGGACAGGATCAACGACATCATCTACAGGATCCAGCGTTCGCCTAGGAAGAAGTGCAAGGTGGTACACGTTCGCCGCCTTGCGAAGTACGAAGGACGATTCCAAGAGGAATGAAGACGTCGCGGGACACGTCAAGAAGCAAGAGAGAAGATTAGCAAGAAGTGGACTGGGCTGCGGAGGCTACCTTGGTAACCCAGCCCCACTCTTTTTTGTGTGTTCCAGGTACACGATACCCCACGACGAGGGACAAGGTGTCGGGGGACTGCTCCCGCGGCTCGAATGCAACCCCAAGGCCCCCGAATGTGCCACAATAGCGTGGTGGTCCGCAGCGGGGTGTGGACATACATGAAAACACCCCGCTAACTCTCCTGACCCGGATCTTGGTGGCTTCTCTACCCAGAATCTTGTTCAATGGAGGTCCGGGTTGACTGAGGGACAGCAAACGGGAAATGTCCCCAACCACCGGACGAACGTGCGACGCAGTCGCTCGGATCGGTCGGAGGGCACATCGCGGAAACGGGGTCGTTGCCGAGCTGCACCGAGACGGTCGCCTGGTTCAGCACCGGAGGCCAAGGTGAGGCATGGGGCCATCACGAAGTCAAGGATTGGAGAACTGGAGGAGAAAAGAAGAAAGAAGAGAGAAGATGAGCTAGCGAGTTTGGTGGCTGGGCTGGGGGCTGGGTCGCTCTTATGCTCGCGACTAGCAGCGACCCCCTGCGGGCGTACTCGGCCTCCCTCGCTGGCTCCCCAACTCATACGGCTCCAACGGATTTGTGTGAAGCGAAGAGAATGCTAATATCTCTTTGACTTCTTTTGCAAAGGAACTCCCGAACCATCCCCAAAGGAGAAGACGCAGCGTCGGAGCA
The DNA here is from genome assembly GCA_029448645.1 of Andrena camellia. Classification (NCBI taxonomy): domain Eukaryota; kingdom Metazoa; phylum Arthropoda; class Insecta; order Hymenoptera; family Andrenidae; genus Andrena; species Andrena camellia. The sequence goes on from CM055679.1 coordinate 27,011,135, forward strand.
GAGTCCGAACGGAGAGGCTGCAGTCTCGGAGTCGGACCCGTGAGGAAGACTCAACATCGGTCGTCGTGGGACCTCCCAAAGGCCTCGAGGGATAAGGAACTGGAACACCCCATCGAGAAACACACAAGACGAGCGCGAATTTCACCGAGGGACATCGTCAGAGACGGATACATCGTTGGAATTCTCGAAGCGGGAAACCATGCTGAAGCAAACAGCGAAGAAACCGAAGAGGACGATCCCGTTGTACCCACGCCTTGCCCCAGGTTTTTTTGGGTGGTTTTCCCTCGGGGCGGGAAGGCGAATGCCGAGGCGGCGGTCTGGGGAGGCCACCTGGCCAGCACGACCCCCTCCTCAGACCAGGGTACGAAGACCAAGCGGAAGCGGAAGCGACGCGATCGGGACGACCGCTCTTCGAGGAAGGAGGGCTGTGTTGCGGACACCATATGGATGAGATCCATGACCCACTGGTGTTCGCAACGAAGACAAGAGACAGCGAGAAGAAGGTGATCGTATCGATCACCTATCAAGCTGTCAATCGAGAGTCAGCCGCCATACCGAACGAACGTATCTCGTGACCATCTTAGATTATTGATCTTATAGTTTGTTACTGCTTTGTTGTGTTACGCCATTAAATGTTCTGTTACACTTGTTATACATTAAAGTTAAATTATGACGACCGCGAGACGTAACAGTATTATCACACATTCAACATAACTTACTTTGGCTATATCTTTTTTTAATTTGTCCTCCTTCTCTTCCTTCTTCTCCTCCTCCTCCTTCTCTCTTTCTTTCTCTTCCTCCTCCTTCTTCTCCTCCTTCTCTCTTTCTTTCTCTTTCTCGCATTTTCCGATACGGCGGACAGGACAGTATCTTTCATCTGGAAATGAAATGATGAATGTATTATTTTATGGCAAATAGTAAGATTGTACAGCGTGATTCTCCCGCTAGAGTCCTCAAAGACAATAGTCTAAGAGGTGGTTATATAGGGGTCAACGTGACTCGATGCAGTCACAGTTCTTATTGTTGGATTAGTGTTGCCGAATACGAACTCGCCGGTCTGCCGCGTCAGTCCGGGAAACTAACGCGGGGGTGGACGGTCAAACGGGTAAAATTTCTAGCGTAATAACGTCATTCTTGCAGTTCTGAAATTTCATATACTTATTGTTTACGCATTTAATGAACGATATGCAAAATGGCAGACCACCAAGTGGGGGATAAGACCCTGGCAGACGTAGATGAAAAGCGCGATACGTGGGTTGCGCGCTAGTGCAAGGGAGAAGTATACATCTGTTTCTCCTTTGCACTAGTGGGACCGCCGCCGGCCGCATATTGGAACGGCAGCTGTACGGCAGCCTTTAGGGCCGTTCCGGTAGCCATACAGCTGCCGTTCCAATATGCGGCCGGCGGCGGTCCCACTAGTGCAAAGGAGAAACAGATGTATACTTCTCCCTTGCACTAACGCGCAACCCACGTATCGCGCTTTTCATCGACGTCTGCCAGGGTCTTATCCCCCACTTGGTGGTCTGCCATTTTGCATATCGTTCATTAAATGCGTAAACAATAAGTATATGAAATTTCAGAACTGCAAGAATGACGTCATTACGCTAGAAGTTTTACCCGTTTGACCGTCCACCCCCGCGTTAGTTCCCCGGACTGACGCGGCAGACCGGCGATTTCGTATTCGGCAACACTAATCCAACAATAAGAACTGTGACTGCATCGAGTCACGTTGACCCCTATGTAGCCAGCTCTCGGTCTACAATGCCGCCAATAAGCCGCGTTTCGCTGAGATTCGTGGAAGTGCCGAATTCCACGTTCTGCACTTCTCATTAGATCTTTACGAAAATGGCGTCAATCGATGTCGTGCCGATGAAAATGGCCCCACGCTAATTTCGTTAAAAATAGTCCGATTTACGTGACATGATTTTAATCGGGAGAACACCAGGAATTCATTTGTATCACTGCCATATCGATTCGATGAAGAATAAAGAATTTTTTAATAGGTCGTAGTGAATCTCGTCACGAGCATCGAAATTCACGAAACTCAGCGAGGCACGGCTTATTGGTGGTATCGCCTTTGAATACTCTAGCCAGAGAGTCACTCTGTATAATAATATACAATATAATACTTACATATTTCGAATTCTGCATTTCACTTTTCCAATAACTTTTGCCGATCGGGTCGTCTTGCTTGCAACTGACTGACTGGCAAGGATCGACGGGCTCCAGCTAGCGCTGCTGGAGGGAGAAACACCTACAGGAGCGGTGGTTACGTGTGCGTGACTGATGCAGGCGCAGTTCGCGCACGCACAACCACCGCTCCTGTAGGTGTTTCTCCCTCCATAAGCGGTAGATGGAGTTCGCAGATTCTTGACTGACTGTGCCGTTGCCTGGATTGTAAAGCATCATTTGTTTCAGAACGCACCACAGACGAATCCTCGGAGTCACGTTTTGTGTTCACGGTTCGCGTTTACGTTTCTTTTTGTAACGGGTAGAAGGATTTTGAGTTGTGTTGCGTTGTGTTGTATTGTGTTTGTGTTGTGTTTGTTGGTTTAGTGTAAAATGAGTAACACTCGAAGTGTGAATATGCAGGACGTGCAAGATGATATGGACAATAATTCTCCGTTTCGTCCGCGAAAATTACGTACGTCCGCAAGGAGATTTTCGAAACGGAAAGTAAATCGCGTAAAGAGAATGTGCTTAGCCCTTCAGAAGAAGAAACAAGAAAGCGCAAAAACGGCAGACGACACTGCCGTAGGACAACATCCAGAAGAAGTGGCCGGGGAACGTATAGTAGAGGAACCATCAACATCCGATGGACGAAATCATATACATCAAAAGATAATGAACTTGCCATCTGATGAAGATGCTGATACGGCCAGTTCGGGAGAAACTGAAGAGGCGCTTGAAGAATTTGATATAAAATGTAACGAGGAAGAAAACTTCGTTATAGAAAAAGTTGCGACGAACGAGCCGCAAGAACAATCGCGTCTCCTAAATAGCAACGATATAATGAATTTCCCAAATGTGCTTGCTCAATTGCAAAAAATAGGTAAGCATGCAAAACATACGGAAGACTGTGGCATTGAACACCTACGAATAACTGGTGTGAAACGGTGTGGCTTCAAGAGCATCTTCAGCGTAAAATGCACTTTATGTCATTACAAAGCTAAAATCCACAATCAATCGGACGAAGCTGAAGAAGTGGATAGGAATCAGGGCGCCGTTAATGCAACAATTTTATGTGGAGGCAGCTATGCCCAACTGGAACACACTTTTGCAGGAGTGAACATACGTTGCATGTCGAGGAGAGACTTCGTGAAGAATCAAGATGAATTCATCGAGTCCGCAATTGCCCCTGCAGAAGAAGAGATGTTAGCAGCGGCTGAAGAAGAAAAACGTTTGGCGATTGAAAGAGGCGACGTTTTTCCCGGATCAGGGATCCCTCACATCTCCGTTGTGGCCGACGGAAGCTGGATCAAGAGATCCTACCGCAGTGGATGTTACGATTCTGCGTCTGGAGTCGGCGTGATAGTTGGCTATCACACGAAAAAAGTTTTATTTTACGGCGTTCGAAATAAAGTTTGCAGAATTTGTCGGATTGCTGCGAAAAACAAGAAAGAACCCCGAAAGCACACATGCTTCAAAAACTGGAACACATCTCGAGCATCGACTGCTATGGAAAGCGGTGCTATAGTAGAAGGATTCAATACTAGCGTAGAAAACGTGGGCTCGTTTATTCTACTCTGATTGCTGATGGGGACAGCAGCGTGTATAAGATTATTGATGCTGACCCATATAAGAGACAGATTCGCGTAAAAAAAATTGAATGCACGAATCATTTGTTGCGAAACTTCTGCACAAAAATGAAAGCAATTGTGAAGAAGACTACACCTGGACCATTGAGGCAAGCTGTGGAAAGTAGCATTCGCCGGATACGCACGGACATCGTAAAAGCCGCAAAGTTTAGGTACGATCAGAATGTATCTATCGACGAAAAAACGAACAATTTGCATGGCGACATAGAAAATGTTCCGAGCCACGTGTTTGGTGAACACAAAGAGTGTGCACAACTAAAATATTTCTGCGATGGAACGAATAAAGAGAATGAAAGAAACATCGTTCCAGAATTGATGAAAATTGGAGTGTACCAGGACGTAAAAGAAATACTTCGTCCACTGTTAGCTCATGCGGAGAGCTTACTCTGTAATACCAATAATAACGCTGTGGAAAGTTTGAGCGCAATAATTGCCAAGTACATCGGCGGAAAAAGATTAAATTTCGCCGAGAGAGGATCGTATACAGGAAGATGTGCTGCTACTGTCGTGGAGTACAACAGTAACCAAGTGCACTCGCGATTGAATGCGGTAATGAAGAAGAAAACGCCCGAGATTGTGCGCCAAATGGAAGAAAAGAAGATGAAAAACTGGAAAAGAGAGCTGCAAAACTGAAAGAAACGGAAGTTGCACGATCTGTACGCAAGCAATTGCCCTCGCACAAAGATTCCGATTATGGACAAAATGCACAGAAGTCAGACATGCCATCCGAAATGTATGAACTGGAGCGGGAAAGCATATGCAAATCCTCAGTGATTGGCAAAAGCAAAGACATGATATTGAAGAGGAAACCATCGGACAAGCAAAGAACCGCAGGTGGTTGCAGTACAAGTCCAAATTGTTGACAGCATCCAATTTTGGACAAGTGTGCCGTCGTCGACCTGACACGCTATGCGCAAATGCAGTGAAGTCATTTCTGTATCCGAGGATAATTACTGCACCCGCGGTGGAATACGGGAAAGAATACGAGAAAAATGCTCGCGAAGAATTGAAGAAGCAATATACAGGGTGTCCGCGGGAAGACTGTACAGCTGGATATCTCCTAAAGTATTGGAGATAAAAAAATTAAAAAAATATGGAATCGCATGGTTCGAGGGGGCCAATTTATTAGCGTAGACGAATTTTTTCTTCGATTATTATTTTAAAAGATACGATGGTCAAGTTCGTTTTTTTAAAAGGAACTATTTTTTGAAGAGGTCACTTGATAGAGCGTTCCAAGACAAATTCAATAAGCTATAATGCATACACTTTATTTCCACTGGTTTTTAAGATATTGCGCTTACAAATTTACTGACTTTCCTTGGAAGAAAACCCGCTGGAATAGCAAGGACCGGGGACGGTCTTGCTGGCGCCACGGGTGGCCTTGCCTATTGAAACAGATACCTACCTGCCAAAGGTCTACGCCGCGAATGGCAGGCCCAGAGGCTGGACCATTCTTGCGTTGACGTATTCCGTGCGAGAACAGGTGGGCATTGGGGAGGAGGTATTGCTGTGAAGAGGCTCTCCTCAAAAGAGCAGCCGTTTGCGAGGGATGCAAATCCGATTGGTCCTAATACAATCTGCCCCCTATGGCTGAAATTTGGCCTAGCAACTTTCACACCTCCTAACTCTAACCAATCGAACTTGCATCCCTCCCAAAAGAACCGGCCATCCGAGCGTAGAAGCAAGTGCGAAATAAAAGTAACGGTGCGCTTCTCGATACCGCAGATGTACCTACCTAAGTAGCATTTCTGACGGAAAAGAATTGTCCAGCCTCTGGGCCTGCCATTCGCGGCGTAGACCTTTGGCAGGTAGGTATCTGTTTCAATAGGCAAGGCTACCCGTGGCGCCGCAAGACCGTCCCCGGTCCTTGCTATTCCAACGGGTTTTCTTCCAAGGAAAATCTGTAAATTTGCAAGCGCAATATCATAAAAACCAGTGGAAATAAAGTGTATACATTATAGCTTATTGAATTTGTCTTGGAACGCACTATCAAGTGACCTCTTCAAAAAAAAAGTTCCATTTAAAAAAACGAACTTGACCATCGTATCTTTTAAAATAATAATCGAAGAAAAAAGTTCGTCTGCGCTAATAAATTGGCCCCCTCGAACCATGCGATTCCATATTTTATTTATTTTTTTATCTCCAATACTTTAGGAGATATCCAGCTGTACATTCTTCCCGCGGACACCCTGTATAGATATTGCAGAATATGGAATCTTCATCGACAGCTGCATCCCCTTCTTAGGAGCTTCACCGGATGGAATCATCGGTCAAGAGGGTATTGTAGAAATTAAACGCCCCAAATCAGCGGAGAACTTTACGCCGGAAGAAGCTATGGAAAAAGTACGCGCTGTCCACCGCATGTTCACACGTAAAGAAACAGGTATTTCAATGAGCAAAACGCATCACTATTATTATCAAGTACAAGGTCAGTTACATATTACTGACAGAAAGTACTGTATATTTTGCGTTTGGACCCTGAAGGGGCTGAAATCTATAAAAGTACAGAGAGATGATGCGTTTTGGAAAAGAGAAATGGAGCCAAAACTGGTTCAATTTTATTTAGAATGCATGCTACCCGAATTAATAGGCACAATAGGTGCATGCCTAATCGGGAGCCACAATTTATATTAGCGGAGAGAGCGAAAGAAAAACCGAAAAGCTTGAAAAAGCGAAAAAGGTCTCCTTCCGAAAATAGTGAAACTATTGTAACGGTCCGGCGTCGCACCGCGCTATAATGCGCGGTTTCACTGACTCTGTCAGTGGTCACAAGTGCCAGCAATGGCACTTTTACTCGCGGATCATACGATCACGCGAGTCGATCGACGCCGCCGTCACTTTCCTAAGAAAGTGACGAAGGAAATAATAAATTTAATTCACCCTTTAATTTTTTCAGACACATTTCTAAGTTCACAGGAGCAGACAGATGGAATCCGGTTCGGTCAAAGTTCGCCCGGCTGATACATATGTACGGGCGACGCAGGTATGCATGATGTTCGACGAATTATTGAAACAAATTTTTATTTTTATACAAAACTTACCGAAATGTCTGCGATCATTTGTTACAGGCGGACTTTTTACTAAATTACTGCAAACATGGTGAATGGAACAGTAATGCCAGGACAAATGGAATAATAATTACCATATTTCAGGTGAAGTTGAACAGCTTATAAATCTACAGTACAATTTTGTACGTTTATAAAACAACCCTATTTCCTAACGTATTTCATAATGTGTTACAGATCCACACTGTCTACGTCATCTTTCGTTATGAGCGACCTGGGAAAATTTGTAGGAAGATTGCCAATGGAGAAGAGGAATTACACAGAATGAGAGAAGATAACTGTATTCTTGAAAAAATATACACTTTTTTATCTGTGATTGTCCATTTCAAGGGGGCGAAAGCTTGCATGTCGTATTTCAATTCTCCAATTAAGTTGGATTGATTTATTGTGATGACTGTAACTTGATTAGAGACAAATAAGTATATAAAAAAATGTTCGATTCAACGATTTTATCAAAAAGGCACTAACAACTAAAAAATAATTCTATTATTGTACTACAATTTCGATGGTGTTTTTTTAACTTTAAATAAAAACGTGGAGCAGGATATTTCTTAACAGAATATGAATCAATTTAGTACAGCATCAAGTGTCGAAATGAATTTATTGCGAGATATCCTGCTCCACGATTTTAGTTAAAGTGAAAATACACCATCGAAATTGTAGTATAAGAAAATAATTATTTTTTAGTTTTTAATGCATTTTTAATAAAATCGTTTATTATAAATTTTTTTATTTTCAAGTTTTTAGTTTTCGTGGATTTACATTTCACAGCTCAAACTTCTTTACAAATATCTTTTATTGCTGTATGCAGTTTAACAGTTTGCTTGAACCCTACAGTGCTAAAAGTTCGTAAAGAACGCGAGTGGTTGATTTTAAGTCGATTGGATTTGTGGTTATGGGTTATTATTTATTGGTGACTGGGTAATTTTTTCACCCCCTTGAAGGTTTTTTCCATAATTTTGTATTGTGATCCAAGCTACACACCCCTGCAAAGTTTCAAGACAATTGGATGGTTGGAAGTGGATTAAAATTGAGTTTCCAGATTTTAATCAAACATACAAACAAACAGGGGATCGTAGCTGAATAAAATTTTTTAATGAGACATTCCAAAATATACGAATTGTTAGTACTGATCTCTAGTTTATATTGATAAATTTTTACAATCGTGGAATAACAATTCCGAAGAAAACCATGTACAAAAGTATTAAATTGAAATATACTTTCGTCCAAATTGATATTTTAAAAAAATGATTACGTTATGAAATTTGTGTTTAAACAACAGACAATTCTTGTTGATGAAAAAGATCATTTGATGTATAGTTAGATAAGAATGAAAGCGTTATATGTTTTTAAAAGAACTATAGCATTTATAGATTTCATTACGATCGGCGTGTTACACTTCGGTGATGTACCCTATTCAAATTGTATGCTTTGAAATAGCACATTGATTATACAAAATATTACATCGCAAATTAGTATTGTTTCATTGACATGTTTCCTAACTTCACTACCCAACCTCTCTATCTTTCATTATTGCTATCCTCTTCTACGTTCAGCGAGGAAATAATTTAAATCGGACTACTTTGAACGAAACGGGCTTTCAATTTTGCAAATAAATTTTATGTGTAATATCGTTAATAATGACAGTTCAAATTGTGTTAGGTTTGGTATCTTTCCATCTTTCCTTCTTACACTATCAGACCTCTTTATCTATCATTATTGCTATCCTCCTTTACGTTCAGCGAGGCTCTGACGCTAGACGCAGCTCTCGTGCCGTATTCCTTCAAGACTTCTCGATAGAAAGAGCTGTGGCAACAGCGCGGCAGAGACGGAGAGAACAGAAAATGTGGCAACTATGCGTCAAAAATTCGTCTACTCAGAGTACCTGGAGATGTCACCTCTGTAGAAATTCTTTTTATCGACCGCAGTAGTTTCATTACGGTCCGTCTGTGTACTGAGGACGCTTCGATCGATTCGGACTATAACAAACTTGAGACTGCCCCCTTAAGGCTAATGTCATATGAAGCTCGAGCTCTCGAAGCTGGAGGTTCAAGCTTCGAGGCCCAAGCTTCGAAGCTGGAGGCTCTTATGTTTAATAGTAATGAAGTTAACTCCAAGTCCTTGATATTATATCTAATTTTATGCAACCACTATTGTAAAACGTTAAACTTAATCACATAGAAAGATGCTTTTTGATGTTTCCACCAATTGGTTGGATCCGTGTTTTAATAATACAATAAAAGTACAAAACTATACAATAGTATTCTTTTGTAATTGTAGTCATTTGTAACAAGACTCTTTGATAAAATTATGATAAAACACAAAAACAACAACACAATCACTATAATATAAATTTCAGTATATTATCTGGTCTTCCTATAACTTTTATAGTGTTCCTGCTCACTACACTCTTGGTTCGAACGTTTCTCAACATAAAACTAATTGATCATTGTCGTACAACATCAGTGTACCGACTGAGCTAACCGAGCAGATCATAAAGGCGATTTAAGATTTAACCGATTTTGTTTCAATCGTAAAGGAAATAGAACTAACCGAAGTACATAACCTAAGGAATAAAAACATGCAAAAAAATTGATTATTTTACCTTGAAAAGAATAATACCTCCTTAAGGGTTTCGAGGGTTCAGCTTTAAAGCTTCAGCCGTAAGGGGGAATAACACAATATTTTGTAATAAAGGAAAGTTTCACACATTGCTTAAAATATATCCTATCAGTAATAGTTTAACGAAGTTTGGGCGTCAGAGAAATAATTCACAAAAAACCCACTTTTCTGGACCTAACTATATTATTCTGCCTTAAAGCTTTAAAGCTTGAGTTTTATATAATATTGGAGTGTAAGACTTAAAACTTCTACTGTCTACATTAAGTTTTAAGTGAAGGCTTCCAAAACTCGAGCTTTGTAAGTACATCACTTCACTACATACAATTTATACGACTCGAACCTTCGAGCTTGAAGACTCGAACTTTAAAGGCTCGAGCTCTCACGGCTACAAGGTTCGAGCCTTAAGGGTTCGAGCCTTTAGGGTTTGAACTGCGGCTCGAGCTCTTGAAGCTCACGGCTCAAAGCTCATTTTTACAACACTAACGCAAAGAGATGTGTAATATCTATTATAAAGTATATATATTTTCCGGACACACCTGCAATTTCTAAGACCAAATAAGTAAACCTTATTAATTCCTTGCACTAGTAGCATTTACTAATTTGAGTTGTTGTAGATAATTCTTTGGAAGAAATATCACCAAATTTAACCAGGATAAAAAAAATACATCAGACAAAAGATGCTGGGTTTCAAGAGTGACATAATTTGATATCAATAGATATATACATAAACTTCGTCTTTTTTTTAATGAAATGATTTATCTGTTTACTTACCTTGTAATAGAGCGTCTTAAGTCACGTACAACGATCTACCATTGAAGGTTATTCAAAGCCGTTGAAAATTACATACAAAGGAAAATAGTTAATTATTTAAGAATTAATTGCTCAATTATGCATGTAGTAATTAAGTATTGAACGCGAAACCAAGATTCTCTGCTTTATCGAATAGAGCACAAACATCGCAATAGTTTTCCGTCTATTAATTTCCAACATGAAAATCCAACCCGAAAATACAACGTAGATTCAATCAAACTTATATTTATAAACATGAACAATGTTCCCGTTACAATAGAAACAAATTATTATCAGTGCAGACAAATTATTAAGATCCCAATAACATTCCGAAATCGGATATTGAATAAATATGAAATACAATACTATTTGTAAACATTTTAGAATATATTAAGTAACAATAAAGCCATTAATTTCGTCGAGAGTAACACAATTCAACAAGTAAAACATCTACAAAGTGTCTACCTTCGTGAGGTTCTAATTTCTTTAAAAGGAAATGAAATTCAAAAAATTCTAAGTTTCAATCCTAATAGTTGTTAGAATGTTCGAACAGTTTCGATCATTTACTTGTTTTATAACACAGAAATAGAACTGTCTTTCGTATATTCTCGTATAGCAGTATTTCTCGTGCGGTCTGGCTATTACGGTCGTTTGTATTCCTCGTAAAACGTTTACCGAATAGCAAACAGTCAAAAGAAAAGTGGTCATCCATTCAACTGGATGACGAGGAAACGTGACAAGGAAAATATTCCAGGAGCATACTTAGAATTCCATGTACAACTTCCTGATTTTTCTCTTAAATCTTCCTGGAAAGTATAAGAGCATAAATTTTAATAGCAATGAGGTAGTTTGTCTTCCGTAAATTGCCTATAGGTATATTGTAAAAATTGTTTAGCCATGTGACCGATAATTCTATAAATATGTAAAAACGTTTATCTCCTGTGTATGCCTTGTTGAAGGCATACATTTATTTCAGTTGATTAAATATCAAAGCAATAAGTAAGTTACAATTAGAAATATTATATTACACCTTACTATTGTTTTAGTAAGTTTCATTTGAATCCATTAAAAAATTGTGAAACTAAATTTGTATGCATAGAATATGAGCAAAGAGTACAGCAATTGAAGCAGACACACTAACGAGTAAAATATAAATGTTATAAATTAGTACATGAATATTCCGTGAAATGAAAAAGTCTTAGGGAGTAAAACTACATAGGATACCTATAGGTCTAGGTTAGATATCGGCACTATCGGCTATACCTATGTATAATACACAATCCTTTTTGCTAGCGGGACGCAGTGAAACAACGAGATAATTCAACAAGGTTACATACTAGCTTGGTAAAAACCGATTGTGCCCTATAATCTACAAAAACTATTAATTTGAAAAAACGACCCCTTCGACCTCTCTGTGGCGCCACCAGTGGCGGATTTAAGAAAAAAGGTTCAGGTGGCAAACGTTCTGAGGGGCCCATTTTTGCGGGAAAATGAAGAGGTAGTTTATTAAAAACGGGCCAAGTGTAGTAGTAAGAAAAAAAATGTAGTGTTTGGATACCTATACCTAATCATCATTTTTTTTGGTCATGGGGCCCTGCGAGGGCCTAGGCGGCAACTGCTCATCAACCGCCTTCTTAAATCCGCCACTGGGCGCGGCTAAATATAATTTTAAAATTATAAAAAAAATCGACAAGCTTTTTGACACACCCGACACTTTTTTTTCACTATGTCAAGTCAGATTTAAAACAAAAATTATATTTCCCCGTTTTTGACTTAGCCTACCGATTAGGGTCCAAGGGGCGCAGTTAATCCTGTGTTTTTTTTTAATGAAAAAATCTAAGTACTTTTTGGGTAGAGCTACAACTATTTTTGACTGTGACGAGGAAAGAATCCAAAAAATTTTGCGGATCAACCTAGCGTGCAACGGATAGGGAAAATTATAGTATTCGGTGCAGGCTCATACCCGTAGGATAGGCTTGAATGACTGGGATTCTTGGAGGCCCAGTAACAGCGAACACTGGGGCTCCCAAGAGGGTCAGTTATTTCAGTCTATGGGTGTCTGCACCGCACACTACTACTTATACTCTTACAGTTTCCCTTATCCGTTGTACATCCGCGGTATCATTGTCTTCGAGCTCCCCTTCCGCATGGCTCTGGAAAACACTATGGAAGTCGGGCTCCTTAATGGCCCAACTGGCTCTCACTGCCTTAAGTAAAATAAGAAGCAGTGTAGACTGTAGAAATACATCACGCTTCGATGTTTTTATCTAGTAGTCGATATTCCTGAATTCCTTCTAATTCTAAGTAAACGCTATGGTAAAGGTTATGTCTAGACTGCGAATGTTTATACAAATGCATATATTGATGTGCAAAAATTATTTTGCATATTGCATATGCTTTGTTAAAAGGCATATACACATATGTTACATGTTTCTTTTATATCTATCTCACTGTATGTATTTGATTGCGATCATAGATGAATTATGGAGCCGTTACGAGACATTAGTGATAAGTACCGATGTTGATATCATGCGATAGAATAAGTCATTAATAGAGATTAATTATTCATTCTTTACAATCGCCCGATACACATAAACAATTTGGATAAAATTAAAGAGGTTCAGGCATTTTTTCCTCTTAACACCCAAAAGTAGTAAAATTATTCATTTTCACTCTTTATTTTATTTCTGCAAATAGGCAGTTTAATGGAAATAATGCCGTTGCAATTGCAACTGCTGAGAATGTTTTCCAACAGACCCAAGTTGCTCAAAATTTAAAAAATAAGAAAATTAGGAACTGTCGGTCTACCCTTAACAACATCGATAAAAATAGACATGGCATATTTTACGCGCATATTTGCATATATTACGTGCATAAACATCCGCAGTCTAGTTATGTCCTTTCGTAAATGTAAAAAGAAAATATTTCAAACGGACAAATTATCGTCGTTTCAGATTTGTAATAAGACTTTATAATGATGAACAAAAAGGTGAAGAAGAAATTTAACTAATCAGCGTGCTTAAGAAAATGGTCATCATTTTATGATGGAAAGGCCGAAGGAAAAATATTTTAAACAATTATCGCGAAATTCCGGCGTGGAGGAAATCCTGCAAAGGTAGCTCCAGCAAAAAGGGATGGAGAAAGAGGTTTGGGAAGGCGGAACGAGCAGAAAAATTGCTTTAAACGGAAAAAATGTGGCAAGGGACTGCAGACTTGGGCTCAACGTCGTTCTACTCCCTTTCACAGCCTCTTCTTTCCTTCCTCTGTCCCTCTTTTCTATACTCATTTCTAACAGCAGGGGAAAGTCCGCGAGGGAAATACGCTGATCCTCTCTGTTGGTAATTTTTCAACCCTCTCTTTGGCTCACCTCATTCCTTTAACCAGCGACTCTCGTGTCTGCCACCCTCCCCCCTACGCATCCCTCTTCTCCTGAACAGTATTTCGCGGTCTGTGACACCGATCCTCGTCTCTCGTACGTATTTCTCAAGCATGCACAACCGCCTTTCTGTAGCTGGCTGCCAATTGTCGCGTGTAACGAGCGTGACGCCAGAGAGGCGACCTATTATTCAAGGTACCGGTCACCTTTGTTTATCAACCCTAAAGTGTATAACCTCTCTATTGGCAGACGAACGTGATTACAAAGGCGGCTCGCCTAGGCGGTTTGCTACAGCGTTCCTTGATTAGAGTTACGCTGACTAGTCTTCGATAATGGGTTGTATACTCAAGATAGAATGCCACAGCTATCTACGCGTATAAAGGTAAAATTGGTTGCCCGATACAGGTTAGAAGATGCTTACATGTATAGAACGTGCATCTAGCAGTAATAATTACATTTTAAAGCAGTAATTGTTAGATTGCTGTTCCTGTCTTTTTCCACTTTAATAATTTTGGTCGTTTGAAGAAATTAATTTTCTCATACTACACTCATTCCTCGAGTTACGCGATACCTTCTTATACGCGGTCTCGGTTTTACTTAAGATGCTCATAAGTCATAAAACCATGTCAGGAAAGAGGCTCTTTATTCGACGAATAACGAATATGATTTTTTTTATCTTTTATTGAAACTTCGAAATTTTCATTTACATCAAATTTTGCCCATCTCTCTCAAAAACGTATCAGAGGCTATTCCAGAATTTTAAGGAAAGTTTATGAATCAAACTCAAATCATCAGAGATGGCGATGCCACAGTTTGATTAATCTTAATCTTATTATCTAATCTGTAGTTTACCATAAAAAAGTATATTGAATTTCTCTGATATTCTCGCTCGAATACTTTCCGCCTAATACTTCTGGGATTTATTTGATACATTTTTTTGCAACTCTTCAATTTGATTGATATTCAATTATTTTACTGGCAGTGCTCTTTAAATGAACAGAATGCAAGTCTTTCGTCACAGACGAAAAAATGTTGTTTTTATTTAATTAAATAGCAATGGAATTTGCAGATGGTCATGAACAATTATTTATTTAATTGTCTCCACCTCTTTGTATATAATCTCTTATAAAGTAATAACACGTGGTCTCTTAACATCTAAGAATAAGCAAAAATTTCAAAAAATTTTACACGCTCTCTGACAGACTTTTCTCTACAACGCTGTTCATACAGATTTTTACAGACATTCACACTACACCCATTCACACCTCTCACGACGAAAACCTACTCACTTAACGCCATCTATTATTTACTTCCAACAAAAAAGCTATCTGTTAAGTGCACGTGCTTGAATATTTTTGAAAAACTTCGTTCTCGATAGTTTCATTTTACACAAAGACAGTACGTCGGAACACATAATAATAAAGCAATCATTGATTTTCGAAACGCAATACGCCATTTCATTTGTATATAGCAGCTAGCAATGCTTTTATAAATTGAAAATGAATTTGTATAATTAATGAGTCCGTGTGTTATTATTAATGCTAATAATGTGTGGTATTACATAATTAGCAATTCATACGGCAGATGAGCGCGCAGAACAATGTACTCGCGCAGGACATAAGTATATAGACATTACGCTCGATTTTATCGCGTTATAATGCATTATCGTTGATAACCAACTACCGATGCTATATTTTCTGCATCAGTTTTTATTGATCAATTAGGTCAATTTATGTAATGTCTATTGGGCGATACATAACGATAACACGTTACTCAAATATTAACACAGCTCAATAATATTAATAGGAACGACTGATGAAAGAATATTCAAGACAATAATTATAAATTTAATAGGCAGGTATAGCTACGTTTTTTCAGGAAACTATCAATTTTAGCCAGCATTTAAGCAGTTTATAGTTGTATACATTTACCAATAACCAAATTGTTATATGTATCTATTAATGTGTCAAAAAATAACTTTTATTAACGTAAAAATAAGAAAAATTGCCCTGAATTTAGAATGTTAGCGATTAAAGTTCGCGTGGATGTGATGAAGCCACACGAAGCATTCAGCTTAGCAATGTGATATTTCCTGTGTAATAATTAATGAAAAGCTAATTCTATTTTAAAAGTACACATTCATCTGCATTAATGCGAAACATGAATAATTTTTGTCTATGTTACTTAAATATTTAGACATTATACCTACAATTTTATTGATTTGAGGATGTTCTAATCGTAATACTGTCTACAGCAGTGAAGTTATTTGCAGTATCTATTCGCTATAAACTTGCGGCCAGGGCCGCGTTTATACTTTTGGGGGCCCTAGGGGCAACATCATTATGAGGTCTGAAATAAACAAGTCTATTTATACGGTTGTATGAAATATTTAGATATAGGGAACAGAATTATTAGCACTATTAGCACAATATTTTTAGCCTCGTAGGTGGTATGCTCACGTGAAAAACATGAATTTTATGCGAGACAGCAGTTCCTGTTAGTTTTATATGCTAAGAAAAGAAGGATATATTTCAAATGGAGGCGGGAGGCCTCACAAATTTAGTTTGGCTACCACCTTGTGCACATGAAAATCACAGGTTTTTTGTAGAATTTTTTTTCTTTTAAATAATGAACTCCATAGAAAATCTGATTAATGACATTTATTATACATCTCTTGAAGATTAAAAAAATTTGGTTTATTGTTTTCAAGAAAGTGGCAGTGCTAGCACCGCTACGCGGTGGGACCTTTCCGATTGTGAATTGACTCGCCAATCGGCGTTCCACAGATCTCGGAGACTATTCATCCGATTGACTTGAAATTTTGAGAGGATCTTCCTTTTAGATTAATCTAAAGAAGTCATACGAATTTTATGATTGCTCGAAAATATTTTATGCTACAGATATTTTTGTGGCCAAATTTTCTGCTAAAAATCACAATTTTTCTTTAAACACTCGCCATTTCTATAAAAATGTTTATTTTAAAATATCCGTATGTACTTCTTTAGATTATCTCATGTAGAAAATGAAAATTTTTGGTTTTCTATTCTAGGAAACACCAGATCGGACATCGAAAAAGGATAAACAAAATTTTTTTAAAAGCCATTAATCAGTTTTTCTATTGACTTTACTATTTAGAAGAAAAAAATTGTTAAATAATCATATAATTTTCATGCGTTCAGGGTGGCACACTTCCCATAATATTGAAAAAGAAGTATTTTATTTTGCAATTATAAGTCGCTAGTATTTTATATTGTTGTTTGGGAGAAGTAAGGTTTTAATCTATGGCCCCATAGAAAGTGAGGCTCCAGCTTGCGCCTAGTACGCCTTGTGGTAAACGCGGCCCTGCTTGCGACTCATTGTCAGTACCGACACCGACATTTAAAGCGTATAGGGGACACGTTCCTGAGATCGATTTCCTGTCACTCTCGTTTTCAGCAAGACAATGGAAAAAGCAACGAGGAACTTAGATAATGTATTTACATAGGTATGTTATAAGCGGGTAAAGATTATGAAGTATAGTATTTTCTTGGTACGAGATTGATTTTCCTTCTAAACTATAAGTTTCTCGTTAATTAATATTTCGTTATAAACATAACTCTTAAACAGTTTCTTAACATTGTAACGAGTTATATCGGTGGGACCCGAATCTTCCCCCCCCCCACGCGCGCCTGGCGCGGCCCACCGCTACCGAGCGGGGTTGCGAGATGGCTGCGCACCGAGCAGCGCTCTCGCTCGCAAAGTACGCACGGCCGCGCATATAGGCCAGCGCGACGGGCCCATCAGCAGAGTCTACCACGAGCGTTACAGGCGAACGGTCAGTGCTCTCTCAGCGATCTCTTGTATCACAAGGTGTAGCACTGCGTACTTTTGGTTTCCCCTACCTCCACGGCTCCCAGAGAAACGCGAGTTCGCCAACCTCTGGACGTAGGTCGACATCCACTGTCAATCTTAGGGTCAGACTTAGTCTGTCCCGGAGGACATCCTACAGCCTCCGGTTCTCCCACGGGTTTTACCTACCGGGCGAGCGGGTTCAAGGTTTCCCGGTCAGGGCCATTGGTGGAGACCACAGCCAGGGCACTAGAACCGACCACTACCCTCCACTCCTTTCTCAGCCGCCGACTCGTACCGAATCTCGCGCCGCGACCGCGACGCGCCGCCCGCGTTCCGCCGTCGACTAGCCGCTAGTCCCCGCGTTAGACTAAGCTCCGAAAACACTGTTAGCCAGCACAGACTTGGCCGGGCTCCCTTGTACTCTAGTCATACGAATAAACACCCGTTAAACAGTTCACCTTGCCTCTTTCTCTCGACCCGCGAGATAACCTCCACGGAGCGAGGTTACAATATATAGCTCTTGTGTTTAATACAATTAAATTACTTTACGAGTACAGGAACACAGTATCGATGTACACATCCCCTCAAAAATATTTGGTCGTATATTACATGTTCATTTAGTAGACTTAAGAGAATATATATAGATTATTTTTCCACATTTCTGTGGCCCAATTTTGATATTCCTAAATGATTACTCACTCTCAGCAGTCTTGCTATTTTCTGGGAAGACGCTCGCGGTTGCAAACTTGCCTTGATAGGTTAAGTCCAGGGTCCGAAAATTATTTCTGCCACCCTTTCTATATACTTTATTTTGCTTCCCCTTAGGAATCATAATCCGCCAATCCGTCTCCTCTTACATATACTCTTAACCTATCTCTTATACCTACTCGCCCGCTACTTAAAAACTACTCGCCCGCTACTTAAGAACTACTCGCCCGCTCGCTCGCTCCTCTCCGCCACGCACGCACCCACACACCCCCTTCCCTACCGTTTGACCCCCGCTTCCGCTCACCGCTTCTCACTCTCATTCCTTACACATCCCTCCTTCCATTCAACCCCCTCTCCATTCCTCCACTTTTCTCATCCACTCCTCTCCCCCTCCCTCGTCGCCCAGCACTTCTCCCACTACTTCCTGCCACCCCCTTCCGTCCCTCCATCCTGTACACTCCTCCCACACATGTCCCATGTCTCATCCCCCCATTCTCCTCCTCCTCCCAGTACCTCCCTCCCCTCATCTCACTCCCCAATCTGAACCTGGCCACGCGCCTCCACCTGTTTTCTCCCCAACCCTTCTTAAAATACCCCGGCACACCTACCCCCTTTACCACTCCATACCACCTATTGTACTTCGATTCCCTAATCCTTTCCCATCTTTTCATCTCCTGCACTTTCCTTTCTCTCCTGACCAACTCCTCATTTCCCCCCTTCCCCTCATTCCTTCCGACCCCTCCACTGTCCATCCCCTCTCCTCAAAGAACCCCTTCCTTTCTTCTTCCCATCCCCCAGCACTTTTCCCCTCCTTGCCCTACCTTTTATTTCCTCCCAGCACATCCTAGCTAGTTCCCCATCTTGCCCCTCCTCCAGCTTCCTCTCATACCTCCACGCCCTCAACCCCGCCCTACCCTACAACCTATCCCTCTGCAATTCCTCCCTGACCATATAGCCCGGCGTGCACCAGTCCACCCCCAACACCCACCTTAGAAATCTTTCGTGCAACCCCTCAACCTTATCCCTCACCTTCCATCCCCAAATCTCCACCCCATAGCTCATCATCGCCCGCACCAACTTATCAAATAGCCATACACTTTTCCCCCAGTCCTTCCCGAACCTCCTCTTACCAATCCCCAAACCCTCCCCATCACTGCCGCCGCTTTCCTAACCCTCTCTTCCACATGGGCCTCCTGCCCCCCACTCCCCATCAAAGTATACCCCATGTATTTGAACGACCTAACT
The DNA here is from genome assembly GCA_029448645.1 of Andrena camellia. NCBI lineage: Eukaryota > Metazoa > Arthropoda > Insecta > Hymenoptera > Andrenidae > Andrena > Andrena camellia. The sequence continues at coordinate 27,030,589 of CM055679.1, forward strand.
TCCTCCACTTCCTTTCCCTTCCACCTCCACACCACCCTACTCCATCTCCGTCCTCCACGCCTACACCTCATTATCTTTGATTTTCCCACGTTCAATTGCAAACCCTTCCCATCCAAATAACGCTCCAGCTTCCCCATCATACCCTTCATCCCCTCCTCATCCTCCACAACCGCCGCCACATCGTCCGCATATGCCAGGGTGTATACTTTCCTCCCCCAGTCTCATTCCTCCCCACACCCTTTCTCCAATTCCTCGTCCAAATCCGCCAGCAGCAGCGTAAACATACTTGGGCTCCGGGGGCAGCCCTGCCTCACCCCCCTTGCCGTCCAACACTCCTTCCCTTACTCCTCCCCCACCCTCACCATACACACCGTCTCCTTTAACACCTCCGCGCACCTTTCCACCAGCCCCTCTCTCACTCCCCTCCTCCTCATTTCCTTGACCAGCACCTCCCTATCCACCGAATCAAAGGCCGCCTTCAGGTCTATGAAGAAAACCACCATCTTCCTTTCCTTCCTTGTCGCCTGCCGGTTTATCAGGTATTTCAACACGTATATGTTATCCATACACCCCATTCCTCTCCTGAAGCCGGCCTGACTTGGTGGCAACCATCTTTTCTCCTCCACCTCCTCCCTTAGCCTCTCCGCTAACACCGACGTATACACCTTATATGCCGTCTGCGTCAGCGTAATCCCCCGGTAATCCTCCACCTTTTTCCCTACCCCTTTCTTTACCACCGGCACCACAACTCCATACCTCCACTCTTCCACCCATCGTTCCCCCTTCCACACCCTATTACATATTACCCAATGTCAATTTTCCACTTCTACCCCCCCCCCATACTTCCATACTTCATTGGGTATGCCGTCACCTCCTTCCGCCTTTCCCTCCTTCAGCCCCCTTACGACCCTTCTAATCTCCTTACTTAACTCCTCCTCTCCATCTTCCCCCTTCTTTCTTTCCCTTCCTTTTCTCACCCTCCACTCTACACCACCTAACACCCCCCTAAAATAGTCTTCCCATTCTTCCATTCTTATCCCCTCCTCCACCCCACCCTTCCTTTTCCTCTCTCTATTCACTACCTTCCACACTTGCCCTTCCGTCCTAATCCCCTCTATCTCCTTATCCCACCTTTCAATCTCCTTCCTCTTCTTCCCCTCAGACATTATCTTATACCCTTTTTTCCTCTCCCTGTACTCTTTCCCATCTCCTCCCTCTCTTCTCCATCTTCTCAACTCCTTCCTAACCTTACTTTTCTCCTCCCTACACTCTTTGTCCCACCACCCCCCTTTCTAACCTTCTCTCCCCCGCCCCCCTCCTTATCGCCCCTTTTATCCTTTCCTTCAGGTCCCTCCATTCCTCCTGTATTCCTCTTTCTCCCCTCTCTCTTCCAAAACTTTCTTATAAACTCCTCCCTCCCCTCTGCTGTCCAATTCCTCCTTCCTGCCCCCCTCCCCTCACCTTTTCTCCCTCTCCTTTTCTCCCTCTCTACATTCTCCCCTCAGCCACACCACCACCGGGTGATGATCCGAATCCACCCTCTCCCCCACCTCCATCCTCTCCAATCTTTCCCTCGTGTCCTCATTCTCTATTACATAGTCTATTACAGAGTTCCCTCTCCCTCCTGTATACGTCCACTCCCCCTCTTCATCCCCCTCTATGTTTCCGTTCAGTATTCCCTACCCCCTCTCCTCCAGATATTTGCATAACTTCTTGCCCTCCCCATTCACCTCCATATCTTTCGACCTCCTAGTTTCTCGTCCCCTTTCCTCCTCCTCTCCCTCTCCCGAAATCCCCCTTCCCTTCCTGTCCTCGCATTAAAGTCCCCCCCTATTACCACCCTTATTCCTTCTTCTCTTCCCTCTATCCACTCCTCTATTTCCTCCAGTTTCTTCTGTAAATCCTTGTTCACATATACTCCCACCACTCTCCACCACTCTCCCGCCATCTTCACCTGCTTCATCATTGTCCCCTCCCTCTCCCCTTCTTCCTCGTCCCTTGTTTCCTTTCTTACCCCCATTAGCATTCCCCCCAATGCCCCCCTTTTTATTTTCCCTCTTAGCCTATTGTTTCACCCACACATATCCCTTTGGTAGCCCATTCCTTACATATTCCCAGTCTCTTTTCTCCATCCACGTTTCACACATCACTACCACCTCCCACTCCTCCAATACTTTCCAAAAATCGCCATCTTTATTCCTTACTCCCGCCACATTCCAGAAAGCCACCTTATAACTCCTTCCACTGACCATCTGCTGCCACCGCTTCAACCCCTCTCTCCTCCCCCTTTCCCAATCCCTTCGTTTCCCTGCTCCTCCACCCATTTCTCACCCACCTCATCCCATTTCTTCATCCTCCCGTTTACCCACATCTTCATGTACCCAATCTGCACATTCTTCCCCCTCTCCCTTTCCCTCTCCGCCCCTCTTTCTATCTTCCACCTTCCCCTCCTCTCCTCCTCCGTAAGGTCATCATCAATCCTCACCCTCCCGCCTTTCAGTTTTTTCCTCGCTTCCATCACTTTCCTTTTCTCCTCCCTCCCCACCAATTTCACCAGCTGCCTTCCCCTCCCGCTCTTCCTATTCTTATCACCTCTTTTATGCCTCCCCCCTCCACTCCCATCCTGCCCCATAGCTTCCTCACCTCCTCCACCACCTCCCTTCCTTCTATCACCAATCCCCTAACCACCACATTGTTCCTTCTAACCTCTCGTTCCTTTTTATCCTGCTTTACCTCTATTCTTCTCATCCTAAGTCTCCACTCCTCCACTTGCCCTTCCTCCACCACTCCCTTATCGCCTTGTCCTTCCTTTTCCCAGCTCTCTACCTTCTCTATCACCTCCTTCATCCTCCTATCTCTTTCCTCCCTTCTCTCCAACCTTTCCTCCAAACCTTCCCTCCTTATCTTCTCCGCCTTCATCCACTCCTCCCATTTCCTCCTTTCCCCTCTCCAATCCTCCTCCGTTCTTCTTCTCTCCGCTCTTGCCACCCATTATATTTAATTATGAAGATTGATACTAAATTCAAACACGTATTATTTACTTTTTTACCGTGTTTTCAAACAGTTTTACTTTTTTATTGGTTTTTATTGACTTTAATTTTCTTTTTCTACCAATTTTTCCGACCCCAAATGTGCCAACTCGAATAAAAATTTCGAATAAAGTGTAGTTATTCCAGAATAACGAATAAATTCTTAGTCGTTATTCGTTCCTTGTTATTCGTTATTCGAAGGACCCCCGTGGTGACTAAGCGACACGAATAAGCGTGGGTCAGAACCCGAGCTGTTTCGTCTGGGGTCTTGAGGCCCTCGGCTTCCGGTCGGGCTGAGGGTGGATCATGAGACATGGGCCACGGGACTCGAGCCAAAGCGGCTTATTCGTGACGCTCAGTCGCCACGGACGTCCATAGAATAAGGAATAACAAGTAAAGGCGGGATCTTCTAGCAGCGATAGGTCGCTGCGACTTGTTCACGAGGCGTATTGATGGTGGACTTGGTGGATAATAATTTTTAATTGATATATTGGTAACATCTTTCTCACGTGCGTCCGGACAAAGTGGACCCAGAAAAAAGCAAAAAGTCGTTCACGGACGATTCGTAATTTCATATTTTCCAAAGGACGGCTCAATAACATCCAGAGGCCAGAAATAACAGTTATTTTTTAAACTTTTACGGAAAAAATCAATGAGAAAATGTTAATTTTTATTTAAATGGAAGTCAGTCTTCATTAAATACTGCATAAATTTTCCGAAAAATCAAGTAATTAAAAAATATTAAGATTTACCTGTTTTGGTTACTTATAACCATTATTGTCAACGGAAATATTTTTTGGTCACTAATAACCATTATTGTCAACCGAAATATTTTTTGGTCACTAATAATCATTATCGACGACGGAAATATTTTTTGGTCACTAATAACCATTATTGATGACGGAAATATTTTTTGGTCACTAATAACTGTTATAGACGACGGAAATTGTTTTCGGTTACGAATAACCATTATTGACGACGGAAATTGTTTTCGGTTACGAATAACCATTATCGTTGACGAGAAGTTTTTTTTCGTCACGGTGTTACGAGCCCGGGCTGTGGCAAAGCGAGAGGCCGGCGAGAAGGGTATTTCCCAAGGAATACGGTCTATGAGTTTGTTAGTTAGAGTGCGGACGAACCTGATGCGAAATCAGGGAGCCGCTAGGATTATCGGAAGCGAGAACGAACCTGATGCGAAATCAGGGAGCCTCTAGGATGGATTCACACGCGGACGAACCTGATGCGAAATCAGGGAGCCGCAGGAGGGTGAAACGGCGTGAACGAACCCGATGCGAAATCAGGGAGTCACTAGGATGAAGTTCACAGACGAACCTGGTGCGAAACCAGGGAGCTGTTAGGAGGTTGGATTATTCACAGACGAACCTGGTGCGAAACCAGGGAGCTGTTTGGAGGTTGGTAGACTTACAGACGAACCTGATGCGAAATCAGGGAGCTGTAGGATACGGACGAACCTGATGCGAAATCAGGGAGCTGTAGGATACGGACGAACCTGATGCGAAATCAGGGAGCCGTAGGAGGGGTGAGGTTTCGTGGACGAACCCGATGCGAAATCGGGGAGCCACTGGGTTGGAGAAGATTCCTTGTTTTGGTGAAAGGTTTGCGAACGAACCTGATGTGAAATCAGGGAGTCGCGGGAAATGTTAGTGATGCCTCGTAACTCTTAATTAAAGTTTGATACAACTCGAGCGGTAAAGTTGTATCAGTGGGTGAGTGCTACCAATATTATAAGGATCGCTGGGTAAGAGATGGGTTTAACGAATCTACTCGATTTACAACGTGAACGTATATTCAATAGTCAATATGATACAAATGTAAGTGTCGCGATTAAATAATTAAATAGTGTGTAATTACCAATAGTTGCACGGTGTTAACGCACTGGCGATGCGGGGCGTAAGAGTGGCTATTTCAAAGTGCCAAATAGAATATAAACCGAACTTGCGGATTCTATGAGGTTAACTGTTGATTCGTAAGGAGACTCGAGCCCGATCTTACTGGATTTTAACCAACTCTGTACGAGCGTGACACGACGTTACTCTATACGTGACTGTACTGCTTTGAACCGACGAGGGTTGAAACCAAAGGGTTTATATAGTCCCAAAAATGAGTGGGGATTCGTTAGGAATCTCCATATAAGGAAATCCTTCGGGGTCGTCGTCGTGTCACTCCCGTTCTCACGGTCGAAATCCAGCTGGTCGGGATCTTGACTTCCATTAGCGGTGTGTGATAAGCGAAAGGATTTTAGGGCGTTTTCCCTTCGCAGACGCGAGCTCGAAAAATGGTTGAGAGCGGCGTGTGGGAAAATTCCACATACGTAACAACGGTATAACCAATATATTTTGCGTGAATTTTTTTTTTATTACGGTATAAACAATACATTTTGCGGGGATTTTTTTCGGTTACGGTATAACTATTGAACTATAGAATATCTGGAATGCGAACTGTGGGTATTCGGAGCCGCGGCGCGCTGTTGAAAAGAGATAGGCACGCAACCAAGGCTGCTTGGGCTTTCCGCGTCATATGTCTCTGCATATCATTCGGTCAAAACCCCCAACCTAGCTGATGCTTCGCCTATATCTGGAATACGCAGACGCCGGACTGTACCGGGGCGTTGGTGTTGGTCGATGAAACTGACTCCGACGCAAGGGCTAACGTCTATGGTGTTCCGGTGCAGCAACAAGCTTCGGCGAAGTAGGTGGGCTCATAGTGGTCAAACTCGCTTTCATCACCTCCGAGCGGTGCGGCCGGGACCTTGCATGGCTTTATCATTTAAAAATGCAAGGTGCGGAAGAGAAAGCTGTAATAAACCCAAGGGTCACGGGCAACCGGGACAGGGGCAGCGATCCCGGGGCACCTTAGCAAGAGCAGAGAGCAGGCTCCGGGTCTTTTCGATTGTCGGAGCGTCGTGAGGGTTCTCGCGGGGCCGCGGTGCCTCCACACGGGAAACCCGGCCGGCCATGGCTGGTGGACTATATCCTGGGTGATGTCCTAACCCGGTGGATACCGTGTTCCATTTTGAGGGTCCGAGGAGGCTGGGACACGCAGCGGGTTGAAGACAAGAATTCACTCATGGATACTCATGTGCGCGCTCCAAGAACATTGAAGGCAAAAGTAGTGTTCACGCGAGTGAGTCACGAAAAGGCCTCCCGGGGAACTACTGCGAGCAGCAATCCTCAAAGTATGACCCGCGGGAATGAGGAGGGCCCGACAAAAACTGCATCAGCAGCCAGTCGGGCTTCGCCGGAGGTCCCTGAATCGAAGACTACTCGGCTCGCACTCGGGCCAAGTAAGAGACCCACGACCCGTTCGCCCGCTGCTGATAAGGAAGCGGCGCGTACGGGAGAGCTAGGGAGGGAGGGAGGGAGCGAGTGAGAGAGACAGACAGAGAGAGAGAGAGAGAGAGAGAGAGAGAGAGAGAGAGATTCAATGGGGGCACTTGCGAACCGCGCGAGAATAACATTCGAGACGAAAAGTCCTGAATTTTCCCAGACGTCGAGTAACCGTCAACCGATAGCGAACTCTAAGGAAACCCTACACCCAAGGCGTCTGATTTACAGCAGACCGGTGTCAGGACCGCCCATACTGCCTATCCTAAAACACAATTGTCATTCGCTAAGTCTATATCTCTAAGGATGACATAGCGAGGGAAAAAACCAGACATCTGACTAGCAAACCTATCCAGATTGCTCGGTCGGATCGTCTCACCATGGTTACGGTTTATGACTGCATTGTTCCACGAGTCTGCGACATGTGCCGGCTCGAGGTTCTCACTTACCACCCGCTGACAGAGCAATTCTACGGTTTATCTCATAGTCGAAATACCCAAAGTAAACGGTACGATATCGATTGCCTCATGGTCAGCTGGCCAGACAAGTAATTGCCCACCGTATTAGTAGGAAAGGATATTATAAATGAGTCGTTACAGGTATTAGTAGGAAAGGATATTATAAATGAGTCGTTACAGGTATTAATGTGAAAATCGTCCATTTATTAAAACGTATATATACGCGTACTACAGTGATACGTGATTTAAACTGCGCAACATGGATTGCATTCCTAACGCTAACAATTCACAATCGATCAAAGAATGCCGTTCGAAGTAGTCGCTTTCGGAAATTAATTTTACATGATCCGTTGGTGCGGTAGCGCTACGTAGAACGTCTACGAAGGCGGTATATTTACTGCTTAAGGAATATATATTTTCAGTCAACCAGGTGAACATATGATCGATGCAATGTTCATACGCGAATAGTTTATGCATCGTGACTTCCGTCATGTATAAGGTGACGCGATTATCGGTGAATTTGACGAGTTGATCATTATGCATGTGCGTGAATTCGATTCGCAAATGATCAATTACGATGTGGGTTTGGGGCGACGTTGCGTTGTCGCGTAATATTTGAAGTATGTCAGCCCCATTTTGCAGCAGGAGCTGCCACGTTGACATTGAAAAGCACAACTCGCCGCCTTTATTATCGACTATGGTTGCGATCTCGCGCGTCACGGATGCTATCACCCAACCCGATAAAAGCGTGGTCGTGAATACGAACTTGAACGCGGAGTTTATGTTGGGTGAGAATACGGATATGAAAAGTTTCGGTACGCGAAATCGCGTACTGTTCAGGACATCGAACGTGCGCGAGTGGTATTCGAAGCACGTGGTCGCTCCCACGCTATTGATGCTCGAGGAGTTTCAAGATCGCGACAGTGGATGGACCCTGAGGGCTGTGCTAAATATTCTAGTGAATATAAATAAGCATAACCCTTTTCGCGCCGGTTGCGACGTACCACTTCCGCGCGCCGTCGTCCTGAAAACAAGCGGTGGTGAACGTAAAGAGCAGAGACAATGCGTGCTTCTTGTGGTCCGTTGTCGCCAGTTTGTACCCTGCTGCTGTTACTAGGAACGTGCGTAGGGACTCATCGTACCCTCATTACTCGACGGTACTTCGCACGGACGATATGACTCTTCTCGTATTGTTGGATCAGCTGGCGAAGTTCGAGAGGTTGAACGACGTGTCGGTGAACGTGTACGCGTGGTCCGACGGAAGCTGCGCGCTTCTGCGTTTGACCAAGGACAAGCGAACCTGCTACTGGTGCAGGACTCCAAGGAGCCACAACGATACCATTTCGCGTGCATTCGAAGCATGTCGAGGCTGATTTCGAAGCAGCTCGGTAACCATAATGGACAAGTATTCGTTTGCGAAATGTGAGTCGAATACGGAATATTTCGATCGATGTATTATTTATTCTTATGTTTATTATTGCCGTTGTTATCATTGTAGATGCCCGAGTTACTTCTACACGTCCGAGTAATTGACGAAACACACCGTGGACTGTCAACGTATGAACGAGTGCGCCATCGAATTGCCATCGATCATAGAATTATGTGGCGTCAGCAGAAATTTTATTCCATACCAATAGACATATTTTTTCCGAACCAACGGAGAGAAATAATAATTTCTTGAATCAACGATCTACCGAATTATTATATAGAAAACAAACATTGTAAAGCTAATAATTTTTCAAAGCGTTCTGATTTAACATCGTAGCGCAGCGCGCGATTACGCGTGTAATTTAAGTCCCCTGGGACAACCGCGCGTGATGATGTCATTTTCACGACGCGAAGAACGTACGAACGAAATATAATACTTTATATGGAGCGTCGAATCTTAAAAGTATGTGGTGAGGAGAAAAGGAGGGTAAATAAAATAGAGACATAATATATGTTTAAGAAATATATGTATATATTGTTACAATAAATTAAGTAAAAAATAAAATTAAATTGAAAAAAGAATATTTATTAAGGCGATGGTGATGGCGATGGCGGCGATGGCGATGGGGGCCGCGGTCATCGCAGGGACCCTCCTGGATAAGGCGTCCATGGGCGCCGTCGTCGTGCGGACATTACGGGGCCGATCACTGGCACCGACCGCAGCATCCACACGTCTAGTGGTGCAGGCTGCGGCAAGTCCTAGAACACACACAAATATCGATATAACACGGATACATTAAACGCAATAAACATCGAATGCAAACCAACACCAAAGTATTGCATACCTGCGGCGGCGGCAAAGGCGGTGACGGCGGCGGCGAAGGCGGCGGCGAAGGCGGCGAAGGCGGCGACCAAACGGGCCCACCCCAATCAGGTGACCATTGGGGTGATTCTGGCGGAGAGTTATACACCATAGAAACCTCGATATAATATTTACGACCGCGGGATAGAACTCGATTTCACCGGTTAAATGCGATAAATGTAATAAATATTTTAAAGTACACACCTCAGGGCCGCATTCCGGCGCGATCCGCAATAGTCCCATATTTCACACAGAAAAATGAAAAAATGTACAAAATGGCTGACTGTTCACTGCCACGTTTGACTGGCAACTGGTCTCGCAGCACCTCCAGGCTCTTGGATGTAAACCCTTATCTTGAAACTGAGAAGTGTGTAGCTTTGTAAACCAGCGTTAACAAAAGAAAGGTTCCAGGACTCATGAAAGATGAGAATAACGGCGCCTTGATGACCGAGTTCGTCGGATTGAGATCTAAGATGTACGCGACTAGAACGTTTAACGCTGCAGTGGGGTCTACGAGCGAGATTAAAAAAGTGAAGGGTGTGCGGAGACACGTGGTCGCGAACTATATACAATTCGACGATTATATTCGTTGCCTGCACGATCTCACCGAGAAAGCGATTCGGCAGAACAACATTCGATCGAACCGGCACGATGTGTTTTCCGTGAGTGGGGAAAAGAACGCTCTCAGTCCATTTGACGATAAGCGGTGTATTTTAGCTGATCGGGTCAGCACCCTTCCAGAATTAGCTGGGGGATTCGATAATGTCTCCAGCACGTGGAAACAACATCGACAACAACAACACAAACAACAACATTGCCAACAACAACATTGTGCCAACGCCAACGCCGACGCCGACGCCGACGCCGACAACATCAACATCAACTCGTGATTATCGGTATGTTCAGCAAGTACGCGTGGGCCGTATCCGTAAACGAAAAAGCGAATGCGACGTGACCGCGGCGTTCGCGATCGTGTTGTGGCTAAGCGATAGGGTAAGTGTGGGTATTACTGCGGATGCCCCGATTACTGCGGATATTCAAAAACAGATCATATTTAATGTTGGAAAGTACATAATCTCTTGAAAATTTTTGATAAAATTAATTTAAACTCTATTACATATAATTATTAATAAACATGTACAGCAAAGTTATTATTAATTCTTTTATCGTAGTTTGAAATTCGTCAATGCGAAATTTCGGTCGATTCCCGATATGGCGGTCATGAACACCTACTTGGAAAACATTTATATTTTTGTTATTAACAGTAATACATGTAATGTAGCGTTATTGTTCGATAGAATAACGCAATAATGCATGCATGCCCGCAGTAACTCCTACAATGACATTGATCGACAAATTTCTGTTTTTAATTAATTGTGCCTATTACCCCGCCTTCATATTTTTTTAAGTAATTATTATGGTTCCACCTTTCTTTTAAAAAAGAAGGAGGAACTTTCATTCATTTGAACGCCGTATCGTGGGTTCTAAAATTAACCTACCTTAAAAGTCCGCAGTAATACCCACACTTTCCCTAGATGGCAGCGAAATTTACAAACCGACGTGGGAAAGGTGTCCTACAACGCGGAGTTTCAACGAAGCGCGAAGACTAGTGATGGGATGAAGTATATTGGAAGTAGGTTCTAATCTGACTGGATAGTTTCGAACAGTTTATGAGTACTTCGAAAAAGAAAAACAATACTTTTAAGTATACTCGAATCTCGACAAGATAGGTTCGAACTCCGTATAAGTACTTTGAGAAACGCTAGCGGTACAATCGAACCCTGAACATGTAGATTCGAACATTTTATGAGTACTTTAACCAGGATTTTTCTATTCTGTGCAATTATGTGATTCGTCCCTTGTCTTTCAGAGTTCGAATACTACTTTTACGAGATTCGATTCTTTCAAAAATCAAAGTACTTACAAATACATTCTCTAACCCTGCAAGTACTCTTTCTGAGGTTCGAAACCAGCTTGTATAACCCAAGTACTCTGGAAGTACATAGAATGAAACACCAGCTCTTATGAGTAGTATTCGAATCCCATGAAGTGAAACTTTTGTATTGGAATTAACTCGGATTCATGAGTACATATTGAACTGGATACCATCCCTAGCGAAAACACGCGGGATCAATATTACTCCACGTACAGTGTAATGAAAGCGTCGATCGTCGAACGTTTCAATCGCACGCTGAAAACCTCATGTGGAAACAATTCTACCGAAATAGTCGATCAGTTCCGTAGATGGTCGCAAAATTCCCGAAACTATCGAAATACTGCACGTGCGGCCCGCGTTTTGCGTACGCAACCCAATGTGTGCCTTCTCCGCGATTATCGAAAGAATAATCTCGATCCCGATAGCTCCCTAACATTGATGCAGTGTACGTAAAAGGATTGGATAAGAAGGAATGGCTGTTACAGCATCTCCTGCAAACTGACATTTGCATCCAGGATATTACTGAATTGTACAACAAGAAACAGAACGCGAACAGTAGGTATAATAGGGGCGTTCTAAATCAACGCAGGGCGAGGTGTGAAGCGGGGCGAGGGGAACCGCAGCGGAGGCGAGGGGGAGGCGAGTGTGGGGACCGCGACTCGTGGAGGTGGGGGCCGGGACCCAGGATCACTGGCGGTAGAGGGGGGTACCTCGAGGTCACGTAACGCGTTCCTCGACGATGACACGTCACGCGTTGTAGGAGGAAGCGATCCGCAACCCTCTTATCTCCCCAAGGCCAGATCGCGCCCCGATATTCGCTACTTTGGAATCGAGTGTACGAGAGAGAGAGAGAGGTACGATATTAATCTGTCCTCCTCTCTCTCGTTGCAGGGGGTCGGAAACATACGGCGGTACGACGCGTAGGAGATGATGCGAGTCGAAACGTACCGTTTCGTATCGCGTAATCCGTGAATAATAATAATACGCAGCATCTTTGCGCGAGCAATCGCGAGACCACGAAAATTCAAAGCGAGCCGACACGCTTCTATCTATCGTTCGAAGGCGCGATCGCGTCCGCGATTGCTGCGATGAGCGAACAAGGAGTACGAGAGAGAGAGACTAGATATTGTCGTGTATCTCTCCGTCTGTAGTCCTTTGTCGGTAGGCGATCAAAGAAGAGACGGCGGTATGTCGCGTGGAAGATGTAACGCGAAACCGGCGTGGTTATCGCGCCAGAAGCGTGTCGAAAACATGCAACTGTAACGAGAGAAGGTACACTGCCGAGGATAACGCGCGGTAGCTACCGAGATAATACGGTGAGTAAAAGCTCGATAGGACTTAAGGTAGAATTCTATGCATCCCATTGGGATGCAATGGGGTAGGGAGAGTTTAGGTAGGGATGATCGTATATTTAAAGCAGGTCGCGTCTTCGACAGGGTAAAATCGTGAATGGTAACGCGTCGGAAGATGTTTTTTTTTTTGATACAATCGTTGCGCGTCTCACGTTTTATGACAACTGTATCTACTGAAGTGTTACATACATTCTCTATAAGTAAAATAGCTTTTACGTACGTTTCCCATAATAATGGAAACGTTTGAACAGGCGGTTATAGTGTTGGCCCAGGCGAAACCGCTTTTACGCACCTATGAACAATGTTACGAGTGGCTTGAGCGGTGCGACGTGTTTGAGCAACTCGCCGAGGAGTGCCGATGTGAAAACATAGTGCGGGGAAATAGCAAAGAACGTTTAAGAGCATTAATGCTACGTTTGAAGGAAATGCGCGAATCCGTGTATTCGAAATTGCTGGAACGGGCGGAAAAAGACGAGCGCGAACCGTGAGAGTAGTACATTAAGTGAAAACATGTTTTAAACAAATGAACGCATATATCGAGACTTTTAAAACATTATCGACAGACAGTACGTTCTTGCACACGATCGCGAAATGTCGAGACTGGACAGATAGGTGTAACGAATGTATACGAGCCGTCATAGAGTTTCGACGTAAAAACCTGCTACTGGGAAATAGCAAGCGTCGCCGTTTACTATTGCTCGTCCTAAGTCTGAAGCTATTACGGATTGGCGTAGAACAGAAAGCGTTAGAGCTTGATAAGGAAAGACGGGCGTTACAAGAGTTATTGTTTTCATCGTCGGACGAGGAGAATTTTGGAAGCGAGGATACTCCGGCACCATCTAGGGTCCGTGAACTGAACGCGGAAACAGTGGTGCTAGAAACGCTTAAGATTCGCGATACCGTGTGTGTTCAATCATTGTGCGAGGCCGCATGGACCAGTATTTTTGACTATGGAATTGAATTTTTTACACGCGATCAGCGCGATGTGATGAAACATATCGCGCGATACGGTAGTGCTCGCGAGTGTACGGTGTCATGCATTGTGGAGGATAAGGATATTTTGATACGTAAAGATATATAAACTACAGCGATCGCATGTACGCCATTGATGCTGTTACGCGATATCGAGAACAACTCGACGAAAGTACACGAGGGATTATATCCTACAGCGGTAATGCCCGTAGGTACGTTTCTAGGCGACGAATTACGACGTTACATTCGCGAGTGTCCGAGACGAGTGGAATGGGCCTTTAACCGAATAGTACGTTATGTTGATAAGGGTCGATATATATGGTCTTTCGAACCGATAATGTTAGCGGTACGAGTCCGATATTCTGACGCGAGTTTGACTACGTGGCGGAAACGTGTCGCGGAACGGTATAGAGTCTGTTATATCAAGTGACAACATGGACACGTTCAAGAACGCGTTCATGCTTTTGGAGCGAATGTCCGAACTTTTGAGAACCACGGCGGAATTTCGCGAGTGGATGGACAGGTGCGACGAGACCGTACGGCACATGGTCGCGTATCAACGAGGCGAACGCGTGCCGGTGTGGGAGAAGCAGCGGATGGTGTTGCTGCTCGCGCGAACGCAAACATTGCGCGCGATAGTGCGAGGACGATTATCGCGAGTAGGGTGTGGGGTCGCCGCTCGAGCTACAGCACCCAAAGTCGTGTGGGAGGAAGTCGAAGCAGCGTTCGAGAAACGTTTATTGACCGACGCTGTGATAAACGTCGGGATCGCCGATCCACGCCGATTCTTCGAGAATGCCCGTCGACTGGTGATTTCTCGCGTTACGAACGCCATTACGGAGCATCGCAGCGTATCCGTGAATACCGTGCTAAACGCGGAATTCGTGTTGCGGGACGAGACGAACGTAGAGTTTCGCGACACGTAATCACGCACTGTTCATGTCGTCGAACGTTCGCGAGTGGTACGCGACGCAAGTGGTAGCTCCGACGTTGTACAGAATCTCCTGGTAAACATTAATAAGCATAATCCGTTGCGCGCCGGTTGCAACGTACCGCTTCCGCGAGCGGTTATGTTGAAAAGAGCGGTGGTGAACGTGCAGTGTAAAGAGAACGCGTGTTTTTTGTGGTCGGTCGTCGCGAGTCTGTTCCCGGCTGATACGAACGGCGACAGGATGACGTCGGATCCGCATTATTCGTCGGTGCTCCGTACGGATGGCGTGCAACTCCCCATGACGATGGACCAGATACGGAAGTTCGAGGCGGCCAACGAAGTGTCCGTGAACGTGTACCTATGGGACAACGAGGACGGATGCGTGCCTCTACGCGTATCCGGCAATAAACGCGAAGGGAGACACGCGAACGTGCTGCTGGTACAAGATGGCAAGGATTCGCAGCGGTACCATTTCGCGTGCATCCGCAATCTGTCCCGCTTGATCTCAAGACAATTGCGTAACCATCACAGCCGAGTGTTCGTGTGCGATAGGTAAGCAAATAAGAGTAATAATTACAAAAATTCGAGCGATACGTAACGAGCGAAGCGTTTACAATGTTTTTTGTTTCCGTTCCAGGTGCCTCAACTTTTTCTCCTCGGCGGAGCGATAGCAGCGGCACACCGCAGATTGCACGCGCTTGAACGAGTGCGCGATGCAATTACCGTCCGAAGAGGAGAAAATTTTGAGGTTCCAGGATGACGAACGCAAGGAACGAGTACCCTTCGTGATCTACGCGGATTTCGAGTGTTCGCTGGAGGCGATTGATCAACCGGCGACGGATCGTCGTCGCACGTACGAGTACCAACGCCACAGAGCGCACAGCGTGGGATACTACGTACATTGTTCCGACGACCCGGCTCTGTGCGGATACCGAGCGCGTCGCAGTGACACCGACTGTGTGCAGTGGTTTGTGCGCGAACTGCGGGAACTCGCAAACGTTGCGTACTCGTGGTTGTGCGTGAAGAAACCCATGACAACCTTAACGCGACAGCAGTGGACGAGTTTTCACGGGGCGACAACGTATCACGTGTGCGGGGGACCCTTCGACCGAGGCGAGGACGATGCGAAAGTGCGCGATCATTGCCACTCGACGGGTGAGTACAGGGGTGCGGCGCACAGATCGTGCAACTTACAGTATCAACGTTCGTGCACTATACCTGTGGTGTTCTACAACCTGTCCGGCTACGACGCGCACTTCGTCAAAAAGGAGTTGGCAGACGCGTTCGAGGGAAAGATCAACCTCCTACCGATAACGAAGGAACGATACATATCCTTTACGAAGAACGTCGAGGACCTCAGGGGCGAACGCAAGAACTGGCGAAAAATGTTGAAGTTTCGATTCGTCGACTCGTTAAAGTTCATGGCCACGCGTCTGCAGAAACTCGCGTCGGATCTCGGGAAGGACAGACTTACGATTCTAAGACGCGAGTTCAAACATCTCCCTGACGAACAATTCGATCTCCTCACCAGAAAGGGGGTCTTCCCGTACGATTACGTGGCGTCGTACGACAAAAAGAACGATACGCGACTGCCGCCTCGTGACGCGTTCTACAATCGTCTGATCGATAGCGATGTGTCGGAGGCTGATTACGCGCACGCAACTAAGGTGTGGAACACTTTTCGTATACGGACATTAGGCGAGGACAGTGATTTATATTTGAAGACGGACGTGTTGTTGCTCGCCGACGTGTTCGAAAACTGTCGTATGGACTCTATCGCGAGCTACGAACTGGACCCGGCGCATTACTGTACGTTACCGGCGTTCACGTGGGATGCGATGTTGAAATTCACGCGCGTCGAATTGGAACTGCTCACCTGCGTGGACATGCTGTTGTTCGTGGAGCGAGGTATACGCGGCGGCCTGAGCCAGTGCTCGCACAGGTACGTGCGCGCCAACAACAAGTACGTGCCGACATCGATGTACGACGCGTCGCAACCATCCACGTACTTGATGTACTTCGACGTGACCAACCTGTACGGATGGGCGATGTCGCAGGCGATGCCGCGCGGTGGATTCCGACGACTGGACGACGACGCGGTTGCCGCTTTGGACGCGAACTCCTTGCCGGGGGACGACGGACCGGAGGGCTACCTGCTGGAAGTGGATCTGGAGTATCCGCGGGACATTCACGACGAGCACGCGGACCTTCCGTTCTGTCCTGTGCGCGAGCACGCGCCCATCGGTAAGCAGGCGAAGCTGATCGCCACGCTCCGCGACAAAGAACGACACGTGATCCACTATCGGTAATTGAAGCAGTGCATTCGACACGGACTTCGCGTATCGAGAATTCATCGCGTTCTGCGGTTCGATCAATCGCGTTGGTTGCGCGACTACATCACGCTGAACACGGAGTTGAGGATGCGAGTGACCAGCGATTTCCAGAAAACACTGTACAAGCTAATGAATAATGCCGTGTACGGGAAAACGATGGAGAACGTTCGAAATCGAGTGGACGTGCGACTGGTGACGCGGTGGGACGGACGTTACGGCGCCGAATCGTTGATCGCGAAACCAAATTTTCCAGTCGCGCGATATTTTCCGAACACTTGGTCGCTATCGAGATGCGAAAACTGAAAGTGAAATTCGACAAGCCCATGTACGTGGGCATGAGCGTGTTGGATGTGTCCAAGGTGTGCTTGTACGAATTTCAATACGACTACATGCGCGCCAAGTTCGGTGATGCGTGCCAAGTGTTGTACACGGATACCGACAGTCTCATGTATCTGCTGCGGTGCGAGGACGCTTACGAGCAGCTGAAAAGTGACGTCAGTGCGCGATTCGACACGAGCGATTACGCGGTGGACAACCCGTACGGTATGCCGCGCGTAAACAAGAAGGTGCCGGGACACATGAAGGACGAAAACAATGGTGCCTTGATGACAGAGTTCGTGGGACTTGGATCGAAGATGTACGTGACTCGAGTGCGTGACGCGTCGTCGTCGGCGGGAACGTCCGAGACGAAATAAGTGAAGGGGGTGAAGAGAAGTGTCGTAACGAACGAAATACGTTTCGAGGACTACGTGCGGTGTCTTCTCGAGCACGCGGAAACTACGGTACGACAGAACCATATTCGCGCGTGATTGCACGACGTGTATTCCGTAAACGAACTGAAAACCGCGCTCAGTCCGTACGACGAAAAGCGTTACGTTCTAGCCGATCCGATCGAAACCCTTCCGTGGGGACACTATCGGATTCCCGAGTGCGACGAGAGTGATAGTGACAGTGGTACGGTTAAGTAGATACAATACTTATGTGTATAGTTATATGTATATGTAGATGCAATAGTTATATGTATATGTAGATTCGTAATAATGTCGCGTATGATATATATATTGCTATGTACACAAGTATGATACACTGTATGAACGTAGAGGGGGTTTTTAGTGGGTATGCCAGAAATGCAGAGTCCCACATAACCCCGACATAACTGTTGTCGCGGTATGCGTAATGCATTTTCTCCCTTTTTTAAAAAAAAAAAAAAAAGAATGCAATGGATGGACATAAAATGTTTTGTTAATATACCTATGTATAATATTACACATTCATGTAAATAATGTACAAATATCGTGATATATATTGTGCTTTATTTTTTTGTTAAATACAAAGAACGAAATAAATGTATATGTATATGTAATATTAATAAAGAGTCGCTATTGAATCAGGGAACATCCTTTTCCCGTATCCACGAGTTCTTGGACGAGTCGAAACCCATCCATTTCACGTACACCTGGTTACCCTTGCGACGAATAATCTTCTCGATCAGATATATGTCCGGATTCGCGACCGAATGCAGTTCGTGTTCATAGAATCCGCCAGAGATCGGCTCGCCCGCGGAATCGCGTAGAATGTACGTGACAGGACGCGTTCGTTGTACAGCGGTGATTTCGAACACCTCGGTCGACCAGTTCGGCGTGTATCCCTTCTCGAAGATCGTCTTGAATTTGCTGACGCGTACTTTGTCGCCGACGCGGAATTTGGCGCGTTGTCGTCGTCGTTGCTCGACACCCGGCGATACGATGAACGGTAAACGAGTGGCGAAGGTCACGTTGACGGGTCGCGCGTTGATCGTGCGATGTTTACGATGATTGTAGGTGCGCACGAGCGTCGGTAGCAGATCCAACCAGCGATAAGAGGCGTTCAAGGAGAATTGTTTCCACATCAGATTCTTCAGGTGTGCTTGACACCGCTGGTAGCTGCTTCGTTAGGCATCCTGGTGTGTGTGTGTGTTGCTCGACGAAGGACTCGCGATCTACTGAGGTTCGCGAGCTATCGCGAACTCATTAAATCCCCGTCGATACCGATCATCGTACCGGGCACGGTCCTTGTCGATGACCACGAAGTTGTAGCGTCGTTTCCAGCATTTGACGCACAGGTCGGTGAACGCCTCGAACGTCATGTCCGTGTTCACGTGATCGTTGTACTTGCGACGCAAGTTCGTCCCTTCCTGTTTGAACAGCACGAGAAATTTCGCGTTGTCTCTGATCAAGTGTTTCGGTATTCTCGCGTACGATTGGCACAGGTAGAAATAGTCCACATTCGTGTGCCTGCCCATGGAGAAGTATTCGCGGATCGCCGTCTGTTCGTCGCACGCCACGTCGTCGAACACAAAGATCGAATCGGGCAGAGCGTCCCTCGGCGGGACGATCTCAGCGGTATTCGAGTAGGGAAAGTACCCGAGTCCACAGACGCGCGACAACACTCGCTCCAGATACCGATACTTTGGCTGTCGCAACGATTTCGAGTACACGTACACGTTCTCGAAACGCAAACCGTTCCGACTCTCCAGCAGGCTGAGAAGCACGTTCGTTTTCCCGCACCCGGACGGACCGCAGATCACGGCTCGCACGCCGTTCGGCAACAACGAACCGTGCCTGCGCGAACGACTCTCTTCGTCCCACGTCGAATCCTCCAACGTCCTGTTCGCGGTCACGCGAATAGCGTTCGGTTGTTTCGCGAATCGCATGCTCTCTCTCTCTCTCTCTGTCTCTCTCCTCGCAAGCACGTAACGCCACTGCTATTTATACCCGCGATACCTGTCGAGCGAATCAGAATCGTAGCGCTCCTCGAAACGATCGCTATCGAAGAACCGTCGACTTACGACTGGCCTCGCGTCTCCGTGCATCTGCATTTTCACGCGTATGATTGCGGTAACGCGTAGACCAAGGAAGAATAAGAAGAATACAGGATCGGGACTCGTGAACGCGATTATAAATCGTTTACCGTTCGAACTACACATTCCGGGATATCAGTTCTGCGGACCGGGGACGCGTGTGTCGAAGCGATTGGCTCGCGGCGACGAAGGCGTGAATCCGCTGGACGCGGCGTGTCGGGAGCACGATATCGCGTACTCTCGTCGAAAGGATTTGGAGGGACGACACGAGGCGGATCGAGCGCTCTCCGAACGAGCGCGAGAACGCGTGTTCGCGAACGACGCGCCTTTCGGCGAAAAAGCCGCTGCGACCGGTGTGTGGGCCGCGATGAAAGCAAAGTCTAAACTCGGTATGGGTATGAGACGAGGAGGAAGAAGAAGAAGAGGAAGGACTACGGGACGGAAGCGCAAATCCAGAGGACAACGCCGTATCCTACCGGCAGCGAAACGCGGAGGCTTTCTTCCGCTTCTAACGCTCGTGCTGCCCGCTTTGTCGGCTATCGGAGCATTGGCCGGCGGAGCTGCCGGTATCGCCAAAGCGGTCAACGACGCGAAGGCCTCGCGCAAACAGCTGGAAGAAACGATGCGTCATAATCGGGAGATGGAAGGGCGAGGACTGTATCTGGCACCGTACAAGCGCGGCGCCGGCGTGAACCTGCGACGACGACCGAGGAAAAAAAGAACCCCGCTCGACCGGGCTTGCGGCGGCGGCGATAACGCGACAGCAGCTACAACTACCTATGACTAACCTGCAATTAGAGCGCGAGTGCGTCGACGTACCGTTCTTTCGAGGGGTGTTTATGCGCGACACGCTCCCCCCACGCGTACGATCGAACGAATGCGGCATCGCGAATCTGGACGAGAATCGCGGCGAAGGCACGCACTGGGTAGCGTACGCGAAACGCTGACCGCGCGTAGAGTATTTCGACAGTTTTGGGAATTTGCGACCACCCGCGGAACTGATCGACTATTTCGGACAGGGAACGACACCTACGACAACTACGATCAAGTACTATCACGATCGCTTTCAACGTTTCGACCAGATGAATTGCGGTCACTTGTGCGTACAATTTCTGCGACAAAAAGCTCTGGAATTTTGGCCTCGGCGCTTCCCGAGATAAATTGACGCGCTACCTTACGTCCGCGTCACTTTCGCTCTCTCGGTCTGACTAGCGTAACCTACAGCGGTACGATGTCGCTCACGCTCACGTTAACGGGTCGGAGCAGCGTGCTCACGGTCAATTACTTTCCACCGATTGATTTGAGCGACGGGCAGTATGAAATAGGACTCGCCGACTTGGAGACGTTTGATACGATACCGAACATCGACTCGAGCAACGATACGTTCTACTTCGTCACGAACAACAACAAGAACTTCGCGATCCCCAGCATCGATGTCGCTAGCGACCGCGTTACGATCCCCCATGGCTCCTACGAATTACACGCTATCGCCAAGCACTTGAGGCGTCAACTGCTCGATCGATAACCTCGAAGACGCGGCGACAACGAGACCGACGATTACAAGTATCCGCTAGTGCTACGAGCTAACAACAACACCATGAAAAGCGAACTGTACTGCTCGTTCTTCGTGGACTTTACGCAACCGAACAACGTGGTTTCGTTGCTAGGATTTTCGGCGACGCGTGTCTTATTGCCGAGAATCTGGTACGAGTCCGACAAACCCGTGAACATTATAAACGTTAACGTGCTCAGAGTAACGTGTAACGTCACTGCCGATTCACGAATTTTCGCCTCGCGTACCACCGGGATATAAGATATCGGAAACACCGCGATACGTCATTTACCTACTGATCGTTGCGCGAGCGATACACGATCTAACGGTACGCATCGACAATCAATACGATCGCCCTATAGATTTTCGCGGAGAGGAAATAACGATTCGCCTCCACGTGCAACGGCGTTCGGGCGATAAGATAACGTGAGCGCGCGAGTGTGTAGCATGTTGGTGTTCGATCACACGTACGACTCATCATCATCATCGTTCACCGCTCCTACTCCGGTCTCTGCCACGTATTATCGTCGAAACGCAACACCTTCACCGCCACCGACAACGCTGATAAAGACAGGGAGCGGAACAAGAGGAAGAAAAAGAAGAAGTTTCAAATCGTTGACGCATCGAAACGCGCGTTTCCTACGATCCGTGGGATTCGTCGTAACGTACTAACATATCACTTATACGTACATACACACGTCTAACACGATGTATACCATACTGAACGTGACGAGTATGTCGACGTTCGACGATCGTATCACGAAGGTCGAGGTGCACGGCTACAATCCGTACGCCAACACGACGTACGACAATAACGACGAGATACGAATACCTATTCAGCAACAAGATCTGTACACGCTCCCGTGCGAAAGTTATCTCTACGTGGAAGGACGTCTCTCTTTGATGACCGCTCCGACGACTACCGAGGAAGTGAAAGCTGCCGCGAGAGTTTTTCTGGACAACAATTGCGTCGCGTTCATGTTCGACGAGATTCGATACGAAGTGAACGGCGTGGAGATCGATCGTTGTAGAAATCCGGGAATCACGACCTCGCTGAAATATTACGCGTCATTGTCCGTCGAGAGGAGCAGAGCGTTGATGAACGCCGGTTGGGACCACACCATCGCACACGTCCGCGACATTTTTAATAGCCCGGCGTTCAATTTCTGCGTGCCCATGAACGCGCTACTAGGATTCTGCGAAAATTACAAGCGTATCGTGATGAACGCGCGACACGAGTTGATCCTGATTCGCGCGCGAGTCGATACGAACGCGATGTACGCGCCCTCTCTATCCTCCGCGATAATACCGAAACTGGAGATACGCAAGATACAATGGCGTATGCTGCACTGTGACAGAGTCACGCCGAGGATAGGTGCGGGAATAGCTTGGTCGGTATGCCAGGGTTCATGAATTATCCTCGAGGTTCGTGTATCTGCTCCTTTATTAGCTTCGTCAGTGATATGCTATGTACATTAGTCTAACTTATTCTAAGTTGTGTCCGTCCACTGCCGGGCGGCGATGCAGTGGGGCGTTGCTTGAGCGGCACGGTGGGCGGCCAAGGCGACCGGACCGCGGCTGGGTGTCGCAATGACGGACCGGGGAGAGACAGCGGCTGGCAACGGCCAGTGTCTCGGTAACGGGACGGTTTAGAGACCGGGCAACTACCGGGGCGGCGGGACAAGAGACCGGACAGCGTCCAGCGTCTCTTCCACAGGACGGGTTAGAGACCGGGCAGCATCCAGGCGTCTCTTTTACGGGACGGGTTAGAGACCGGGCAGCATCCAGGCGTCTCTTTCACGGAACGGGTTAGAGACCGGGTAGCATCCGGGCGTCTCTATACCGGGGCGGAGGGACAAGAGACCGGGCAGCATCCGGGCGTCTCTTCAGGAATTAGGAAAGAGCGGTTCGGCGATCGTTCGATCGGCGGTGGATACGCGGAAGGTTTGCTATTGCTTGTGCCGAGCAACATCCAGACAGGCTCTAGCGTGGAGCTCCGTAACCCCACTCGAACTGTCGAAACGTCGCGGGCCGGGTCTTATATCTAGGTTCCGGGAAATGTTAGCTGCGAGAATTCGACGCGATCTAGCGGCGCCGTGGGGGAGCGAGTTTCGGGCTGACGTGCTGCGTCGTGAGGCCGGCGTGGTTCGGTCTTGCTCGGCGGGGATCGGCCGCGGTCGGCCGGTCGCTCGTCCTCTCTCTCGCTCCTGCGCTCGCCGCCGTGCGTTCGACTCCTCGCACTGGGACGCTACGTCACAGCACGTCGTGCTAGAAAACACTCAAAAACTGGCGATGCTGCGTCTCCTGCAAAGCGATCGACCTATCGCTATGAGTTTTCGATCGTGGGAACTGCAAGAGTATCCGTTGCTGCAAACGACAACCAAACACACGTGGACCGTGAAAGCCTCGTCGCAGCTCGAGAAACCGCGATACGTGATGTTTGCTACGCAAACCGAGCGAAAGTATAATCTCCAGAAAAGCGCGAGCAGATTCGACGCGTGCAAACTCACGAACGTACGATTGTTTCTGAATACCGAGACGTATCCGTACGACGATCTGAACCTGGATTTCGATAAATCTAAATACGCGCCCCTGTACGATACGTACGCGAAATTTACCCGTTCGTACTACGGCCCCGGCGAACCGTTGCTGAACACGACCGAATTTTTGCGATACGCCCCTATTGCGATCATAGATTGTTCTCGACAGAACGAGTCGGTGAAGAGCGCCACGGTGGACGTGCGAATCGACTTCGAGTGCAAAGAGAACGTACCCGCTTATACAACCGCCTACTGTCTCATCATATACGAGTGCATGATCCGATACAATCTTTTGACGAACGTAGTTAAAAAAATCACGTTATTCCAACGACTACGACTACGACTACTATACCGATGAGGATAATCGCGAAATAGTCAGTAGCTCGTCTGCAGCCGTCGGTGACACTTGTGTTACTACATATTACTACATATTACTACCTAACAATGTTATCCGTCGTGGTCGACCTGCAAGGCTTCAAGACTGAACGTAACACGTTCGTCGCTAAGGAAATTGCGATTCTCGCGAACAATCGCGACAAGGAAACGACCATTTGTCATTGGATTTTCGAATCACCGTACTCCTACGCTCGCCTGTCATCTTTCGAGAAGCGTCAAGCCACCTGGCTCACGACGCATCATCACGGACTTTGCTGGTCCGACGGCTGGGTGCCGTACCACAGGCTGTCAGAAATGCTCGCTGAAGAAGAAGAGCTCGCAACCGTCGACGTGGTGTTCGTGAAGGGAGCGGAGAAGAAGACCTGGTTATCGCAACTGCTCCTACGAACAGATCCAAGCATCGTAGACATCGTTGACATGTACGAGAAGAAGAAGAACAACAACAACGGCGATGACACCTGCGACTCCGACGACAACGACTACGAGGATACCGACGAGGACAACGACGGCTCCGACGATTATCGTGGAATCGTACCTCCTTCCACGGTCGTTCCTAACCTGAAAGCAATGCCAGCAAAGAACACCGTACGATGCGCTTTCCACAACGGCGGCGGTTGTATGTGCGCGTTGGAAAACGTTCAAAAAATTTGGAAGTACATGCGATCTGAAATTTAAGGTTAGAGGTGTCTTCCTACATTACATGTGAAAACAATCCTACAATCTGCCTAACCGTTTCTTTCTTTTGCTGTTTCCAGATTTTACGGACCACCTGCTGTATGGTTTTGTCCTCTTCGCACATCATAGACGTTGCGATATTATTCTTCTACGACGCCTATACAGTAGTATAGCTATGCCGATTCTAACTCGGGTCCTCTGAGGGGGGCGCGGGGGCGGGTGGAAGTGAGGGCGCGCGGGGGAGTGCGGTGGGGGGAACTATAGGCGCGGGGACAGCGGGGAGTGGAAGACTGGTTGCGCGCGCACGAGCCGCGGAGTGGGGGAAGCCGTAATCGTGGAGGGGATCAGTCCAGGCCGAGCGGCCGCGGAGACCTCTTCAGACCTGCCCCGCCGTCAGAAATTTTTTCAGAGGGGAATGACCTGCAGCCGAAATTTTTTGCGTACCTAACCGAGGGAGGGAACGATCTTGGCCCACCCCGAAAATTTTTTCACCCTTGGCCCACACCGATCTAGCGAACCGCCAAGCGCAGAGAAATAATAATTTATCAGAAATTGTTTCGAGCGACGTTTTACAAATCACATATTCGGGGAGGGAAAGAGATAGCACTACATAGTTGTAAAGCTAAATCCTGAGAGAGGGAAAGAGACAGCACAATCGCATGCATTCTAAAGTTAAAATTTTTTCAAAATGTTTTCAATCTCAACGTCGCAGCGTATCGCGCGATCTCGCGTAATTTGACTCCCCTGGAGCAGCCGTGCGGGATGACATCATTTTCGCGGCCGAGTCACAGAATTATGCGGTGTCAGGAGAAATAATACTTTTGGGAACGTCGAATCTTAGAATTGAGGAGAGAAGGCGGGTAAATAAAATGGAGAAATAATATAAGTTTAAGAAATTTATTTTAATATTAAAGCATGTAAAATAGAATAATAATTTAACAATTTTTCTTCCTACGAGCATCAGCCAGAATATCACTGATGGCACATGCTACCAGTTCGCAATCTACGAGATACTCCTCGTCGTAATATTCGCTATCGCGTATGATTTTAGCAGCACTGCGCGTATCTAATGTTTCGCAGGCAACACCGCTCTGTTGCAACACGTTAACAAAACATTCAAATTTTACTCTCACATCTTCCGCAGTTTGATGCAACCGCGGATACACATAGCTTACACATGGCTTAAGATTACATAAAAATGATACTGTATTGGGTTTGAAATACAGCGACTTTTCAAGTAGCGTCATCTTTACAATCGGTGAATCAAAGATCCGAACAAATTCCAATACTAACTCATCAATCTGCATCGAGTCAGGTTCAGGCAATTGTGCACGTTCTTCGATGGATGATTGGCTGTCGAATAGCAGATTCCATGTATGCCATGGTAATATGAGATGCTTCCCATGATTGTCACCGATAAGAACTTCTACATCGGCCATAGGTCCTACGTTGATTGCAATTTCCAAATACTTGCTACCCACGGATGTTAATGCGTATCTTCTGACCATGATACGCGATGCTCGGCGCGGACTAAGAGAACAATCAAAGCTATGAAATTGTCCGCTCGTATCAAGAATAAACATAAAAAATTTCGAGGATTTATGAAAATTGAGCCATACCTGTTGAATGTATTCTCCTTGCACGTAGCCATACTATTTTCACCCATCATTGGGACGGTATAATTTACGCGTCCAGCGTTTCTTTCGGCACTGGTATTATACAGTTTGGAACACTGTCTGTTCCGTCAAAAGTTGTTGCGACTGCTGAGCGATTGATGGAATAACGTCCGGGAGCCGGCTTAAATAGAGGCTAGTTGTTTCCCCCACCACAACATTTTATTCTAAAGCTGCCAATTTTCCAGAACGTTTTTCAATCTTAATGTCGCAGCATATCGCGCGATTGCATGTAATGTAATCCCCATTCTCAAGGATAAAAGTCTCGACACGTGTTGAATGTAATATAATACTTTTGGAAGCGTCGAATCCTAGAATTATGCGGTGTTGGCAGAAATTGCATCGAATGATCTTGCGCGCTAATTCGTCATACGTGTGAATCGTGGAAAGAATTATGCGATATCAGCAGAAACTGTATAGAACAGTGTTGGAACGGATCGTCGTTTTTGCATGCGATGCATTAGAGGGAGGGGGTACACCGAAAGAAATAGACAGAGACGCCAAGTCGTGGTACCAACCATAAAAGCATGCTCTAAACTGCACAAAGCGTCAAACACGTTGTAACACATTGCGCGGATAATACATTACATTTACATTCCATTTACGATCATGGAAAAATTCGCACAAGTGGAACGCCAACTGCGGGATCAATCTGCACGATTGATTTCACGCGAAGAATACCTCGCGTGGGAAGAACGGTGCAACGAGTGTATCGAATCTTTGGAAGAACACAGCCGAGTGAAACGTCCTCGATTATCGATCGGTGTTCGACAATCGCTGGTTGCTCGAATCGCGCAGCTCGAAGGGCTGAAATATTCGTTGCGCGGACGTTTCGTGCGCGAAGGTGCCGGACATTCGAGCACGGGACTTTTGTGGCGCGAAATAGACACTGCGTTCGATAGCCGCGTATTAACTGGTGCCGTGCTAAATTCGAATTACATCGAACCGCGCAACTTCCTCCAGGATGCGACAGCTATTGTGTTGGAGCATGTGCAGGGTCCTTTGAGGAAACATCGAAGCCTCAAAGTGAACACGGTGTTCAACGGCGAATTTGTGGCAGGTGACAAGCATGCTTGTAAAAGCATCAATATCCGAAACTGCGAACTCTTCGGTACATCCGATCTGCAGGAGTGGTACCAACGATGCGTCATCGAACCAACCCTGGCATCGCTGGAAGAGTTCCAGGAACGCGACAGCGGATGGGCATTGACGAGAATCCTGAATTTGACCGTCAATGTCAACAAGTACAATCCGCTGCGCGCGGGGTGTCACTACAAGTTGCCGCGGGAAATATCGCTGAAGAAAGCGACGATTATCGTGCAATCCCCGGACAACGCCTGTTTCGCTTGGGCAGTGGTCGCCGCTCTTCATCCCGCGAAAAGAAATGCCGATCGCCCAAGTTCATACCCCGACTATGCTTCAGCACTAAATCTCCAGGGCATTGAATTTCCAATGTCTCTGGAGCAGATTGGGAAGTTTGAACGGCTGAACAACATCTCCGTCAACGTGTACAGCTTCGAGGAGAAGAAAGGGCCAACAGTCTTCCCACTGCGCCTCACCAGCCAAAAGAGGGATCGGCACGTCAACCTGCTCTACACGCCGAACCAAGAGCACGGCGATGTAGGGCACTATGTGCTAATCAAGGACTTGTCCAGGCTGGTGGGCATGCAGCTGAGCAGGCATGGAAAAAAGAAATTCATCTGTGATCGGTACGTATATAAACTTATGAAATGTTGAAATGTCTCGCGAAACAAATATTAAATAAAATATTTTTGGGTTTACAGATGCATGCACTATTTCAGATCTGCCGAGAAGTTGGAGGTTCATTCGCTGGACTGCAGCAAGATGAACGACTGCGCCATTCTGCTGCCCAGCGAAGGCAACAATCTGCTCAGCTTCGACAACCACTGCAGAAAGGAGCGACTTCCTTTCGTGGTGTACGCAGATCTCGAGTGCATCATCGAGAAAACGGAGGACAGTCGGAGGGGTGAGGAGGATCGCAAATTGCACACGTACCAGAAACATAAGGTGCATAGTATCGGCTATTATATGCATTGTTCGTACGATACATCGCTATCGATGTATCGATGTCGCCGCGACGCGGATTGTGTTTCATGGTTCGTCGAAGAACTGAAAAATTTTGCAGACTTTGCCAAACCCGTCCTGACTAGTAATGTTCCCATGCTGGATTTAACCTGCGAACAGTGGACGACATTTCGCAATGCAACAGATTGTCATATTTGCGAAGAGCCATTCGAGGTTAGCGATATACGAGTTCGCGATCATTGCCATCTATCCGGACGGTTTAGAGGCCCGGCACATTCGGAGTGCAATTTAAATTATAAAAATGCGTTTTACATCCCCATCGTTTTTCATAATTTATCCGGCTACGATTCACATTTTATTATCGAGGAAATAGCTACCGCTTTCGAAGGTCACGTTGACGTATTACCCATAACTAAAGAAAAATATATTTCCTTCACAAAAAATGTCGAAGATACGACTGAATCAGAGTCGCGAAATTGTATTAAATTGCGATTCATCGATTCGTACAAATTTCTCAATACCAGTCTCGACAAATTAGCATCTTTTCTTAGCACAGATAAATTAAAAATTTTACGATCCAAATTTGAAACATTATCCACCGAGGATTTCAATTTATTGACGCGAAAGGGTGTCTTTCCGTATGAATACCTTGATTGCGCGAACAAGCTGCAGGACCCTTGCTTACCGCCGCGCGAGTCATTCCACAGTTCGTTAACGGGCGAGACAGTGTCCGAGCGCGATTACGCGCACGCCGAGACTGTCTGGCAGCGTTTCGACATTAGAACCTTGGGTGAATACAGCGATTTGTATTTGAAAACAGATGTCTTGTTATTGGCAGATATTTTTGAAAATTTTCGCGAAAGTTGCATCAAGAGTTACGGATTAGATTCGGCACATTATTATACTTTACCTGGTTTCACGTGGGATGCCATGCTAAAACATACCAAAATTACATTCGAATTGCTCACAGACGTCGATATGGTCATGTTTGTCGAACGCGGTATACGCGGTGGTTTAAGTCAATGTTCCGGAAGATACGCACATGCCAATAACAAGTACATGCCATCTTACGACGCATCGGAACAGTCATCGTACTTGATGTACTTTGACGTAAATAATTTGTATGGATGGGCAATGTGTCAACCCCTGCCATACGCCAAATTTCAATGGGTCGAAGATGTTGCAAATTTTAATGTGTCTTCCATCGCTGTCGATTCGCCCACGGGATACATTCTCGAGGTAGATCTGGAATATCCACAACGTCTGCACGACGCTCATGCAGATCTGCCGTTCTGCCCGACGCGTGCCAAACCACCTGGCAGCAGACAGGACAAGTTACTCGCGACGGTATACGATAAGCAGCGTTACGTTATCCATTATCGCAACCTGCAGCAGTGCACGCATCACGGTCTTCGTATTACAAAGATACACCGCGTGCTTCAATTCGATCAGTCCCCCTGGCTCCGCGATTACATCGAACTCAATACGCGGTTTAGAACAAGCGCGACAAATGATTTTGAAAAAATTTATACAAATTGATGAACAATGCGGTATTCGGTAAAACTATGGAAAATGTGCGAAATCATGTGGATGTAAAACTTTTAACACATTGGGAAGGGCGATATGGCGCGGAGGCGATGATCGCGAAACCGAATTTCCACAGCAGAAGTGTTTTTTCGGAAAATTTAATAGCCGTTGAATTGCGAAAACTCGAGGTGAAATTCAACAAACCGATATACGTGGGTATGTGCATTCTGGACATATCAAAAATTTGTTTGTATGAATTTCATCACGAGCACATGTCTCCCCTGCACGGACAAAATTGTAAAATTCTATACACCGACACAGACAGTCTCATTTATCACATTAAATGCGAAGATATCTACGAGACCATGAAACACAATATCGATAGATTTGACACATCCGATTATCCCATCGACAATCCATATAATATGCCACGCTTAAATAAGAAGGTTCCGGGGCTGATGAAGGACGAAAATAACGGTGCGATAATGACCGAATTCGTAGGTCTTAGAGCGAAAATGTATGCGCTCCGCGTAGACGGTAAAAAAGATACGAAAAAGGCGAAAGGCGTCAAGACCAACGTCATAACCAGGACGATAACTTTCGACGACTACGCGCAGTGTTTGCACAGGGAGATCGAAATGGTTCGCAGACAATCATGCATACGGTCGAAATTGCACAAAGTGTACACCATTTCGGAATCGAAAATCGCTCTAAGCCCACACGACGACAAGCGATATATCGTACCCGATTCGACCGACACTCTGCCCTGGGGACATTATAATATACCATTGTAAAATTCTTCGCGCATGTATAGAAATTATTATATTTATTAAAGCATTATAAATGGTGGAATTATGCATAAAAATAAAATTGAACCATGTATAGAAATTATTATATTTATTAAAGCATGTATTATTATGTTACAATACATTATTTTTATTTATCCAAGAATTGTGCGATTTATCAAACCCTAGCCACTTGACGTATACCTTATCCCCCTTCCTACGCAATACTTTTTCCACTAGATACACATCAGGATCGGTGACGCGTTGCAGCTCGTGTTCATAGAATCCTCCGGCAACAGGTTTTCCACAGGAATCGAGGAGCAGATACGTTGCGGGATTAGTTGCCTGTACTTTGGCTATCTCGAACACCTCCGTTGTCCAATTCGGCGTGTAGCCTTTATCGAAGATGGTTTTAAATTTGCTCACGCGCACAAACTCGCCCAACTTGAATCTTGCCGGAGCAGCGATCTTTACGTTGCTGTATACGGTGGCCAGCAGCTTATCGGCGATCGCTGGGGTAACATCGCAAGGACGCATTCCGATGGTTCTATGTTTTCGCGCGTTATACTCTGCAAGTAGACGCGATAGCGCATCGGTCCATCTGTAGGTTCCATTGAGCGTAAACAGTTTCCACATATTGTTCTTCAAAGTTCGATTGAAACGTTCTACGACGGAGGCCTTCATCACCGAATACGTCGAATAATGATTAATGTCATGCTTTGTCAAGAGTTTCTGCACATCGGCGTTGTAAAATTCTTTTCCTTGATCGGTTTGCAAATTTTTCGGATATCGATCTCTAAATATCTTTGCAAACGCTTTAGCCACCTCAGCACCACTTTTAGTCTTGAGCGGTACCGCCCATGCATACTTGCTCAGCACATCGATGACGGTGAGTATGTAGTGGTGACCTTGGTTGAATCGCGAGTATGGACGCATTTCTACAACGTCAGCTTGCCACAGATCATCGTATCCATGCACTATGACTCGCCTCCGCGGGAAATGTCTTCGAGCTGGAGCATGCAATTCCTCGACGAGTTGTCGCTTCTTGTGACCATGGTTTTCTTTACTCTTGGATTTCGACGATGGCTGCATGTTTGATCGCAGAGGTGTCTTTGACACGAATGATGCGATAATTATCGTGTACGCGCATTATGTGCGCCCCATCGGTCCGTTGACAAGTTCAACCGTCTCGCATGATTCTCCTTCGCAGCGCTGCTGCGGGATAGAATTCGACGCCTGCGATATCTTTTGAACGCTGTTTTGCAGCGCCAGCATCTCTCTTAAACATGATCAGCTTCTTCTCTAATTCTTCCTGCTGCTCTCTCAAAAGTTTAATGCTCTTTTCCACGTATAGTTTATTGACGGCATCGCTATCAGCCACCGGTTGAGCTACGCGTCGTATCTTGCGTGATTTTGCATCAAAGTCGGCACCGGCCACGCAAAGAGCGTTGTGTCGCATATAATTTCGAAGCAAACCGTTCCATTTGTAATAATCCATTCTAGCTGCGCCACTCTTCTCGAGCGATACTCCAAATTTGTTGATCGGCATCTCGATGCATACAGTGCGCATCATCGGTGCGCGGTTTTATTTATAATGAAGCCTCCCTCGTAGAGTTCCTCCACAATCGACAGAATTTCATTGTCGTGCGAGTTGTTGCCCGCCTGACGCGACGCTTCCAGCAAACGGTATCGATCCACAAGCTCGTTGGGATCGTCCCAGCGCATGTAATCGATCTTGTTATCATTTACCACCATGACTCGCGGCGCCGTTAGACCTTTCCCTGCTTTATTGGTTGATACACGAGGGAGTAGCGGTGCAATTACATGTTTGTACTTGTATCCCTTGTTTCCTAATATGGGATTTTGAGCAGAATGACCACGTCTGTAGGCATTCGTCGCCAGCAGTATACTTTTGTATTTTTGTTTATCGGCATCGGTGTATACAGCATCGTCGGGAATTCTCTTGAAAATCAGTTCGTAAAGGCCGGGCGTTCCTCTGTATTTTACACCGTCGATGATTATATTATCAGCCTTGTCCATATCGAACGCCTTATCCCCAAGCATCATTCTACTATCGCCAAAGTATACGCCGTACACAGTGTCTGTGACAGTTTCTTTATCCCTACTTATGATTGCGTCCATATATTTTTGTCCCAGGGGACCCAAATGGCTGCGAAACGTTTCTTGTCCCGCGGGTGTTTGAAGTTGCTGTCTAATAGATGCTGCAAACGACTCATCGGGAGTAGTTTCAAAAACATCGTCATCATCATCATCATCATCATTGGTTGTGAGCAATTGTACACTGGGAAATGTATTTATTGGCGGGGGAGGAACCGGGGATTCGTTTGATGCAACATTCTGCCGTTTTCGCTTCGATTGAACTGGTGTAGAGGTTACGAGTGAATACTCCGATGACGTGCGTGGTTTCCTCTTTCTCTTACGCGATGTGCTCCATTTCGGCAGGATTTTTCTTTCCGGCGTTAATGTTTCATTCCCTTCAACGTTTGTGCTCATCAGCGGCGATATTTCAGCTTCTGCCGCTGCGGTATTTTCCACAATATGTTTTAAGGGTTCGACAATAGGTTTAAAGTATCTCTCCAACGCGATATCTTCCTCCATCTTGCCGGTCTTCAAAGCCTGATGTTTCTTGCGAATGGCTTCGCTGGTTCTTGCAATTTCCTTCGCTATTCTCTCGCGATCCTTAATCTCCAGACTATCGATATCGATCATTGTTGCACCGCAGACGTTGTTTTCCCACCGACGTGTTGACAATGATTGACCATCTCACGGTACGGCAAACTCGTTAAATCCCTTTCTGTAACGTCCATTGGACATCGCGCTATCCTTGTCTATCACCGCGAAACCATACTTCAGCTGCCAACAATTACGACACAAAGCGCAGAAATCCTCGTAAGACATATCGGTGTTTACATGATCGTTGTACACGTGTTTCAAGTTGGTGCCATCCTGCTTAAACAGAATCAACAGATTCGCATTGTCGCGTATAAGATGTTTGGGAATCTTTGCATATGTCTGACAGAGATAGAAGCAGTCAACGTTCGAGTGGCGCCCCATTGCAAAGTATTCCCTTATCGTATCTTGCTTGTCGCATGCCACGTCATCAAAGATAAAAATGGAATTCGGAAGCGATTCGCTCGGTGTGATGACGTCACTGTTATTCGAAAATGTGAAGTAGCCAATTTCATTTATCGGAGTCAATAAATTCTCCAAATACTGATATTTCGGCTGTTGCAACGATTTGGAATACACGTACACGTTCTCGAAGCGGACGCCGTGAGGACTCTCCAACAAGCTCACCAGCACGTTGGTCTTTCCACAATTTGATGGACCGCAAATAAGGCAGCGTATGGTGTTTGGCAGCATGCTACCATGTCTGCGCCTTGTTTTCGAGGACATCATTTGCGATTTATCGTCAAAATTTGTCACGCGTATCGTCGCAGGTTGCCGCACGAATCGCATCCTCGCTGCGAACCGCGAAAATGATTTTTGATACATCGAAGCGGTGACGCGCCCTATTTATAGGCCCGCGCCGAGGCAAAACAGCTCAGTATTCGAAATGCTTCTCGTTCTGTCGGATAATTGCGATATTCGAGACCTAACCTCTGAGCAGTTGAAATATATACCAAAGATTATTCTACTGCGCGAGTTTGGCAAGCACATTGATCAGTTGTGGGACAGACTCCCCGAGCATATAAAAGCCGATTCTGAGGTTCGGCAGCATCGTCGGTGTCTGGAACATTATAATCGCCCTTGGCAGCGAACGCATATCGACGGTCCAGCACCACTGATTAAAAACTGTGGCGAATGTCGCCGACGAGAGTAAGGAAAGGTTGCGGTTTGTTAAATCGGGCGATAAACGCGCTACCTGTCGAATTACATATCCCGGGATACCAGTTTTGTGGTCCAGGAACTCGTCTGGCAAAACGATTGGCTAGAGGCGATCAAGGTATCAATCCGTTGGACGCAGCGTGTCGCGAACACGATATAGCGTATTCGCGCAGCAACGTTCTCAGCGAAAGGCACGCGGCAGATAACGTACTTGCTGACAAAGCGCGAAAACGCATCGTTGCGCGAGACTCGACTCTGGGCGAAAGAGGTGCTGCTACAGCTGTTTGGGCAGCTATGAAGGCCAAGACAAAAATCGGAATGGGGATGAAAACTCGCAAAAGGACTGCAAAGAGAGCACCGCAAAAGCGGATTCTTCCAGTGGCAAAACGGGGTGGTATATTACCACTTCTCCCGCTGCTAGGTGTTCTCGGATCACTAGCTGGTGGAGCGGCGGGGATCGCCAAGGCCGTAAACGATAATAAGGCGGCGCAACATCAGCTGCAGGAAATGCAGCGTCATAATCGCTCCATGGAAGGTCGTGGACTTTATCTCGCGCCATACAAGCGCGGACAGGGAATATCGAAACGAAAAAAAAAAACGCCGAAAAGAAAATAAAAATGCCTGTGGGCGTAACTACAGATGTGCAATTGGCGGAGTTGGCAAAACGTATGCGTATTCCATTTTTAGGGGTGTTTTTATGCGTAATGCGCTACCTGCCGGAGGAGTACGACGAAACGAGAGCGGCATCGTAAATTTGGATAACGTCGAGGGGTCGGGGACTCATTGGGTGGCGTATGCGAAGAGAGGGTGTCGAGCTGTATATTTCGACAGCTTTGGAAATCTTCGACCGCCCAAGGAATTGGTGCAATATCTGGATAAAGATGCTGTGAAGATTGAATACAATAGAACGTCTTATCAGCAGTACAATCAGAGCAACTGTGGACAACTGTGTCTACGCTTTCTACAGACGATCGGTACCAAATTTAAGGATTGACTTCCCGCCACTCTGATTCAGTACTAGTCGAGCAGTACAGCTCGGAATATGTCGTTAACATTCACTCTAACCGGCAAGAGTAGCACCCTCGCGGTAAGCTACTTTCCACCCATAGATTTGAGCAACGATGATTACGAGCTTGGTCTAACAACCTTTGAAACTTATCATACGATACCGAACATTGACTCGAGTAACGATAAATTCTACTTCGCCGTAAACTATGACACCAACAACAACAACATCACTCGTGAATACATTGCGATTCCCCACGGGTCCTACGAACTAGATGCTATTGCCAAGTATTTGAAACAGCGATTACTCGAGCGGTATCCTCAAAATCTCGGTGGCAATGATGACGACAAGTATCCAATAGTGTTGCGGTCCAACAATAACACCATGAAAAGCGAGCTATACTGCTCGTTCGCCGTAGACTTTACAAAGTCCAATAACATTGGATCGCTACTGGGATTCTCGACGAATCGAGTATTAGAACCTGGACGGTGGCACGAATCGGACGATCCAATTAATATCATGAACGTAAACATTATTCGCGTAGAATGTAGCGTGACCGCTGGTGCGTACAACAATGGGAAGCACGTACATACGATACATGAATTTTCCCCGAGGGTTCCACCAGGATATAAGATATCGGAAACGCCCGCACAGATCATTTACCTTCCGATCACCGCACGGGTCATTACGGATCTAACGATTCGCGTTGTGGATCAAGACGGACGATTGCTCGATTTTCGAGGTGAAGAGATTACCATCAGACTACACGTACGGCGGCGACGACGATAATACGCGTGGTGCGAACGAAAGAGATGCTTGTGTTGAACGACATCAGAAACCCGGTTCATCCGAGCGAAATTGTTTGCAACAACAACAACAACAACAACAACAACAACAACAACAACAACAACCGCAACAGCTGTGATCACGCTAAAACGAAGAGGCTCAGTGCTGCGAACATTGCATTTTTGAAATCACTGGGATTCATTGTGCGCGTTTAAGTTGAAAAAATGGCTGACATTCTAAGCATTGGAGGGAAGCCGACGTTTGATGATCGCATCGTCAAGCTCCAGACTCACACATACAACCCGTACGTCAACACGACGTTTGGATACAGCGATGAGATAAGAATACCTATACAGCATCAGGATTTATACACATTGCCGTGTGAAAGTTTTCTCTACGTGGAGGGGAAATTGACGATAAATAAGCCAAATGATGCATTAACGGTGACGTTGGGGAATAATTGCGTGGCGTTCTTATTTGATGAGATTCGATACGAGCTGAATGGCGTGGAGATTGACCGCAACAGAAACGTTGGAATAACTAGCACGCTTAAAAACTATGTATCGCTGACATCTGGCGAAGACAAAAATTTGGAGAATGCAGGATGGGGCTTGAGACGGCGTAATGGGCCAATATTTAAAAATTATTTCAATTTTTGCATCCCGCTCAAATATTGGCTGGGATTTTGCGAGGGCTACAAACGCATGATTATTAATGCGCGTCACGAATTAATTTTAATACGATCGCGCAACGACAACAATTCTCTAATAGGATCGCCGATGTTGGAACCAGAAATTGAATTACATAAAGTGCAATGGCGGATGCCTCATGTAACGCTGAACGACGTTAATAAGCTATCGTTGCTACATACTTTGGAAAGTGGACAAAACCTAAGCATTTGTTTTCAATCGTGGGATTTGTACGAGTATCCTCTCTTGCAGAGCACGACCAAGCATTCGTGGGCCGTGAAGGCATCTGCGCAGCTGGAGAAGCCGCGATGCGTTATCTTTGGTCTACAGACTAATCGAAAGAATGTGATGAGCGAAGATGTTACTGAGCTCGACAACTGCAAACTGATCAATCTAAAACTTTTTCTCAACTCGGAATTTTACCCGTACGATGATTTGAACTTGGACTTTGACAAAAATAGGCACGCCATCTTGTTTCATATGTATACGCAATTCCATAAATCGTATTATGGATATAGTTGCAGCGAGGCATTATTCACCGTGGCCGAATTTTTACAATTTGGCCCCCTCGTCGTAATTGATTGCTCGCGACAAAATGAGTCGATCAAGAATGGTTCCGTGGACGTGCGCATAGAATTCGAATGTAGAGAGAATGTGCCTGCAAATACTACAGCCTACTGTCTGCTTCTGTACGATCGGTCGGTTGAATACAATCCGCTGACAAACATGGTGCGAAAAATCGTTTAAATTGCCGCGCTACTTGCTCGCCCTCTCCTGTGCCAAAATTTCATCGTGAAAATCGCGATGCTTTATGAGAAAGATCGCATTCTCCCGCCTATTTTGGAAGCGAACGGACCTCTAAATTGTACCGATAATGGCCATACCGACATTTGTTGACCTGCAAGGGTTCATCGTTGATGGAAGATTTGTTGTCAAGGAAGTGGCTGTCCTGCGAAAGGGAACAATTCTCTCGCACTATATTTTTGGGAGTTCGATGCCCCAATATCTTCTTACGAAGTCTGACAAATCAAGCATTCGGTGGTTGGTGGCAAAACATCATGGGCTGCGGTGGGAAGATGGAGACGTTCCATACAGTATGGCTAAACAGCTAATTACGAAAGCTGTTGCTGATGCGATCGATGAAGAAGATGACACATCCCATATCGTATACGTTAAAGGGTTGCAGAAACGTGACTGGCTTGCGGACTTCCTCGATGAAAATACGAGAGCGGACGTGATCATCGAGACACTGGACATTGACTACGATGATATCATATCTCTAAATAAGCTAAATGTAGTTAATACTCTGCGATGTGGCAGACACGCAAAGAACTGTGCATTGCAAAATGTATTTAAAATATTCAACTGGTGGTCTAAACACCAGAGAGAAATGTATAAATAAATATAATCAATTTTTAATGCATAAATGTTTTTTTCTCCACCCATCCTCAACCTCCTGCATGTGATGTACGCTAGATTAAGATGATGGTTTTTAATTATTATGTAGAAGTGGTACCATGCGCGATCAAAGTGGTTCGATAGACGTTCGATACACGTTCGATACACGTCCAGAGTGGTACGATACACGTTCGATTGACGTTCGATACACGTTCAGAGTGGTATGGTCGAATGATGTGTCCAAAGAAGAAGGGGGAGAAGATGAGTGCGAAGAAGAAAAAGGAAAGGGTGGTCAGTGAATAATTCGAGGAAGATGCATTGAAGGAGAGGATGGTCAGCGAAAATGCAGGTGGAGAACAATGGTATCTTACTTTTGCAAAGCTATGCAACTTTGGGCATGGATCTACGTGCGGGAGCTTGGAGATGCAGCGAGACCAGTTGACTTCAAATCTTGGCAGACAACAGTCAGTTTTTTGTTGGAAGCTTGGAAGAGTAAAATTCTTTTGTGCAAAATGGGATTACTAAGAATCGCCCCGGAGTGCGGCCCTGAGGTATGTACTTAACAATATTTTTGACATTTATCATGTTTAACCGTTGAAATCGTGTTCGATCTCGCGATCGCAAATATTATATCGAGGTTTCTGTGCTGTAGAACTCGCCACCTGAATCGCCGCAGTGGTCGCCAGATTGGGGCGGCCCCATATGGTCGCCCCAACCGTCGCCGCAGCCGGAGCCGTCGCCGCCGTCGCCGCCGTCGCCGCCGCAGCTGTCGCCGCCGTCGCCGCCGTCGCCGCCGTCGCCTTCGCCTTCGCCACCGTCGCCGCTGTCGCCGCCGCCGCCTCCGCAGGTATGCAATACTTTGCATTGCTTTGTACGTTTAATGTTTATTGGGTTTAATGTATCCGTATTATATTGATATTTGTGTCCTTGTTCTAGGACATACCACAGCTGGACCTGCGGATGCGGCGCGAGCCGCTGTACGGGGCCGCGCGGCTGCGGCCGTATCATAGAGGAGCTCGGCGACGGCGGCTCTTCATTTTACCATCGCCCCCATCCCCCCCATCCCCCCCTTCGCCGTCGCCACCCCAATAGTTTTAAGTTTTTTTTTCTTTTATTATCTTTTATTTTTTCTATTTTTATTTTTATTATTATATTCTTTATTCTTTATTCTTTTTTATTATTATATTCTTTATTCTTTATTCTTTTTTATTATTATATTCTTTTATTCTTTTATTTTATTCTTTTATTCTTTTTTATTATTATATTCTTTTTTATATTTGTATTTATATTTATATATTATTATATTTATATTTATATTTATACTCTTTTTATATTTTATTTTATTCTTTTTATATTTATATTTTATTTTATTCTTTTTATATATTTATATTCTATTTTATTCTTTTATTTTATTCTTTTTTATATTTGTATTTATATTTATATATTATTATATTTATATTTATATTTATACTCTTTTTATATTTTATTTTATTCTTTTTATATTTATATTTTATTTTATTCTTTTATAACAATATATATTTCTTAAACTTATATTATGTATCCATTTTATTTACCCTCCTTCTCTCCTCAATTCTAAGATTCGACGTTCCCAAAAGTATTATTTCCTCTGACGCCGCATAATTCTATGATTCGCGCCTTCTTCGCGCCGTCAAATGATGTCATCCCGCACGGCTGCTCCAGGGGAGTCAAATTACTCGCGATACGCTGCGACGTTAAGATTGAAAAACATTTTGAAATATTGTTAGCTTTAGAATGCATGCGATTGTACCACTGTCTCTTTCCCTCCCCGAATTTAGCTTTACAACTATGTAGTGCTATCTCTTTCCCTCCCCGAATATGTGATTTGTAAAACGTCGCTCGAAACAATTTCTGATAAATTATTATTTCTCTGCGCTTGGCGGTTCGCTAGATCGGTGTGGGCCAAGGGTGAAAAAATTTTCGGGGTGGGCCAAGATCGTTCCCTCCCTCGGTTAGGTACGCAAAAAATTTCGGCTGCAGGTCATTCCCCTCTGAAAAAATTTCTGACGGCGGGGCAGGTCTGAAGAGGTCTCCGCGGCCGCTCGGCCTGGACTGATCCCCTCCACGATTACGGCTTCCCCCACTCCGCGGCTCGTGCGCGCGCAACCAGTCTTCCACTCCCCGCTGTCCCCGCGCCTATAGTTCCCCCCACCGCACTCCCCCGCGCGCCCTCACTTCCACCCGCCCCCGCGCCCCCCTCAGAGGACCCGAGTTAGAATCGGCATAGCTATACTACTCTATACAGTGTTTATTCTTCTAATCGTATCTCATACTATTCTTTATAAACGTATAACATATAACAAAACTGCTTTATATGAATAAAACAATTACTATTCATAGAAGAAGTGTACATCTTTCTTACCCTCTATTCTCGTCCTCCTCCACAGCATACATCGTCGATGATACGTATTTTTTTTCCTGAAATATAAACTGTTAAGGTATATGTAAAAAAAGATTTCAAACACACTTTATATACGTATAAAAACAAATTTTTTTTATTTTCTTCTTTCTTCTCCTCTTATAACGATGCGTCACATAAGTATTCTTATACTCTAACTTTAAATACTAATTGTGATACAATCACACGCGAAATTATTTTCTATCTACACTTCTTACTGTCTCTATATTTTCTCTCTCTCTCGTTCTTTCCGTCGATGTTTTCGCAGAATACTAATAGTAACGAAGTAAAACACTATGTGCACCCAGAGTATGTGATTCTGTTCACTCGGAGTGTACATATAGTGTTTCACCCGATCGCTATTAATGCATACTTCGCATAGTCCACAAGTGTTATGGTGTTGTTGTGAAGTGTCATACACACACACACACACATGTATTGACTGCGATCCAAAAACACTTCAATATATATGTCGTTGAATCGCACTCAAGATATGTATGCGTGGATCGTTGGTACACGTACATGATACTTGTAATCCTCGATCACGAAAACTATTGTCTCTACAGTTTGTTACGACACTGTTCTGTGTTGGGTGTGCGTACGTGAAGTATCATACACACACACACATCCATCCAGTGCGATCCAAAGACAATTCAATATATGTCGTTGAATTGCACTCGATATATGTATGCGTGGGTCGTTGGTGCACGTACATGATTCTTGTAATCCTCGATCACGAAAACTATTGTCTCTACTGTTTGTTACGATACTGTTCTGTGTTGGGTGTGCGTGCGTGTGTGATAGTAGCAGGGTTGGTTTATACACGTACGTTATGATTATAGCTACATCTCGCTTGCGATAAATCAATCCACGTCACTATCGATGTAAAGTTCTCACACCATAGCCTTGTATCCGTGTGCTTGTCGAGTATTACATACATACATTCATCCATTTTGAGCCAGAAACACTTTAATATATATGTTACTGGCGCAATACGGATATATGTATGTATGGCTGGATAGTACTTACACGGAAAACGATTGTCACTACTGTCATGTGTTGTTGTTAGACATATACCACCAATACGTACTTCACTCATGGTGCAAAGACATGTACATATATGTGTTTGACGCCAGGAGTGTGATACATACGGGTGTTCGTAGCACTACTCGCATCGACGTAAACATACCCACAAACACACACACACTTTGGGGGAATGGCATCTTCCGCGATGAAGGACGGCAGCTTCCGCGATGAGGGACGCCAGCTTCCGCGATGAGGGACTCCAGCTTCTTCGGCGAGGGACGCCAGCTTCCTCGGAACGTCAGCTTCCGCGATGAGGGACGTCAGCTTCTTCGGCGAGGGACGCCAGCTTCCTCGGAACGTCAGCTTCGGCGATGAGGGACGTCAGCTTCAGCGATGAGAGACATCAGCTTCTTCGGCGATGTTTAAACAGCATATGCAATGGAAAAAACCAGAATGACAACACCGTACATCATACTTATTTCTACTATTCTCTCTTTCTCACTATATATCTTACGTTGCACTTTGTACGAGATAGGAAAAAAACTATTACTTGCCGTATATATATTTCTTCAACTCGTTCCTGTCGGCAAACAGCTTCCTGATTAACACTTCTAATGAGTCGTCGCGGTGACTCGCTCACGTTTATTAAAGACTTTGATAAGCAGCGCGCATAGTAGGGGTGGTTCGCGAGTAGGGATATACTTGCGTCCCAGTCGTCAGTGGTCATTTCGATATCTCGATCCTTGTTCACTCTACAGGCATTGTTCTTCTCTTTCTTCTTCTTCTCGCTATCCTTCTTCTTCTTCTTCGTTGCTTCAGAACTGTGCTCACGTATGCTTCCACACCCTCGAGCCAACATATATATACCTACCATGTTACTATCGATAGGTTCCCACGATGTATATTTTTTTCTTTTTACGCGAATACTTCATACATCGATACTTGCTTCTTCCATTTATATTCTTCTCATTATATACTTCTCACTGTACACTCCTTTCTACACTGTTTTTCCCCTATCATCACGTTTTTTACCTTTGCCTTTTTCCTTTTCCATACTGTGTACAACTACACTATTCCCCACCACCAACAAACTACACTTTGCATATGAGTGCAAACCACTATAAAAGTGGTACCGATCGGTCTTGCGGACCACATTACATCGCGTACGTTCATAGTAACCGTTCAGTGTAGTTAGCTGTAGTGCGTATTCAAAATGTTTAACCAACATTTCAACGCTACTTCCTACATGGGCGAAAACCACCTCAACCGCTGCAACGCTACGGATTTTCCTGCTAAACAGCGTCGTCCGAATCTAAGGTACATTATATACGTCCGTATACTTTTCGATTTTACACGAAAACGTTCGATGCGTTAACTCTGCGCGTGTGTTTCTTACAGCCACCATCTGAACCATCGCCGAAGAAAACAATCTTACGAATCATGGGACGCGATTACCCATTAACATTGACCACGTAAAAACGCATCGCAATTGGAGTCCGTATCGACCAGGATTCGTGTCGCATTAAAATCGCGATAGTCGACAACAAATCCAACGAACTGTCTTTCCCCATGTCTACGTGAAAACTTCTGCTACAGCAAGAACCGGAGATACTTCAACGTTTCCGTAACGATGCAACTCCATCGCATCAAGACCCTATCGTCGTCGATCATTTACGCATCGAATTTAGGTGAATCATCAGTCAACGAATTGTCAAAATATCGGATGATAGTTCAACCATATACATGGTCGAAGCTACGATACGGCAAATGTTTAAATACGATCGCTGCATCGATCACACGTTCTCGTGGTTGTCGGAAATTCTAGACTCCGTAAGCCTCAAATACGCTTCCTTCGTAGCCATTATACGCGTCGCTACGACACCGATCGCGGACTATGAAAACCTCATTTCCGAAAGCGAATACTTCGAACCACATTCTTTGTTAGATTGCGAATTATTAGCGTTATGCTTGGAATCCCTTATACGTGATGCTCGCAACGTATCCCAATAATGTATACATGTCTATATATATATATGCTTTACCAATAAATACTACACTTTATCGCACGAATATCTGTATTGTTTGATACCTTAAACGATCCTTTCCTATCCTCGCAGGATATCGTTTATCCCCCCAAAAAACTGGTGTTCTTTGAATCTTCGTTTCTTACGCTAGGTATGTTACGAGATCTGGAAAACATCTATACCTCTTATTACGCATTTCGAATAATATCGCATCTCTCCCACCGAATATGCTCTTGATAATCATCTCTAGCCTTATGGACCACCGAAAACAGTATTCGATTACATCGCTTTATTCTTGTACACATCATATTCTGCTGTTACGTGATATCTTTTAAGTCATATGCGCATTATTCCTTCTCGAAAGTTTACCGTCCAAAATTATCGCGCACCGATGCTGTGTACTATTCTCGGAAATCAACCTTCTATCGTTACAATGATACGCTTTAGGCTCGATTATCGCGCCATAACAAACTATAAGATTCGACTTGCGT
Organism: Andrena camellia; assembly: GCA_029448645.1. NCBI lineage: Eukaryota > Metazoa > Arthropoda > Insecta > Hymenoptera > Andrenidae > Andrena > Andrena camellia. The sequence continues at coordinate 27,074,973 of CM055679.1, forward strand.
CTCCTACGCGTTGTACCACCGTATTGTGTTTTCTTACCTCCGACACCGAGAGGGATAGAGAGAGAGAGATGTACAAAAATGTCATACCACTCTCACGCTCCTCGTTCAAACGCGGTTCGCTTTGAATTTTCGAGGTTTCGCGATTGCTCGCGCAAAGATGTTGCGTACTATTCTCGGAAATCAACCTTCTATCGTTACAGTGATACGCTTTTGCCTCGATTATCGCGCCATAACAAACTATAAGATTCGACTTGCGTCTCCTACGCGTCGTAACACCGTATTGTGTTTTCTTACCTCCGACACCGAGAGGGATAGAGAGAGAGATGTACAAAAATGTCATACCACTCTCACGCTCCTCGTTCAAACGCGGCTCGCTTTGAATTTTCGTGGTCTCGCGATTGCTCGCGCAAAGATGCTGCGTATTATTATTCACGGATTACGCGATACGAAACGGTACGTTTCGACTCTCATCATTTCCTACGCGACGTATCTCCGTATGTTTCGACTATGCACCTGGAGAGAGAGAAGGATACCGTACCTCTCTCTCGCACTCCTTGTTCGCGGGCGCGATCTCGTCGTGGGGAGATAAGAGGGTTGCGGATCGCTTTGAATTATTCTTGGAAGTTGACCTTCGCCTATTATATGTTTTTGGCGCGGCTATTACGCAACAGCCGTGCAGATTTCGACTCGCATCATCTCCTACGTGACGTACCTTATTATTCTCGGAAATTGACCTTCGAGCATTATATGTTTTTGGCGCGGCTATTACGCAACAGCCGTGCAGGTGTCGACTCCCATCTTCTACGCGACGTACCTCGGTATGTTTCCGACCCTCTGCAACGAGAGAGAGGAGGATAGATTAATATCGTACCTCTCTCTCTCTCGTACACTCGATTCCAAAGTAGCGAATATCGGGGCGCGATCTGGCCTTGGGGAGATAAGAGGGTTGCGGATCGCTTCCTCCTACAACGCGTGATGTGTCATTGTCGAGGAACGCGTTACGTGACCTCGAGGTACCCCCCTCTACCGCCAGTGATCCTGGGTCCCGGCCCGCACCTCCACGAGTCGCGGTCCCCACACTCGCCTCCCCCTCGCCGCCGCTGCGGTTCCCATCGCCCCGCTTCAACCCTCGCCCTGCGTTGATTTAGGACGCCCCTATTATACCTACTGCGAACAACGCTGATGACGACCGCAACAATAATAGCAACGACGCGACGTCGATGACGACGGTGGATACGATGTCGTTAACGATTATTGTGTAATCGTACCTGTCGCAGCTGTTCCTTCCCTAAAAGCAATGTCTGCGATGAAACACCGTACGATGTGCTTTCCATGAAAAACGCAATGATATGTGTGCACTAGAAAGCGTGCAGAAAATATGACAGTTCATGCATCGTGGAATCTAACGTGAGTCGTACATACATACTTTCACATACTCTACGTACGAGATCTACCAATACGCATAACCGTTCTGTTTCTGTTTCCAGATTCTGTGAAGCACGTGCAGTACTTTAAACATATACTCAATACATATACTGTGCATTCATTTATACTTCACATACTTTACATACTTTACACACTTTATATATATATTGTAAGTCCGGGAGAGTTCGACCACTTTTTGGAAAAGAAATTGTAGCATCGTTGTTTTTCACATTTTTGTCGTTTTGTACAAATTAAAGCAAAGCCCAAGCAAATTTGGGGTATATATAAATTATAGTGTGCGATAATTTCAAACATTTATTTTCATTTTCAACCAAAAACATTGGCACTGCAACTGGTTGGTCTCACCCGCATGTCGGGGTTAGACCGTCCGCCCACTACGGGTAATCAAGAGAGTGATCGACCACCTTATCAAAAAAATTAAAAACGAATACATACATATTGTTGGTGTTACACTGTACTTATATGCATATTATATCCCCCAATATCGGAAGAGTGTAAATAAACTAACCTGTTTTTCAAATATCACTACCACTGTAACTTTGTCTAAAAACATTCAACCTCGCATAAAGTCTTAATTGTATTTTATAATTCAAAAAATATGAATTCGTGACAATGGCTCATGTAAGATAAACAACAAGCGCCTTCATTTGTTTCGTGTCAGTGACACACAGCACTCTCTTGCGTCAGTCTTAAAATATCAACACTGGCCGGACTCTCCCGGACATACCCTACTACACACACACACACACACACACACACACACACACACACATGTTGTATATTCTATACGTGAATAAAAGCATACAATTTTTTATTGAAATATATTTTAGCATACAAGGACACGCACATGCAAATACACGTACTATTTTTTATGTGACATAAATTTTTTATTATTTTTACTCCTGCTCATCCTCATCATTATACATAGGTTATGATGCATATGCAATAACAAATTAAAATCGTCATTAACAGTACTATGACGTATGATATATCGCGACCGATCATTTCTAATCCTAATGGGGTAGGCTTCCTACCAATCGACAATATATCTCTGTCCGGAACGAGGAAAGCATCTTATTATCTTATTATATAATACATTTTCTGTTTGTTCGTAATACAAATTTACATCACTGCGCAGATGTGTTAGGTCCGAATGATGCATTGAGAAAAACCAAGTACTCGCGACAACGAAATTGTAACTGTACAAAGAATCCCCATCTTCTGAACTCCCTGTATCACAAATGGAAACAGATCCCTCATTGTCGCCAGAAGAAATATCAGCAGCATATGATGGGCGTGAAAAGCGTCGTTTATCAGTTGATTTACCTCCTCCAAAAATGTCGAAACCCGACACTAAGTACAGTATAACATTTCCTTATTTTAGTTTTCAAATTGTATCTACATTGATTGAAAAAAAATATCCGCGACAACGGAATTGCTCATCGGGACTGCCCCCGGTATCGGTAAGGGCTAGGAATTGTATTAAGATTAAAGAACTTTTTAATCAATTATTTGAACTTATACAAGGGAATTGTGATACTTCAGATAATATTTTTTAAGTTGCACAATGTCTTTTCATTAGGCATTGAGAAAACGAACTAAATGGGTGGGATTTCAATGGTGTCTTATAAAGTCTTGCGCACCGTTCATCCTGGCTGCCCCGGTATCGGTAATGGGCTATTTCCTTAGGTGGTGACTGGCTCGGTGTCGGTAACGGTGTTGGTAACGGCGGCTGCCTCGACGATGACAACGACAACCGTCTCGACAATGTCAATGACGACAACGGTACCGGTGACTATCTCGAAGACGTTAACGATGACTGTCTCGACCTCGATAAAGATGGTTGTGTCGGTGACTGCATCGGCGACGACGACTGCATCGGAAGATGCCTCTGATGTGACAACTGTCTCGGTTGCGAGTTAATACTCTCTACGACACGCAAAGTCATGCACATACAGTATATTGTAATCATTATGTACGTGCATCACATCCTGATTGTATTATATCGATTAAATCCTCTGAACACATATACGTACATTTACGGCTTGAACAATCGTCGCAGCCCCCAAAAGTGCGGATCTTCGTTGTCGTCGTTGAACGCCCAACGGTCTAAATCGTCTCGGACCTCGCGCCAAAACTGCCTGAAGCCATGCATTAATTTTCTACATTTAATGTTGTAGTATCCCTTCGTATATGGATACTCCGTTCGTTGAAACATATGAGCAACTATAGGAAACGTGCTTTTTATGAAAAAACCTCGTAGTCGCTACGTACAAATATCACTTACCAAATACTTCTTCATCTCGCTGTCGTCGCACCACATCCTGATTGAAACGCGTAATGATCTCCCGCAGTGGCGTGTCAACATTTCTTAAAGACTGTGATAAGCACGATGCATGCTGGGGATATCCATCGCACAGTAGGGGCTGCCGAATCGTTATCACCATTGCCCATTCAGGTATCGTGATCCTTGTTCACTGAATATGCACAGTTCTTCTCTTTCTTCTCGCTATCCTTCTTCTTCTTCGTTGATTTAGAACTGTGCTCACGTATGCTTCCACACCCCGAGCCAACATATATACCTACCATGTTACTATCGATAGGTTCCCACGATGTATATTTTTTATTTTTCCGTGAATACTTCATACATCGATACTTGCTTCTTCCATTTATATTCTTCTCATTATACACTTCTCACTGTACACTTCTTCCTACACTGCTTTTCCCCTATCATCACGTTTTTTTTTTCACCTTTTTCTTTTCCTTTTTCATACTGTGTACAACTTCACTATCTCCACCACCAACAAACTACACTTTGCATATGTGTGAGTGCAAACCACTATAAAAGTGGTACCGATCGGTCTTACGGACCACATTACATCGTGTACGTTCGCGCTTACACAGTTAGTATCCATAACCGTTCAGTAGACTCAGCTGTAGTGGGTATTCAAAATGTTCAACCGACATTGCAACGCTGCTTCCTACATGGGCGAAAACCACCTCAACCGCTGTAACAATCAAGATTTTCATACTACACAGCACCGTTCGAATCTAAGGTACATATACGTCCGTATACTTTTCGATTTGCACGAAAACGTTCGATGCATTAACTCTGCGTGTTTCTTACAGTGATACATCTGCACCATCGCCAAAGAAAACAATCTTATGAATCATGGGACGTGATTATCCATTGACATTCACCACATACAAACGCATCGCAATTGGAATTTGTATCGATCAGGATTCGTGTCGCGTTGAAATCGCGATAGTCGACAACAAATCCAACGAACTGTCTTTCCCCATGTCTACGTGGAAACTTCTGCCGCAGCAAGAACCGGAGGTACTTCAACGTTTCCGTAAGGACGCAACTCCACCGCATCAAGACCCTATCGTCGTCGATCATCTACGCATCGACTTCACGCGAATCAACAGTCAACGAATTACCAAAATATCTGATAGCAGTTCAACCATATACATGACCGAAGCTACGATACGTCAAATGTTTAAATACGATCGCTGCATCGATCATACTTTCTCGTCTTCCTTTGTAGCCATTATACGTGCAGCTACGACACCGATCGCTGACTATGACAAACTTATTTCCGAAAACGAAGTATTCGAACCGCATTCTTTGTTAGATTGTGAATTATTAGCGTTATGCTTGGATTCCATTATACGTGATGCTCGCAACGTACCCCAATAATGTGTACATGTCTATATATGCTTTACCAATAAATACAATACTTTTTTATACGAATATCTGTATTGTTTGACACCTTCAACGATCCATTGCTTTCCTATCCTCGCAGGATATCACTTATTCCAAAAAAACTGGTGTTGTTTCAATCTTCATTTCTTACACTAGGTATGTTACGATCTAGAAACATCCATACCTCTTATTACGCATTTCGAATAACATATATTCTTTGTATAGTCTCCTGCAATGTAACTGTAGTCGCGCGCACCAATGCTGCGCAATATTCTCGGAAGTTCGCCTATTATATGTTTTTGGTGTGGTTATTACGCAATAGCCATGCAGGTTTCGACTTGCATCTCCTACGCGTCGTACCACCGTATGTTTCGACTATATCCCTAGAGAGAGAGACGGATAGATTCATATCGTACCTCTCTCTCACACTCGATTCCAACGTCGCAGATATCGGGGGCGCGATCTGGCCTTGGGTAGATAAGAGGGTTGCGGATCGCTTCCTCCTACAACGCGTAATGTGTCATCGCCGAGGAACGCGTGACGTGGCATCGAGGTACGCCCCTCTACCTGCTCTCAAGGCCCATACCCCTTCCAGTAATCCTGGGTCCCGGCCCCCACCTCCACGAGTCGCGGTCCCCTCACCCGCCGCCCCTCGCCATCGCTGCGGTACCCCTCGCCCCACTTCACCCCTCGCCAATAATTGGTCCAAAATCGGCCTATTATACCTACTATTTCCCAGTGTACAATTGCTAACAACCAATGATGATGATGATGATGATGATGATAATTTTGAATCTACTCTCGATGAGTCGTTTTCAACATCTATTAGACAGCAACTTCAAACATCCGCGGGACAAGAAACGTTTCGCAGCATTTGTGTCCCCTGGGATAAAAATATATGGATGCAATCATAAGTAGGGATAAGGAAACTGTCACAGACGCTGTGTATGGCGTATACTTTGGCGATAGCAGAATGATACTTGGGGATAAGGCATTCGATATGGACAAGGCTGATAATATAATCATCGACGGTGTAAAATACAGAGGAACGCCCGGCCTTTACGAACTGATTTTCAAGAGGATTCCCGATGATGCTGTAAACACCGATGCCGATAAACAAAAATACAAAAGTATACTGCTGGCGACAAACGTCTACAGCCGCGGTCATTCTGCTCAAAATCCCATATTGGGCAACAAGGGATACAAGTACAAACATGTAAATGCACCGCTACTCCCTCGTGTATCAACCAATAAAGCAGGGAAAGGCCTAACGGCGCCGCGAGTCATGGTGGTAAATGATAACAAGATAGATTACGTACGCTGGGACGATCCCAACGAGCTTGTGGATCGATACCATTAGCTGGAAGTGTCGCGTCAGGCGGGCAACAACTCTAATGACCATGAAATTGTGTCGATTATCGAGGAACTCCACGAGGGAGGCTTCATTATAAATAAACCCGCGCGCCGATGATGTGCACTATATGCATTGAGATGCCGATCAACAAATTTGGAGTATCGCTCGAGAAGAGTGGCGCAGCTAGAATGGATTATTACAAATGGAACGGTTTGCTTCGAAATTATATGCGAGATAACGCTCTTTGCGTGACTGGTGCCGACTTTGATGCAAAATCACGCAAGATACGACGCGTAGCTCAACCGGTGGTTGATAGCGATGCCGTAAATAAACTATACGTGGAAAAAAGCATTAAAATTTTGAGAGAGCAGCAGGAAGAATTAGAGAGGAAGCTGATCGTGTTTCAGAGAGAGAGAGATGCTGGCGCTGCAAAACAGCGTTCAAAAGATATCGCAGGTGTCGAATTCTATCCCACAGCAGCGCTGCGAAGGAGAATCATGCGAGATGGTTGAACTTGTCACCGGACCGATGAGGCGCACATAATGCACGTACATGGTAATTATCGCATCATTCGTGTCAAAGACACTTCTGCGATCAAACATGCAGCCATCATCGAAATCAAAGAGTAAAGAAAACCATAGCCACAAGAAGTGGCAACTCGTCGAGGAATTGCATGCTCCAGCTCGAAGACATTTCCCGCGGAGGCGAGTCATAGTACACGGATACGATGATCTGTGGCAAACTGACGTTGTAGAAATGCGTCCATACTCGCGATTCAACCAAGGTCACCACTACATACTCACCGTCATCGATGTGCTGAGCAAGTATGCAAGGGCGGTACCGCTCAAGACTAAAAGTGGCGCTGAGGTGACTAAAGCGTGTGCAAAGATATTTAAAGATCGATATCCGAAAAATTTGCAAACCGATCAAGGAAAAGAGTTTTACAACGCCGATGTGCAGAAACTCTTGACAAAGCATGACATTAATCATCATTCGACGTATTCGGTGATGAAGGCCTCCGTCGTAGAACGTTTCAATCGAACTTTGAAGAACAATATGTGGAAACTGTTTACGCTCAATGGAACCTACAGATGGACCGATGCGCTATCGCGTCTACTTGCAGAGTATAACGCGCGAGAACATAGAACCATCAGAATGCGTCTTCATCAAATGCAATTTCGACCGTATGCATGATTGCCTGCGAACCATTTCGATCTCCCTATGCAAACACTGCGCGTAGTCGTCGAAAGTTATCGTCCTGACTATGACGTTGTTCTTGACGCCTTTCGCCTTTTTCGTATCTTTTTTACCGTCTACGCGGAGTGCATACATTTTCGCTCTAAGACCTACAAATTCGGTCATTATCGCACCGTTATTTTCGTCCTTCATCCGCCCCGGAACCTTCTTATTTAAGCGCGGCATATTATATGGATTGTCGATGGGATAATCGGATGTGTAAAATCTATCGATATTGTGTTTCATGGACTAGTAGATATCTTCGCATTGGATGTGATAAATGAGGCTATCAGTGTCTGTATATAGAATCTTACAATTTTGAGCGTGCAGGAGAGACATGTACTCGTGGTGAAATTTGTACAAACAAATTTATGATATGGCCAGAATGCACATACCCACGTATATCGGTTTGTTGAATTTCACCTCGAGTTTTCGCAATTCAACCGCTATTAAATTTACCGAAAAAACACTTCTGCTGTGGACATCCGGTTTCGCGATAATTGCCTCCGCGCCATATCGCCCTTCCCAATGTGTTAAAAGTTTTACATCCACATGCTTTCGCACATTTTCCATAGTTTTACCAAATACCGCGTTGTTCATCAATTTGTAGAAATTTTTTTCAAAATCGTTTGAGTTTGATGTAATCGCGGAGCCAGAGGGATTGAGCGAATTGAAGCACGCGGTGTATCTTTGTAATAAGAAGACCGTGGACGCGTGCCCTGCTGCAGGTTGCGATAATGGATAACGTAACGCTGCTTATCGTATACCGTCGCGAGAAACTTGTCCTGTCTGCTGCCAGGTGGTTTGATACGTGTCGGGCAGAACGGTAGATCAGCATGAGCGTCGTGCAGACGTTGCGGATATTCCAGATCTACCTCGAGAATGTATCCCGTGGGCGATTCGACAGCGATTTAAGACACATCAAAATTTGCAACATCTTCGCCCCATTGAAATTTGGCTTACGGCAGAGGTTGACACATTGCCCACGCATACAAATTGTTTACATCAAAGTACATCAAGTACGATGATTGTTCCGATGCGTCGTAAGATGGCATGTCCTTGTTATTGGCATGTGCATATCTTCCGGAACATTGACTTAAACCCCCACGTATACCGCGTTCGATAAACATGACCATATCGACGTCTGTGAGCAATTCGAATGTAATTTTGGTATGTTTTAGCATTGCATCTCACGTGAAACCAGGTAAAGTATAATAATGTGCTGAATCTAATCCATAACTCTTGATGCAACTTTCGCGAAAATGTTCAAAAACATCTGCCAATAACAAGACATCTGTTTTCAAATACAAGTCGCTGTATTCGCCCAAGGTTCTAATGCCGAAACGCTGCCAGACAGTCTTGGCGTGCGCGTATCGCTCTCGGATACAGTCTCGCCCGTCAAAGAACTCTAGAATGACTCGCGCGGCGGTAAGCATGAGCCCTGCAGCTTGTTCACGGAATCAAAGTTTTCATACGGAAAGACATCCTTTCGCATCAATAAATTGAAATATTCGGCGGATAATGTTTCAAATTGGGATTGTAAAATTTTTAATTTACCTGTGCTAAGAAAAGATTTGTCGAGACTGGTGTTTAGAAATTTGTACGAATCGATGAATCGCCATTTAATATAATTTCGCGAGTCTGATTCAGCTGTATCTTCAACATTTTTGGTGAATGAAATATATTTTTCTTTTGTTATGGGCAATACATCAACTCTGCCTTCGAAAGCGGTAGCTATTATCTCGATAATAAAATGTGAATCGTAGCCGGATAAATTATGAAAAACTGGGTATGTAAAACGCATTTTTATATTTTAAATTGCATTCCGAATGTGCTGGGCCTCTAAACCGTCCGGATAGATGGCAATGATCGCGAACTTGTATATCACTAGCCTCGAATGGTTCTTCGCAAATATGACTGTGTGTTGCATTGCTAAATGCCGTCCACTGTTCGCTAGTTAAATCCGACATTTGAGTATTATTGGCCAGGATGGGTTTAGCAAAGTCTGCAAAATTTTTCAGTTCTTCGACGAACCATGAAACACAATCCGCGTCGTTGCGACATCGATAGTGATGTATCGTACTAACAATGCATATAATATGCAATGCTGTTCACTTTGTGGTGCTGGTATTTACACAATTTATTATTATCACCCATTCGATTGTCCTCCGTTTTCTCGATGATGCACTCGAGATCTGCGTACACCACGAAAGGAAGTCGCTCCTTCCTGGTTGTTGCCTTCGCTGGGCAGCAGGATGGCGCAGTCGTTCATCTTCCCGCAGTCCGGCGAATGAACCTCCAACTTGTCGGCAGATCCGAAATAGTGCATGCATCTGCAAACCCAGAAAACTTTTATTTAATTTGTTTTCATGAGACATTTCAACATTTTATAAGTTTATATACGTACCGATCAGGAGGAAGGAAGGCAGGGAAAGGAAGGAGTGGAGGAGGAACAGGTGGAGGAATGGAGACTGAGGTTGAGAAAGATGGAGGTAAAACAGGATAGAAAGGATAGAGAGGGCAGGAGGAACAATGTAGGCATAAGGGGATTGGGGTGGGAAGGAGGGGAAGTAGAGGAGGGAGTGAAGAAACTTTGGGAGAGGATGGGAGTGGATGGGGAGGTATGAAGGATGTAGCAAGGATAGGAAGAGCGGGAGGGGATGGACGAGGAATGGTGCTTGTGAAGTTGGCGGGAATGGAAGAGAAGGGGAAAGTGATGGAAGCGAGGAAAAAATTGAAGGGCGGGAAGGAGAGGATTGAAGATGACCTCACGGAGGAGGAAAGGAGAGGGAAGTGGAAGATAGAAAGAGAGGCAGAGGGGGAGAGGAGGAGGGGGATGAGTGTCCATGTAGGGTATATGAAGATGTGGGTGAATGGGAGGTTGAAGAGGTGGGATGAAATAGGCGAGAAATGGATGGAGGAACAAGGAAACGAGAAAGGGGGGAAAGGAGGAGGGGTGAAAGGTTAGCGGGAGAAGGTGGAGGAAGGAACGTATAAGGTGGCATTTTGGAATGTGGCGGGGGTGAAGAATAAGGATGTGGAGTTCTGGAAGGGTTTGGAGGATTGGGATGTGATGGTGTTAATTGAGACGTGGGTAGAGGAAAGAGACTGGGAGAGGGTGAGATATAAGTTGCCAAAGGGGTTTGTGTGGGAGAAGCAGTGGGCAAGGAGGGAGAGTAAGAAAGGGAGGGCAATGGGGGGATTGATAATGGGGGTAAGGAAGGGGATGGAAACAAGGGAAAGGGGGGGGGAGAAGAAGGGGATAATGATGAAGAAGGTGAGGTTGGGTGGGGAGTGGTGGAGGGTAGTGGGAGTATACGTTAATAAGGATTTACAGAGGAAGTTGGAGGAGGTGAAGGAGTGGATGGAGGGATGGGAGGAGTGGGTAAGGGTGGTGATAGGGGGAGATTTTAACGCAAGGACGGGGGGGAGATATGGGGGGAGTTGAGGAAGGGAAGGGATTGGGAAGTAGGAGATCCAAAGACAGAGAGGTGAATGGGGAGGGGAGGAGGTTGTGTAGTTTTTTGGGAGAGAGGGGGTGGGGGATAATGAACGGAAACGTGGAAGGGGATGAGGAGGGGGAGTGGACGTACACAGGAGGGAGAGGGAATTCGGTGATTGATTATATCTTAGGAAATGAGGATACGAGGGAGAGAGTGGAGAGAATGGAGGTGGCGGAAAGGGTGGAGTCGGACCATCACCCTGTGATAGTATGGCTGAAGGGGGAATGCGCGGGGGGTGGGAAGGGAAAATAAGGGGGAGGGAAGAGGGTCGGCAAGGGGGAATTGGACGGAGAAGGGGAGAGAGGAGTTCGTAAGGACATTTGGTAAGAGGGATGAAGGGGGCAGAGGAATACAGGAGGAATGGAAGGAGTTGAGGGATTGGGTAAAAGGGGTGATAAAGAAGATGGGGCAAAGAGGGGGAGGGGAGGAAGGAGAGGGTGGTGGGATAAGGAGTGTAAGGAGGAGATTGGTAAGCTAAGAAGGGAGCTGAGGCGATGGAGGAGGGAGGGTGGAGATGGGAAAGAGTATAGGAAAAAGAAAAAGGAGTATGCAGTTATGTGTGAGGGGAAGAAGAGGAAGGAAATAGAAAGGTGGGAGAAGGAGGTGGAGGGGGTGAAGATAGAGGGGCAGGTGTGGAAGGTAGTGAATAGTGAGAGGAGGAGGGGATAAAAATAGAGGAGTGGGAAGAATACTTTAGGGTGCTGTTAGGAGGAGTGGAGTGGAGGGTGAGAAAAGGGGGGAAGAAGGAGGGGGAGTTAAGTAAGGAGGAGGTGAGAAGGGTGGTGAGGAAACTGAAGGATGTTAAGGCAGAAGGGGGGGATGGTTTAACAAACGAGGTGTGGAAATATGGAGGGGTGGAGGTGGGTGACTGGTTATGGGAGATTTGTAATAGGGTTTGGAAGGGGGAAGGGTGGGTGGAAGAATGGAGGGAAGGGATAGTGGTACCTGTGGTGAAGAAGGGGGCGGGAAAGAGGGTAGAAGATTACAGGGGGGTTACGCTGACACAGACAGCGTACAAAGTGTACGCGTCTGTGTTGGCGGAGAGGTTGAGAGAAGAGGTGGAGGGGAAGAAGCTGTTGCCGCCAAGTTAGGCCGGCTTTAGGAGGGGAATGGGGTGCATTGATAACATCTATGTATTAAACTATTTGATAAATAGGCAGGTTACGAGGAAGGAAAGAATGATGGTGGTTTTCTTCATTGACCTAAGGGCGGCCTTTGACTCGGTGGACAGGGAAGTGCTAGTGAAGGCGATGCGGAAGAGGGGTGTGAGGGAGGTGCTGGTGAAAAGATGTGAGGACGTTTTGAGGGAAACGGTGTGCAGGGTGAGGGTGGGGGAAGAGATGGGGAGGGAGTTTTGGACAGCTAGGGGAGTAAGGCAGGGATGCCCCCTGAGCCCGAGCTTGTTTACTGTGATTTTGGCGGATTTAGATGAGGAGCTGGAAAGGGTTGGATGGGGAGGGGTAAGGTTGGGGGGCAAGAAGGTATACACGCTTGCGTATGTCGATGATGTGGCGGTGATGGCAGAAGATGAGAAGGGGATGAAAGGGATGATGGCCAGATTGGAAAGGTACATGGACGACAAGGGGCTGCAATTGAATGTGGGGAAATCGAAAATAATGAGGTGTAGGAAAGGGGGGGAGGTGGAAGAAGGTAGTATGGAGATGGAAGGGAAAGGCGATAGAGGAGGTGAGGGAGTATCAGTACCTGGGGTATACGGTGTGGGCGAATGGGGGGCAGGAGGCGCACGTAAGAGATAGGGTGAGAAAAGCGGCGGCGGTGATGGGGCAGGTATGGGGTATTGGTAAGAGGAAATTTGGGAAGGATTGGGGAAAAAGGGTATGGCTGTTTGATAGATTGGTGTGGGCGACGGTGGGGTATGGGGTGGAGATATGGGGATGGAGGGAGAGGGAGAAGGTGGAGGGTTTGCAAGAGAGATACCTGAGATGGGTGTTGAGGGTGGATTGGTGCACGCCAGGGTATATGGTGCGGGAGCAGATGCAACGGGATATGTTGAAGGGAAGGGCGGGGATGAGGGCATGGATGTATGAGAGGAAGTTGGAGGAGGGGCAGGGGGGGAATTAGCGAGGAAATATTGGGAGGAGATAAAAGGTAGGGCGAGAAGGGGAAAGGTGCTGGGGGGTGGGAGGAGGAGAGGAAGGGGTATTTTGAGAAGAGAGGGTGGACAGTGGAAGGAGTGGAACTGTTAAGGGGAAGGGGGAGTTGAGGGGGGAGGAGTTGGTGTGTAGGGGAAGGAGGCAGGAAGAGGTGGAAAGATGGGAAAGGATTAGGGACTCCAGGTATAATAGGTGGTATGGAGTGGTAAAAGGGGTGGGGGTGCCGGGATACCTGAAGAGGGGATGGGGTGAAAGCAGGTGGAGGAGAGTGGCGAGGTACAGGTTGGGGAACGAGATGAGAGGAGGGAGATATTGGGAGGGGGAGGAGGACAGAAAATGCAGGGTGTGTGGGTGGGGGGAAGACACGTGGGAGCACGTGTGGGAAGTGTGTACGGACTGGGGGGTGGGGAGGGGGTGGCAGGAAGTGGTGAAGGAGGTGTTGAGTGAAGAGTGAGGGGAAGAGGAATGGATGAGGAGAATGGAAGAAAGGAGGGGGGGGGGGTGGAGTAGAGGATTGGAAGATTAAGGATGGAGAGTGGAAGGAGGCGAACGGAAGCGGTAGTCGGAGGATAGGGTAGGGAGGGTGAGGAAAGGCGTGCGTGGCGAGGGCGAGCTTGCGTGGCGGAGGGGGGGGGGGGAGCGTGCGAGCGGGAGAATTAGTTGTAAGAGCGGATAGATTATAAGGTTAGATGTAAGGGAATTATGTATTGTAAACCCCGAGGGGACATAATAAAAATACTACAATATACGTACCGATCACAGATGAATTTCTTTTTCCCGTGCCTGCTCAACTGCATGCTTACCAGCCGGGACAAGTCCTTGATCAGCACGAAGTGCCCTACAGTGCCGTGCTCTTGATGCGGCGTGTAGAGCAGATTGAAGTGCCGATCCCTCTTTTGGTTGGTGAGATGCAGTTGGAAGACTTTTGGCCCTTTCTTCTCCTCGAAACTATATACTGTTACGTCTCGCGGTCGATATAATTTAATTTGAAGGTATAACAAGCGTAACAGAACATTAACGGCGTAATACAATAAAGAGGTAACAGAATACAAGATCGATAATCTGCGGCGGCAACGAGATACGTCTGTAGGATGCGGCGGTTGACTCTCGATTGACAGCTTGACAGGTGATCGCTACGATCACCTTCTTCTCGCTGTCTCTTGTCTTCGTCGCGGGCACCAGCGGGCCATGGATCTCATCCATAGGGTGCCCGCAACACTGCTCCACCTTCTCGAAGAGCGGTCGTCCCGACCGTGTAGATTCTTCTGAATCTTCGTACCCTGGTCTGAGGAGGGGGTGGTGCTAGTCAGGTGGCCTCCCCAGACCGCCGCCTCGGCATTCGCCTTCCCGCCCCGAGGGAAAACCATCAAAAACCTGGGGCAAGGCGTGGGTACCACGGGACGGCCGGTGTAGTTTCCTTATCGCTCCAGCTTCATTTTCCTGCTTCGAGAAATCCAGCGACGCATCGGTCTCCGAATATCCCTCTATGAAGCCTGCAGATCGCCTTGGCGTGTTCCTCGACGAAGCGTTCCAGCCCCTTGTCCCACAACGCCTCTGGAAGGTCCCGTGACGACTCCGCCGTTCTAACGTTGTGTCCCCCTCACGGGCCCGACTCCGAGACTGCAGCCTCTCCTTTCGGACTCTGCTCCGACGCTGCATCTTCTCCTTTCGGATGGCCCGGTCCGAGACTCCTATCCCTTGACAGCTTCGAAGTTCCTTGTAAAAGAACCAAAGAGACATTAACATTCTCTTCGTTTCACAGAGATCCGTTGGAGCCGTACGAGTCGGGGAGCCAGAGAGGGAGGCCGAGTACGCCCGCAGGGGGTCGCAGCTAGTCGCGAGCATACGAGCGACCCAGCCCCTAGCCCAGTCCCCAAACTCGCTAGCTCATCTTCGCTCTTCTTGTCTTCTTTTCGCCTCTATTTATCCAATCCTTGGCTTCTTGATGGCCCCATTCCTCTTCGTGGCCTCTGGTGCTGTTCCAGGGGACCGTCTCGGAGCAGCTTGTCAGCGGCCCCGTCTCCGCGATGCCCCCCCGGCCGATTCGTGCGACTGCGTCGCACGTCCGCCCGGTGGTTAGGGACACCATTTCCCGTTTGCTGTCCCTCAGTCAACCCGGACCTCCATTGTGAACAAGATTCTGGGTGGAGAAGCCACCAAGATCCGGGTCAGGAGAGTTAGCGGGGTGGTTTCACGTATGTCCGCACCCCGCTGCGGACCGCCACGCTTTTGTGGCACATTCGGGGAATTCGGAGCCGCATCCAAGCCGCGGCAGCAGTCCCCCGACACCTTGTCCCTCGTCGTGGGGTATCGTGTACCTGTAACAGACTCAAAAACGGGGGCCGGGCTACGAAGGTAGCCTCCACAGCCCAGTCCACTGATTAGCTTAAAACTAATCTTCTTTCTTGAGTCTTGAGGTAGACCGTGGCGTCTCCATTACTCCCGTAGTCTTCCTTCGTATTTCGCAAGGCGGCGTCTGTGGACCACCTTGCACTTCTTCCTGGGTGAACGTTGGATCCTGTAGATGACGTCGTTGATCTGGTCCACCACTGTGTACGGGCCTTCCCACTCGGTTTGTAGCTTCGGGCATTTTCCTTTGACTCTTCGTGGTTGGAACAACCACACTCGTTCTCCCGGTTGAAACTCCACAACTTGAACGCGATTGTCATACCACGACTTCATTCTTGAACTGTAGATATCCAGACGACGTCGAACAAATCCGTGAATCCTCTTCATCTTTTCTCTGATCCATTCGGAATATCCCTGCTCGATGTCCTCGTCTTCTTCCATTTCTGGGGGCAATCCCCTCCACAATTGTAGGGGTAGGCGAAGTTCCTGGCCATACAGGATCATCGCTGGCGTTAATTGGGTAGCCTCATGTCGTGCTGATCTATAAGCTAGGAGGAACATGGGGATCCACTCGTCCTAATCCCGCTGGTGTTCTGAAACAAACATCGCGAGATATTGGAGCAACGTTCTATTCAAACGCTCTACCAGACCGTCGGATTGTGGATGTAGAGGAGTCGTCCGCGTTTTCTTGATTCCCAGCAGCTTCAGCAATTACTTGAACACGGAGGATTCGAAGTTCCTTCCTTGGTCCGTCTTTGGGAATGCAATAGTTCCAATTTCCGCCACACTCACACTCACCGCAGCACCTCGCGGACCGCGATGCAGCGACGCTGGTCGATGAGCGAGCCGAGAACCAACTCCCATCGATCGACCAATCAGCGACGATCAATGAGCCAATCAGCGCGCCGCATCGACGATCTAAGAGAACGGAGAAGAAACGCGAACGGAAGTCAGCCATTGTTGGCAATATCTCTTGCGCCATTGATGGCTACGGTCGTGCAAACGCGTCAGTTATCAAAGTCTCAAGTTCAGTCTCGTTATCGCACTCACACCTCACTCACAATTCAACACTCACACTCACGGTAAAACTCAGTGACTCGAAATCAGACCAGAACACTCAAGTTCCGAACAATTAGTACAATTGTTCGGACGCCTCGTGGCAAGCCACGAGGCCTCATTTTAACTCACGCTCACGCACTCACAACAGCAGTTATTAATACAATTCTCTGTCCGAACACTCACCCACCCACCACGCGTGCTGTTTTTTAAATAAATCTTGACAAGTGTTCTCACGCTAAATTCAGTGCAAATTATTTCCACCAACCTGTTTAAGAATCCTTCCAATCATAATCAGTGACACTCAAACAGTCCGTGTGTATCTCCAACGGTACACCATGACGACACACTACGTTGTGCAAAAGAGCTCTTGCCACTGTGACAGCCCGCTGGTCTGGCATCGCGATTACTTCCGGCCACCGGGTAAAGTAGTCCACCAAGACCAGCATAAACCTGTTCCCGGCCTGAGACCTCGGGAGCGGACCCACAACGTCCAGGGCAAGCCTCTCGAACGGAGCTCCCACGTTGTATACTTTCAGGTTCCCTGCTCCCCACTGACGTGGTCCCTTCTTCGCCGCACAGGTGTCACATCGCCGGCACAACTCTTGAACGTCCCGTTGACACGTAGACCAGAAGGACTGTTGGCGGATCTTTGCCAAAGTCTTTTTTACTTCGAAGTGTCCAGCCGCTGGCACATCATGGAACTCCTTCAGCACTCCAGCAACCCTTTCGTGTGGCACCACCAAAAGCAACGATGTCGTTGTACCATGGTGGGACTCCCATTTTCTGAAAAGCAAACCTTCGTGAATTTCCAGCGAGTCCCATATGGACCAGTAATATTTCAGGCGTGGGGAGAAGCGAGCAACGTCCTGCCAGCCGGGCTTCTCCCCTTCCTTTCTTTTTACGGATGAAGTTGATCTATTCATCCTTCTCCTGGCTTCGTTTCCATTCGTTCTTCGTCTCTGCGCAGAATATCCTGTGGATCTTCTTCGTGGTATGCCCTTCTTCTTCTGCTTCTTTCTTCTCCAGTCGATTGCATTTTTTACAATTTTCATCGATGCAAGGTCTTCGCGAAAGTCCGTCGGCGTTTCCATGGGCTCTTCCTTCCCGATGGCGAATTTCGAAGTCGTATTCCTGAAGTCGCTCTATCCAACGGGCGACCTGTCCTTCAGGGCGTTTGAAGGTCAGCAACCAGCGAAGTGCCGCATGGTCCGTTCTTATCAGAAATCTTCTTCCGTAGAGGTAGTGATGGAAGTGCTCGATAGATTTCACCACTGCCAGTAGTTCTCTTCGGGTGACGCAGTAGTTCCTTTCCGCTCTTCCCAAGGTCTTGGAGAAATAAGACACGACTTTTTCTTGTCCTTCGTGTTCCTGCGAGAGGACGCCGCCTATGGCAAAGTTAGAGGCGTCCGTGTCCAGAATGAAATCCTTGTCGATCACTGGGTAGGCTAGCACCGGGGCTATGGTTAGTTTCTTCTACAGCTCTTGAAAAACTCCTTGGCATTCTTCGGTCCATTTGTAATCTTGTTTGGTCTCGGTGAGGCGATGCAGGGGTTTGGCGATACTGGAGAAATCCTTTACAAATTTTATATAGTACGTGCACAATCCTAGGAAACTTCTTAATTCCGTGACGTTCTTCGGCTGTGGCCATTCCGAAATGGCTTTAATTTTCTCCGGATCTGTCTTGACTCCAGTCTCCGTTACGATGTGGCCCAGATATTTTACTTCTCGGCAGAAGAATGAGCATTTCTTGGGGCTCATCAGTAGTCCAGCTTGACGTAAACGTGAAAATACTGTCCGTAGGCGTCCGAGTTCCCGTTCAAAGTCCTTTCCGTAGATGGTGATGTCGTCCAGATGAACCAGGCAGATTTTCCAGGTTAGATCTTGAAGTACGTCTTCCATAAGCCGCTCGAATGTTGCAGGGGCGTTGCAGAGTCCAAAGGGCATGACCTTGAACTGCCACAGTCCCGTCTCTACTGAAAACGCAGTTTTCTCCAGGTCCTTCTTGTCCATAGAGATCTGCCAGTATCCGCTCTGCATATCCACGGTTGAAAACCACGATGATCCAGTGAGGGCATCCAGGGTGTCTTCTATCCGGGGTAGAGGATACGAGTCCTTCTTGGTAATCTCGTTCAGGCGACGGAAATCCACGCAGAACCATATGCTTCCATCCTTCTTCTTCACGAGGACGATCGGAGAAGACCACGGGCTCCGGGATTCTTCGATCGCGCTCTGCGCAAACATCTTCTTGAGCAGCTCTTCCACTTCTGCTCGACGGTGCAGGTGCAGCCTCCGTGGCGCCTGTTTTATGGGCGGGCAATTTCCATTGTTGATGGTGTGTTTCACCCGTTCGCAATTTCCAAATTGGCTCGGATCCGTGGCGAAAACGTCCTGTTATTATTATTATTATTGTTAGTATTATTTAATCAACGGGAGAACCC
This sequence comes from Andrena camellia, assembly GCA_029448645.1. Classification (NCBI taxonomy): domain Eukaryota; kingdom Metazoa; phylum Arthropoda; class Insecta; order Hymenoptera; family Andrenidae; genus Andrena; species Andrena camellia. The sequence continues at coordinate 27,094,181 of CM055679.1, forward strand.
TTTAGAATACAAATTATCACAGATAAATAAAAAATTTAGTGAAATACATAATAAAAATAAAATACAATATAACAGAAAACAGAAAAGTAGAAAGTACACAAAAACAAAACCAGTCTACATAAGGCTGCAGTGATACACAATGTTAGGCAGGTGGCAGTCGCCTGAACAGCTGATCCTGAAACGACGCGAGGGAGGCTATGAATAAATCTAAGTCCGCAGGGCACTGGTTTAACTCTTCCATAGTTCGGTTAATGGGATCGGCGGTGTAATGGTGGTAATCCGGTACGCGCGGTACGAAGAGAGGCCTGGGACGCAGTGCCCGTTGCGGAGCATGAAAACTAATCAATGAAACAAGCTCTTGGCAGTTTATCTGACCATGGAAAACTTTAAAGAAGAACAAAAGACCTGAACACACATGGCGGTCACTAAGAGCATTGAGCCTCGTCTTTCGCAAGGCTGAACTATAATCATGGTCATTGAACCGCATTGGGCAACCTGATGTCCTCATGGCTAACCTTAGGAACTTGTGTTGGACCCTTTCAATAGCACTGTCATACAGCTTATGCTTAGGGCTCCAGACAACCGACGCATATTCAACCAGCGGCCTTACAAGCGCGACATATAACAATTTCAAAGTCCTAATCCTTTTAAAGTGTTTCGCAAACCGGGCGATAAACCCAAGGGTTCTCATTGCCTTGCAAGTGATGTTGCGATAATGATTACGAAAAGCAAGTCCCCCCGTAAACGTAACACCGAGGTCTAAGACCTCCACAACCGCAGTTATGGTGGTATCACCTAGCATATAGGACGAGGGACTACCATTGACAGCCCTATGGGACCTCATTAACAAACATTTCGCAGCATTTAGCTTCATCCTATTGACGGTACACCACTGCTCGAACCTACTGGGATCCGCCTGCAACAGATCCACATCGGAAGCACCTCTGATAGTGCGGAAAATTTTCAAATCGCCGCATACATAAGGAATTTACTGTGCAGGAAAATCTCACCAAGATCATTAATAAAAAGAAGGAACAGGAGAGGACCCAGGTGCGATCCCTGAGGGACACCAGAGGTCACATTAACTGGATTCGATAAACAATCTCTCATCCTAATAACCCGCACTCGGCCTTCAAGGTAGCTAACTATCCACGAAAGGGGCGGCCCATTAATCCCGATTGAAGCTAATTTATGACGCAGGGTACCATGATCCACCGAATCAAATGCCTTCTGGAAGTCGGTGTACACAGTATCAACTTGAAGACCGGTATCCAGTGCAGCAGATACGAAGCAGCGGTATACCGCCAAATTGGTTGTCGTCGACCGCCCAGGAACAAATCCATGTTGTTATTCGCAAATAACGTTCGTGAGGCAGGGCGTTAGTTGCTCCGTGATAATTTCCTCAAAGATCTTAGGCATGACCGATAATTTGCATATCGGTCTATAATTTCTAACGTCGAAGCGGTCGCCTGCCTTGAAAACCGGGGTAACTAAAGTGATCTTCCAAGCTGACGGAAAAGTCCCCCTGGATAATGAGGAGTTAAAAATATACCAAAGGGGCCGAGCAAGAGTGAAGCGACACTCCTTTAACAACCGAGGGGGGATTCCATCATACCCTAGGCCTTTCGATTGATCTAGCGACTCGAGCTTGGTATAGATTTGACCAATAGTGATGGATAATGAGTGAACATTTACATCACTATACGATGACGGAGCGGGATTCAAGGCAGGCGCCTCCCCAGCTTGAGGATTATATACAGAGCCAAAGAAATCGGCAAAAAGATTAGCAGCAGTCATGTGCGACGAAGCATAATTACGGTCAAGGTACACCTTCCCAGGAATTCCATGACCAACACGCTTAGTATTTACAAATTTCCAAAAGCAGGATACATCATCCAATACCGCATTCTCGACGTTGTCAATATAAATACGGTGATCGCGCGATAGGGCCAGCTTACACTTCGACCGGAGACTGGAGAAATTTATGTAATCGCTAAAGGCGCCAGACCGTTTAAAGGCTCTATGCGCCATTTTCTTTTGTCGGATCAGAGATCTTAAGCTCGGGGAAAACAATGGCGGAAATATGGATCGGACCACGGACCTGACCGGAATGAATGCTTCGACTGCCTGATTGATATGAGCATACAACCGCTCAAGGGCCACACTTGGCTCAATGTCACGGGTCTCCTTATCCCAATCTATAGTGTTAAGATATTCACATACATTGGGGAAATCGGCCCGCTTAAAGTCCCTGTATTCAAAGTTTTCACCACTAAGGTCAGGACCTGATGCTAAGCCCCTAAACAATGCATACAAAGGTGGGTGGTACGCGTCAGGTTCAATAAGGGCATCAATGACTCGGTCAACAGTGACATCAGGACAAGAGACGAAGATGAGATCAAGCATACCATCAAAGTGATTAAAAACCGTGTTAACTTGAGTTAGGTTGCAATACCCCGCACAACCAAGAAGGAGGTCAATAGCAGCCGATTCTTTAGACGATATCCCCGATCTTCTAATGCACGCTTGAGCCGAGTCATTGAACCATATCACATGAGGGAGATTAAAGTCGCCATACAGACAGAAAGTGTCTTGACTGTATTTATGGAATAATTCCGTGACTGTGTCAATACGACTAGCGTAAAGTGACGGCTGGGAAGCAGGCGGTATATAAACGGCACCCAGTATTACATGTTTATTGTTTTGAAGATATGCTCTGACATAAACTTGTTCGACCTCAGAACAGCTGACTCTGACAGAGCAGGAAGGCATCGAATTTTTGACAGCGATGAGGACACCGTCACCTCTTGTACAACAGCTAGTTCGCAGGGATCTATCCCGCCTATAAACCGTATAGTTCCGCAACCCAAGTTCATTTGAAGATATCGCAGACGTAAGCCAGGTTTCGGACCAAAATGATAACATCGTATGATACTGCCGATGTGAGTACAGAGTTAATGAGAGTGTCTAACTTAGTTCGCAGACCACGGACATTCTGAAAGTAAACTAAAGGGTACGAATTGAGTTTTTTGAGAAGAGTCTCTGCGTGACCTACTCGGCACGATCCTGGGAACACCACGAATATAGCGAATTGTCATGTGGGTCTCTCCCTGCTCGTGCAGAACCCGGAGCTTATCCCTGAGCTGTGAGCGAGTCCCACGTTGTTGCATAGTCTTGTCATCGGAGATTTTATACGGGCCTTTGTAACGATGCTAACTTTGGAGGATCTTCTTTACTTCAGCTGCTGAGTCAAGTCGGACACAGAGAGGCCTACAGGGCGTCTTGCCCGGTTTACCTAGTCGATGAACGCCCAGGGACTGGGTTCCAAGGAGACAAATCTCACTTAGAACACCGCGAGCAGCTTCCACCTCTGCAGATCTAATAAGTTCGGCCGATGATTCTTGAGGCTCCGGCATCCCGAAAATAATGACGTTTTTAAACCTCGACTCCCTGTCGTTCAACTCCTCAATGACGTCCTCAGTTGAGGATGTGGGCAGCTGTTCCGCAGAGATGACCGGATTATCTTCAAGCGCCTTGACGCGCACGGACAGCGAGACCATATCCGCCCTCATAACACCCAGATCAGCCTTAATACTTGTTAAGATGTCCTCCCGAAAAGCAGCTAGCTTCAAATCCATGAGATCACCCACTATGTCCCCGATCATATCAGCTGAAGGCAAGGCAGAGAGCGACTGGAGTGTGTCCGTAGGTATAGTAGCCAGTGATTGTGCCGGCGAGGCCGTGGGCTGGCTACCGACGGTTTGAGTCGTTGGGGAACCGGCGCGGCAATTCAAAAGAGTCTTGTCGAACCAAGGATGACCCGAACGACTGAGGCATGTGGGTCCAGAATTGCAAATCACCTTAAATGCTGTACAGGTAACTGGGTTTGCGACAAAAGCCGAACAACCCTTACATTTCTTAGACCCGCCAGGCATTTCAAACACTGACAGACAGCGGTCTCGTTGAACAGTTCAGTCAAGATCACAGCACCGGACTACTTGTTTATTACGAAATAGATAGCTCTGATCCTGATTATGCGTTAGGGCTTTGCAAAAATTATAAAACCTACACGTCATAGGGTTCTAAGACTGCAACAGAATAACGGTCCCACTAGCTTCACAGACACACAACATCCAGGCACGTGTTAACGGTCACGTAATCAAAACAGACAACCTGTCACCTCAACGACTGAACACAGACAGAAATTCGTAAAGCAATTCAACAAATAGCTTTTTCTGTCTATCTGTCAAACCTGATGAGCCAGCGGTTGTACAGCTCCTCCAGATGCTGCGGGACGACCGTTTCCCTTTCTTCTTCTTGTTCCTTGTCTTCGGCGGTCGTCTCGCCAAGGTGTATCTCCGTGTTGTCGGGAAGGCACAACACATTCCGTGATAGATCGATGCTGTAACGGTGCTTCTTCAGGAACGCCGCTCCCAAGATGCACTTTTCCACCATGTCGACGACGTAGAACTCCTCTGCGCTCAAAAGTCCTCCCACGCTGATCTCCAGGCTCTTCTTCCCGAACACTTTCATTTTCTCTCCAATAGTGGAGCGAACGTCAAGTCTTGTTCGAGTGAGATATTTCGACGCACACAGCTCTTTATCCAGAAGGTTGATAGGAGAACTTGTATCTAGGATAATTTTACACGGTTTTCCACCGATTTTCCCACATACGTAGGTTTCGTCAGTCGGATTCCATTGACGCCCAGTCGCCTCCTGCATCGCCACTCTCTTGACGACCGGGGGACTGTTCCTCACGGTCCGGCGTCTCCCCCTTACGCCGTCCTCTTTCCGTTTCCCTGGTACGGCTTCTTCAGGGGGGCTCCCCTGCTTTGGCCGTTCTTGGCCTTGAAGCAGTCCTTTTGAATGTGGCCTTTCTTGCCACAGAGCCAGCAGGTCCTCGGCGGGTCGTCCGTACGGTCCTCTGGTCTCCTCTTCTTCGTTGAGAACCCTTCAAAGTTGTTGGAGGGTTTAGCCTTCCGTTTTTCCGAATACCGTTCTCGCGATTCGACCGCGGGGCTGTGCGTCATCGACTCAACGGCCTCAATCTCCAGAGCTCTAGTCACGGCAGCTCTTAGAGTTGTGAAACCGCCGAGTCGCAGCTCCCGCTGCATTACTGAGCTCGACAACGCCGTTACGAACTGAGACGCGGCGAGCTTGTCGCGGGTTTCCGCCGGGCAATCGGCGAAAGCGGACTGCGTTAGTCCATCGATTGTGGCGGCAAGCGAGGAGATGCTCTCATTCCTCCGCTGTCTATTGCTCTGAAAGAGCACATAGTTCAAATTCGACAAATTTCTCGCCCCGTAGCGGAACTTGAGTGCCGAAACTCCATCCGCGAAATTTCCACATTGGGCAGCGGAGAGCGTCGTGAGGACGCTCCTCGCCGTGCCCCCGAGGGAAGCGATCAATGCTGTAGCCTTCTTTTCATCGTTCCAGCCGTTAGCATGCGCGATGGTCTCGAATTGCACTCTATACTCTTCCCAGGAAGTTTTCCCGTCGAAAATAGTCGGTTTAACTGTGTACCCCAAGTTGAGTACGCGGGGTTCCGAAGGCGGGGCAGCGGCGGGCGCACCGACGGGGATAGGGTTAACCGCGAGGAAAACACTATTCACAACGGGCACTACCTCCCCACCCCGAGGGTTCGCGCCGCTATCAACCGAGCCATGTCCGTTTAAAACTGAAGCGGTTCCGACCTGTATCCGTTCTTCTAAGTTTGTAATCCGGGCCTCGAAGGCCGCCTGTGTCTGTCGGTCGGCGGTCTCCTTCGCCTCTCGGCGACGGTCTTCTCTCTGCCAGCGGGCCTCGTCCTCCTTCCGCTGTTCTCGCATCTGTCCTATGATGCTTAGCTGTAGGGAGGTGAACAGCTCCTGGATAGAGGCATTGCCCGTCGCTGTAGGGAGAAGATTCGCGGCGGCCGCGGACGCGCGAGTGGGCATGCCGCTTCGAGTGGGCATCCCACTTCTGACACCATTATTACGTCTCGCGGTCGACATAATTTAATTTGAAGGTATAACAAGCGTAACAGAACATTAACGGCGTAATACAATAAAGAGGTAACAGAATACAAGATCCATAATCTGCGGCGGCAACGAGATACGTCTGTACGATGCGGCGGTTGACTCTCGATTGACAGCTTGACAGGTGATCGCTACGATCACCTACTTCTCGCTGTCTCTTGTCTTCGTCGCGGGCACCAGCGGGCCATGGATCTCATCCATAGGGTGCCCGCAACAATACATTGACGGAGATACCATTCTGCCGCTCAAACTTCCCAATCTGCGTCAGGGACATTGGAAATTCAATGCCCAGAAGATTTAGCACTGAAGCATAGTCGGGGTATGAACTTGGGCGATCGGCATTTCTTTCCGCGGGATGTAGAGCGGCGACCACTGCCCACGCGAAACAGGCGTTGCCCGGGGATTGCACGCTGATCTTCGCTTTCTTCAGCGATATTTCCCGTAGCAACTTGTAGTGACATCCCGCGCGCAGCGGATTGTCCTTATTGACATTGACGGTCAGGTTGTGGATTCTCGTCAATGCCCATCCGCTGTCGCGTTCCTGGAACTCTTCCAACGATGCCAGGGTGGGTTCGATGATACGCCGCTGGTACCAGTTCTGCAGATCGGATGTATCGAATAGTTCGCAGTTGTGGGTGTTGATGCTTTTACAAGCATGCTTGTCACCTGCCACAAATTCGCCGTTGAACATCGTGTTCACTTTGAGGTTTCGATGTTTCCTCAAAGGACCCCGCACACGCTCCAACACAATGACCGCCGCATCCTGGAGGAAGTTGCATGGTTCGATGTAATTCGAATTTAGCACGGGACCAGTTAATACGCGGCTATCGAACGCAGTGTCTATTTCGCGCCACAAAAGTCCCGTGCTCGAATGTCCGGCACCCTCGCGCACGTAACTTCCGCTCAATGAATATTTCAATCCTTCGAGCCATGCGATTTGAGCAACCAACGATTGTCGAACACCGATCGATAATCGAGGACGTTTCGCTCGGCTGTGTTCTTCCAAAGATTCAATACACTCGTTGCACCGTTCTTCCCACGCGAGGTATTCTTCGCGTGAAATGAATCGTGCAGATTGATCTCGCAGTTGGCGTTCCACTTGCGCGAATTTTTCCATGCTCGTAAATGGGATGTAAATGTAATGTATTATCCGCGCAATGTGTTACAACGATTTGACGCTTTGTGCAGTTTAGAGCATGCTTTTATGGTTGGTACCACGACTTGGCGTCTCTGTCTAACTCTTTCGGTGTACCCCTCCCTCGAATGCATCGCATACAAAAACGATGATCCGTCCCAACACTGTTCTATACAGTTTCTGCTGATATCGCATAATTCTTTCCATGATTCACGCGTATGACGAATTAGCGCACAAGATCATGCGAAACAGTTTCTGCTGACGCCGCATAATTCTAAGATTCGACGTTCCTAAAAGTATTATATTAGATTCATCACGTGTCGAGACTTTTATCCTTGAGGGTGGGCTCAAATTACATGCGATCGTGCGATATGCTACGACGTTAAGACTGAAAAACATTATGGTAAATTGGTGGTTTTAGTATAAAATGTGGCGGTGGGGGAAGCAATTACACCTCTATTTAAGCCGGCTCCCGGACGTTTTTCCATCAATCGCTCAGTAGCCTCAGTGACTTTGATGGACCAGACAGCGCTACAGAAATTGTTCAATACCATTGATGAATTAGTCGTTGGGTGTGAGAATTATTTCGTTCCAATCATGCGGGATGATGGCATAGCTTCATGTGGGGAGAATACATATTTAGACAAGTAAGGCTTAATTTTCACATCTTCTCGAAATTTTTTGTTTATTCTTGATACGAGCGGACAATTTCATAGGTTTGATTGTTCTCTTAGCCCGCGCCGAGCATCGCGTATCATGGTCAGAAGATACGCATTAAAATCCATGGGCAGCAAATGTTTGGAAATTGGAAGCAACGTAGGACCTATGGCAAATGTAGAAGTTCTTCTCGGCGACAATCATGGGAATCGTCTCATATTACCATGGCATACATGGGGTGCACTATTCGACAGCCGTACAACCATCGAAGAAGGTGCACAATTGCCTGAATCAGACTCGATGCGAATTGATGAATTAACGGTGGAATTTTGTCGGATCTTTGATTCACCGATTGTAAAGATGAGAATGGATATTCAGTCGCTGTGTTTCAAACCGAATACAGTATCATTTTTATGTAATCTTGAGCCATGTGTAATCTATGTGTATCCGCGGCTGCATCAAACTGCAGATGATGTGAGGATAAAATTTGAAACTTTGTTAACGTGTTGCAACAGAGCGGTGTTGCCTGTGAAACATTAGATACTCTCAGTGCTGCTAAAATAATACGTGATAGCGAATATTACGACGAGGATTATCTTATAGATTGCGAACTGTTAGCATGTGCCATCAATGATATTCTAGCTGATGCTCGTAGGAAGAAAAAATGTTAAATTTTGATTATTATTATTAGTTTCGTTTCGTTTGTAACAATATATTATCATTTAAAACATATTATTTTTTCCATTTCATTTACCCGTCTTCTTCCTTCTTTCCTCACCACCTAATTCTGAGATTCAGCGTTTCCTGAGAATATATTATATTTCGTTCATGCGTTCTTCACGCCGCCAAATGGTAGGTATCATCTCACGCAGCAGTCCCAGGGGACTTAAATTACACACGATCGCGCGATACGCTGCGATATTAAGATTGAAAAACATTTTGAAATACTGTTAGCTTTAGAATGCATGCGATTGTACCACTATGTAGTGCTCTCTCATTCCCTCCCCGAATTTGGCTTTAAAATAATTGTGCTTGTGCCTCTAAGTAATACTCTCTTTCTCCCGTCCCCGAATATATGGTTTATAAAACGTCGATCTTTCCTGACATCGCCCGAAACAATTTTTGATAAAAATTATTATTTCTCTGCGCTTGGGAAAAATTTCTGCTGCATATTGGTTCGCTAGATCGATGTGGGCCAGGTCTGAAAAATTTTCGGGGGTGCGTTGGAAAAGTTTTCGGGGGTGGGCCAAGGTCGTCCCCTCCCTAGGTTAGGTTTGAAAAAAATTTTCGGGGGTCATTCCCTTCCTCTGAAAAATTTTCGACGGCGGGCCAGTTCTGGAGAGGTCTCCGCGACCGCTCGGCCTGGACTGATCCCCTCCACGGTTACGGCTTCTCCCACTCCACGGCTCGTGCGCGCGCAGCCAGTCTTCAACTCTCCGCTGTCCCCGCGCCATGAGTTTCCTCCCACCGCACTCCCCCGCGCGCCCTCACTTCCCCTCGCCCCGTGCTCCCCTCAGAGGACCTGAGTTAGAATCGGCATAGACATACTACTCATGCTTACCCTGCTAGACCCTATTAATATCTGGGAAATATTCATATTTAGCGCATGCTCGTTGTTCCGCAGCTACCTTCACCTTCACACTTCGATCTCCCAAACGAACCGCAATCGTTTCTTCCATTCGCATTTAAATGACACGTATTCAGGCTCGCAACAAATACTCTTTCTCGTCACAAAACCCCACATATTTATAATATAATGATCTTCTTTAAATTATTTAACTATGTTACACCATGTCGACCATTTTCAGGTTTTTATATATAATAGCTCTATAATTGAGCATTATTCTTGATTTTTTTGTAGGTTGTCACTCAAAGGGTTGTTTCGAAAAACTACTCCTAAAGAATGAATTATTTCTTTTCTACCCTTAATAATTGATTTACAATTTAGAGAAAAATATATGAAGTAGACTTAGTATGTAGCTATTTTTCGTTTTTTTTTCATTCAAATATCTTAAGTAGTAATCGAGATAAAAAATAATAACGTTAAGGGCGTTTACCCCCGTATTACCCTTAAACGGGGGAGTAGCGATCTAAAACTTTACATAATGGTGTTTCAGACAAGGAGCATTGTTTAAAAAATAACAACTCCAGGAATCGGCGTGGGGGCCGTTTACCCATGCTTACCCTGCTAGACCCTTTCCAATAACCGCAAAAAACTGTGGTAACTACGTTTATTAAAACATTCTTTTGGTTTATTAGGATATATGTAGTAGTAAATATGTTGCACCCAAAAGCGGGGTATTGCTTGAGCGGATCGTGGAGCCCTAAAATTTGATATGTGACTTATTACAAAAATCCCTTTCCTAGCCTTCTCCTCGTAAGGACAAAAAAATATATCAAATTTAGCTTAAAAAAAATTAAGGTGACATAGAAATCTTCAATACGCCCCCATTTACAAAAGAACTATTACTGTCATATTACGGACCCGTTGATACCAATTAATTTTCGTAAACAATATTTTTTTATATCTCTATAAATAACGAAGAACAGGGTTATTTATCCACCCTATATATAAACATTTGACTTATCCGAGCCAGAAAAGTTTATTGAAAATTGTATGGCTCTATACAAACAATGGCTGTGAAATCGTCATTAGGGAAACTTGTGTATCGGATTTGTGTTATAGATCACAGGCAGCGCTGCATTTATTCGCTATTGTCTTCATTCGCAGCTGTCGAAATATGGATATATGAATTCTTGTTTACCTTTTTCAATTGGTAATTTTGGAAGTGATTGAACGATATTTTGTTCTCACTGAGTAATATTTTCGTTGTGCTCGCTATGATTTACAAGATATTCAGAGCTAGAGGTCCAAATTGTCGGGGGAGAATTCATGCACACATAATTCAATGAGAACAGCTTTCTATATAATACTTCCAAAGATTTATCGCGCAATAGAATAAAAAATTTTATGAATACAATTATTTGTCACATTTACTGCAATCATTAGCACTCATGACAATATTTACCTACGTATTATACAATCTTTTAACTACCTTTACGCGCCTAGCAAGAAAAACTCTCAATTACTACCTGAAGCGGCTAAACTACACATCTGCCTGCCAAATGTTCTCCACCATAAACGTTGTAGCGAAAACAGACCCATAAAGCATTGGACTCACTGGTACGCATCAACCCTTAGGTTACTTCTGTCCACGACCTTTCCTACTTTCACTTTTCTGCCCATTACCTACGGTCGCCTACTTCCTTACTCCGTCAAAACTTCCTCACAACATAGGCATAGGCAATAAAAAAGATTGAATCCCCACCATTTCAATCATGGGCGCTTCGATTAAAAATTGACTCGGGTTAGTCTTATTCATGATGAAAAAGACTAAAGTCTCTTTTATTTGATACGTCATTTAAATAATTTTTTATTTAAATATTGCCCATCTCTGGCGGTGGGCAATAATTTGTCACGACGATGCTGGCGATGATCAGTCGAAAGACGATACATTGTTGCGTCTGGAGACGCAACGAAAACGATGGGTCCACGGCGCGGCGTGACTGCCCGGGCGAGGAAGAATCAAAAAGGACATTCGGTCGACGATCGTCTAACGAGTCGGACGATTTAGTCTGCGAGAGAGCCTTTCAATATATATAGCGTGTTGTGCCCAGGCAACGCCCAAGCACGCGTATCATATATTATACATATTATATTACGTTCATTACGAAACGTTCGAGACGTTTCCAAGCTAAGACAGCCGCTAAGCAACCGAATCTACAAAATCAGCAAAATGCGAACGCTCCACGCCAACCGGGCATGGTAACGCGTACCACGCCCAAGAGTGACATAAAACCAATTCGACTCCGCTAATCGACAGACTCGAGATCCGACCCTCGACCGGGCAACACGGCTAAAAACCTACTTGTACACCTCAGTCTAGTTTTAGTTGTTTCTGAATAAAGACTTAGTCTTTGAGTTTAAACACATATGGTGTAGTTCACCCGGTGGATTCTCATCCTTTAATCACTCCCGAACCCACGATTACGCCAGATCCCGTACCAGCCTTGCGAGCCATCACGCAGGGCACAACAAGCGTTACAGTTCTGTTATAAGTCAGCAAATATATATCGCTACAGTTTCGTAATAAATCAGCAAATATAATACTCGCTACAGGAGGCAAAGTTATATTGCGCGATCTGTACACGGGTATTGAAATACACGGGTACACGTGGTACACTAATACAAATAGTAATCAATTTCATTTCAATATCAGACACTCCTTGATAGCGTGATGCGTGCACGTGAAAGTAATAAATATGCGAGGTGAAGAATTAACTTGACCACGTTACAATTTGCGAGCGCCTGCCGATGATGCGGGTTTACAACCCCTGCTGTTCGATGCTTCGGTAGTACCTACCCCACGGACGAGGCCGACTGTCGACCAGATGACGGGACCTTTGCTTATTGTCTAAAGTGTTGAAAATATTCAAATGCTAGAAAATATTAAACAATGGCAGCTATAAAGCGAAACGAGTACCCGGCTGTAGAAAATATTCAAAAGCAGAGTTCCGCTATGGGTGGACCATATGGAACGAAGAAAACTTATTTCTAAGGGTATTTGAGTATAATACTAGTATATAAACTACTTAACTTTAACTATGTACATTATATTATTATGGATATGTTAATACACGTGAAACCGTATATTTCGATACACGGGTACCCGTGTATCAACAAGTTCACGTATTAGAACACGAATATATTAACTACACATGTATCTTCAATACACGTTCTACGCCGTGATCCCTAGTTTGGAGGCCTCGTTTCATTCCATGTAAAATATTGTATAATAGTAAAACCAATTCCGGTCTTGATTTCCATTGACTCTCAGCTTTTTCTTACACTTGTGAGCTGATGTATCATGATTTCGTCTGACTGTGTATATGTCGTTTCATACACAACTGAAATCTGAGACACATATATAGCGCGATCTGTATTGATACATATATTGGTTATAGATCTCAACGTGCATGTGGCTTATGCCTTCAACGACGGCGTTAAGGCGTGATTTCCTAGCAGCGATCGGCCGCGGCGATACCACCAGCGCAAGGGAGAAGTACTTACCTATGTATGCATCTGTATCTCCGTTGCGCTAGTGGGACCGCCGCGGCCGATCGCGGCTAGGAAATCCCGTCTTTAGATCTCATTATTTCTCTACGCGGACCGTAAATCTAAAATTGTAGCTTCGGGTACTTATTAGTTTCTGAAATATTAGTAAAATATTGTTGATTTTTTTTTACATTTTCGCGGAGCGGCCGCACGTCCCCCGCACTAATCTAGCCCCAACCAATACTAATACACGGCACACGCTGTTTTGAAGAATGTGAGAGGACTCGAAATGTCAAATTTTAGCTTCGGAAATTCACCCGATTGAAAGATGAAGTTACTTTAGGGGAGGCCACTTGCGGGTGCGCAAAGCACGACAGCGAGGCCGGCCATTCACAGCTAATATTCTAGAATTTGTTATACACATCGGCCTCAACATTTTCTGCCAGATTTCTTTAAAAAATCGCTCGTCCACCCCTCGTGAAAGTGAATTGCAACGGTGCATGGCTCAGTTCGTATGAAGACACGGTTCGGCTCAGCTCGGCGCAGTTCGGCTCGGCTCCGGCGCTCGCCAACCCTGCGTGGGACCCATTTCACCCCAGAGATCGGAGGGCTCCGGCCGGTGTTGATGGAGGGGGAAACATCTACAGGAGCGGTGGGAATGTGTGCATGAACTGCGCCTTCGGCAGTCACGCACACATAACCACCGCTCCTGTAGATGTTTCCCTCTCCATCAACACCGGCCGGAGCCCTCCGATCTCTGCTGATACAAGTCCTGGCCTGTGATGTCAGATCGGGGACGGGTTCCCTCCAGAATTTCCCCCACCTCGCGCACACTACTCCGGAGCTGCGTGTCCGTGAGTTGGATTCCGAAGCGTCGAGCTTACGGACACGCTGCTCCGGCGTAGTATGCGCGAGGTGGGGGAAATTCTCGAGGGAACCCGTCCCCGATCTGGCATCACAGGTCCTGGCCAGTTTGAAGTTAATTCTCGAAGAACAAGCAGCTCTCGTTTTCAAGACATTTTATATTTCGCGTTATTTTCTTTTAATATATATTCCCTTTTTTTCTTCTTTTTGTAGTTATCGTGTGTTTTTTTAATTATATTTCCAATTTATCTTATTCCTTTTTCTTTTCATAAACGTATATAGTGTGTTAAGTGTGTTGTTTTAATATTTTATTATATATAATTACATATATATTAATTTTCTTATTCTTATTATACTTATAGTGTGTTTAGTTAGTAGTAGGGCTAGGCGGTTTCTAACCCAGGTCCTCTGAGGGGGGCGCGGGGGCGGGTGGAAGTGAGGGCGCGCGGGGGAGTGCGGTGGGGGGAACTTTAGGCGCGGGGACAGCGGGGAGTGGAAGACTGGTTGCGCGCGCACGAGCCGCGGAGTGGGGGAAGCCATAATCGTGGAGGGGATCAGTCCAGGCCGAGCGGTCGCGGAGACTTCTCCAGATCTGGCCCACCGTCAGAAATTTTTTCAGAGGGAGGGAATGACTCCCGAAAATTTTTTCATACCTAACCGAGGGAGGGACGGCCTTGGCCCACCCCCGAAAATTTTTTCACCCCTGGCCTACAGCGATCTAGCGAACCGCCAAGCGCAGAGGAATAATAATAATTTATCAGAAATTGTTTCGGGCGATGTCGGGAAAGATCGACGTTTTACAAACCATATATTTGGGGACGGGAAAGAGAGAGAGAGAGAGAGAGAGACGACACAAGCACAGTTATTTTAAAGCTAAATTCGGGGAGGGAAAGAGACAGTGGTACAATCGCATGCATTCTAAAGCTAACAGTATTTCAAATGTTTTTCAATCTTAATATCGCAGCGTATCGCGCGATCGTGTGTAATTTGACTCCTCTGGAGCAGCCGTGCGGGATAACGTCATTTGGCGGCGCGAAGAAGGCGCGAATCATAGAATTATGCGATGTCAGCTGAAATTTTTGTCCAAACTAATAGACACTTTATCCCCAACGCAGAGAAATAATAATTTCATGAATAAACGATCAAGCGAACCATTCTGTAGCAAACAGACATATTTTTTCCAACGCAGAGAAATAATTTCCAAACAAATATGTAACAAGCATTCTAAAGCTAGCATGTTTTTACAGCGTTCAGATTTCGCGTCGCAGCGTATCGCGCGATGACACGACGCGAAGAACGCGTGAACGAAATATAATACTATTTAAAACGTTGAATCTTAGAATTAGGTGGTGAGGAAAGAATGAGGGTAAATAAAATAGAGACATAATATGTTTTAAATGATAATATATTGTTACAGGCAAAGAATATGAAAATAGAATAATAATAATTTAACATTTTTCTTCCTACGAGCATCAGCTAGAATATCATTGATGGCACATGCTAACAGTTCGCAATCTACAAGATAATCCTCGTCGTAATATGCGCTATCACGTATGATTTTAGCAGCACGACGCGTATCTAATGTTTGGCAGGCAACATCGCTCTGTTGTAGCACGTTAACAAAATTTAAAAATTTCATCCACACACCTTGTGCAGTTTCATACAACCGCAGATACACATAGGCTATACACAGATCAAGATAAAATAAAAATGTTACAGTATTCAGTTTGAAATACAGCGGCTTAGTATCTAGTGTTATCTTTACAATCAGAGAATCATAGAAAGAATTATGCGGAGTCGATAGAAATTCGTGAGGAGAGGTCATATGCTACTGCATAAAAATTTAATTCTAGCTAAATAAAAAATCATAAACATTAATGAAATTAAAAATCTTATAAAATAATTCTTAAATACCCAGCTATAACAAGTAATGAAAATCTATCTCTAAAATACTCAGTATTAAATCCAGACACCAATTCTGATTCCCCCTCCACTAAATCGAACACCTTTTGATTTGGCTCAATTAACAATCTAATTAAAAACATTAAATAAATTGGAATTAAAATTAAATATAAATAGAATATAAAAATATAAAATAAAAAGAGAAATAGAAAAATATAAAAAAGAAAAAAATAATAATAATTTAATTTATTGTTCATTTTCGTGTTACAATTTAACGATCATATACTCTTTTCATTTCATTCCCGCGATTGTGTCAGTGTCCAACCCTTCTAATGTATCCTGCTGTGTCTTAACAATTTTTCTATTTTACAAGTGTTTCCTAATCTATTCTATGCTGTATAAGCTTCTTTTATCACTTTCCAGTTCATTCCATCTTTTCCTTCTCCCTAGTATCTCCTGTAAAATAGCCAAGTTTTTCCTTCTCTTCTTTCCAATTCCCGCCACTCTCTCCACGTACTTCACATGCTTCAATCACGTGTTCCACTCTTTCTTCCTCTTTCTTATAAAGCCTAAATACCCTTTCTTCTTTCTTTAGCCAATATTTGCATGCCCTTGTTTCACTACTTTTTGATTTTTCCCCCCAATAGTATTTCGGCTTATCTCCAGGTTTCCTTGCCACCTCTCTTAATTCTCTTAGGAACTTTGACTCTTTTACTTTCGTCTCTCTTTCTTGTTCTTGGATGTCTTTACTTATCTGCTTTATTTTGATCGACACTTCTTTCCCATTTAATCTTCTTCTTTCCAATTCTTCATTTGACCATCCTCTCCCTTCCAAGAATTTGATTCTCATTCTTTCCCTTTTCGTAACTTCATTTCCTCTCATTAGACTTCTCCCACTTTCATATCTTATCAATCCTTCTTCCGAGTTTATTAGCCTCTCTTCAAACTTCATTGCTCATTCTCCCATTTCAATTGCTATGCCATCTCTTCCTGTTTCTTTTAACAGTCAGTATGTTGGTGTTGATCTCTCCAATTTCATTATCCACCGCATGTATTTCACCTGCAATTATTATAATTAATATAAATTGTATTAATCTTGAAATTAAAAGAGCTAATTATAAATTATTTTTTTATGTGGAATAATAATTATAAATTTATAATTATTGGTGATATGTTATTCGATTTTATTGATATCTAGTTTTTAAATGAATTTATTCATATATTTAATTAATTATGAAAAGTATTTTTATTTTTGTTAAATATAACAAATTTATGGGATTATCTACACATTTATATTATTATTATTGATTTGATGTATTTAAGAATTGTAATTTTAAAATTTAATTTCATTTAAGGTAATTTAATAATTTATTTCATTGATAAAAAATTTAAGAATTTTGGTGCAATTTTTTAAATAAATTATATAAATGAATTATGCGTAGGGTATAATGATAAAATTAATAACTAATTTAGTGAATATATTTTTTAGATAAAAATGAACTAAAGGAATTCTGCAAATTAAAAATATTCACCTGTTTATCAAAAAACATGTCTTTATGTTTAATAATTTAAATTCTGCTCTGCCCAATGAATTATTTTTAAGTGGCTGCAGTATATATTGACTACATGGTAGCATACAAAGGTAGCATAATAATTAGTCTTTTTATTGAAGGCTTGAATGAATGCGTTGATGAAATATTTCCTGTCTCTAGATTAAACTGTTAATTTAAATTTTAAGTAAGAATGCTTAGATTTTTTCTATGGGACGAGAAGACCCTATAGAATTTTATAATTTATTTTAGGAATAAGTTTTAAGAAAATTAAGTAATTTATTGGGAGGATATTTAAAATTATTTAACTTTAAAAAATTTATCCAAGTATTTTTATTTCAAAAGATAGTTTATTAAAAATTGTTAGATTTAATTACCTTGGGGATAACAGCGTAATATCTTTGGAGAGATCATATTTATGAAGATGATTGCGACCTCGATGTTGAATTAGGATATAATTTAAATGCAGCAGTTTAAATATTAAGTCTGTGCGACTTTTAATATCTTACATGATTTCAGTTCAGATCGACGTGAGCCAGATCGGTTTCTATCTATATTTATCTAATAAATTTTTGTACGAAAGGATTTAATTTATAAATTATTTTTTGCTATTTTCAATAAAAATTGGAATTTTATATTTATTAAGATTAGGTGTTTACCCTGTGATAATTGTTGGTTGGTTGGGCTTCAAATTCTAGTTATTCAATATTAGGAGCGATTGGATCAATTTCACAGTCAGTTTCTTATGAAGTCCGTTTATTTTTAACAATATTTTTAACGTAATTTTATTAATTGAAAGTTATTCATTATTGGATTTATATAAATTTCAATATTACATTAAATTTATTTTAATTTTAATCCCAATACCACGACAAGAAAACAGCGGATAGGTCTTTTAAAATCGGAGACCAAGTGCTACTGCACGACGAGACGTTAAGACGCGGACGGTCACAAAACTAACACCTGCATGGATAGGTCCCTACACGATTCAAAACATGCACGATAACAATAATTACAGTATAAAGGGCGACGAACAATCCGCGTTCACGCGAACCGACTCAAACACTTTATAGAATAGGGCAGGAATAGGAAAATGGTCGCAGTTATGAGGGGAAGTAACAGCGCTCCAACAACTATGCAGATTTGAAAAAAGAGGCGAAATATATTTATTAAAAAAAAAAAAAAAAAAAAAAAAAAATTTGGGAGAAGAATTTTTAAATAAGTATTTTAAAGTAAGTAATTTAACTAATCAGGATATTCGCCGTTTTTGAGGGTTTAATTTAGATTTAAATTTATTTAAAGCACAGTTCAATTGGTCTTTCTGATGTCTCGCATCTAAAGCTATGTGCGGGCTTAAAAATTCTAACGAATTTAAAAATTTCTCATTAAAAGGCAATCTCCTAACAGTATGTTTGAAGGCAGATTGGTAATATTTTTTTTATATTTTCATAAAAGTCTATAATTCCTTGGCTATTTTCTGAATTACTACTTCTAATTTTATTAATGGTTGCCATCGATTCCTCTCCAATAAAAATTGATTGCAATGGCAGTAAATTATCTTCATTATATACATACGTCTATTTCATGTGAATTGGGTGCTACAATATACTCACGCTTTATAAAATTTCCTCCCAATGATCTTAATAATCTAAAACATTCAGGGAGCAGGCAATGAACTAGAACTTTCGAATTCCGAAACACTGTGTTGAATCTTGTAAATATGTTTAACGCGTAATTTAAAAATTGCAAATAAGCCTTAGTATAAGGGCAACTTAATGTTCGAAATATTTGGTTTGTTCTTTCGGAATAATTGTGTTCTGCTGCTGCCTCCGCAAAGACAGCAAATAAAATTATAGATCAAACGAACTTACCTTAGTGAAGTTCGATCGTAATTATACGATTGCCTCGTTCGAGATGATTACAACGTAGTATCGCTACTTGTTGCCAGTCATCGCCACTTCAGAGCCCTAAAAAAAACAAAAGGGGCTCTCTGTGCCTCCTCCTACCTAGCTCCATATTTCATCTAGTTCAGAGATATTCTATCGAAATTTGTATTTCGGGTGGGATTTCGGGGAGGGTTGTAATCATCTCGAACGAGGCAATCGTATAATTACGATCGAACTTCACTAAGGTAAGTTCGTTTGATCTATAATTATACTTCATGCCTCGTTCTCGAGATTACAACGTAGATGTTTAGAGCTTTCTCAAATTTTGATTGTCCTTTCGTTTATCCAATTATAATGCTAATTAAACCAACAAGACTTATTCAATTATTACAGTCCTTGCAAAGTTACCCTCTTTTCCAACAATAGGCCGGTTATAAAACTTAGCGAAAACTTTGGAATCGCGCGACCAGCCTGCAGAGGCTCTAATAATGTCGTAGTCCAGTCCTTTTTAGCAGCTGCGGACGTTGACGCATGTCGCGTGCTATGCGCAGTAAAAAACTCATCGATTCCACACTCTCTTAGTACCGCTTTTATCCAACAACTTAACGTCTGGGAAGTAACCCCCTTATGAGGTCCTTTGTACAATAAGAATAATTTCGCTTTGCTACCTCTAATATTTTTAGTAACCTCTAGGTACCTTATCAACGTTTTCGCGACACAGAGACCTGGTTTCTCCTTGAAAAAGGGTAAATTTAGTAGAGGTTGAAGAGATCCAGGCCTAGAGGTCTTAATTAAGTCCTCTATTCTAATCTCTACTGATTCTCCAAATATCGAAACACAGTCAATCCTCATTAGTAATAGGGATTGAACTCTATATCCTGATCCTAAGGCTAACAGTATCACCAATTTCTCCGTTAATTTTTGTAACCCTAAGTCTTCCAGAGGAAACCATGTCTCTATGTGCACCAAAACCTCGTTAACGTTCCAAGTCCTATCGTATTTTGGTTTACAAGGTCTCATGCGAAAGACGCCCTTAAAGAATCTATTTAATAGAGGCATATCTCTAACATCATCCCTGGAAATTAAGGATATGGCTGACCTAGCAGTATTAAGGGTACCATACGCAGCCCCCTTATTCAAACTTACAATTAAACTATCTAAAATTTCGGCTATTCTTGCACCAAAAAGAATCGCAGCCCTTCTCTTCACAATATTTCCACCAACTCTTAAGTACCCTATTGTATTGTTTTATCGTAGAATCCGCTAAGGAAGCTGTAAGCACTTCTGTTGCAGCCCGCGCGATTCCCTTTCTATCATAGGCCTCGCGGATTATACTCCTGCAATCAGTGAAAGGCTAGATGCCAGTGGATGCTTCCTTGTCCTACAAGGCGATAATAGTAAATTTTTTGACGGATTAAAAACCATTGGTTCACCTTCCAACAGTCGCCTAAAAATGGAAAACCATGACTGTGAAGGCCAGAAAGGCAGTACAATAATACCGCGTGCACTCTCTTCTATAACCCTTTTACATTATCCGCGGGATGAGCGAGAAAGGAGGAAAAGCGTACCAAAAATACTCTGCCCAGTTTACTGTAAAGGCATTAATAGCCAACGCCTCAGGATCTCTTTGCCAAGAAACAATGTCTTGCATTTTCTGTCACATCTAGTTGCAAATAGATCGATCCTTGGTATACCAAACCTCCTAACACCGCTTCGAAATTCTCATCATTTAGTTCCCATTCGGTATCTAAATTTGTTATTCGCGATTCTTCGTCGGCCTCTACATTATCTTTTGAAGAAATATACTCTGCGAGTACCCATATTTTTCTTTGCTCACACCAATCCCATAATTCTTTGGTAATACTATGCAGTTCTAAAAAACGAATTCCTCCCATCTTATTTATATAGGCTATCGCCGTCCTGTTATCAATACGCAAAAGAATCTGACACGTGTTTAGCTCTGAGGCGAAACACTTCAAACCTAAAAAGGCTGCTAAAATTTTAAAAAAATTTATATGTTTCGCTCTTTCTCCTTCTTTCCAGAAACCGCGTGCTCTGTTCTGCATGCAAAACGTTCCCCAACCCGAAGTCGAGGCATCTGAGAAAATTTCGAGTTTATATTGAAAGGAGCGAATTGGGCCATTGTATCGCATAATGCGATCTCTCCACCATTCTAGATCCTCGGTAACCTCCTTTGATAGCGTCCTAAATCTTTAAAAATTTCCATTGTTTGCGCTAAGAGCAAGATATTTATGCCTCTCTAATATCTTATAATGCATCCAGCCATACTCGATAGCCGGGCAAGAAGAAACTAAAACACCCACTAAGTGTGCTAGGTCTCTAATTTTGCATCTATTTTTAACCATAAAGGATAGTATTAACTTTCTGACATTAATTCTTTTCTCAGTTGTTAACTGTATGCACCAATCTTCTGAATTGACTATAAATCCAAGGAATTTACATCTCTTATCTGGAGTAAAGTTACTCTTCTTGAGGTTAATAATGAAACCTAAGAATTCCAGCAACTCCCTCGTTTTAGTCAGATTTGTATGACACTCTTCCAAGGATGCACCTACTAGAAGGATGCCATCCAGATAAGTAACGGATTTCCAATCCTGCTTCCTTAGATAAGCTATTACCGCTTTAAAGATCTCTGTAAAAATCCCTGGATTGACCTTTAATCCGAATGGTAACGAATTGAATTGATATAACTGATCCTCGAAACAGAATCTAAGATATCTTTTAGAATCCGCGTGTATGGGCACTAGGAGGTATGCATCCTGCAAATCCAAACTACACATATAATCGCCTGGTTGGATCAAATTGACTACCGTTCTTATATCCTCAAGTTTGAAATGCTGTGTTAAAACAAACTTATTTAACATCTTTAAATTGAGAATGAACCTATACGTCTTATCTGGTTTTTGTACTAGAAAACACGGTGCTGAAAATTGTCCTTCCTCTGAGGAACACTTTTCAATTGCGCCTATATTTACTAATCTACCAATAGCTTCTTGTAGTTTGCTCAGCTCCTCACGTAATCTTTGGGGCATAAAAGGTGGCCTCAACTGGTGAATGTCGGCTTTCAAAGGAATCTTATAACCTCTAATCGCATCTAATACAGTCTTATCGCTCGTAATAGTTTCCCACCTTTCTGAAAAAGCTTTAAGCCGACCACCTATTCTTACCTCTAACGTCGATGGGACGGTTGATTGCGCGACCTCTGATTCTGTGACCCTGACATTGGACGCTGTGAGCTCTGGGACCTGCTCGTGAAAGAGACGAACGCCTTCTGATTCCCCCTCTTGTAGCTCGACTGTGTCGTCTCTCTGGCCCTCACAGTCGAACTCCTTATCTCCCAGATTTTCACCAAACAGAAATTTGCCAGTGGTGGTCCTCTCAAATAAAGTTTTGGTCTTCTTTTCAAATCCCGAAATAATATAGGCCTTACGCGCCACCGACACTGTATAAAACAGTTCCGCTAATAACTGCGCTGATCCCAGTACACGCTCCAACAACTGGTTCTTATCAATTATCTGTCCAACTTCCTCTATAAGCATTGTCACTGCTGCAGCGGAGGCCGATAATGCCGAGCCTCTCACGTTATGCAATTCTTTAAAATGATTGTCCCGCTTGATGGCAGTTTCATTCAGAGTCACAGCTATTTCTTCGTTAAGCTCAGGCCGCTCAAGATAACAGTTTCCCTCTTTAGGAAAATTACGAAAGTAAGCTTTCTTTTAATTCTTTCGGCAAACCCTTAATCATCCAATTTGTCACCCGCGAAGCTACGTCGGCATTGAGCTTTAACTCGGCCTGTTTCTTCGCTGCAGGATCATCACCCAACAATTTAATTGTTTCCTCATCTAATACAAACGGTTCCTCTGCCGGTTTGTCTGGGACCTCGACCTTGTCCTGTGAAGTTGCCGCAATTATACTTAGGTTATGCGAAACTAATTGCGAGTCGCCCCTTGCCATTGCAACTTCAGACTGCTTGTCTGCGTCCTGCATAGAGCGCTCTCCGTCGCTCTCTATATTCTGTTCATGCATCATATCCTGAGTGACATTTTCTTCCCGGCTACCGCCTGAATGCAGAAAACCAAACCTAATGACTACCCACCTCTAGGGACAGGCTTTGTCGAATGTACGGATTACGTTTCATCTTAAAATGAACTCTCCGCCTGCTCTGCAACTCACCCTGAACAGTTAGGCGTTCCGACGCCTCCTGCCTCGCGCTGCCGCCATCTCCTTTCGCCTCGATTTTCTCTTCTAATTTCCGTATCTTCGCAAGAATTTCCTCCATATATTTATTATTCTCCCTGTCTCGCGAGGAACGCTTATGTCTTTGAGACTTCTTCTCGTGAGCCATTCTTCACAAGGACTTCCTAATATCCAAGAAAAACGAAACTCCAACAAACTAACGAAATGGACGTGACTGACGCCAAAAGCGTAATGAAATATGGAGCTAGGTAGGAGGAGGCATTGAGAGCCCCTTTTGTTTTTTTTTAGGGCTCTGAAGTGGCGATGACTGGCAACAAGTAGCGATACTACGTTGTAATCTCGAGAACGAGGCATGAAGTATAACTGTCCACTGACTTAAAGTTCTTTCTACAATTTCCGTAGTGCAACCCATCTGATCGGAGATGGCTGCAGAATTTTTTCCTTACATCGTCCATAAAATCTTGCAGGTCTTCTAAAACTTTCTGTTGTTTTTGATTTACTTGAAGACATTTATAAATGAAAGTGAATAATTGCTGTATTTGCAATGGCAAGTAATCGCTCGCACGGCACGCGACCAAATACATTGAATAGCAAAAGCATGGGAAGACAGACATTTCTTCATGCACGCGTATCACATCGTGATTGTATTATATCGAATAAATCCTCTGAACGCATATACGCACATTTACGGCTCGAATAATCGTCGTAGCCCCCAAAAGTCCGGATCATCATTGTCGTCGTTGAACGCCCAACGGTCTAAATCGTCTCGAACCTCTATTTGCAGGTCGTGGATATTAATGCATATATTCTGACATAGGACATGCAGTCTAAGAGAACAATCAAAGCTATGAAATTGTCCGTTCGTATCAGGAATAAACATAAAAATTTCGAGAAGTTATGAAAATTAAGCCTTACCTGTTACATGCATTCCCCTTGCACGTAGCTCATCCAAAAGCTGAGCTAGCCATATTGAAAAAGGTGGCAAGCCCTAGAACATACAAACATTGATATAACACGGATACATTAAACCCAATAAACATCAAACGTACAAAGCAATGCAAAGTATTGCATACCTGCGGAGGCGGCGGCGGCGACGGCGGTGGCGACGGCTCCGGCGAAGACGGCGGCGATGATTCCCAATCGAGCGATCCGGGGGGTGATGGCGGTGGCGAGTTCTAGAACACACAAACATCGATATAATATTTGCGACCGCGGGATCGAACTCGATTTCACCGGTTAAACGAGATAAATGTAAAAAAATATTTTAAAGTACATACCTCTGGGTTTTCCCCGCACGGCGCATCATCCCACTCCGGGGCGATTCTTGCAAGTCCCATGTCACTTCAAAAGAATTTTTCACTTCAAAAGCATTTTTACTTCAAAAAATGTAACTGTTCGCCGTCAAGCTTTGAAGACAACTGGTCTCGCTGCATCTCCAAGCGCTCGCATGTAGATCCATGCCCAAAGTTGCATAGCTTTGCAAAAGTAAGATACCGTTGTTCTCCACCTGCATATTCGCTGACCATCCTCTCCTTCAATGCATCTTCTTCGAATTATTCACTGACCACCATCTCCTTTTTCTTCTTCGCACTCGTCTTCTTCCTCTTCTTCTTTGGACACATCTCTTCTTCGAATTATTCACTGATCACCCTCTCCTTTTTCTTCTTCGCACTCGTCTTCTTCCCCTTCTTCTTTGGACACATCATTCGAACCACTTTCAACGTCTAACGTACCACTTTGATCGCATATCGAACGTCAATCGAACGTGTATTGAACCACTTTGATCACGTATCGAACGTTTATCGTACCACTTTCAACGTCAATCGAACGTGTATTGAACGTCTATCGTACCACTCTGGAGTGTATCAAACGTGTATGGTACAACTTTCAACGTCTATCGAACGTGTATGGTACAACTTTCAACGTCAGTCGAACTTGTAGGTACGATAGGCGTTGAAAGTTGTACCATACACAGATGTTTGATACACGTTCAGAGTGGTACGATAGACGTTCGATACACGTTGAGAGTGGTACGATAGACGTTCTATACACGTTGAGAGTGGTACGATAGACGTTCGATACACGTTCAGAGTGGTACGATATACGTTCGATACGTGATCAAAGTGGTTCAATACACGTTCGATACACGTTCGATATGCGATCAAAGTGGTACGTTAGACGTTCGATACACGTTCGATATGCGATCAAAGTGGTACGTTAGACGTTCACAGTGGTTCGAATGATGTGTCCAAAGAAGAAGGGGAAGAAGACGAGTGCGAAGAAGAAAAAGGAGAGGGTGATCAGTGAATAATTCGAAGAAGAGATGTGTCCAAAGAAGAAGAGGAAGAAGACGAGTGCGAAGAAGAAAAAGGAGATGGTGGTCAGTGAATAATTCGAAGAAGATGCATTGAAGGAGAGGATGGTCAGCGAATATGCAGGTGGAGAACAACGGTATCTTACTTTTGCAAAGCTATGCAACTTTGGGCATGGATCTACATGCGAGCGCTTGGAGATGCAGCGAGACCAGTTGTCTTCAAAGCTTGACGGCGAACAGTTACATTTTTTGAAGTAAAAATGCTTTTGAAGTGAAAAATTCTTTTGAAGTGACATGGGACTTGCAAGAATCGCCCCGGAGTGGGATGATGCGCCGTGCGGGGAAAACCCAGAGGTATGTACTTTAAAATATTTTTTTACATTTATCTCGTTTAACCGGTGAAATCGAGTTCGATCCCGCGGTCGCAAATATTATATCGATGTTTGTGTGTTCTAGAACTCGCCACCGCCATCACCCCCCGGATCGCTCGATTGGGAATCATCGCCGCCGTCTTCGCCGGAGCCGTCGCCACCGCCGTCGCCGCCGCCGCCTCCGCAGGTATGCAATACTTTGCATTGCTTTGTACGTTTGATGTTTATTGGGTTTAATGTATCCGTGTTATATCAATGTTTGTATGTTCTAGGGCTTGCCACCTTTTTCAATATGGCTAGCTCAGCTTTTGGATGAGCTACGTGCAAGGGGAATGCATGTAACAGGTAAGGCTTAATTTTCATAACTTCTCGAAATTTTTATGTTTATTCCTGATACGAACGGACAATTTCATAGCTTTGATTGTTCTCTTAGACTGCATGTCCTATGTCAGAATATATGCATTAATATCCACGACCTGCAAATAGAGGTTCGAGACGATTTAGACCGTTGGGCGTTCAACGACGACAATGATGATCCGGACTTTTGGGGGCTACGACGATTATTCGAGCCGTAAATGTGCGTATATGCGTTCAGAGGATTTATTCGATATAATACAATCACGATGTGATACGCGTGCATGAAGAAATGTCTGTCTTCCCATGCTTTTGCTATTCAATGTATTTGGTCGCGTGCCGTGCGAGCGATTACTTGCCATTGCAAATACAGCAATTATTCACTTTCATTTATAAATGTCTTCAAGTAAATCAAAAACAACAGAAAGTTTTAGAAGACCTGCAAGATTTTATGGACGATGTAAGGAAAAAATTCTGTAGCCATCTCCGATCAGATGGGTTGCACTACCGGAAATTGTAGAAAGAACGTTAAGTCAGTGGACAGTTTTATTTGCTGTCTTTGCGGAGGCAGCAGCAGAACACAATTATTCCGAAAGAACAAACCAAATATTTCGAACATTAAGTTGCCCTTATACTAAGGCTTATTTGCAATTTTTAAATTACGCGTTAAACATATTTACAAGATTCAACACAGTGTTTCGGAATTCGAAAGTTCTAGTTCATTGCCTGCTCCCTGAATGTTTTAGATTATTAAGATCATTGGGAGGAAATTTTATAAAGCGTGAGTATATTGTAGCACCCAATTCACATGAAATAGACGTATGTATATAATGAAGATAATTTACTGCCATTGCAATCAATTTTTATTGGAGAGGAATCGATGGCAACCATTAATAAAATTAGAAGTAGTAATTCAGAAAATAGCCAAGGAATTATAGACTTTTATGAAAATATAAAAAAATATTACCAATCTGCCTTCAAACATACTGTTAGGAGATTGCCTTTTAATGAGAAATTTTTAAATTCGTTAGAATTTTTAAGCCCGCACATAGCTTTAGATGCGAGACATCAGAAAGACCAATTGAACTGTGCTTTAAATAAATTTAAATCTAAATTAAACCCTCAAAAACGGCGAATATCCTGATTAGTTAAATTACTTACTTTAAAATACTTATTTAAAAATTCTTCTCCCAAATTTTTTTTTTTTTTTTTTTTTTTTTTAATAAATATATTTCGCCTCTTTTTTCAAATCTGCATAGTTGTTGGAGCGCTGTTACTTCCCCTCATAACTGCGACCATTTTCCTATTCCTGCCCTATTCTATAAAGTGTTTGAGTCGGTTCGCGTGAACGCGGATTGTTCGTCGCCCTTTATACTGTAATTATTGTTATCGTGCATGTTTTGAATCGTGTAGGGACCTATCCATGCAGGTGTTAGTTTTGTGACCGTCCGCGTCTTAACGTCTCGTCGTGCAGTAGCACTTGGTCTCCGATTTTAAAAGACCTATCCGCTGTTTTCTTGTCGTGGTATTGGGATTAAAATTAAAATAAATTTAATGTAATATTGAAATTTATATAAATCCAATAATGAATAACTTTCAATTAATAAAATTACGTTAAAAATATTGTTAAAAATAAACGGACTTCATAAGAAACTGACTGTGAAATTGATCCAATCGCTCCTAATATTGAATAACTAGAATTTGAAGCCCAACCAACCAACAATTATCACAGGGTAAACACCTAATCTTAATAAATATAAAATTCCAATTTTTATTGAAAATAGCAAAAAATAATTTATAAATTAAATCCTTTCGTACAAAAATTTATTAGATAAATATAGATAGAAACCGATCTGGCTCACGTCGATCTGAACTGAAATCATGTAAGATATTAAAAGTCGCACAGACTTAATATTTAAACTGCTGCATTTAAATTATATCCTAATTCAACATCGAGGTCGCAATCATCTTCATAAATATGATCTCTCCAAAGATATTACGCTGTTATCCCCAAGGTAATTAAATCTAACAATTTTTAATAAACTATCTTTTGAAATAAAAATACTTGGATAAATTTTTTAAAGTTAAATAATTTTAAATATCCTCCCAATAAATTACTTAATTTTCTTAAAACTTATTCCTAAAATAAATTATAAAATTCTATAGGGTCTTCTCGTCCCATAGAAAAAATCTAAGCATTCTTACTTAAAATTTAAATTAACAGTTTAATCTAGAGACAGGAAATATTTCATCAACGCATTCATTCAAGCCTTCAATAAAAAGACTAATTATTATGCTACCTTTGTATGCTACCATGTAGTCAATATATACTGCAGCCACTTAAAAATAATTCATTGGGCAGAGCAGAATTTAAATTATTAAACATAAAGACATGTTTTTTGATAAACAGGTGAATATTTTTAATTTGCAGAATTCCTTTAGTTCATTTTTATCTAAAAAATATATTCACTAAATTAGTTATTAATTTTATCATTATACCCTACGCATAATTCATTTATATAATTTATTTAAAAAATTGCACCAAAATTCTTAAATTTTTTATCAATGAAATAAATTATTAAATTACCTTAAATGAAATTAAATTTTAAAATTACAATTCTTAAATACATCAAATCAATAATAATAATATAAATGTGTAGATAATCCCATAAATTTGTTATATTTAACAAAAATAAAAATACTTTTCATAATTAATTAAATATATGAATAAATTCATTTAAAAACTAGATATCAATAAAATCGAATAACATATCACCAATAATTATAAATTTATAATTATTATTCCACATAAAAAAATAATTTATAATTAGCTCTTTTAATTTCAAGATTAATACAATTTATATTAATTATAATAATTGCAGGTGAAATACATGCGGTGGATAATGAAATTGGAGAGATCAACACCAACATACTGACTGTTAAAAGAAACAGGAAGAGATGGCATAGCAATTGAAATGGGAGAATGAGCAATGAAGTTTGAAGAGAGGCTAATAAACTCGGAAGAAGGATTGATAAGATATGAAAGTGGGAGAAGTCTAATGAGAGGAAATGAAGTTACGAAAAGGGAAAGAATGAGAATCAAATTCTTGGAAGGGAGAGGATGGTCAAATGAAGAATTGGAAAGAAGAAGATTAAATGGGAAAGAAGTGTCGATCAAAATAAAGCAGATAAGTAAAGACATCCAAGAACAAGAAAGAGAGACGAAAGTAAAAGAGTCAAAGTTCCTAAGAGAATTAAGAGAGGTGGCAAGGAAACCTGGAGATAAGCCGAAATACTATTGGGGGGAAAATCAAAAAGTAGTGAAACAAGGGCATGCAAATATTGGCTAAAGAAAGAAGAAAGGGTATTTAGGCTTTATAAGAAAGAGGAAGAAAGAGTGGAACACGTGATTGAAGCATGTGAAGTACGTGGAGAGAGTGGCGGGAATTGGAAAGAAGAGAAGGAAAAACTTGGCTATTTTACAGGAGATACTAGGGAGAAGGAAAAGATGGAATGAACTGGAAAGTGATAAAAGAAGCTTATACAGCATAGAATAGATTAGGAAACACTTGTAAAATAGAAAAATTGTTAAGACACAGCAGGATACATTAGAAGGGTTGGACACTGACACAATCGCGGGAATGAAATGAAAAGAGTATATGATCGTTAAATTGTAACACGAAAATGAACAATAAATTAAATTATTATTATTTTTTTCTTTTTTATATTTTTCTATTTCTCTTTTTATTTTATATTTTTATATTCTATTTATATTTAATTTTAATTCCAATTTATTTAATGTTTTTAATTAGATTGTTAATTGAGCCAAATCAAAAGGTGTTCGATTTAGTGGAGGGGGAATCAGAATTGGTGTCTGGATTTAATACTGAGTATTTTAGAGATAGATTTTCATTACTTGTTATAGCTGGGTATTTAAGAATTATTTTATAAGATTTTTAATTTCATTAATGTTTATGATTTTTTATTTAGCTAGAATTAAATTTTTATGCAGTAGCATATGACCTCTCCTCACGAATTTCTATCGACTCCGCATAATTCTTTCTATGATTCTCTGATTGTAAAGATAACACTAGATACTAAGCCGCTGTATTTCAAACTGAATACTGTAACATTTTTATTTTATCTTGATCTGTGTATAGCCTATGTGTATCTGCGGTTGTATGAAACTGCACAAGGTGTGTGGATGAAATTTTTAAATTTTGTTAACGTGCTACAACAGAGCGATGTTGCCTGCCAAACATTAGATACGCGTCGTGCTGCTAAAATCATACGTGATAGCGCATATTACGACGAGGATTATCTTGTAGATTGCGAACTGTTAGCATGTGCCATCAATGATATTCTAGCTGATGCTCGTAGGAAGAAAAATGTTAAATTATTATTATTCTATTTTCATATTCTTTGCCTGTAACAATATATTATCATTTAAAACATATTATGTCTCTATTTTATTTACCCTCATTCTTTCCTCACCACCTAATTCTAAGATTCAACGTTTTAAATAGTATTATATTTCGTTCACGCGTTCTTCGCGTCGTGTCATCGCGCGATACGCTGCGACGCGAAATCTGAACGCTGTAAAAACATGCTAGCTTTAGAATGCTTGTTACATATTTGTTTGGAAATTATTTCTCTGCGTTGGAAAAAATATGTCTGTTTGCTACAGAATGGTTCGCTTGATCGTTTATTCATGAAATTATTATTTCTCTGCGTTGGGGATAAAGTGTCTATTAGTTTGGACAAAAATTTCAGCTGACATCGCATAATTCTATGATTCGCGCCTTCTTCGCGCCGCCAAATGACGTTATCCCGCACGGCTGCTCCAGAGGAGTCAAATTACACACGATCGCGCGATACGCTGCGATATTAAGATTGAAAAACATTTGAAATACTGTTAGCTTTAGAATGCATGCGATTGTACCACTGTCTCTTTCCCTCCCCGAATTTAGCTTTAAAATAACTGTGCTTGTGTCGTCTCTCTCTCTCTCTCTCTCTCTTTCCCGTCCCCAAATATATGGTTTGTAAAACGTCGATCTTTCCCGACATCGCCCGAAACAATTTCTGATAAATTATTATTATTCCTCTGCGCTTGGCGGTTCGCTAGATCGCTGTAGGCCAGGGGTGAAAAAATTTTCGGGGGTGGGCCAAGGCCGTCCCTCCCTCGGTTAGGTATGAAAAAATTTTCGGGAGTCATTCCCTCCCTCTGAAAAAATTTCTGACGGTGGGCCAGATCTGGAGAAGTCTCCGCGACCGCTCGGCCTGGACTGATCCCCTCCACGATTATGGCTTCCCCCACTCCGCGGCTCGTGCGCGCGCAACCAGTCTTCCACTCCCCGCTGTCCCCGCGCCTAAAGTTCCCCCCACCGCACTCCCCCGCGCGCCCTCACTTCCACCCGCCCCCGCGCCCCCCTCAGAGGACCTGGGTTAGAAACCGCCTCGCCCTACTACTTTAGTTTGTTTTTTAAAATATATTTCAGTTAGTTTATTCGTTTTATAGTTCACGTGCGTGTTATTTTTTTTAATTTTTCGTGTTTAGTTATTTTTTTTTTAAATATATTTCAGTTTATTCGTTTATAGTTCGCGTGCGTGTTTTTTTTTTGTAATATTTTCATTGCTTTTTTTTCGAAGTTAAGCTTAGAATAACTTTTGTAAAGGCTCGATTCATCATAGGTAAGTACAAGTAACATCACGATTGAGACAAAGCTATAATACGGCAATATTTCATAAGTATTCTAATATAATGCAGTGTCAATTTTGTAATAAATTCTCATAATTATTTTTTAGTACAACCCTCAACAATGTTGAAGGCGTATAGTATTGTTGAATTTTCCGATGGCGTTCAAATAATTCCATCGTGCTGGATGAATGCGGAGAAAACTAAGAGTATATGGCCGAGCCACATTAGAAACGATTACACTCTCAATAGAGTAATTATGAAGGGAGAGCCTCCACGGGAAGGTGACAATTGGGATAGCTGCAATGTGATTAAGTGGTTTTGCTCAACTGGTATGTTTTTTCAATGAAATCCTTATTTATAGAAATTCTTCCTGAATACGAATATAACTTAATGTGTTACGTATTAATGAATTATCTGTGTCAGATAATTATAATCGAGCCCTTCAGTTGAGGGACGATGCCATGGACGCGTCAAACGTAGAGGAGTCAGATGGGATGTACGAGGGAAAATATAATAATAGGAGAGCATCTCAAGAGCGCAAAAGAAGCAACACCCATGTTGCACTGTCGAGCGAGGAATAAGAGGGCAGTCACTACGAACCCCCCAAAAAGAAGAAGAATAAAAAACCAACAACTGGATTACCTGTCCCACCTCTATGGGAATTAATGCAGCAAGGTATTTTTATATTAATCATTCATTCATTACTTATTATGAAAATAAATGTAAAGTAATATACAGTGCGTCTCAAAATTGCGTGACTTTACGGAACATGTAATATCCCGATGTAAAAACACATCGAAAAGTCCTTTACCGTACGCTGATGCGCGTTCACTTCACACGGCCTTAAACTGCGTGGTTCGGAAGCCTCACATTCTAAAACTGTTTCGATGTCTTTTTTCATTGGTATATTGCATCATCCGAGAATTCTCACCATTTTGGGATTCCCGCATGAACATTGATCGGAGGATGTTGACAATTATCACTGTACGACACGATTTTTGGTCCGCAATATCCGCTTGGTGATTCTTGTAGAGTTTTTCACCTTGAACACGAATCCGCAAGCAAAATTACTGTATCACCCTCAGTTTTTGAAAAACATGAGTGTTTGTAAAAATACACGATTTTGGGCAAAAGTGAAGTATTACGTGAAAACTAAGAGCGCTAGAAAGTTCCACTTAGTCTGAAAAGATAGAGGAGAGTTGTCCGAATATATCGGTGTATATAGTTATTAAATTTGGATGTTTTGAATGGTTGTAAATGACCATCAAAGTTTGAAAAAGTGTCGTTGCCCTAGTAGCATTTATTTGCTGGGAGTTTGTTGGGCCAATGACGTGTTATCCGTTGGCCAACTGTTGAAGTGTCGAGCTATTTTTAAATGGGCCAGCGATTGTAACAAACGCAGGCCCAACTGAAGGTTTCTTTCCATAGGCCCAACTGAAGGTTTCTTTCCATAGGCCCAACTGAAGGTTTCTTTCCATAGGCCCAACTGAAGGTTTTTTTCTATAAGCCCAACAGTTTCTTTCCAAAAGACGTCTTACAGACGTCCAGAAGGCGTCTTGAAGAACTTCAAAAGACGTCTTAAACACGTCTTTTTCTGGCCTGGTTTAGGAAAAAAAATTCGCGGTGAGGAGGAATCGAACCCAAACTTTCCCGCTTACAAAGCAACCGCTGTTCGCACTTACCCAACACATTGCCTTGTAAACGCTTCTAATTTCTAGTTACATAACTATAATTAATTGTTTATAAAAACTGCGTAGTAACGCGAAATATTCTACAAAATATCATCATTCGACCTTTAGACTCATTCCTTAAAATTTTACATTCGTCACAACTTGGAATATAATAACAGGTTTTTGGATGTAGCAAATTTTCTGACGTTTGTAAGACGACATTTAATCATCGTTGTAAATTTTTTGTTAATTAACCAACCATAGTAATTGTAGGCCCAACATTGAATATTCGTAGGCAAACTGTCGTAAGTTTTTGTTAATTAACCAACCATAATAATTGTAGGCCCAACATTGAAAATTCGTAGGCAAACTGTCGTAAGTTTTTGTTAATTAACCAACCATAATAATTGTAGGCCCAACATTGAATATTCGTTGGCAAATTGTCGTAAGTTTTTTGCCGTAGGCCCTATGTTGAGAATTTGTAGGCAAAACGCTAACTATATCCCAACTAATTCCCAACTGTTGGCTACCGTTGGCCAACCAAAAATGCTACTAGGGTGCGCATGGTTTCCACGCAATAGTTTTGCATTTTTACGAAAAATTTTTTACCTAGCCCGAAAATGCTACCCAGAATCTGATTCTGTAGACATTTTCGAAGAAGAAACCATCCAGGAAAAGTGTCGACACGATTTCTAACTCGAACTAATAGAGAAAATATCCATCGGCAACGTGTTCACGGTGTTTTGCCGCCTTGCGGCCATTACTCGCCTGACGCGACTCGTCAGGTCTGGCGCTACGCGTAATCGACGTCGATGGTACCGTTCAGTGGGCACCGACAATCTATATGGATCATCCTTAATTTTTTTCATGTATTCGTAGATACTATTCTCGGATTTAAACAAAGTTTTCCCGATCAATCTCTGTTTTAAACAATTTCGATCTTCAATGCATGAATACCTACGTATGACTTGTTAATATGGAACCGTATAGAAACAAAAACAATTCTTTCTGAATTTACAACATTTTTATTATTATTGTTTGACCAGATTTAGAACACTTTTCCAAATATGGTAATAGTTGAATCTCATTAAACAATATTTGAAGTCAACGCGAAGCCTATTTAAGTATCATTTAGGCATCTTTTTTGAATAAATTCATTATTCAATATTTCTGAAACACAGTATGCGATACGAAAGTAATACAAATTTCTGAGCTTTAGTGAAGACGGAGAAGTAAGAGTTCGTAGGTATCGCATGAACTCTTTCGATATACATATAAACATCGCTTGGCATCTCTCCCCAACGCGCGATACAATCACAGAAATAATAAATATTTTGAAATGCTCTGCTTTCCTATACACATCGTCTTAGTCAGAACTCAGTTTTGTCTTCAAAATCATTCGAGTCAGTCGTGCTAAGCAGTCCAGAAAGTCTTTCTTTGCATCGAATAAAACTTGTGTTGCGACAAGCTGAGAATTACAGTGTATCCATGAATGCATGAAAAAAAAATAAGGATGATACATATAGAAAGTCAATGTTCACTAAACGATACCATCGGCGTCGATTACGCGTAGCGACGGCCCTGACGAGTCGCGCCAGGCGCGCAATGGCCGCCAGGCGGCAAAACACCGTGAACGCGTTGTCGATGGATATTTTCTCTATCAGTTCGAGTTAAAAACCGTTCCGACACTTTTCCTGGATGGTTTTTTTCTGCAGAAACGTCTACAGAATCAGATTCTGGGTAGCGTTTTCGGGCTAGGTAAAAAATTTTTCCTAAAAATGCAAAAATATTGCGTGGAAACCATGCGCAACGACACTTTTTCAAACTTTGATGGTCATTTACAACCATTCAAAACATTCAAATTTAATAACTATATACACCGATATATTCGACCAACTCTCCTCTATCTTTTCAGAGTAAGTCGAACTTTCTAGCGTTCTTAGTTTTCACGTAATACCTCACTTTTGCCCAAAATCGTGTTTTTACAAAAACTCATGTTTTTCAAAAACTGAGGGTGATACAGTAATTTTGCTTGCGGATTCGTGTTCAGAGTGAAAAACTCTACAAGAATTACCAGGTGGATATTGCGGAACAGAAAAAAAGTTTCATTTTTTTGGACTGTGTTACATGATGAATTGCGGGTTTCAATGCAGATTTTACAAACATGCCAACGGACGACTATTTTGAAGAAATGCCCAGTACAGGAGATATAATGACAAACACACTACCCGCGTCTCCCGAGGAAATTCAAATACCAACAGCAGCATTACCAGGACCATCATCAATAATAGCATCACTACCACCAAGAGCAAAATTATCATCATTATCATCATCATCACCATCACGTACGTTTCCGCAGCTACAAACTCATATCGAATCCAATGGGTTTCTACCCATTGATTATAATCCTAAATGTGATTTTTCTTAAAAAAAATTACACATGTTAAATTAACTTCTCTTATCTTTATTCAGAGTTCGAAACATTTATGAGAAAGAGCATTGCAGCTATCAATTTGAGATTAGACGACATGCAAAACAATTGAATAAAATTGAAAAAATAGTGACAATTAATTCTGGCAGAGACGCAGTTATCAATAGTCAACCAGATTTTTCGACAACGCATAATCTGCCCATTCACGATGAGGAGGGATTGCGGTTTTTTAATAATACATTACTGGACACAGCTATATTCAAAAACATGGTAAGTGGCGTAAGAGTAATAAATGCACTAAGAGTACATAGCATTAAAAAGTCAAACATTAACTTTAAATTATAATTACTTTTATATTCAACAGTTACTTTATCTTGCTGCATTGCAGTCATACAAAGGATAATTACCTGAGTATTGTTATTTATTATAATTTATAAATAGTAGCAACATACATGCAATTTGTAAAATGTAATGCACTTCTTATACTATTGCACTACAATGGGATTTTCTTGCATGTACAGGGTGTCCAATAAAATTGCGGAACATGAATATTGCGGACTTTTTGGAACATGCGCCGTCCCGATGCAAGAAGACAGGATATTGCATGTTTCCAAGAAGTCCCGCAATTTTATGGTACACCTTGTATTTCGTTGCTGGCTGCGCGACAAGCTTTTACTTTTCATACAGTTTCCTTGTAAACATCCATTAACTTTTTTATAACTATTATATAAACTAATGGTGATTGTTATTTTTCATTGCTTCAATGCACTCTGTGATTGGCGTTACACGAATGCTGTTTTTATTGAAGCCATGTTTCATGACAGAAATAATTTATTGATGACTTTTTATAGGTTGATGTATTGCAAAGAACAGGTGGAAGCAACTTGGCAATAACGATGGCGATGGTATTAGAAAAAATACTAAATGATGGTGTAGCCGAAAAATATAGTTGGTGTGGGAGGAACGCAAAGAAACAATTCAGATCATATAAAAATGTAGTGAAATTAGTTTTGGGTAAGTAAATTTATTATTTATCTCATTTCAGCAATTAAAATTGTAAAATAAATGCATGTATTATTCCAGCTTCAGTACACGCTGCATGCAGCCAGAGGGGGTTGTCGGCAACGGATGTGGAAATAACGAACGCCTGTGGTAAATGGTTAGCCCAAACAAAACGGCGGATCACGCGGGCTGAAATTCGAAATAATAAGGACCAGAACAGAACCGCTGTGGACTAGGCGGATGAACCCTCGGATAACGAATGATGGATATGGTCCCATGAGACGAATGCAGTGTCATTTTGACCCATAGCAACATTTCTATGATACACCGGTTTCACGAAAAACTTGAATATAAAATGAATTAAATAATTAAAATTTTTCAAATTAACTAAAATTTATTAATAAAGAAATACATAAAAAAAATTATTTATGTACATTTGGTACATAAAATTGGTGTATCTCCTCTATGGTTTTTACAAATAATGTTACTGCAATTTAAGCATCATATACTATATTTTGCCATTGTAAACACAAATATAACATCGTGATGGACTTTGTCAGAGTTGGGTCAAAATGACCCTGCATTCGTTGTATGAGGGTTAAGAGTGTTTGAACCA
The DNA here is from genome assembly GCA_029448645.1 of Andrena camellia. Taxonomy (NCBI): domain Eukaryota; kingdom Metazoa; phylum Arthropoda; class Insecta; order Hymenoptera; family Andrenidae; genus Andrena; species Andrena camellia. The sequence goes on from CM055679.1 coordinate 27,131,982, forward strand.
CGTGTGTGGTGAGAGAGTGATCCCCGAACTGACAAGGGGAAGCAGCGATATTTGTGCTACGGATCCCTCCACAATCCCTTGGATTGTTCAATGCCAAAATACCCTTCTTTTATCAATATTTCGGAAACTGTTGAATGTTGGATGCAGCATATATATATATATATATATATATATATATATATAAGAAGGGAAATGCGGCAACAATGCGATACGACTCTCGATATGAATCGGCAAATATGTCTTTCCTACATTTATCGGCTAGCCTGGACTTCCACCGGTTCTGATGGTACATGGCGCGAATATACCATCAGCGCCGGTGCCGCACCAGAACCTTCCTGCTACATTGATGGAACCTTCCTGCGATGGACTTGTGCTGTATGGGATGTAGTCGAATTTTTTATACATAGTTGCCACATTTTCTGTTCCCTCTGTGTCTGCCGCGCTATTGCCACAGTTCTTTCTATCGAGAAGTCTTGAAAGAATACGGCACGAGAGCTGCGCCTATCATCGGAGCCTTGCTGAACGTACAAGAGGATAGCAATAATGAAAAATAGAGAGGTTCGGTAGTGAAGATATGAAACATGTCAATGAAATAATTTGCGAATTATTATTATTTTCTTTATACATAGAAGGATGTAATATTTTGTATAATCAATGTGCAATTTCAAAGCATACAATTTGAATAAGGTACATCACCGAAATATAACACGCCGATCGTAATGAAATTTATGAATGCTAGGTATAAAAATCGAAAAACATGACACTTTCTTTTTTATCTAGCTATACATCAAATTATCTTTTCTATCAACAAGAATTGTCTGTTGTTTGAATACAAATTTAATAACGTAATCATTATTCAGCTTCGATCCTCTGTTTGTTTGTTTGTATGTTTGTATGGTTCAAATCTGGCAACTCAAATCTAACCCACTTCCAACTATCCAATTGTCTTGAAACGTTGCAGGAGTGCACAGATTGGATGGCAATAGAATATTTTAATAAAAAATTAACCCCGAGGAGTTGAGAAAATAATCCAATCATCAATAAATATTATCCATAACCACAAATCCAAACGACTTGAAATCAGCCACTCACGTTCTTTACGAAAACGACAAAAAGCAGCTACGTTCAGGACCCTAGTCGCATCGCGATTACCGAAAATACACAATTTATCGAGAAATCATCCGTTACGTATGTACGAATAGTAAAACTAGAACTTTGCACGCGTTCGTAGTATATCAAAATCGGAATTGCAGTATAAGAAAATAATTATTTTTTAGTTTTTAGTGCATTTTTAATAAAATCGGTTAAGATAAATTCTTTTTTTATATATTTTTTATTTTCTAGTTTTTAGCGTTTGTGGATTTACATTTCACAGCTCAGACTTTTTTAGAAGTATCTTTTTTTGTTGTATATAGTTTAACAGTTTGCTTAAACGCTATAGTGCTAAAGTCACTAAAAAATAATTATTTTCTTGTACTACAATTTCGATGGTGATATACTACGAACGCCTGTAAAGTTTTAGTTTCACTGTTCGTACATACGTGACGGATCATTTCTCGATAAATGGTGTATTTTCGGCAATCGCGATGCGACTAGCGTCCCGAACGCAGAAGCTTTTTGTCATTTACGTAAAGAACGCGATAGTTGGAAGTGGATTAGGATCCATTTCGGTTGGAATGGACAATGTCGTATATACGGTTCATTCCATGCCAAGCGGATCACTTTGAACACTCAATGTCTGAGATTTTGTTCAAATTGAAACGTTATAGCACATGTGAAAATAAGAGGGGTTCAAGTTGTCACATTTAGCCACATTCAAAATTGTTTTATAAATACTAACCCTTAAAGTGCACAAGTTTTATCGATTTTTTGAAAATTACCTTTCGAATTTGGCAAAATGATTATTTAAATCCTCCTTATTTTCACATGGGCTCTAATATATTTCAATTTGAACAAAATCCCCAGGGCGACGGGGAGGAAGTAGTCGAGGGGGAACAATATTTATATTTACTCCTAAAAAAAAAATATTAAAATGATTGTTTAATGATTGTTCGTGTTATTTATTTTGATGGAATATAAAACTTCCACATTCGCTATCGTATCGGCATGAACGTTCCAATAACATACTCCTGAGATTTTCCAGATGAAAATAAATTTAAACACAGAATAAATCGGATTAATTTCAGCATTTTTAGATTAGAAATGTTACATTTATATTTAATTACAAAGTACAGTTCTAGAAATAATCCGATTTATACCGTGTTTGAACTCATTTTAATCTGGATAATCTCAGCAGTATGTTAATGAATACTGAAAACGTCACGTTTTACATTTTATTAATACATAATCCACCGCAAGCAATACTGTATGCCATTCAAACCGAGATTAGAAAACGCCGAATAGTTCAAATCCTCAGCTCCAAGAGAGATAACGGATAAACATAAAGTATCTTTTATTCTAATTTATCCAGATATTATCTTTGCCCATCTTTGTTCTCCAGCCGCTTTGCCGTGATTCATTCAAGCCTTCCTGACGACAAAATAGTAATAGGGGAAATGCGGCAACAACGCGATACGACTTTCGATATGAATCGGTAAATATGTCTTTCCTACATTTATCGGCTAGCCTGGACTTCCACCGGTTCTGATGGTACATGGCGCGAATATACCATCAGCGCCGGTGACGGAGAATCCTTGAAGCCTCATTCTGTCATTTCTCGAATCTGTCTCAGTACACGAGTCATAAATTTATTATTATTTCAACGTACGGTGCTTATTAGCGTTCAAACGCACCAGACCCGCTTGCACGGATGTTTTCTGAAGGTAACTATACCCGCAAAAACTTCCTTCTTGCCGATTCTACGACGTAAGTTGTTTGAAACGGTGTGTTTACTACATCGCGTATACGTACACGCTTTTCCTAGCTTGTGTGAACGTATGCACACATTCAAGGCCCGATGAGACGGTAGCCTTAAGATACTGTTGAGTTTTTAGTTGCAGTTACATGAATTCATCGCGCATTACACCTTACATAGAAACTTTCTCTATTCGAGGTTGGCACCAGGACGGAGGTCCGGTTCGTCAAGCGAGCCTTACTTTCGAATCACTCTCTCGACGAACGGCTACTGCGTAGAACGGATGTGTGTGTTATAATCGTAAAGAAAACCTTTTCGCATAATTATATTGTTTCTTTACTCCAACCAAATCCCGACAACGAAGATACTTGTCGGACTTTTTCATTTTTGTTTACAAGAGGTTATTTCTATTGAATCGTTTTGTCTATTCTAATAATAAAAGCACGCGTTCGTTACTCTCGTTACCTAACCTCAACAGGTTATGGGCCCAAGCCACGTGTGCGCGAACGAGAACGTGATACATCCAAGTGCGTGAAACATATACTGCGTGCTTTTGCGACGCGTTATTTCTCGCGGAGTCGATCATTCGGTCTGCGAACGAAAATTATAGACAGATTGACTTTCCAGAAACGAGATGAAATCAGGAAGTGCTCGTGCGAAGAAAGTGCACGTGTCAAAGAATTCGGCACAAGAATATCCGCGATGTCCGATCAAATAGATCTGCGCCGACTGACCAAATTCGATGGATCGAATTTCCAGATGTGGAAGTTCCAGATGAAAAACGTTCTGATGGCAAGCGGCCTTCTTGACTTGCCCACTGGAGTGACCAAGGAGCCAAAAGTGGCCAAACCAGACAAGTTGTGGATGGCATGGACCAAGGAAAACGCCAAGGCATGGAAGGTTCGCAATTGGAATACCTTCTCACATGCGACACAGCGGAGGCCATGTGGAGGAAGCTCGGGGACCTACACGAGCAAAGGACGAGATTCCACGACTATAAAATGTCGACCGCAGATGCTGCCGCCTAGCATATCACTAAGGTGGAAAACATGGCCAGGCAGCTGAAGGACTTGGGTGAGCCACTGTCAGATTGTACAAAAATGGCCAAGATTCTTGGCAGTTTGCCACCTAGGTTCGGTGCACTCGTCACTGCCTGGGACAGCATCGAGTCAGAGAAACATACAACAGAAAAGCTGACCCAGCGACCAATCAAAGAAGATGCGAAAGAGACGTCCAGCGACGAGACCACCACAGCGTTGGCAGCGGTGAGCCAGCCTGCGAAGAAGCAGCAGCCCAGAAGTAGTCATCGAGAGCAAAAACCCTTTAAGAAGCAGAATGCACGAATCAAATGTTTTGTTTATGGAAAGGAAGGCTACATGGCGAGATCCTGCCATTCTCGACAGAAGGTGAGCAGCAAGACAGATAAAAACGACAATACCAAATCAGAGTCGACCGGAAACGCCGCATTCACAGCAACGACAGTCAATGCAGAGGAGGAAGAGGACCACGAAGCCGCATGCGTGACTGAAGATGTATGGATAACAGATAGCGGAGCATCGAAGTACATATCTAGTGGAAGGAATTGGTTTTCAGATTTCAGGCCATCTTCAGGAGAGACAGTAAACCTGAGCAACAACACCCCATGCGAGGTGAAAGGCAGAGGGATGATACTCATTGAAAAATTAATCAACAATGAATGGGTGGAAGGTAGACTGGAGGATGTCTTTTACGTTCGAGGGATGCAGAAAAATCTCTTCTCAGTGGGAGCATGCACCGAAAGAGGATACCAGGTACTGCTCGAGAAAAATTCTGTCTCAATATACAAAAATAATCAAGTTATGGCAAAAGCCATAAAGCAGCCGAACAATGTATGTCGTATGCTCTTCCGCGTATTAAAACAAAACGAAGCAAACTCAGCTTCGATCGACAGCTTAAGATTATGGCACGACAGGCTTGGTCATATAACCCTAAAAAGCCTAAAAGAACTGGTCAACAAAGGACTGGTGGACGGGGTCCAAATAAATGAGGCAACAAACTTCTTTTGTGAGGCTTGCCAGGAGGGCAAACAGTATCGGGAACCCTTCGAGAAGAAGCCGACAGAAGAGAGGCAAACCACACCGGGAGAGAAGATACACAGCGATGTTTGTGGGCCCATGTCGGAACTGTCAGTGGGAGGTGCAAGATACTTTGTCCTTTTTAAGGACGACTGTTCAGCTTAGCGCTTTGTCTACTTTCTGAAACATAAGGAAGAGGTTTTTGACAGGTCGCGTAGAGTTCAAAAATCTGATAACGAACAAGTATGGTCCGGCCCGGATGAGGGCCTTCATGGCCGCCAATGGGATCGAGCATTAGACCAGCACACCGTGCTCTCCAGAACAGAACGGAAAGGCGGAACGAGAAATGAGGACGATCGTGGAAAGCGCCCGCTCCATGATTTCTGCAAGTCGAGCACCTAGAAGACTGTGGGCTGAGTCGGTGAACACAGCAGCATACGTCCTAAATCGTACACCGACGTCGCAGGTAAAGGACACAACTCCATACGAGATATGGACAGGAAACAAGGCAGACCTGTCACACGCGCGGATTTTTGGCTGTGAAGCTTTCCTGCATGTACCCGATGTGCATCGGAAGAAGTGGGATCCAAAGGCAAGGAAACTTGGGTTTCTGGGATATGACAAACACAGCTCGAAGAATTACAGACTCTGTGACCCACGAACAGAGTGCTGATCGCCAGAGATGTCGTCTTCAACGAGTTCCACTACACAAAGAAGCCTTCGAGTACTGACCTCCTTTTACGTTTTCTAGACAGCGAGTCGAGAGAAGAAGACCAACAGGGCGAAGTCTCAAGCGAGACGCAGAGTGGAGAGCGAACTGGGCTGCGGGATCGCAACAAACTCTCTGCACCGCAGCGATACCAAGCCAGCGTAGCCATACTGAACGGACCACAGACATATGAAGAGGCGATGAGTAGTGTGTCTATGCCGATTCTAGACCAGGTCCTCTGAGGGGAGCGCAGGGGCGGGTGGAAGTGAGGGCGCGCGGGGGAGTGCGGTGGGGGAACTTTAGGCGCGGGGACAGCGGGGAGTGGAAGACTGGTTGCGCGCGCACGAGCCGCGGAGTGGGGGAAGCCATAATCGTGGAGGGGATCAGTCCAGGCCGAGCGGCCGCGGAGACCTCTCCATACTTGGCCCACCGTCAGAAATTTTTTCAGAGGGGGGACTGACCCTCGAAAATCTTCTTCATACCTAACCGAGGGAGGGAACGACCTTGGCCCACCCCCGAAAATTTTTTCACCCCTGACCCACGTCGATTTAGCGAACCGCCAAGCGCAGAGAAATAATAATTTATCAGAAATTGTATCGAGCGATGTCGGGAAAGATCGACGTTTTACAAATCACATATTCGGGGAAAGAGAGAGACGGTACTACATAGTTGTAAGCTACATTCGGGGAGGGAAAGAGACAGTGGTACAATCGCATGCATTCTAAAGCTAACAGTATTTCAAAATGTTTTTTCAATCTTAGCATCGCAGCGTATCGCGCGATCGTGTGTAATTTAAGTCCTCTGGAGCAGCCGTGCAGGATGACGTCATTTGGCAGCGCGAAGAAGGCGCGGATCATAGAATTATGCGGTGTCAGCAGAAATTTTATTCCATACCAATAGACACTTTTTCCCCAACGCAGAGAAATAATAATAATTTTAAAACGCCGAATCTTAAAAGTATGTTGTGAGGAGAGAAGGAGGGTAAATAAAATAGAGACATAATATAAGTTTAAGAAATATATATTGTTACATAAAAATAAAATATAATACAATAATAATAAAGAATATATAAAAGAAGAAATAAAAAGAAAAAGAAAAGAAAATAAAAGAAAAACAATTACAATAAAAATAGAAAAAATAGAAAAATAGAAAAATAGAAAAATAGAAAAATAGAAAAATAGAAAAATAGAAAAATAGAAAAAAAAGATAATAAAAGAAAAAAAAATAATAAAAAAGACAATTAATAAAAAAAATAAAAAATAATAATAAAATAATAATAAAATAAAAAAAATAAAAAATAAAAACTAATAGGGCGGGGGCGGCGGTGACGGCGACGACGGCGGCGATGGGGAGGATGGGGACGACGGCGACTGTTGAGTCGTTGGGGCGCGCGGTCGCCGCAGGGGCCCCATCTGCCGATGTGGCGCACAAGGGTGCCGTAGCCGCGCGGCCATCCTTGGCCCAATTACTGGGGGCCCCTGCGACGGGCCTGCCAGCCACATCTCCAAAATGATAGATAAGTTCTAGAACAAAGACACAAACGTCGATATAACACTAACACGTGAATAAACATAATAAACATCAAACGCACAAAGCAATACAAAATATTACATACCTGTGGTGGAGGCGGCGACTGCGGCGGCGGCGGCGACTGAGGCGGTGACGGTGGTGGCGAGTTCTACAGCACAGAAACATTGATATAATATTTGCGACCGCGGGATCGAACTCGATTTTTTTAAAGACTAATCGCGATAAATATTTTAAATTACATACCTCCGGGTTGTCCCCGCACGGCTCCTAGCTCCACTCCGGGGCGATTCGGAATAAACCCATGTTTTATCACTTCAAAAAATGAAAAACGTTATAGCTGTGACGGTTGACAGGCAAGTGGTCTCGCTGCATCTCCAAGCTCTCGCACGTAAATTCATATCTTGAAATCGAGAAGCGCATAGCTTTGCAAAAGTAAGATGCCGTTGTTCTCCACCTTCATTTGTCGTCGACCACTCATTTTCTTCTTCTTCGCACTCGTCATTTGGCTTAACCGCTTCCCCTTCTTCTTTGGACACATCATTCGACTAGACAATACCACTTTGAACGTGTATCGAACATCAATCGAACCACTTTGGTCATGTATCGAACGTGTATCGTACCACTCTGGATGTGTATCGAACGTGTATCATACCACTCTGGATGTGTATCGAGTGTGTGTGGTACCACGTTCAACATCAATCGAACGTGTATGGTACAACTTTCAACGTCTATCGTACCACTCTGGACGTGTATCGAACGTCAATCGAACCACCCTCAACGTGTACCAAACGTCAATCGAACCACTCTGATCATGTATTGAACGTGTATCGTACCACTTTCAACGTCAATCGAACGTGTATGGTACAACTTTCAACGTCTATCGTACCACTCTGGACGTGTATCGAACGTCTATCGTACCACCCTCAACGTGTACCGAACATCTATCGTACCACTCTGGATGTGTATCGAACGTCAATCGAACCACTCTCAACGTGTACCGAACGTCAATCGAACCACTCTGAACGTGGATCGTACGTCTATCGTACCACTTTCAACGTCAATCGAACGTGTATGGTACTGAATGGGAAAGCAACACTGCAGCCCCATCTCGCGAGCTGTACCTCGCGCTACAGCTATGATTCACGGCACAGCCTGCTTGTTCACGCGGAGCGTCCATCACCGCTCCCTTCCATCGAGCAGCGATCGACGGAAGGAGAAATCAATCTGGATTCCCGGAAGCCGTTGTCGGTTCCTGGAATACTGTCCTTTGAACTTCCATCCTTTACGGGTCTCGCGACACTTTAACTTCAGAGCCTCTCGGTCTCGCTACTTTGAATCGGGTGGATCTCTGCGGTACTTACTACTAAAACAGCGGATTGCTACACCTCGCTAACTCACTCTAAAGCTAACTGACTGTGCGGGCTTAATTAAACAAAATAAGAGCGCTTCCATTCTTTGATGAGAGGGCTTTATCCATCACTAAATCGTGTACATAGTGTAAATAAACTAAATTTAAGATCGAGTCTCTTCCTAGCTCTCCTCGAATAGTTCCGGACTAATCCCAGTGCGTTTCCAAAGCTTAATTTTGAACAGGTACAATTTACAACGTCTATCGTACCACTGTGGACGTGTATGGTACCACTTTGATCGTGTATGGTACCACTCTGAACGCGCATCGAACCACTTCTACATAATAATTACAACCATCATCATCATCATCTAGCGTACATCACATGCAGGAGGTTGGGGATGGGTGGAGAAAAAAACATTTATGCATTACAAATTGATTATATTTATTCATTTATGCATTTCTCTCTGGTGTTTAGACCACCAGTTGAATATTTTAAATACATTTTGGAAGGCACAGTGCTTTGCATGTCTGCCACATCGCAGAGTATTAACTACATTTAGCTTATTTAGAGATATGATATCCTCGTAGTCAATGTCCAGTGTCTCGATGATCGCGTCCGCTCTCGTATTTTCATCGAGGAAATCCGCAAGCCAGTCGCGTTTCTGCAGCCCTTTAACGTATACGATATGGGATGTGTCATCTTCTTCATCGATCGCATCAGCAACAGCTTCCGTAATTAGCTGTTTAGCCATACTGTATGGAACGTCTCCATCTTCCCACCGTAGTCCATGATGTTTTGCCGCCAGCCACCGGATGCTTGATTTGTCAGATTTCGTAAGAAGATATTGGGGCATCGAACGCCCAAAAATATAGTGCGAGAGAATTGTTCCGTTTCGTAGGACAGCCACTTCCTTGACGACAAATCTTCCATCAACGATAAACCCTTGCAGGTCAACAAATGTCGGTACGGCCATTATCGGTACAATTTCGAGGTCAGCTCGCTTCCAAGACAGACGGAAGAATGCGATCATTCTCGTAAAGCATCTCGATTTTCACGATGAAATTTTGGCACAGGAGAGGGCGAGCAAGTAGCGCGGCAATTTAAATGATTTTTCGCACCATGTTTGTCAGTGGATTGTATTCAGCCGACCGATCGTACAGAAGCAGACAGTAGGCTGTAGTATTTGCAGGCACATTCTCTCTATATTCGAATTCTATGCGCACGTCCACGGAACCATTCTTGATCGACACATTTTGTCGCGAGCAATCAATCACGACGAGGGGGCCAAAATGTAAAAATTCTGTCACGGTGAATAATGCCTCGTTGCAACTATATCCATAATACGATTTACGGAATTGCGTATACATATGAAACAAGATGGCGTGCCTATTCTTGTCAAAGTCCAAGTTCAAGTCATCGTACGGGTAAAATTCCGTGTTGAGAAAAATTTTTAGATTGATCATTTTGCACTTGTCGCGCTCAGTAACATCTTCGCTCATCACATTCTTTCGATTAGTCTGTAGGCCAAAGATAACGCATCGCGGCTTCTCCAGCTGCGCAGATGCCTTCACGGCCCACGAATCCTTGGTCGTGATCCGCAAGAGAGGATACTCGTACATATCCCACGATTGAAGACAAATGCTTAGGTTTTGTCCACTTTCCAATGTATGTAGCAACGATAGCTTATTAACGTCGTTCAGCGTCACATGAGGCATCCACCATTGCACTTTATGTAATTCAATTTCTGGTTCCAACATCGGCGATCCTATTAGAGAATTGTTGTCGTTACGCGATCGTATTAAAATCAATTCGTGACGCGCATTAATAATCACGCGTTTGTAGCCCTCGCAAAATCCCAGCCAATATTTTAACGGGATGCAAAAATTGAAATGATTTTTCAATATTGGCCCATTACGTCGCCTCAAGCCCCATCCTGCATTCTTCAAATTTTTGTCTTCGCCAGATGTCAGCGATACATAGTTTTTAAGCGTGCTAGTTATTCCAACGTTTCTGTTGCGGTCAATCTCCACGCCATTCAGCTCGTATCGAATCTCGTCAAATAAGAACGCCACACAATTATTTCCCAACGTCACCGTTAATGCATCATTTGGCTTATTTATCGTCAATTTCCCCTCCACCTAGAGAAAACTTTCACACGGCAATGTGTATAAATCCTGATGCTGTATAGGTATTCTTATCTCATCGCTGTAACCAAACGTCGTGTTGACGTACGAGTTGTATGTGTGAGTCTGGAGCTTGACGATGCGATTATCAAACGTCGGCTTCCCTCCAATGCTTAGAATGTCAACCATTTTTCAACTTAAATGCGCACAATGAATCCCAGTGATTTCAAAAATGTAATATTCGCCGCACTGAGACTCTTCGTTTTAGCGTGATAAGAGCTGTTGCAGTTGCAGTTCCAGTTGTTGTTGTTGTTGTTGTTGTTGTTGCAGACAATTTCGTTTGGATGAAACGGGTTTCTGGTGTCGTTCAACACAAGCATCTCTTTCGTTCGCACCACGCGTATTATCGTCGTCGTCGCCGTAAGTGTAGTCTGATGGTAATCTCTTCACATCGAAAATCGAGCAACCGTCCGTCTTGATCCACAACGCGTATCGTTAGATCCGTAATGACCTGTGCGGTGATCGGAAGGTAATGATCTGTGCAGGCGTTTCCGATATCTTATATCCTGGTGGGACCCTCGGAGAAAATTCATGTATCGTATGTACGTGCTTCCCATTGTTGTACGCACCAGCGGTCACGCTACATTCTACGCGAATAATGTTTACGTTCATGATATTAATTGGATCGTCCGATTCGTGCCACCGTCCAGGTTCTAATACTCGATTCGTCGAGAATCCCAGTAGCGATCCAATGTTATTGGACTTTGTAAAGTCTACGGCGAACGAGCAGTAAAAATAGCCGATGCTGTGCACTTTGTGGTATGGACACAATTTATTATTCTAACCTATTCGATTGTCCTCCGTTTTCGTCAAGATGCATTCAAGATCGGCGTATACCACGAAGGGGAGCCGCTCCTTCCTGCAGTGGTTGCCGAAACTGAGCAGGTTGTTGCCTTCGCTGGGCAGCAGAATGGCGCAGTCATTCATCTGCCCGCAGTCCACTGCATGGGCCTCCAACTTCTCGGCAGATCAGAAGTAGTGCATGCATCTGTAAACCTAAATTTTTTTATTTCAATTGTTTCGCGAGACATTTCAACATTTCATAAGTTTATATATGTACCGATCACAGATGAATTTCTTTTCCCCATGCCTGCTCAACTGCATGGTCACCAGCCGGGAAAAGTCCTTGATCAGCACGAAGTGCCCTACATCGCCGTGCTCCTGATTCGGCGTGTAGAGCAGGTTGACGTGCCGATCCCTCTTTTGGCTGGTGAGGCGCAGTGGAAAGATTGTTGGCCCTTTCTTCATCTCCACCTCGAAGCTGTACACGTTGATTGATACCCCATTCAATCCTGCAAACTTCCCAATCTGCTCCAGAGACATTGGAAATTCAATGCCCCAGAGATTTAGCACTGACGCATAGTCGGGGTATGAACTTGGGCGATCGGTATTTCTTTCCGTGGGATGTAGAGCGGCGACCACTGCACACGCGAAACAGGCGCTGTCCGGGGATTGCACGCTAAACATCTCTTTCTTCAGCGATATTTCCCACAGCAACTTGCAGTGACACCCCGCGCGCAGCGGATTGTACTTGTTGACATTGACGGTCAGATTCAGGATTCTCGTCAATGCCCATCCGCTGTCGCGTTCCTGGAACTCTTCCAGCGATGCCAGGGTTAGTTCGATGACGCATCGTTGGTACCACTCCTGCAGATCGGATGTACCGAAGAGTTCGCAGTTTCGGGTATTGATGCTTTTACAAGCATACTTGTCACCTGCCACAAATTCGCCGTTGAACACCGTGTTCACTTTGAGGTTTCGATGTTTCCTCAAAGGACCCCGCACATGCTCCAACACAATGGCTGCCGCATCCTGGAGGAAGTTGCGCGGTTCGATGTAATTCGAATTTAGCACGGCACCAGTTAATACGCGGCTGTCGAACGCAGTGTCTATTTCTCGCCACAAAAGTCCCGTGCTCGATTATCCGGCACCTTCGCGCACGAAACGTCCGCGCAACGAATATTTCAATCCTTCGAGCTGCGCGATTCGAGCAACTAACGATTGTCGAACACCGATCAATAATCGAGGACGTTTCACTCGGCTGTGTTCTTCCAAAGATGCGATACACTCGTTGCACCGTTCTTCCCACGCGAGGTATTCTTCACGTGAAATCAATCGTGCAGATTGATCTCGCAGTTGGCGTTCAACTTGCGCGAATTTTTCCATGATCGTAAATGGAATGTCAATGTACTGTATTATCCGCGCAATGTGTTGCAACGATTTGAGGCTTTGTACAGTTTAGAGCATGATATCGCATAATTCTTTCAATGATTCACGCGTATGACGTATTAGCGCGCAAGATCACCCGACACAGTTTCTGCTGACGCCGCATAATTCTAAGAATCGATGTTCCCAAAAGTATTATATTACATTCAGAATGTGTCGAGATTTTTATTCCGGTAAGATTGAAAAACATTACGAAAAAAATTGGTGGCTTTAGAATAAAATGTTGTGGTGGTGGGGAAGCAATTACGCCTCTATTTAAGCCGGCTCCCAGACGTTATTCCATCAATCGCTCTGTAGCCTCAGTGACTTTGATGGACCAGGCAGTGCTACAAAAATTGACCAATACCATTAATGAAATATTAGCTGGGAGCCCTGATTATTTCGTTCCAATCCTGCGAGATGATGTTATAGCTCCATGTGGGGAGAATATTTATTATGACAGGTAAGACTTACTTTCACATATTCTCACAATTTTTATGTTTATTCCTGATACGAGCGGACAATTTCATAGCTTTGATTGTTCTCTTAGTCCGCGCCGAGGATACCGTATCATGGTCAGAAGATACGCATTAACATCCGTGGGTAGCAAGTATTTGGAAATTGGAATCAACGTAGGACCTATGGCCGATGTAGAGGTTCTTCTCGGTGACAATCATGGGAATCATCTCATATTACCACGGCATACATGGAATCTGCTATTCGACAGCCATTCATCCATTGAAGAGCGTGCACAATTGTCTGAACCTGACTCGATGCAGATTGATGAGTTAATATTGGAATTTGTTCGGTTCTTTGATTCACCGATTGTAAAGATGACACTATGTGATAATACACTGTATTTCAAACCGAATACAGTATCATTTTTATGTAATCTTGAGCCGTGTGTAAGCTATGTGTATCCGCGGTTGCATCAAACTGCAGAAGATGTGAAAGTAAAATTTGAATGTTTTGTTAACGTGCTGCAACAGAGCGGTGTTGCCTGAGAAACATTAGATACGCGTCGTGCTGCTAAAATCATACGCGATAGCGAATATTACGACGAGGATTATCTTGTAGATTGCGAACTGGTAGCATGTGCCATCAGTGATATTCTGGCTGATGCTCGTAGGAAGAAAAAATGTTAAATTATTATTATTCTATTTTACGTAACAATATATATATGTTTCTTAAACGTATATTATGTCTCTATTTTATTTTATTTACCCTCCTCCTCTCCTCACCACATACTTTTAAGATTCGACGTTTCAAAATTATTATTTCTTTGCGTTGGGGAAAAAGTGTCTGTTGGTTTGGAAAAAAATTTCGGCTGACTCCGCATAATTCTATGATTCGCGCCGTGAAAATGACGTCATCCTGCACGGCTGCTCCAGAGGAGTCAAATTACACACGATCGCGCGATACGCTGCGACGTTAAGATTGAAAAAACATTTTGAAATACTGTTAGCTTTAGAATGCATGCGATTTTACCACTGTCTCTTTCCCTCCCCGAAATTAGCTTACAACTATGTAGTGCCGTCTCTCTCTTTCCCTGAATATGTGATTTGTAAAACGTCGATCTTTCCCGACATCGCTCGATACAATTTCTGATAAAAATTATTATTTCTCTGCGCTTGGCGGTTCGCTAAATCGATGTGGGTCAGGGGTGAAAAAATTTTCGGGGGTGGGCCAAGGTCGTTCCCTCCCTCGGTTAGGTATGAAAAAGATTTTCGGGGATCAGTCCCCCTCTGAAAAAATTTCTGACGGTGGGCCAAGTATGGAGAGGTCTCCGCGGCCGCTCGGCCTGGACTGATCCCTTCCACGATTATGGCTTCCCCCACTCCGCGGCTCGTGCGCGCGCAACCAGTCTTCCACTCTCCGCTGTCCCCGCGCCTAAAATTCCCCCCACCGCACTCCCCCGCGCGCCTTCACTTCCACCCGCCCCCGCGCTCCCCTCAGAGGACCTGGTCTAGAATCGGCATAGACACACTACTGATATAATTGGTAAATGGTCGCCTCTTCGGATCGCCGCCAACACTCTCGGAAGTGTCGGTAGTTCTCTTCGTTCCCAAAAGGCGTGCACATGCTTCCGAATTGCTCCAATTTCCTCTTCCGACATCTTCTGCATTACATCGGGCCTTACCCGCTTCTTCGACGGTGAAGTCACGGTCCCTGTCCTTTTAAATTCTTTTAGACTGTCGACGACTATACGGTAGCCCACGCCGCATGTATTTGGAACCAATTTAATAATTTCCTTGTACGTTTTTTCGGGAAACTGAGCTTCCTTTTCATTATATATGTTGATGATTATCTTTCTTTGTCCGGAGTGAACTATCTGTAAGAGAAACGTTTCCCATTAAATTGGAGTATAAATACATTTTCCCGGCCCTTCAGGTTAATATTTATCCTTATAATATTTCAGTTACTCATAATACTTCAGTTGCTTATAATACTTCAGTTACTTATAATATTTCAGTTACTTACCTTTCCTTTCTTATTTTCTTTCTTATTTTCTTTCTTATTTGTACGCGCATTATTATTCATATTTTCTATTTCCCATTTTTTTGATTTTATGACAAGCCATTTCTTTAGCAATTTTCAGTAAAAAAGAGACAATCAAATCCGATAAAAAAGTCGAAACACGCTGTATATTCGAAAGTGGCACGACGCCAACGCTTTCGGCGCAGAACGGATGCGTAGCCGAAAGACCATTGGTGGTGGCATAGCCAATGAGCGCCAACATGCGCAGAACCGCTCTAAACTCGTCGGTGGGCAGGTTCCTTCTTAAATGACAGGGAGTATACAGTATCTTCATAATTTTTCGAGATTGATATTAACACACATTGTTTTGTTCGTAATAAGGTACCAAATAAAATATTTTTCAATAATATTCTCCTTTTTTATAAACAGTTATTTCGAAAAAAAGGGTGTGTGGAAATACTTCGTTTACCCACTGCATATGAAAGTTTAAATGAATATATTTTTCGCTTTTTAATTCTGTTATTGATTTTATTTTTTTGGGGTTTCTGTGACATTTCTCGAGTGTTAAACCAGCGTTCGGAATTATTAGTGCATCCCCACCATAAAGACATAATCTTTTACGCTATCCGCAATTGGCAATAATTATTGTGCACCGACCCAATACATATATAAGTGACCACAGTGGCAAGTCATACATTTGGAAAATAACCGCTAAACGGAAGTTATCTGATGGACACTTTAGTAATTGGAAACCAGCAGATAGCTAGTCATCCAATACTCCTCTAATGTCAAGTTCGATTAGTCGTAGCTAATCCACTAACGTGTTATGCACACCAGTGTTACATTTCACAGAAGCTTGTGTTCATTCAGATCCGTTCAGAATGCCACGAAGGGTAGAGGATCCATTTTGTTACTGGTATCGAAAATCGTATTTTACATCAAAGGGGGTAATTATCGGACCTATGATAATTAGTCGTTTTTGCACTTCTTAGGGCGTGATTTTTTATCTGCGACTACCACGTGCAAATCAACGCATGCGACGGCATTCGTTTAGTAAATCTTTTTATTCCGCTCGAGAATAGCAATAATTTATTATTGCTTCTATTACAGTGATTCCCAGCAACTAGGGTTTGTCGGTTTTTAAAAACCGGGTTTAAAAACCGATTTTTTTTATATAAATGTGTAAAATTCGAAAACCTGTTTATAAATTTAAAAAGATGGGGTTTCAGATAGGTAGATAATAGAAATAATATATAAAAATGGATTAATTATTTAATTAAAAACGCTAACATTTTGACTTGAAATTGCCCTGGACACAAACATATTGTAGTAAAAATTGACTGTAAAAGTAATCTTCATAAGCTCATTATTGCTCAAGAAAAACGCTAAATGAAATAAAGATTTATAATTTATATTTTGTACGGACTTCAGTTATTTTAGTTCTTTTTATTTGGTGTTGTATGGAGTACATTTTATTCTGTCACATTTTTGTAGTTTCATAAATATTAAATAAGCTGAAGAATTGTACGGATTTTAGCAATCTGAGTTTTTTTTATTATTTATTTGGTTTTGTATAGATAGAATATATTTTTATACAGTAACTCCATAAATATTAAATAATCAAAAATATTTTAAAATAAATATAAATATTTTTTATTGTTTTAATTATATTGTGTTATTGTTTTTTTGCAAAAATTCGAAGAGTGGTGTAACCGGGTTTTTGGGGATACTGCAATTCGAAAACCGGTTTTTCCAAAAATCGGTTTTTATATAAACCTTAGTCGCAACCCCCAAGTGGATTCTAAAGTGTTTTCTGAGGGATCCCCACGGTTTTTTTATTTTTTTTTTAATATTATTAAGTTAGAGTTATATTTTGAAATACCTATTTTTAATCTATTTTCTTTAACTTATTAAATTTACCATACCTTATATGGGGTGGGGTGGGGGGTTCTCAGGTTATTTAATTATTATAAAAGAGGAAGGCGACTCAAAAAAGGTTGGGAAACACTGTTTTATTAGATTAACAGCACGATGAGGTTATTCTACATATCATCCGTGCCAAAAACGAAAAGAAAAGAACTGGGAAGCATGTATAAGAGCCATAAAGAAGAGGGTAATGCGCTAGGTGTTTTACTAACGCTTTCTTTTCTCCAGTAGAAAATTGAAACTTTAACGTTGTAGTAGAATAGCTCGAATTTTATTAAGTTTTTTAGCGATCGATGCCATACGTTGTATAGTTTCCAGAAGCAGTCGATTTGCAGTCATGCAGGGCGTGTGTACGTAGTAGTCACATGGGTTGCAAAACGCTTACTTATAGAAAAGCAAATGCATGCATTTCCATACGGTAGTCGTACGCGGCTGTAGCACATATCGACGCGCGTTACGAAAAATAGCACGTTTCATTTTTTCTACATGCAGTTGTCCGTAAGAAAAAAATGAAACATGCTAATCTTCGTAACGCGCGTCGATATAATATCCTGCCATTTCTGGCGATTGTATATTCAATGTATCATTTGGATATGAATGCTGCTTATGAAAACAAAAACTGCAAAATTGAATGAACTTGTAAATAGAATACAACAAAATTAGTTTATGACACACTATTATTATATACAATTTATACAGGAAGTCCCAGTATCGGCGGTACACTCGAGAAGGAGGTGATTTTACATGAAAAAATAAGTCCGAAAATATAGAATAATTTTTTTTCATTTATGGCGGTGTGTTTGCGAAAATCGACTGAATAGAATAGTAAAACCTTCGAGTACGTGGGGACTTAACGTGTCGTTTACAAATAGCGTTAATCAAATAAGTAATGTTGATTCCTTATCAATATTATCGGCTATTATCTATCTCTGTTAGCTTAGAGTGGATTCATAAATAAAAATAGGACATAAAGCCATAAAAAAATAAAACCTCAAATGAAAAAAATTTAGGCATTCTATATATTTTCGGGACACCCTGTATGACCGACAGTTAAAGTACATTATTATGCACCATGTATATTAGGGCGGCTCTTATTTTCGACTTTTGAATTTTTTTTGCGGCACCCCCCAGAATAGTTCTAAATAATAAAAAAAGCACAGATATTTTTATTATTTGGAACTATTCTCTGGGGTACCGCAAAGAAAATCTTGAAAAAATGTTTCACCAAGAGTAAATAAGAGCCACCCTAATGTATATATTGTATATACAGTAGTGGACGAAAGAAAGTTTACAACTTTTAAAATTGCATAACTTTTTTAGAATTAGTCCAAACGACATGAATTTTTTTTGAGAAGCTAGAAAAGTTGATTACTTTGCTAAGTTACGTGTTTCGTCGTTTTGAAAAAAAATCCAATTGGTCGGAATAGCAAAAAAAATAGTAAATGTCGTTTTTTAAACTTATTTGTGAGCTTGTAATGAAAATTCAAAAAACCTGTTTGTAGATGGAAGTAAATTGTATACATGCCTAAAATTTCATCAAAATCGGTTAACGTTGCTCTGAGCTAAAAATGCTTAAAGATTGCAGAATAAGGTCGAAAATCCCTGGTTTTTTTAATTTCGCGATTTTCGACCTTACTCTAGGCATGTGTACAACTTACTTCAATCTGCAAACGGGTTTTTTGAATTTTCATTACACAAAAAAAATTAGAAAAACGACATTTACTATTTTTATTGCTATTCCGACCAATTGCATTATTTTCATCAAAACGACGAAACACGTCACTTAGCAAACTAATCCTTCTAGCTTCTCAAAAAATACTCATGTTTGTTGGACCAATTCTAAAAAAGTTATGCGATTTTAAAAGTTGTAAACTTTCTTTCGTCCGCCACTGTAAATCTTTATTCTCCGGAAATATTTACGAAGCATGTGTCGAAAAGTGTCTTTTAAATTCGTTAATTATTTTGGCACTCCATTGTTCATGAACATCACTATAGCAATGCACTGATACTTATTTATACAAGTTTTGTTCACGTCACTGTAACAGAAGAAAATATATTTTCTGCAGGTGCAGCATGTAGCTTTTACTTTACGCCTGCTTAAAAGCGCACGCACCACAGTATCTTATTTGGAAACGAAATAAGAGTGGCACGTGGATACCTGACATTCGGTCCGTCTGTCTGGAGTTGAGGACCCAGTCCAACGAGCAGTATAGATGGAATAATTGCAGATAATTTGCGGCGTCGATTGCTACGCGTTCTCCATTTCAGCCACCCTTCTCTCGTCAGCCACGTCCGTCCCCTCGTTCTCCAATTATCGCTGCCCTTGCCTCCTACCTCGTCTTTCCGCCACTCGAGTTTGCCTCATTTTGCTCGTCGAGAAGGAACAGCTTTTTGCTCGCAACTCTGAAACCTGGCGATCGCGCGAATCATTTACATGTAGCTATAACTTGCAATCTGCGAACTTCAGGCGCCATTGTTTTTGCACGTGCACGCTCAGCAACTCTCACAGCTCGACTTCTTCGTCTTTTCGTAGCAACAATTTTTGTTCCCGAATAATTTACTTTCGTTAACTGCATTTTCAGCAAATACTCTTAAGTTGTTGTTCCTTGTTACGCATTAATCTAGTTATTACAGATGCAACGTTTACCTACTAAAAAGTTCATCTAATTATACCATCACCGTACTACATACTTGATCAACATTTTTTACAAATTTTTAAATTCATATTAATGTAAAAATTAAAATGTATGACGTAACATGATCGATGCTATGAAAGAAACATGTGTACTAACGATAATAAGATAATAGTTTTCATCTTTCTGAAAGTACTTGAACGATCACATATTGAAAAGACGATTCTTCTTGTCGCATGCCACCTCAAAATTTTGCAGGTTGTTTAAACTGGCGAATATCAACGATACTCGCTGTGAATAAATTTCGCCAGGGGCGACGCTGATGTATATTTAAATACAGCTGTCGCGACTAAATAGTTGCCAGTTTCATAAAATTCGTTCGTTGCTCGGTATCTGCATGTCAAATGCAACGGTTTCGAGCTGTATTTTGTTTGCAACTGGCCCTGTCGATATCTAGATTACAATTCAACTTTCAGCTTCGAAGATAAATTCGAAGATAAATAAGCCTTGGAGGTAGACATATTGTTTAACTGAAACACGCGGATTAGTTGATTTTTGGAAAGAGTAGCGGTCTACGCGCAATCCTTAGCTCATCGTCACATATTGACTAAACTAAGATCCTCTCAAGTAAATGTAAAGCAATATCGCTGAGTGCACGAATCATCAAATGTGCTTTTCGGGTGAGAGCGTAGAAATTCCGCTTGTTCCTTCCACTATGTTAAGGGCACTAGGCAGTCGTGCCTGTCTAAAATGAAGCATTTCTGTTTCAATTAATTACAAAGAAACAAATTGAAACTGAGACTTGTTTTTTGGCATGAAGTTTATTAACATCATAAGCTTTAAAAAACTTGTTTAGTCAAAAGTATGCATTATATATAACGCTACAGATGGATCATTAAAGAGGCTTTTTAAAAAAAGATTCTTTTGTTTTGCAGTGATAACTCAAAAACAGAGGTTCCAATCGATTCAAAACAAATTCGAGCATCTTCACAAAATGTGTAGTTTTGGATCAGACCTAAATTAAAGTTAATGAAAACTCTTATTCTTTATGAAAAGAAACTAAAACCCAATTGAGACCCCATTGATGAGGTTTTACCATCCCCCAAGCCCCAAAAGATGAGGTCTTAGTTTCTTTTCATAAAGAATAAGAATTTTTATTAACTTTAATTTAGGTCTGTTCCGAAACTACACATTTTGTGAAGATGCTCGAATTTGTTTTGAATCGATTGGAACCTCCGTTTTTGAGTTATCACTGCAAAACAAAAGAATCTTTTTTTAAAAAGCCTCTTTAATGATCCATCTGTAGCGTCATATATAATGCATACTTTTGACTAAACAAACAAGTTTTTTAAAGCTTATGATGTTAATAAACTTCATACCAACGAACAAGTCTCAGTTTCGATTTGTTTCTTTGTAATTAATTGTAACAGAAATGCTTCATTTTAGACAGGAACGATTGCCTAGTACCCTTAAGGGATCATGCTCAGTCAGGAGGCCGATAAAAGGGTGGTCTTTGGAAATTTTTTACTCAAAAGCTATAATACATTTCTCAAAAAATCTTTTTTCCTTTTAAGGATTGCATCTAATACCGTGCATTGTAATTTTTTTATTTAAAAATATTTATCAATAACTAAGTTATTGTCCATCACTCGAAGGTTCTCTCAAAAAAGGCTTCTGCGGTGACCACTGCTGCTCGAAAGTCGATCATCTAAAATAAAAAATTCAAAAGAATTTACTTATAATATTATATTATCTAGTATCGAAATGTTTATACTTTTTATTATTATTTATACACACCAATTTTAAGAACACTTCATCATTACAATTCTACATTTTAGTAGGGTAGAAGAGTTTTAAATTGGTACTGTGTTTGGAAATATTGAAATAAACATAGCTGCTTACCAGGCATAAGACACTTGGGAAGATTTTGATTTCGTAGTCCATTTTTAAATTAGTATAGAGTTGCTGAATAATGCACGTTTACGTATACCACTACTTACAAGGGAAGATCCCGAACCCGAAAATTCAAAAAATTCTGAAACTTTGTGGATATGTAGGGGATTTCCTTCTGATTACAACGCAATTTTTTTTGCTGCCCAAAATCACTCTAAGGGAGTGAAATTAACCCCTGAAGATTCGGCTATTTTTCGATTTTATTTTGTAACACACAATCTGACGCGTAGTAAGAAAGTAAGGTAATTCATATACTTTTGTCTCTAATTACACATGGGGAAATTATATCAGGTGGTAATAGAGGAGCAGAAGGGAACTGTTAGATATAACTTATCCTTATTACAACTTTTTATTTTTAACATAATTATCGAACTTTTCTCTTATTTGCTCACCAAACAAGCGAGACAATGCAGACGTTTAATAAGCGATTTAAGTATAGTTAGATAACTTTGAAAACACTTGTGTGATTATGAATTATTCTTCGTGATGATGAAACTCTTTAAAAAAATGTTGAAAACATAAATATTGCTTACACCACGCACATCGTATGATAGCATAATTGCAGCATATGAAACAACGAGGTGGATGTATGAAATCTTGTTGTGAAAAAGCGAAATCTACTGGATTTTTAAACTGATTTGGTTTCTCAACAATATATCCACTTTTATATCATGTGTAAGCAAACACATCGTGATACTTTGGTGATGAAAGTTGATTATGAATAAGAGACTGTAATGTAATGACATTATTCCTTGCATTTACCTGCAGATCGTAATTAAACAATAATACAAGGTCGGAAAATATTCGTACAAAGTTTTTCCATATCCGGAAACCATATACATCTAGCGGTTGTATCATTCCTGTAGTCTTTTTCGGTATTGTGAATATTTCCACATGTTGATTCGCTGGTATACCGTTTCATAATGTAGATGGACAGTGACCAGTTCACGAATCCAATAAGAACGCTTCGAGATCCCGCATGTGGTAGATATACGTTTGTTAACCATTCCATAACCAGTTCACCTGTTAACTTTCCAGATGTGGACGCCTGTATATAAACATTCCACGGTCGAAACAAAGATTGTTGTACACGTGGACCAAAATTACCATCCTTTTCCTGCAGAACAATAAATAGCGGAGAAAGTAGTTTCCCAGAAGCTGATATTGTGGGGAATATGGTATAGCTATGTGTAGTAGCGGATATAGATTGTACGACTGCTGTAACACTTTTGGTTCCTTGTTCAGCTAAAGTACGGCCCGAATGTAATTCTACATTGAATCCGCTTTCATCAGGATTGAATGTATTGTTTGTTCCGATATCTCTAATACGAGGTTTTACATTATTCACAAAAGTCGAAGCAATTTCATTTAATTGCGTGGTATCTGTACCGTATAATCTGGTAATAAATTTGTTCACTTTTCTTGAAACTATTTTATACGTTCTCTTAAAATTCCAGATTCAATGTCGAGATGCTTTAAAATTTTCCAACCCTGTCTCTTCATTAGCTTGTAAGGCCCATCTTCGAAGGTCCAAATCATGAATAATGGCATGAGTTTCAATCCCGTCAACAAACTTATTATACACATATTTAGAAATTTGTAACAATTTTTCCCGACGTGTCCCTCCCCTGTTCACCGTTTCTTCCCATCTAATGAAAACAAGGCAATTTTGCATAGATATAAAACAAATAGATACGAAGCACCTTAACATAACAGTACATCGTTTACCACTTACCTATACAATTGATATACGGATGAAACATTTCGAAATTTATGTTGGACAGATTGTAAAGAAAGCCGTCTTTTCTTACCACTCTTCCAAAATACAACAACCTTTGTTTTATATTCTAAAGTCGCAATACCTCCTTCTTCTGGTATACACTGCTCTTCTTCGAACTCTATCGGTTTTAAAAGTTCTTCGCGTGTAGGTACATATATATCATCCACAAATTCTACATAATATGGTCTAAACGGTTCCAAAAATTCTAATGTAACATCAGCTTCCATTGAAAATGATGTCTTCTTGTGATTTAATAAGCATGTCTTTTATAATGTCGTGTAACTCCATTTCTCTAGTATTAATAGGCGTCTCATTATTGTTCTCAATTAGGAATGTTGTCATAAGTAAACGAATTACATTTGCAGGATGTATGGGAACCATTTTCAACACTACACGTTTGTTACACAGAATCAACGTACATTTACTGTTAATGCCTTCGATACTACTGACAATAATAACGAGTCGAAGCATTTATTACTTTTGTCGTCAGGACAAACCTATAGAACTGATAATACCTGTCTTATACATATACATATGGCATATGTGTATGAATCTTACTTTATCACGTCTGAAGGAAACATGTTTGGATAGTGAAATGTCTCATTGTTAATGCTCGAGAGAACAATAGACATGAGATAATACTTTGATGGGAGACAAAAGTAGGTATATATTCACATCACACAAGTATTTTCAAAGTTATCTAACTATACTTAAATCGCTTATTAAACGTCTGCATTGTCTCGCTTGTTTGGTGAGCAAATAAGAGAAAAGTTCGATAATTATGTTAAAAATAAAAAGTTGTAATAAGGATAAGTTATATCTAACAGTTCCCTTCTTCTCCTCTATTACCACCTGATATAATTTCCCCATGTGTAATTAGAGACAAAAGTATATGAATTACCTTATTTTCTTACTACGCGTCGCATATTATTTCCTAATAGATGTTAGAAAAACATTGCTCGTCGTGCAGCTTAAGGCACGTTACAATGGGATCCAAAAGTTCTTTGATTGTCGCGGAGCACAGTTCCGCAATACAATAGTTGAAATTGTATGGAAAAAAAATATGGATTATGCTGTTTCATAATTATTTAAACATCCAGTTCAGATTTCACGTGAAAACCCGAATTTCAGAAAACATTATTCATATTTTTGTTTATAACTTTTTTCTAATTGTTTAAACAATTGATAAAACCTTTACGATTTGATAGATCTAATTAAAAGAAGTAACTTTTGTCTTGAAACTTTTTTTCTATCTCTTACAGATTGTGTGTTACAAAATAAAATCGAAAAATAGCCGAATCTTCAGGGGTTAATTTCACCCCCTTAGAGTGATTTTGGGCAGCAAAAAAAATTGCGTTGTAATCAGAAGGAAATCCCCTACATATCCACAAAGTTTCAGAATTTTTTGAATTTTCGGGTTCGGGATCTTCCCTTGTTAGTTGCTTATTGTATAGGGTGTAATAAATTTCCCTGTAAACATTAATCGACCGCAATCTTTATAAGTGATCGTAATTATTCTTAGTTGGCCGTAGGTATTCGATAAAGTGCTATACTTATCTTATGCTGTGAAGTCTGTTTCATGCATCTCCCCCTATATACACTACAATATTATAATGTTACGTAATACACATACCATTTACAAAAATGGTTGATAAGTAATTATTGCTTTAAATAATTGTATGCACTGAGATTGTTTATTAATTGTTCAGTATAGTCCATATTCTGGTGCGTTTTCAGAGCAATTAACTTGTTTATTAATTGTTCAGTATAGTTCATATTCTGGTGCGTTTTCAGAGCAATTAACTTTTGCAAACATTCCAAACAATTGGAGGATACAATGTGTACTGGAAATCGTGTGAACGAGTTGTAATATTTATTATGACAATAAGAAATACTCCTCAACATTAACGTTTGGATAGGATTTTGTAACTATAATCGTAATATTCTATCATCGGAAAACAGGTTTTAATTATTTCTATTGATAATACGACCTACACACGTGTGATCAATAAAGTAAATAATCTCAGCTAGGAAACAGTTGGTACCATGCATCTAAGCACACATGGAAAATATTATGACACGAAATACATACCAGTGAATATATCAAACTTCCAGGAAAAGAAATCAGTGAACGTACAATCTGTCGCGGTTTCCTTAAGAAGCAAAACTTTACCACTCGGATTTGATCTTGGGAATGGTTGGATGAAATTGCCCATAAGCACACCGAAGTCTCTCCTAGCGGTGGACCAGCAAGAGTGCGACTTATCGAAACTCTTTCGAAACTTTTGCGAAAGGTCTTTTCCTCGGCTCATCACTTCAGGTTCCCTCCCTTATTGACTTTAAGCCCTCCCTTCGAAATCTCCCCGTTACGTTTTCCACTTTCAACAATCTGGCCTGCTGTTACGTTCTTTCATCCGTCTGGGTCAACCTAATATCTTATTTCATAGATATAATATCTATGTTGCATTGCGTGCTAAGTATATATTTATGTAGAACGAGTAATAAATTCACCGTTACAAAATTAATTTGTGTTCAAGATGAATCCTGGAAACTATGGTAATCAAGCTATGAGTAAGTACTTACTTGTGTACTTGATGTGTACTACGAGTACCTACATAAGTATGTATTTGTCGATATACATAACACGTTTTTAACATCTACATTTACACAACTTTGTAGGGAACTTAATTTTTCCGCACACATAAGAGTACTTAACTCGTAGTGTATTTCTTCCTTCAAAGCTTATTCTGGTACTACATGTGATGCATATATGTACACATATTACCTTTTGTTAGTTTGGCATGTTAGTATTCAGTTTAACGTTATAATATAAACGTGAAAGAATTTTTTTAGAACAATTTATTTTATCACGTGGGCATCAATATCTCTGTTTTAGAAGAATTTGGCGTATCAGATTATTAAAATATTCTTGTCTTAATTGAGATAGTTAATATTGGATGTTATTTATAAGAAGAAACAATTATAACTATTAATTTAACGAAATTAGTGTCTTCGTTAAATTTACTAAAATAATCTATTAGGGTAAATCGGGGAGAGATGGCCCACTTTTTTTAAAACAATCAGTACATCGTAAATTTAGTGGTTTTATGAAGGACAAAAATATATTTGCAAATGGAAATACATTTAGATAAATAATGTAGGGATGTTAGGTGAGGAAGGCAGGAGTGAATTACTCTCTCGTAGAATAGTAAAAGAACGATTTATTAAATAGTGCTCGGGCAACGATGCCTCTCGTTCAACGGACTCTGCAGGACTGCCTTCATTCATTCTAATCTTGCGCTCCCCGAGATTCACACTTAAACACACACTCTTGATACGCGCTTCGGTCACCAAACTCTCCACGTGCATTCGACGAAACCATTCAAACCTCACACCCCTGACGCACTCGATACTCTATCATAAACATCCGCTCTCGATCCCAATCGCTCTGGCCCAAACATACTTTATCAGACGATTAGTCTTTGCAGTCCCACAATAATATAAATTTGAATTAAAAAAATAATCATACATTTAAAAAAATGAAATAAAATTAAAGTCTATGCGAAAGGCCATCTCACCCGGATTGTCCCATATAAATAATATGTGTTACGAGGTTAATAAGACGAAAAATTATTTCTTTTTCTTGCTCAGAACTTTTTGACACTCATTGCATAAGTTGAAAAATTTTGAGCATCCTTCGTGAAAACATTTTTTACAGCTCATATAGCAAACCCAGTCATCGAGTTTCGATATATAGCTCTGCTCCCCACAACCCACCCATTTTGCCACTTTGGACTGCTTCTACGGCTTTCAACAATGCCTCATTTGTTCATAACTTCCTACGCTGATTTTATCTTCGTTTATATTCCGTTAGCATATTCTACAATAACATTTATTAGCTATTATGCATGATTTTATGATGGCCCAACTATCCCTGAAAAAATGAAACTAACCTATAACTAGTATAACTTTTTAATAAACGGGGCCTCCAACTAAAATCTACGAGATAGCAGATTTTCTATAAGTTCACTTAAGTTCACCGGCATGTAGTCCACATCAAAGTAAAAATGACAAAAGTTTGTTTATGAATATCTCAAAATCTAAAGCCGACCAAGGGTTATACGTAGGGTAAGTCCGGCGGAGATGGTCATAGTTTCGTTGGGACTCTCTTATAGCCAATCTATTTGAAATAAAGCAACGAGTATAGCATAGAACAAAACTTTAATCTTTTATCTACATATTCCTTAATAACAATAAATAAAAAATTATTATTTAATAAAAAAATTTCACAAATTAAAAAAATGTGTCATTAGCTTTCTCTCCCGCAATACCCGGAAAAATTGGCCATATGTACCATTGAGGCTAACAAGTTATCACTAATTTGGATCAGTTCTTGTCCGTTTTCGTGTTCGAGCACTCAAGTCTTCTTTGAGTTTTTGTTGCAAGTCTTTTAATTCAAACTCCGTGCTATTTTCGTGGACCCAATAAGCACATGACCTACATTTCAGCCAATCTTCTTTCTTTTTTGTTTTGAAATAATTTTCTCCGGATCCTATGCAGTTATTGATATCAAAGGCGGATTTTTTTACTGGAAACACTTCTTATTTTCTTAGCGGACGTTTGTTTTTTTAATTCTTTTTCCGCCTTTGCCTTATCACTTATTTTTCGGGCGTTAACATGCGTTTGGGAAGTTAATAGTTTACCCGGTTGTTTAGCTCCCTTGCGAGTGGGATATTTTTTCAGCGGCACAGGGACGATAGCTTCAAGAATTTCGTTTGGCGTAGGTACTTTCTCCGTCATCAATTTCAGCAACAAGACCCTTACAACTTAGAAGTGTTTGGTTGATTGAAGTCAGCATTCGAATTTAAAGGAGGAGAGATCACATTAGATGGGCCGGGATTGTTGTTAGATGAAAAAAATATCAAATTCAGCTAGGACCATCTCTTCCGGACAAAAATTGGCCATCTCTCCCTGAAAGCCCAGATAAGATAATCACGCCCATTTCAGTTAGAATGATAAACGTAACCTTAAAGTATTTAAGGTTAAAAAACAGTGTAAACAATACATTATCCAAAATACATCTTGAGAAATAAAAACATCCAGCATAAATAACACAAACGAGGTGATCATAATATAGACGAATCATTTTTAAGCACTAGCTTAAATTTTAAAGCGAATTTACATGCCTTCAACAACGTTCTGTTCCAACGATCTCTACTGAAAATGCTGCTTTTGTGCGATACTTTGTACCCACGTATAGACAATGCCATCAGGCATTTCTTCCGGACTTACCTTATAGGAAAAAATCACTGAAACCGGTGAGGTGGACCCTCATCTGTATAATTACCCTATTTCGTATAAAATGTCTACTGTATTGTCATTACGAAAGTAGTCTTAACGAGGTTCTAGGAACACAAAAATAAATATCTAGGATAATAAAAGAAGTATTTTAAATTATGTACATTACTATATAGTGTTTTCATGTTTTTTTGTCATATCATAGGTTACCTTGCTCCTTCTCGAACCTCTATTCATATGTCACAGTAATAATTTTCCAGTGAGTATGGACATCTTCCTTTGCTAGAAAGTATAGTACGTTAATTATATTAAAGTAGGAAATTGAGACTTAAATGCATTATGTGTAGCTCTTGAAATAAAATTTCGCGTTTTATTCGATTTGATGCTGGTTCGTCGCAATTTATTTCCGTAAGTGTAATAACGTACATACGGATTTTAATGTTTACAAGAATTATCTACGCTGACTGAATAGAAAAGTCTGTGGAACGTAAAATTAATTTGATATATAGTATAATTTTCTGACAAAATACGTTATAGAATTTTTCAATGAAAAGAACACAATGGATGGTTCCCTGCGCTGTACATGCAGAACCCTAGGCATCCTTGGTTTGATTATCGTACCGAACGGTACCGAAGGGTCGAAGAATGGCTTCAGTAACCGTCCTCATCTATGCAGGAAAGTTAGAGCGATTTAAGACTATCGTGCGAACTGAATTACTATCTTCCGTCACACCGGGATTCCGGAAGGACAACGATAAGCATTTCTACGATGATCGTTTTCACCCCTCGACGTCGAAAGGTCGCAACTCTTACTCGGCCATCGTCTTTAGAGAATCTTTTATATATTCTGGGCTTTGTTATAAATTAAATTGGATCGATGTAATTCGAGGACTCAACGTACATATTTATAATACAATGTTGCGTTGTCCGAGTGCTTCATAACTCCTCTGATTTCTCTATTCATCATGTAATATTTCTGTCCATAACGTCTTCCACTTTGCTTGACCTCGTTTTTCTCAACGGGCAAAGTGATTGCATATCAGTTTGTTAAATGTTAAAATAAATGTTAATTTAATTATAGTGGTTATAAACGTATTCCCTAGCAGTTGTTGCCGATGTAGATGTATAAGACAGAATTGACTGATAACAGTCCGTTGAGAACCACTGCGATAGAGGCATGCGCGAGATAGATACGCGTACAGGTAGATGTACGAGTCCCCCCTCGTAGTGAATTAAGTAGATCATGCCCGGCCCAATCCCCGGCTTATTGAATCCCTCTCGCTCGAAAAGTGACCAGAATTTCACTTATTACCCTCCTAATCTCCCTGGAGGGTATTGCGTTTATACTCACATCACCGTCCCTCGGTATAATCGTGCTAACGTTTCGATCGTGTCATCACAATTACGTCCCATTTACCATGTCCTAAAATATAGACGTATCGAAATAAGAAATAAGTAGTCAACAATATGATGTTAAAAAGCAATTTTAATTTATTGAAATTAAACAAAAAAGCTTTGACATTTTAATCGTTTAATCGTTATTTCCAAATGCGACGTATCGAGAAAAATAATGTGATTTGAAGTACTTTTACTTGAGTAACTATTTATACTTTGAATTTTAACATATTTTGACACAAACATTATTGCCTTTAATAACATGTAATACAAGGCTATTAACATAGACTATTAACAGACATTTATTTGTTACATTAATTATTAAAGTCTATTAATAACAACTCCTGTTACATAAATGACTGCAAATACATCTGATGTAGTTAACATCACTTTATAACTATTCGGGAATGATCACATAGTTTAATATAATACACATTGTACCTACGTGCCTAAATCCGTGTCTTTTTAATTATTAAAATTGAAATCAGCATCATATATTGCAATGGACATAGTATTTAAATATTTAATACATCTTTAGATTAGAATAAACAATAATGAATGTAAACCGCATAATTAAAATTCAAGCACATTTTAAAGAATAAATACTACGGGAAAATATTGCGAAAGGAAACATGACACGGATAATAAATTAATGCCTAATTTATCTTCACCAAGTAATTCTGATTTAATTTAAAAAGTTCGTGCATTATTTAAAGTTGTATAGAATAATTAAACTTGCACTACAATAAAATAATTGTAATAATAGTTAAAAAAAATTGCGTTTCAAGGTTTAGAAGCCTTATCAATACCTTGTACTAGTAATATAAAAAAATTAGTAGGTATTCAAAATTTAAATATGTAGATATGCTCATGATTATAGCATTCAGCATGCATCCCATCTGCCCGTCATATTAAATAACTATGATCGTAAGGTACCGACGTAAAAATAGTGTGAAACGTAAAAATGATTATATTTGGAAAATAAAGAGCTTCTAAATTTATGCCTATTATAACTTCCCTAACAATTTTTTACATGTTTTTCTGTTAAAAAATTACATTAAATTTACTTTTACTTTACGCCCAATTTCCTGTAGAAGATACGTTTCTATAGCAACGCTGCAGTAAACGTGTTTGCAATGTATGTTGGTCCTCGATTTACTCTGCCATTTAATACATTCAATCTCGTTTTAATGCATATTACCGAAATGTTGGTTTACCGTAGCATAAGAAAAAAGAAATCAACGACACTGATCAATTTAGTGATTTGTTTAGAACCCGTTCGTGTCTGTTTCGTTATTTATAGATGAGGACAGCCGATAACTAACAACCGAGAATCGACAGTCACTATGTTATTAATGAAGTGATCTTTATTTAAACCCCTATCCTCACCCATCTTAGCTGATATGATCATGGCTTAGAGGACACGAATAATGCATCCCATGAAGGCTCTGGTTATCTCTTGTTCTGCTCGTAAAAGGAAAACAGAGAAGGGCTGAGAAAGAAAGAGGAAGAAAGAACAAAAGACGAGCTTTATGAAAAATAAGATTGACGCTAATTTAAAAATATTCCGAGCTCTACGAGAAGGTATGAATCATTAACTGTGACGTACAATAGAAAATTTAATATAAGGGTGTGGGAAAAATTGTGGTACAAACGACAACAGACGTTTTCCAAACTGAGGAAACAAATTGTTTTTTGAGAAGCTTTGAATTTTCATCAAGTGAAAAAATGGAGTTGCTACAGAATGTTAAACAAATCCCTGAGTATTATATCTCCTTATTTTATTAATTTGAAATTATTTAAAATGTAGATCCCGCCATATTTATAGTTCAATAAACAGGATGGACCATTGATCACCTTAAGGGGGAACAACACTTTGACAGGTAAAAAAATGGATTTTTGTTACTTAAGTGTGAAAGTATAACCTTTCGAGAATATGCTCCCAAAATGATAAGCCAAAATTCATGTAAATAACAAAGTTACAGCCCTTTTTGTTTTGCCACGTACGGAACTCGCGAAGATACCAAAAGGGTGCTTGGACAACTTTAAACGCGTTTTTTTGAAAATCATGTTTTTCAAACGGGTTGAACGAATTTCTCTGACAATTTTAAATGAATCAACTTGTAGTTTCACGTGCTTATTTAAAAAAACTTCCGCACGCTTAATTGAAACTACACTAAGTAATATAGATTAACAAAATGTTTTAGTTTTGTTTCCCAGATGAGCTGAACGTGAATAAAGTGGGAAATCATGAAGCTCTGTTCGACGCGCAGCGTTCTACAGCGACTTCTTTATTGCGATTAAATATGTATATTTAGTAATAAAAAAAATATGTATATTTAGTAATAAAAAATTCTCAAATATTGCCGAATATATGCACATTTAACCCCCCAATCAAAATCAATTCAAAGAAGTATGTGTGTCTGAAAAATAATTCACAAAGAACAGACTATTTTTCGGTCTTAAAGGTGTTGTTCCCCTTTAATTAGTTTCGTTACTCTTGGGCAAATTCAATTTTATTATTAAATATCTCGGTTTAAAGGCTTACTACCTAGTTATAGTATATTTTTTGTAAGTCATGTTTTTTTTAAAAGTTTGCATACTCACCTTCAGTTCCTTAAATGGAGCCCAACAATATTCGACGTCTATCTGTTATCGGGCAATATACTTTTTTTTTATTATTACAATCGAAGATATGGTTCTGATATGGATATCCGAAATTTAAAACAAAATAGCGGCTATTTAAAGTAGAAGTCCTGATTTTCTTGCGTGATTTTTGCACGAAAAAATCAGGATTTCAAATTTAAATAGCCGCCATATTGTTCTAAATTAATATTTCGGAAATTCCCTCCGTTAATCAAGGGATGCATTAATATACTAACGAAATCTTTTTTGTTTTTTGATTTTACATAATTTGGTTCCCAATGGCAGTGCTCACCGCAAAACCAAATTCTTAGAAACGCTTCTTGGATGTCGGTTGTTACTTTATTATAAACGTATATATTTTTCTACGGAAAAATTATCAAATGTTCTTTAAATGTTGTTCTTTTAGGTGCAAAAACTTCTGTAAAAATATATGATTACGCTTTTTCAAAAAAAATTCACAAACATTCGCTTCTTTTCGCCATTCTAGAGCCCAAAAAATAGGTGATCTTTAGGAATTAATTAAAGGAAAATTACTATATATAATTTAATGGGACCTTCTGCATTGTATTAAGGATGTCTTAAATCATAGAAACATATTTTTCATTTCATAATTAATCATTACAAACGGCACTGGGGAGTCGTTAAAGTCAAGACGTCAATTGATCCAATTGATCCAAATCGGTGGGAACTGTATCTCCAAAAGTTATTATCCGATTCGACTGAAACTTTTTTTATTTTGAAGAATATACTTCTGGCTAGGGGGAAACCAGAAAAATTACAAAAATTACATTTTTTTAGAAAATAACGACAATTAAAGTTTGAAATCACTTTTTCCCTATATTTTTCATCCTTTCAACGTCTTTGAAAATTATAAATTTTCAATTTTTTGTAATTTTTTCTGGTATCCCCCCTAGCCAGAAGTATATTCTTCAAAATAAAAAAGTTTCAGTCGAATCGGATAATAACTTTTGGAGATACTGGTCCCACCGATTTGGAGAACACCGTATCGAGAAAAACGCGTTTAAAGTTTTACGTGAGTGCCGAGTGGCCGGGTGTTACCCATGCACTTGCCGCTACTCAAATGCCTATAACTTCGGGAATTTTACGAATTTCAACAAATCCTTTTAAACACGCATTACTAAAAGGTTAAACATTTGAAAAATGAAATACAAAAAAATCGATTTTTAGACCGGAACATCCTCTTAACCGGGCAGTACTGTACTAGCGTGAATAGAACTTTACTTGTCCGTAGTTACAGCCAAGGTAAGTATCGCACAGGTCAGTAACATGTACGAAACATCGGAAATCAGAACAAAAGACACGATCTCTGTCTTTGAGAGGAAGTTCGGCAAGCCAGGACTTCAAGGGTGGCCAAGCTGCTAAGGACAATGGCGGCGGCAACGATGAACGTTCCTCAGCAATGTAGGTCGCCTCCTTCACAAATGGCACGCAGATGTGAACCCTTGAGAAATGCGTGGAAAGCATAGCACTCCTAGCATTTTGGCGGGAATCATAGTTATCCCGAAAAAGTGGAGAATCAATGTGGGAGGCATCGATCCTCACTAAATTGGACGGAAGAAGGGTTCTTGAGCTATCTTTGCCAGCGACTGTACTACTTTGTCTTAAAGGCATACTCTGCAACGATCCTGACACAGGATCGCGCTGTAATACATAAGTACTACTTACTAAAACAAAACGTATAACACTGTCCTTTAGCAACCTAAACTACAAACCAAAGTGAGACATGAGTGCTTTAAATTTTTTTATTTCAACCTTTGAATAAAAATTAGGTTGTAGCGGAGCATTGTTTATGGTTTATCGAACGAAGAAAAATAAGTTTGCAGCAAATCAGGAATGAGCCTAAAATAAGTTAATACCAGATGTTTAATAAATTATTTTATAACGCGTGCGAGACCAAATGTCTCCAATAGTACACTTGCAATAAACCGAGGTCCGATGACGTACCATTTTGGAGACCGCGGGAATGGTCTTGCCATGAGACTAATGTCCGGGGAATACATATAAAGATGGATTTACACATATCAGTTCTCTGGCAGTTCAGTGTCAGTAGTGATGGGCTCAAGACAGCAACTTCGAAATCGATTCGAAGTTATTCAATCCTGTAAAGATTCGAATCGCTTCGAATTCTGAGCAGAAATTTCGAATCGCTTCGAATCCGGGGCGAAAGTTTGGAATCGCTTCGAATAGCTTCGAAAGCTTCGAATCGTTGCGAATCGGTTCGACTATTATTCGAAACAAAAATTTCTTGAAAGTCTTGATAGGTCTTGAAAGTCTTGATAGGTCTTGAAAGTCTTGATAGGTCTTGAATAGGAGTGTGCGGATCGTCTCGTGTTTCGAGGCTCGGGAACCCGAACTTCGGAACGAGTTGGAAAAATTCGGAGGGGATCGGGCGAGATCTCGATTTTCAATATCGACTTTGAAAAATGCCGAGTTCACTTATATACATTTTTCCGACTCGTTCCGAAGTTCGGGTTTCCGAGCCTCGAAACACGAGACGATCCGCACACTCCTATTCAAGACCTATCAAGACTTTCAAGACCGATCAAGACTTTCAACACCTATCAAGACTTTCAACACCTATCAAGACTTTCAAGACCTATCAAGACTTTCAATACCTATCAGGATATTCAAGAAATTTTTGTTTCGAATAACAGTTGAAGCGATTCGAAGCGATTCAAAGCTTTCGAAGCTTTTCGAAGAGATTCCAAACTTTCACCCGGGATTCGAAGCGATTCGAAACTTCTGTCCAGAATTCGAAGCGATTCGATTTGCTTGGCGACCATAACTAATGAGATCGAAGCGATTCGAAACATTGTATCATAGATTCGAAGCGATTCGATCGGTCTTGAGCCCATCACTAAGTGTCAGTGTCAGTGGTAACAATTATGTTTTCCTGTTTTGGAATAGGGCAGTTCACACTTGACGTGTCGCACACACGTGGTCACTGGCATGTATGAATCCGCATTAACCAAAAGTTTCGTAGGATTTTTGGACCGTATTTTCCACCTCCTTGCCAGAAAGCCAGATGGAGGAACTTTGTCGCGATCAGTAATATTCAAATGGGCACACAAAACTCCACCGTCTAGACTCTCGAGGTACACAACTCTTAAAAAAGATGTATACATATATGTCACACATTCAGTATCAGT
Organism: Andrena camellia; assembly: GCA_029448645.1. Classification (NCBI taxonomy): domain Eukaryota; kingdom Metazoa; phylum Arthropoda; class Insecta; order Hymenoptera; family Andrenidae; genus Andrena; species Andrena camellia. The sequence continues at coordinate 27,168,148 of CM055679.1, forward strand.
ATCCGCGTATCTTGTAAATAAAACTAATTACAACACACACGTCGAGTCGCAATCAATAATTATTATACCCAAGTATACTGTATTGTGTGTTCATTCCTTGTGTGGTGAAACTGGTCACTGCAAGTAGAGAAAGTTTACTTTATATTTAACTAGCTTAAAGTACCCGGTGTTGCTCAGGTAAAATTTCGATTATCACGGAGTGTCAAGAGGGTGAAATAAGAGGGGTCCAGTTTTAATGGTAGCCTATATTTTCCGCAGGGTTCTAGAGAGTAATTATGCAAAATTTGGTCCAGATAGGTTAAAAAAGATCGGGCTAAAAAGAATCCTATATGTTATTCCTGTTCCTAGACTGGTATCTATAAAAATTTCAGAAAGATCCGTTGCGTAGTTGCGACTTGATTGAGTAACAAACATCTAAACATCCAAACGTCCAGACACACTTTCGCATTTATTATATTAGTAGGATGGCTGTTATGCCTTAGTGATTCAGGACCAATAAGGAATTCCCACAACACTATTATATAGATTAGAAAGAATATGGTAGCATTGAAGGAGCTGACTTTGCTGTTTAGTTCAAATCCTCTATTGCGGATGGCACCATCGACACGTTGTCATAATATATTTTAAAGGTGTTGAAGCATATGATAAAATAATAAAATAAAATTAATACTGTACATAATTGTAACTTGTAAGTGTTGCTTGTACCACAATAACTTTGTTGTTCATGACATGAAAATCGGCATGTGTCACTTAAGCGACATCCTTATCAAGGTAAATTCGACATGGAGGATATCGTGACGTAGATGAACGTACTTAGTCGATCAACTACCGACCACAAAGCGACGTTCGCTTCTGGACAAGTGAACGGATACTACATCCTATTTTACTTAATGTAGTGGGATTGGCAAGAAGATGTGAGGAGGAGAAGAAGAAAAATACTGTGACTGTATATTAGTATTTATGTACTACTAATTATAAATCTCAAAAGAACCCACGAAATTTTCTATTTTCCTTTATTTCAAATTCGATATCAAAAGTAAATAAATCATGATGGCCTGGGGGAAAAAAGCATGGCTGTACTACGGTATGACCCAACCACCGTAATGAACCGAAATTTTGAGAGGTTGGGCGGGAGAGGGAGAGAACCTCTAATATAAAATTTAAGCTTCGGGTATTTGTTACTTTCTGAGATATTAATAAAAACTTTTAGCATAATACATTGAAATCTGCCTATACAGACGTTACTAACACAATCATCTTCTTGTTGCCGTCAACTGTATCGACTATTTCACAGCCGACGGTATTAGTATTGGTTGGGGCTAGGTTAGCGCGGGGGGCGCACGCCCGCTTGCGGGCGTGTATAGCATGGTACCAAACCGATGTGAGTTTGGGACTACTAAAAATGAGACTGTAGTTACAAGCATCGCGCGATGAGGTCAATATGAGCCATTTATTTTGAAAGTGACCTAAGTCCATTTATATTTAAAAATTTTTTATATATAAATTTTGAATAAAACTAAAAAATACCAGAAGCTAAAATTTTAAAATAGGGATCCTCTTCCCCTCCCTTCCACCTGCTCAAAATGTCAGTTCATTATGATGGTTGAGTCGTACCGTAGTATATCCAAAAGCACGTATTGCATATTTGGAACAATTCCATCAAATCGAGCAAATCTTCTTTACACATATGAGCCTACGGCAACTCATCACTACAATTTCCGATTGTGTTAACAAGCCTCCGAGCGCGCGGAACACCAGTAACTCATTGGCCTAACTGGCGACAGCGATGATCCAGTCGACATAGACATGGCTACAGGTCCACGCATTTGTGATCACACCATTGTGCTATATTTAGAAAATTATTATTGTAAGGTACAGAGTGAGTTGAATGTTCTGCCACTAGAGACAAAAGTAAGTCTGTACATACAGTGACTTGTACCGCGAGAGGGTGCCACAATTTCTACACAACTGATTTTTTTTACACATTTCCAATGTTTTCTGTAACAATTCAAAGAATTTACGAAGTTATAAAATAAACGTTTATGTGATCGGAGCAACTGCATGGACTGAAATATATAAGTTACATAGATGTGCATCGTACAGCGCTGGTGGTTTTTGAAAAAGGTGAAATTCTTTTATAAGAATATAGTTCAATATAATGTTGTTACACTAAAAGTTCGTAGCTCTCACAATTAAATTTTCTATAATTATCTTCCGATCTTACAGATATTGTATTGTACGTTCACACGTTTTGCCACACTCTGTTTGTAGAACTAGACCCGTTCTTATAGTAGTGTCGTGAACCTGGGAGGAACAAATTCGAACACTTGTATAAAACAAACACGTCTTTATTAAAACAGCGTATTGGAGATGACTTGACTGTCTAAAGAATCAGAGCTTTCTAAAGCTAAAGACGTCCGCAGGAAGCAACGTGAAAATGTCGAAGAAGCCTATTGGTGGTTGCTATGGCGAGGGTGAGGAGATAAGAACTGGGATTGGTTATTGCGACGGTGGAAGTGGTGTTACTGGAGAAAGTTAGTTTCTACATTTAAAGCGATTTCGGTTGGAAGAAGGGCCTTGAGGTCCACGGCCTAATCCGCTTGTTTACGGCTAAGGCACGTACGCCTGAAAAGGTCTAAGGGTTCAAGTGGGTGACGATGACCAGATACAGTGTAAGGGAAAGTCGCACGGAAAGTAGCTAACGTTCGGAATGGGTGACAATGTCCAGATTTACACGTTGCGAAAGCTCGGGATATCTAACAGTAGCATGCAAGATTTTTGCATACTTAACTAGCCATACCCATTTCAAATCTACGTGTTCGTCATTTATTGAAAAGTTAATCTCATTCCGTTAACCGATATGTTCAGCGCAAACAACTGAAACACTTGCATTCATCAAATAATCTTAAGCGGATTAACAAAAACAACTGTTCGTCATACTCTGAGCGAGCAAAACTGCGTGGGCAGGGAGGATGACACGCTACAGCAAAAGTAATACAATCGAGTCAGGGCGATAAAACTATGTTTTGGCCAGAATGGGACACAAATAATTTTAAAACATAGCTCTATTTAAGGGGATGCTAGTAGAAGCTAACAATAAGAAATCAAAACATAAGTTAAAATCCTAAAGCAATTTTTATGATGAAAGTGAAAATTATATAATTATAGACATTTGTTTTCATTGGTTTATATTTCTTCCTTATAATGTGTGTAATATGTTGGCTTTTTTCTATGAAAATATCATTTTTAGCTTTGGTATAATGTTTATTTTGATAAAGACAAAGTTTAAGCATTTTTCTCTTAATAGAAATACGCATATTAACTGAATTGCAGAAAAAGAAATAAGTGTAAGAAGGAAAACTAGTTAAATCTTAAAGACTCATAATTTATGAGTCTTTACCACCTGGATTAGAATAATCCGCTCTACCCTCTTCTCGTCTCTCCTTATCCACTCCCACTCCCTCCATTCCAAGCTATCCACGATTTAGTAGCCAATTTCCAAAGTGGACGACGCTGCTGCTATTTAGACGCTACTCGCTTTTAGGGAATCGAATAGCATGACGGAATGAAGGGCGAGAGGAGAAGAGAAAAATTACGAGACTGCAGTTAAGAGTTAGGAAAGTTTTAATTTCAATTTCAATTTAAATAGCTTTTGTCCCGTCTTGATTCAATTGTAGAATCTTTTCATTTAGATATCGCGCCCGATTCTTTATTTTCTAAAAGTATGCATTTACGATTATGCTTTTATATTAAGGTACTCTGGTGCAACTGCCCGTTTTTCAACGCCATTTTCGGGAATTTATTTCACAAAAATTATCAGTTTTTACTATCTGGCGTGTTGCCTGCATATTAAGGTATGTTTGAAGTAATACTCAGAATTTTTTGATCTTTTTTATCGCACATATACATAGATATAGTCGGTGGAGCAAGCTTCATAAAAAAATTCTTTTCCGACAGGCTTTGATGTGGGAATTGTTCTAATCATCCAAATAGGAAAAACCAAGGTTTATTTTCCTTATTATGTTTGTCGCTATGGTTGGAACCACAGACGAGTTTCTATCATGTATAAAATTAATTCAATAGGACGAAAACACCTAATTTTATCAGCAAAAGTCGAATATTTTTTTAAAAATGCTGTCATTCTGCGAATTGTTATTGTTAGGCGGCCTTCGTGTACCTCGGAAAATTTGGTGTCGTTTATCGTCAGGTAGACGATATTTCAACAATAGTAAAGGAAGTAGGAGCAAAATCGGGACGTTACGGATAAAAGCTCATAACTTTGACATTATTAATGTAAAAAAGAAATTGATTACCCCCATACGGTTTTGCCCCAGCATACAATTTTGTAAATATTACGAATTATCAACAATACCTGAGCGAAGTACAAATAAACTGTCTTAGTTATTTACACTTTAATATGCAACAATTAACATAATTTACACAAAAAGTACTTACCTGAACACTGTCAAAAGTGTTGAAGTTTCTTAACTATCGAAAATTAGATCAAAGCCTTTAAAAACACACAAGACGATATAACCTTACTATGCACGATTGTAAGACGATCGTCTTTTGTTGATGAAACAATGCACATCGTGACAATATGTCGCTGCAACGACGCGGAAAAATTTAAGGCCGTTTTAAAAATAATAACACGTCTCTGTTTTACCTAGGTACCCGGTTTCGTCCTAATTTCCCCTACGTTCGGATGTAGTTGCCACGTTACTAAAGCCTATCACAGTAGGTGAAACATCAAAACAGAATGCCTGTGCCAAATTTAATTTGCATTTTGATGCGTATATGTAACGAATACCTATCTCGTTATTCGCGAAAAACTGTTTTTTCTACATTTGACCCTGGGTAAAATTTTTAGCAGATGTCGGATCGATGAGGACTTTTGACATATGAGCCGTTTATTTTGAAAGTGGCCTAAGTCCATTTGTCTTTTTTTTGTTGACTGTAGTAGGGGGGACCGGGGATAAAAGTTCCGATTTCGATAAACCATAAAAAATGACTAGAAAATAATATAGTGATTCTCTTCACTATTGACTGATTTCTTGTTAAATTTATTATATTTTATGATTTTAAGCTTGTATTTAATATATTGTAATAGGTTTTTCATAAAAAGTAATTTATTTGTGGCTAGTCGAAGCGGAACTTCTTATCCCTTTATGGGGCAAGTTGTTATCGCATTGGGGTAAGTTGTTACTAAGATATAAGAGTTGCCTTTTACTGAAATATTTCATTTTCTAATGAAATAGAACAGAATTTTATTAATAATGTTTATTTATGAAGGTTCGGATCAACAAAAATGTATTATTTTTACAAGAAAACCAAAACAATATAATAACCATAAACATTGTCTTTGGTAGAAAAACTAAACTCTACAAATCAGTCTTACATTCAACTGTTTGCGGGTACTTATTGAGATTTGTACTTGTAGCCTACAGTGGCTTCTTGTCCAGATTGTAGTTTTCTAATAACTCTCGATAGAGTCAAGTCGTACTGAATTCTCTAGCAACAGTTTTTATCTTTATGCATAACTTTGATGGAAACGGTTCCCCTTTCCGCCTTTCATTCATATGTTCGCATCTTAAAGCACAGCAGGAACAATTTATACATTTGCGGTGGGGCAAGTTGTTACGGTAACAACATGCTCCAAATCACGGTAACAACTATCCCTTGTCGACAAATGTAGCAATTTGAGAGATTAATTTGCTTATACATGTATTGTAACGATAAACGCTATTATACCATGTTCTTAAATGTAATTTGATCCATAAAAATGAATCAATTAATAATATCGACGTTAAATAATCGAAATAGACAAAAAAATAATGATAGAAAAATATTTACTTATCTGGTACGCGACTAATAGGTCCTTGCTTACAACTACACGATTCGCTGTCGCGAACGCTATTAAAATGGGCGACGGAGTGGCGTGATATGAATTTGAAGATAGAACCGTCGGAACAACTTACCCCCGGAACTTTTAGCCTCGGTCTCCCCTAACGTGTACAACTTGAAGTTAGTATTAAAAATTTTTAAATATAAATGGACTTAGGTCACTTTCAAAATAAACGGCACATATTGTTTAAAACGACGAAATAAAGGCCCATACAAAAATATAGCTTGCTGGGATTTATTCTGCAGATTGGCCATATTTCCGTTTAATTTGACTGGACTATGGATGCGATGAAAGTTGGCGGCCGACCAGGGATACTGAAAATCAGTATCGCGATACTCTACCTATCTCACGAGAATCGCCGTCTCAAGGCTTCTATAGGCAATAAATGTGCATACTATCGGTATCCATCATACGTGAATCGCGATATACGTATCGGCGTATGAAAGAGCTATTTCTTTAAGGGCGACCAACAGGGTGACGGCCTTAAAAATAGATGTTTTTGAATATGGATTGTGGCGCGAGTATAATAGATAGAAAAAATAATCAATTATTGTTTTAATCGAATAAATATTATAGAAACTGAAATACGAAAATAGCAGTATATTTACCTATATTTGTCGGTAATTTTTTCGGTTTTCCTATTCCATTACAATTTTCAAAATATTTGTAAGCAGAGAATTAAAACCGGTATTATTTTGTTACTGGTATTATGTTAGCAAAATTATATCGAAACCGATATAGTACCGAAATCGCTGTAATACCAAAACCAAAAAAATTGCCAGCATTTTTCTGGTAATATATACATGTAGTATGATCGCGAGTGAAAAAGAATACGATGTTACAATGCTACATTCCTGAAGTGTTGCGACATCAATTGGTGCCGCCTTATGTCCTTGGCCTTTTACTGGAAAAGAATAGCAGGGAGGCTCAGCGATAAGGCGGAGGTGGAATATAAACCAATGAAGATTTGTTTTCAACAATCGGTGACGAGAGCGTGGAGACTCGTCAGTCTGATGACCACGCATTGAGTGACTGTTATAAATTATAATAGAGTAGCAGAGGACGATTCTTGAAATATTTTTATTGTTCTTAACTATTGAGAAAGAAACATGCCTTAATCTACCATTTCTACAAGAGGAAAACCGAAAAAGTATCGGTATTTTTTCGGTTTTCAGTAATATATCGGCTTCGGTATAGCGTATATTGCTGCAACGTTGCAGGAACGTTGCCGTGCAATATTGCACAGGGGCGGACATAGGGATATTGCTGCAACGTTGCTGCAACAGAAGTGTGGTGTAGGGGCGGTATCCAAATTATACCGGTATGAAGTCTCTGACCTAATATCGGTATAATTTGATATAATTCAGTGAGTGACGCCATGTAAGCGGTGGTTGGGCCAAATTTCCTGTGATATCCGCGAGAAAGCTCTAAGCAACATTTTTCTTTCATGCTTTCAAATTAAACTTTCACTCCAAATGAAAAAATTAATATCAATAGGAAAAACTTTGTGGCTGTGAGGAAGCATGATTTTTAAAGTTTAATTCAAACGTAGTTATCAAATTTTATGTGAAAATACGACTCTTACAACGAATAATTCAATTTACAGTGGCAGAAACAAAGCATTGGAATAATAGCCCAACCAGCGACCGCGATGATGAAAGAGGAGTCAAGAGGGTGAAGGAGAGGGAAAACACTCTCTCGCACCAATTAAATCTAATTACTCCAATTCCCGTAAGAGTAACGTCCATCTAATTATCGTTTGACCGAAGCACATATTAATAGTAGACCCGTGCCCCGGCTCATGTACTGCCTCCCCTTTCCCTCCATTGAACAATCGTACTTGAACGTGGTTGCACATGGACGCGCGTACACCTACAAGTAATCGTACATGTCTTGAACATCTACATAGCATACCGTAACGGTCAAGAAAGAAAGAAGGAATGAATGCAGTCATTGGGACGTGACAACGACCCCACAATGCCACGGGGTCAACGGGGGTTAATTACCCTTGTAATGAGACAGCCGGCTGCAATGGAGACCTGCTCCATGATTCCTGATGCAAGCTGTAAGCGCTGTCGCCTGATCAATCAATGTGTGTATGTGGGATGAATCGTACGTGAATTCCACATCTCGTTACTAAAGAATAATTCCATCTATCAAAGGAGGAAACAAAATTTTCCTTGTACCATCATTCTGGTGGATGCTGATAAGGTTTAACTACAAGTTCTGTAGCATGAAGGTGGACAATACATATTGCAATGTTACCTCGTGGTACAATTGGCATTTTAGTTTTGATTCTTTTTGAAAATAAAGAAACGAAAGTATTCCACTGTTGAATCTTGTTTTACGTTAAAGATCTTCGTGTCAGAAGTGGGTCCGTCCCGCGGGGCAGATGTGAGGATAGTACAGGAATTCGTAAGCGGTTAAATGACTAGAATCCCCCAGGTGAATTTTCAATAATGATTATTTATTGCACAAGTCGAGAGGTGCTAGACTAATGTGAACAAATTGGGGAGATCACATTGATGGTTCTCATGCGCACTGCGTTTAGTGAATTCCGCTGTTTCCTCCAGATTCGGTGGTTTTATACGGCGATGAGGTCGAGGTGGAGATGGACATACATTTCTATGTTTCATCAACTTCGTAGCAGCATTGCGGCAGCGACGATGTATCCACGTGCTACTGATTCCGTGGACAACTTCGCTTCGGCTACATCATGCCTCAGCATTTTATACCTTTAGCGCTGAAATATTTCATATTAGGGTAAACGATACAGTTATTGACCAGGCACAGAAGTTGACCACTTCAAATTTCTGCCGCCATAGTCTAATGAACCTGCGCGTTTCTGCATCAATGATGCACTTCGATCAGAAAAGGCAGTCCTACCTTTCGTTTCAACCAACAATCGATGATTTCAGTACAAGCATTCCGCCGTGAGATCGTCGGAAAGGAAAACGCGTAATTTCAACTCTCAAAGAAGGTAATGGCTTAGCGGGCAGCATTAGAGGGGCAACTTCTTTAAAGACTGTATAATCATTGTTCAATTTTGTTTGCCGTGAATGCCATTGATCAAAATAGGTGACAAGGGCCCAATGTTAAGATTCGTCATACGTCCAGTCGTGTCGAACGTAATTATGTTGTGTTTTGGGGGGTGTTCAATAACTGGTTCGACGAATGCACAGTAATACAGTTATTGACCACTTGTAATTTTCGTGCTGAAAGACCGCGATGAATATTGATTTAGATCTTTGGAGGCACGGGGCAATGTGCCCTGCTTTTATATGGTTTCGGGTACCGTTAACTGGGGGAACATTGGCAGTAGGTACGGGGTAACATTGGCATTTACTTAACATCTATTAAAAAGGAAAAGGACAAAAATTTGATGCATTTTCACACTTGTAGTACAATCACAAACGATGCAATGTTATAATAAGATACCTAAACCAAATTTAAAAATGTTAATTAAAAAAAAATTAAAAAATATAAAATAGCGTGCATTGAACACAAAAAGAAACAAATTCAAGTGTTAGTGTAAGTTCAGATGTGGTAAAACTTTACCTTTTTAGTGCTATTTATATATAATGTGCCAATGTTACCCGGTTACGGGTTAAACATTAGCAGGTATTTAATATGTATTAAAGAAGGAAAAGGACAAAAATTTGATGCATTTTTATACTTGTAGTGCATTCACAAAAGATGCAATCTTATGATAGGATACTTAAAATGTTCCAAAAACGTGTTAACATTTCCCCAGTTTACAATATGCTCCTCTAATGACTTCTGATTTTTCATTGGTCCGGAGGTGGATACGATAATTCGGAGATCAAAGGCGTTTGACGAAAGAAAACAAAAAGAAAAGGAAAAAGCAAAACAAGAAAAGAAAGAGATAAACAGTTGGAAAGAGAAAAAGAAGAAGAAAAAAAGAAAGAGTAGATGAGGGAGAAATCTAAGAAGCCAAAAAAGACCGCGGCGAAGTGCACGGCATACGTCGTGAAGGGTGCACAAGAAACTCACCCTGCTCCAAGACAATATGTCTTTGATTTTGATATGTTGACAGATGATTTTAATAATAGTGATTTTAAAGTAAAAAATATGCCATTTTCTTTTATATTCAGCAAGTGGTCAACAACTGTACCTGGACCGGTCAACAACTATGCCACGACCGGTCAATAACTACAATTTTGAGTTATGTTTCTTTATAATAGCATAACATCGAAATTACTGATTTCTGAAAGTTTCTTTGGTGTTATAATCATCTTCAATACTTCTCTTTCCGCCTGGTATAACGAAATTTCATTTATAAAATTCAAGTTACTTATTCCATAGCGTTTACCTAAACTAAAGCTCTTAGGTGGTCAACTATTGTATCGTTTACCCTAATTCTTCTTAATTAATGCCAGCGTAGGTTCGAATAAGGGAGAAGATTTTGTTTTCCGTTCTGGCGCATTTAGGCAAATTTTGCTGAGGATATCAATACAACAGATATGGCCGTTTACAATTTTAAAAAGGAAAGTCAGATCAGCCACTACTCTTCTTTTGTAAAGTGAATCTATATCGAGCCTATGCATTATTTGATTATAATCGCGAACTGTGATGGGTATAGCACAACCAGTTTTATGTAATACCTACATAACAGAGAAATTTATGTTGTATATTTTCAAGCAACATTCTGTATTTGGTAAAATTTGGAGATCATATAACCGATGTATTTTAAAATATTGGTCATGGAATTTGGTTTAACAGGCAGAGATTATAGTTGTATATATAGCTCTTATACAAACAGCATGGATTAGAATTTACTTTACTGAAATATAGAATACAGCTATAAAGGAAGTGCAGTAGATATATGTGGAATACCAGTTTGTGATGAATAAAAGATGAATAAAAAATTACGGCAGAGGATGGGAGCAAATAAAACTGCATAGAATCATAGGGAAACTAATAAACTTTTATATTTCAAACTCTCACTAATAATGAAAAACAAAAACTATTTGAAGATTTGGTCTAGGGGAGACCGGGGCAAATCGGCCACTGGGGTAAATCGGCCACCGGAAGTTTTACCCAGTAGAAGTTAAAATAAAAACTCGTGTTTGCTTTTGCAAACGTCTCTCTATGTGTCTACAGTACCAACGGAATTTGATAGCATTTGAGCATATGTTGCACTTTGTAGAACACAAAATACGTTTTCGGCAGTGATACAAAAATTTCGTGACTTGTGGAAAATTTGTCTTTATTCTGTAATATTGGTGTTCTGAATTTTGAGGTGAATATTTATTGATTAAAATAGGGATACCGATTACGATTCCGATGATAGTTTAAGTTATTTTGGAAAATCTCTATTGTGTTCGAATGATTGAGGTTAGAGTTTACGTCTGGGGCAAAACGGCCACGTAGCACTCGGGGCAAATCGGTCACTCATTGATGATGCCGAACCATAGTAAATAAGTAGTTTTATTAACTTTTGTGATAAAAATATGGATCGATGCAGCACCGTCGGTGGATCCGAAGATCAACAATGGAAAACAGTTGACGGTTTCGGGACGAGGAGAGGGGGCAGGAGTCTCATGGCCTGGAGGGAAGCGCGGCCACGCAGTGGAGTTCGATCTTTGGAAAAAGAAAGTTATATCCGTGCGTCTAAATATTGATTAAAGCGATTGTAGCTTGAATAACTACGAGGAGCAATAAAAATCGTCTACATTTTTCAGCAACATGGTCCGTAATTACAATCGCAAGAAACCTCCAATCGCCATCGATAAGATCAAATCAGCAGTTTTGGCTGTGAAAAAGAGCAGTATGAAAATTTGGACTGCGTCAAAAATGTTCGAAGTACCGAGAACAACATTGCGACGGTGGCTAAAAGGGACTACTGATGAACAAATCGAGAAAAACGAAGTTATTGAACAACATAAAGGACGGAATACGATCTTCAACAGGGCACAAGAAGTTACCTTGGCAAAGTACTTGACTCATTGTAATGACATGCACTTCGGACATTCAGCTAAGGAGTTTTGCTGTTTGGCTTACGACTTTCACTCGGAAATTACAACTCACTGTACCACCGTCATGGGAAGCAGTGAATATGGCCGGAGAAGAGTGTCTGAAGTATTTTTTGAAAAGACACCCAAATTTGTCGATCAGAAAACCCGAACCAACTAGTTTGGCCCGGGCGACTAGTTTCAATCGAGCAAACGTATCAGCGTTTTTTGAGAATTTGAAGAATGTTTTGGATCGACATCGCTTATGGCCATTCAAAATATGGAACATGGACGAAACAGGGGTAACTACCGCCCACAGACCTGACAGAGTCATTGCGCGGCGCGGAGGAGAAGCAAGTTGGGCGCGTAACCTTAGGCGAGCGAGGTACTCTTGTCACCATGGCCTTGGCAGTGTCAGCAGAAGGACGTGCATTACCACTGTTAGTAAAGTGTTTGGAAGCGGTGCAAGGAAGCGATTAATAATGAGTAAGCACTGAGAAGCTGCTAGACTTAGACGGAGCACAAGAATAGATATATTTTAGACTCTGACGAACAACTACAGTTACGATTTTGAATTTATGTACAACGGTCACAGAAATATATACAGTATTTACACTAAGAATGTTTTAAATGGACAATGAACAATGAATCCCAATTAACTAACCAAGTTACCAAGCAGGTGGGTAACTTGGGTGAACGCACGCTACTCTGCAGGTGAGTAATTTCGAAGGCGAAGCGCGAGCAGAAGATGCGCGTAAGCGAATTCAAAGTGCGTGGTTTTTCGTAGCCGTGTCACTTAGAAAGTGCCAGATCCAGGAAATCAGCGGAGATTTCCTGGAACGAGGATTCTCCCCCTTCCATCGACCGCAAGTCGATGGAAGGGATCGCGATAGCCGCTCCACATGAGTAAGCGCGCCACTACCCGAAATATCGATATTAGTAATCGTTAGGAGATGGCGTTAGGATGCTCCTTTCGCGTACAACCACCCTTTTTCATCTTCGCCCGGAAAAAATTCAAAGATTATTTCCGGAATGGTGAACCACCAAGCTGTGCAGGCCCAGCTAACCCTAGCGGCTGGATGAATGCGCTACACTTTCTTCAATTTCTACATTTCTTTCAACAGCACGTGTGTGCATCTGTGGAAAATCCGATTTTACTCATTCTCGATAACCATGAATCTCATTTGTCGATTAATGCACTAGATTTCTGCAAAAAGAACGGCATAGTTGTGCTGACAATGCCACCACATTGTTCGCACAAACTCCAGCCGCTCGATCGAACTCTTTTTGGTCCCTTTAAGAAAGCGATGAATTCATACTGCGATAGCTGGATGACAGCAAATCCGAGAAACGCCATGACCATTTACGACATTCCCAGCATCGTGACGAAAGCATTACCACTGGCCACTACAAGCCAAAACATCATTTCTGGCTTTGAATGCACTGGGATTGCTCCTTTCAATCCAGACATCTTTCAAGACTTGGAATTTTTACCAAGTAACGTAACAGATAGAGTCAGCTACTGTCACATGCAGATTTCAAAACGGTTGAGAGAGGGAACGAGTCAGTTGCTTCATCGTTTTCACGTTTTGAGGACGGGGGCAACATTTTTGCAGTTTCAAACGATGAGAGCAGACGCAGTAGAGCATCCAGTGAGTCCGAAAACCTTGAGGTTTTAAACTCCACGCTTGAAAGTATACAACCTTTGCCAGGCGGGACCAAGGAATCAAACGCGCAGAGGGCGAAAACGTCGAAAAACTGCAATTGTAACGGATTCACCAGAAATGAAACAATTGGCGACGGAGCAAGCCGCGTCGAAACAAAAGAAAATAGCACAAACTACTCCACAGGTAAGAGGATTGGGAAAATCATCTGCTACTTTGAATTCGGCTTCAAAGAAAAGAGGTCGTCCAAGAAAAGCTGTTACGACCACCAATGTGGAATCTCAGCCTTTGACGAAGACAGAGTGTTCAACTGGACGTACGTTGCGTAAACGCAGGAGCCAAAAGAATCAATTGCCCTTGGAATCTGAAGATGACTGAAAAATGCAACAAAATTTAAACCGCAGTATGTGTGCGCTAAAAACGTGAACTTCTCAACTTTTCAGACAGTTTTTTGACTCTATTGTAATTTGTAATTGAGAAATAAACGACTCATTTTCATTTATGACTAAAAATTAATCAAAATCCAGCCCAAAAAAAGGTGGCCGTTTTGCCCCGAAGGAGTGGCCGATTTACCCCGGCATTTTTCGAAACGACGATTTTACACTATATTACAAATTCTCTGGAATGACTTTAGAAAAGGGGATTAATGAAAATTTGTTGTAGCATTTATGTACTATAGGGATTACTTTTTCGGATAGTATAATTCACATAATTAAAAAATTTAAATTTTTTCGTCAAATTTATCAATGAAAAAGATGTGGCCGATTTGCCCCGGTCTCCCCTAATGGAAAAATAGCAGAACGTAACGATTTCGTTAAGGCCACATTTCACACATTTCATACTGCACCCACTCTACTCCTCTTTTGTCTTCGCTGTAATTCATATTGCCGAAGGGGCACAAAAAAAAACTATCATCTTTGGTATTCCGAATTAGCAACATGGCATTAAAACCTAAAATTTCATGTCACATTTTGCGTCCTGGACATAATCACAAAATTGACACGAAACCATGGAATTAATATGCAAATGAGTAGATTAAATGTTTAACTCTACAGTTTTGACAAATTTTAACCATGATTGGAACGACTGAATACTTCCTGAAAAGAAAATTCTTCATTTTTTCAGGAGCTGATTTCACCCCTCAAAATAGCACTATGGCAGCAACAAAAATAGGTTTGCCTTGCCCGTGAAGTATTCTACTTCCCACAAAGTTGCATAATTTTCTGAATTTTCGGGTTGCCTAACTTCCCCTGTCAGCAATTTTGAGGTGGACACAGGAACTAAATATATTAAACTCTAATACTAATATAAACTTTTCAATAATTGCAGGAACACATAGGCATGTAATGGGGTATGTTAGACTTATTAAAATTGTAGACTGTGTCTTGAAATTTCAAGAGGCATTATAATAACAATTTTTTAATTTCTTGTAAACTTACCAGGGAGTATTATTTCTTACGCCCAATGCTTTTACGACAAAAAAAGAACAAATATTAATAAATCTGAAGGTATTCTATGTATAAATGAAATATTAATTAATAAAACACAAATGGCGTTTGCAAATCACACTGCGTATAATGTATGCTTTACTGACTTAAAGGTAATTATTTTTCCACCTTCGTAGCTAATTATGTAATCATTGGTAGATGAAACTACGTGTAACTAAATAAAACAAAGATTATTAAAGGGGAGAGAGTTATATTTCGGTTATAAAAATAAAAATTATAAATACAAAAGTATCAAAACAAGTTAAACTTCTATCAAAACGGTTACTTACATGTCTGGCATTTGATACGAATTCATTATGTGGTGATCACAATTTCTATACTACATATATAGCTATTAAAAGCCTCATCATTTTATGGCCACTCGTTCCAATGTATAAAAAGTACTGTATTTCATTTTAAATGATAACAATTACACAATACGAAGCGTGATACAGTGGAGCTGTTTCACTCGGCAACATTTTTGTAATGCTTATTCTGCACAGTATTGCACCATGAAAAAGGTTGAAAACAATAATGTGCATTAAGGTCGAAGCCAAATATATTGGCCGGTGAATTCGTTTTCGCGAACAACGATCGAGGAGAAATCAGCCACCACCATCTAACGATCGTGGATTTGTCAGTTGGAGTTGCAAGGCCCCCGAAGGGTATGGTGGGGTAACGGGAACGCTGCTCGGCTCCGCCTGAATCTTGCCTTTTGGCTGTTATTTATTCTTAACGTAATAGTTGTGTGCCTTACGAAGCTATGCGTAGACCAATACGAGACGAAGCTATCGAGAAAGAATCAATGTTCTGACCAATAAAGCTCCTGAATTTTTTCGGAGCTAACGCACACCTATTCTGATGTGCGTATTTCTACGCTGACAGCTTGGTTTGACCTACACGCCAGAAGCTTGGCACTATCGCCACCACTTCTGGCTCACTCTTGTTCTGCGAAGGCGAAAGCGAGATGGAACGAGAGCGAGTCAGAAAACATTGAGAAAAGGAGCACCGAGGCAGGCAAACTGTGTGGTGGGAGAATGCCCCTCACGAAACTCACCGGCCAATATATATGGTTTCGACCTTAATCCAGGTCATTCAAGTTTCCAAAATTATTGGACAATTTGAATAGCGCAAAGAAGAATAGAAGAATAGAAGACATTGTCCAATCCTATACATTTGATTATGGTTCTATATACATATGTATAACTGAATAAGGTAAGAGAAATAATAGCAAAACATATTATCGCTTCCAATCTACAGAAACCGTGCAAGTGTTCTTATGTACCTAATATTTCATCATCCGCTGTGTTCAAAACCAAATGATATTCTCGATACAGTGCAAAAAAAGTATAGTGCCTCTTTATTGTAACTGACACTGCACAATTTGTACCTGTAGCATTATACTACTGCAAATGCAGAATGGCGTAAGAACTATTGGTTGTTGCGCCCACGTGTTCGCTATTATTTGGTATTTCGGATTTGGAAGATATATGGAACAATGTGCAACACCAGCTGAGTTTTTGAATCAAAGCTTTCCGTACTTTGAACCAACGTCAGAACGTACAGTAAATAAAATTAATGCTATAAATATGCAAACATGACTACGTAAAAGTAATACAAAAGCATTTTAGACTAATTGTAAGAAATAATAAAATCCATTAGACCCACATAGGTAGTTCGCCAATTTTTGGTATACATACATCAAGTGCGGATAAAGCATATACAGGGTGTTCCAAAATTGAGGGACAATGAAGAACATTCAAGAAGACATCGAAAACTGTTTTACCGTTTTGGGATCTGAGGTTTCGTTCTCGAGATATTAACAGTTGAATATTAGCGGTCCAACTTCCGGGTCGCGCAGTTTAAACCCGGGTCAGCTGAGCGCGCAGTAGCGTACGCTCGCACGCACACGCAGGAGGTGCGCGTAGATACAGGCTCACACAACAGTAGCGCCGATCGTCTGGTTCAAAGCGCAAAAATGGGTTAGCGCTGCTTACCCATTTCTACCTGTTCTACTGTGTGTGGGTCTGTATCTACGCATGCCTTCGGCGTATGCGTGCTAGGGGTCACTGCTCCGGGTCAGCTGTTTCGGCTTTGAATCTCGCGGCCCGAAAGTTGTACCGCTAATATTCAACTTTTAAAATCGCGAGAACGAAGCCTTGAATCCTAAAACAGTAAAGGACTTTTCGATGTCTTCTTGCATCAGGACACCCTGTATGTACTTCGTGTTTGGATGAAATATTTTACCGCACACACTGCTACTCATTCTTAATGCTATAATTGGGAAACAATAAATCTCCTGAAGCTTTAGTATATATTATGTGAAAGGGTATAAAATAAACTCCCGATACGTAGTTTTGTGTCAAAATCGACCGATACCCGGAGCTGCAATTTTTCTTAACTTTATGGACTCGAGGTAACTCGAGAACAGGGATGTCAAGCGTGCCGGGGCGCATCCTTGCATGGTATGCACTGTACACAAGTCGTATTAGTATATATAGCTCTATACATGCAAGATTCCCCCTCCACTACTCTTTACTACGTCCTGTGCCCCGGTACGCCTGGCATCCCTGCCCGAGAATCGTATAAAAATTATATTAAAAAGCATACAATATTAGCATTAATATACAAAATATATAATTGGAAGCATACAATATTAGCATTAATATACAAAATTGAAAGCAAATAGATTTTAGATAATTTCTTATTTTGAATAGAGTCCTTTTGGTGTGTCAGCCACTAATCGCGGACAAGCAATACATATCTCATTGTCTTTTACACCGAATTTATAATAGCATGACACGAATGATTTAAAGTCAATGTAGATTATATACCAGTTCTGATTGAGATATATTTCCCTAGATTTTCATATGTATGTATTTCTGCAATAATTGTAATAATTTCTAGAACTACACATTTCTTTTACTTTTATAATCCCAAATATACTTCTTATGCATTTGGGTAGTACGCAATGGAGATTGAATTCCTAAATTGCTCCCGCCTCAAAAATGAGGTTTAAGTGGCAAAGTGATAAAACACTTTTAGATTCCTTTTAACATAAAGAATTTGTGGGATTCGATTTGTCCCATAGGTAATACTGGCATATTCTGTATGTAAATGTTCGTATTGTGATTAATATGGATGCCTATTATTTACTATTATTATTAGTAATAGTGTAGTTTTGTATATTACTCTTATGTAATATTATATGTTAGAAAATCTATATGTAACTGACAATTAGTATAGAACCAGGGAGCCGAGACCGAACCAGTAACCGAAATACATGACCGATTACATATCTCTCAATGAACCGTAACCGTAATGAGAGAGGGGATAAATTTTGGCCGTAATAGTGAGAGGATGTGAAAGGTGACTGATATGCCTGACCGATTGCATTTCGGTCGGGAATCTCTGACCATGTTATGAGATGGGCGTAACTGAGTTGGCAGAATTTCTGAGACATGTCTTGTTTGACCGTATTTCTAACCGAAATGCGCGAAACTCTGACCGCAATTCTAAGAGGAACGAAAAACAATAGCTGTATAGACCGGGAAGAAATACTGTTTCTGTCGTACATTGTTTGTCACTCTCGTGACGGGCTTGATGAAAGCAGATCTTTGCAGTTATTTGTTACTCCGACGCTTTTGGTCCGAAACTACTAAAAATTCCTAAATTGTTAATCTTTATAACTTATCTGCCATTAACTTTGTTTATTTATAGATAAATATTTTATTTGTAAAAAATAACTTATTTTTTATAAAAAGTATTTATAAAAATATTTATATATGAAAACAATAGTATTAGAAATAATATAAAAATAATAATATTTCATTTATTAAAATATTTAAAGTATTTAGATAATTATTTAGAAAATGTCATAAATTCATAAAAGGAAATAAATTGATTTTTAAAAATTTATTATAAAAGATTATATAATTTTACTTTTATTATTTTATTTCGTGTATAGTATGTATTTCGCCGTGGACTGCGAAAGATTGAAGGTTAGGTTACTAACGTGATAAAAAATTATTAAAATAATCTATTAAATAATTTTAGCCACAAGCTGTGAATCTCGACTGCAATACCTAGTAACAAATTGTTTCACAAATTTTAGTCGAGCGACTTTCTACCTATTTCTCAGGAATTGGGGAATTCTGGTTGACCGTATTTCTACCTTTCAAGAATTTCAGTTGATCGTATTGCAACCTCTCAAGAATTTGGGGTGACCGTACTTCTGAGAGAAATCTCTCTCGAATTTCGGTTGAGAGGAAACTTGACCGATTGTCGCTCACCAATTTCGGTTGAGAGGAAACCCTTGGCCGATTTGTCGCTCGCCATTTCCGATTGAGACGATCGTAAATACGATTTCGGTCGTCTCACGGACTGTGGTCGTGACCATATCCGAAATTATATCGGTCTCGACTCCCTCGTATAAACGTCAAACGAATTCGCTTCTGGGTGCTTCTAGAGTAAGGGTTGTATGGCTTAGCACAGTGGTCTTACTAGAAGACACGTGTCGGTTCATTGTCGTCAGTGTCAGTGTTACTAACTGTCACGGATAAGTGTAAATTGCTCCATTCCAAAACAGGAAAACGATAGTGTT
Organism: Andrena camellia; assembly: GCA_029448645.1. Taxonomy (NCBI): domain Eukaryota; kingdom Metazoa; phylum Arthropoda; class Insecta; order Hymenoptera; family Andrenidae; genus Andrena; species Andrena camellia. The sequence continues at coordinate 27,187,782 of CM055679.1, forward strand.
TAAAGCTTAATTGAGGATCGTCTCAAGGAAGTTAAAGGCGATTGTTAGATAACTAACGGAGAGCGCACGTCGCAGTAAATGGATATTCGCGAGGAGGTTTGGATTACTTTAATGTCTTTAGTCTCAAGTACTAGTTTTAAAACTTAAATATACTATTTACAGATATCTGCAATAAAGCGTTTTGGAATCACAATTCTTTACAATGGTTTTAAGCTTTTAGCACTACAGCCCTTGTTCCTAAGCGGTAGGATTAAGCTATATGATTATAGCGTGGATTCGGCTCGAATCCAGCAGCAAGCCAAGCAAGTAAATCAGTAAGCAGGTGATTAAGCGTTTTAACAGGAGTTAATAAGCGGTTTAGCAAAGCGAAGTGCGAACACCAATACAAGCTTATCGTATTTTTAGTAGCGTGTTAAACGTAGCAAAGTAACGACTGACTCTGATCCAGGAAACCGCGGTCGATTTCCTGGTAGGAAGAGCCCCCCCCCCCCCTCCATCGATCGCGAGTCGAGGGAAGGGGTCACGAGCGTCGCCTCACGGGAGCAAGCAGGCCCTTGCCAACGTCTAATTAATGCCGGGTCGGGAAGAGGGCGCCAAGATGCCGCTTTCCTGAACAGATAGTCTTTAGCAGCGTCGTTCAGGAGTTGCCGTACGGGCAACAGATCAGGCTGCCCGGGGCAGACACGAGTCACGCCTCCTCGAGCAATACGGTACAGATGCCAGGATGAACAAGGACAGTCGCGTCGACTCAACAGTATTTGAATGAACCTACTAACACATGCCTGCCTACGCATCTACGAGCCTGTACAATCGTTCCTCCCCACTCTGCTGTAACGATAGCTGACGTCACTGCCCAGAGCTTTGCCCACCGCGTTTGCCCCGGGCAGTGGCGGGCGTCCTTACCCGCCAAAACCATAGCCTGAACGGCGCTGGTCTTTAGTGTTTTTACCATTGACACTGACGGTACTTAAACGTCACAGAATCGATATGTGTGAATCCTCCTTTATTCTTTAGCAATATGACGTCAGGTCGATTATCATTGCCAAACTTTCTCTTTCTAAACAATCTCAAATCACATTTACCTAACACAATAACTACGTGACTTGCAGTTACCGAACATTGTCTGACGTACATCCACGGGGGCGTATGGCTTAAGTCAAGTCCCCACCCGAGACTCAACACTATTATACAGGTTGTCCTGATGGTACAACCGAGGAAGTGGTGATTCAGATTCTACATGAAAAACTAAGTCGAAAATATAGAATAAATTTTTTCCATTTGAGGCTTTATTTTTCAGGCTTTATGTCTTATTTTCGTTTATAAACCCACTCTAAGTAGACATAGATAGATAATAGCACATAATATTAATAAGGAATTAACATTACGTATGATATTAATGTTATTTGTAAACGATACGGTAAATACCCGTGTTAAGTGCAAACGTACTGGAAGAATATTCAAAGACTATTTATTTGACATATTTTTTCATGTAGAATCATCCCCTTCTCGGTTGTACCACCAATACTGGGACACCCTGTATTATAAATTCTCCGAAGGTGAAATAGCTTCAAGCTGTCTACTTTCAAAACATCTTTAATGTACCTTTAATAATAATATAATTGCATTAATTTTCATCTATGTACTATTAGGGATTTAGATATATATTTCTTTATATTGTAAACTTAATTATTTTGTTGGAGATAGAGCAACATGCGTTCGCTGCTATTTGGCAACATTGTGGACGCGCTGGCAGTCGTGGGAACGCTGCCTTGTTATCTCGTGATTCCCCCCGATTGTAGCGCCCTCTTGGTCGCTCCACTTTCGCACGACATCGCGACACGCGTGTACAGGGTCATCCGTTAGGACTGCAACCTACGCGCGCGCGAACAGGTAAATTTGGCAACACCGCCTCACGGACGCATTCCACTACAACCATGCGCCGATACTTCCGCCATCTATGAACCAATGATGAAAGTGTAGGGTCTTTTAGGTGCCAGTAGAGGGTGCTTTTCACTTTCGCCAGAGAATATTAAATTTGACGTAGCAGACGGGTAAGAAAGCGGTAGCCATTTTAACCTTTAGGCTGCCGCTATTTTTTCGTAAAAATAGGGGTCCTTTTTTTCCAAAAATTTTTATGTATGAGTAGTCAATAGGTCCCATAGAGTCGAGGGGGTAGAACCGTGCCAATATAGTGGCTATAGCGGCAGCCTAAGGGTTAAGAGTGCGACCGCCCCGATCCCTCAAAATTCCTCTAGCATCGCCATCGTTGACCGTGCTGTGTGTGCTGGTGCCCCGTCCTGTTGGAACCAGCACCCCCTTTCCTTGGATTTCAACAGGGAAATAAATTGAAGCAAAAGATCTTGATACCTACCTGCCGTTATGGTGGTATCGAAGAAGAGCGGTCCTACGATTCGCTTATGCGATATCACACACCAGACACCAATCTTCGCCGAATGAAGGGGCTTCTCCTGGATTTCCCTCGGATTCGCGATGGACCTGCTCCTGCTGTTCTGGTCGTTAACCTGGCCGTCTAGGTGGAACCAGGCTTCGTCGGTGAAAAATAATCTGTCTGCAACAGAAGCACCCTCTGCCTCCAGGAAATTAAGAAACCATTTACAGTACCTGCATCTTGCCGCATAATCCGGCTCTTTCAGCTCTTGAACCGTCTGGTACCGACAAGGATGCAAGTACAGCTGTTGTGTTGCACGATGAGCGCTTCCATACGACAAAGCGCACTGTTGTCGCAGCTTCGCCAATGACGTATGGGGCGCTTCCTCGAGAACTTGCTGCACCTCGGCCAGCTTCTGGTTCGTCAGGACAGTTGATTTCCTGTAGTGCTTCTGATTCTGCATACCCCTGTCCTCGCGTAGTTTCCGTGCCAAACGACTGATTGTACTCTTGTGTGGTACTGGAGAATCCGGGTATTTCTCCTGATATGCTAATTGGGCTGCCACGTATGATCCCGTGCGCCAATAATTGTGCCTTAGACACGTCCGCTGCTCTACCGAAAGGTACATTCCTAATTAATAGGTGTGTACGTGATGCCTTTCTGTAGTACTGAAAAGTACTGATTGTGGTGTTGGGTGTACAGTGTAATCACACTGAAGAGTACTGATGCTCTGCGTTGATGCGTCGCTGCACGATGTGCTCTGCTTCCGTGCTAACAAGGGACGTTTGGCAACCCGAAAATTCAGAAAATTATGAAACTCGGTGTGCAAGTAGAGTAGTTCATCCGTAACACAACCCTATTTTTTGTTGGTGCCATAATGCAATTTTTAAAGGTGAAATCACCCCTTGAAAATAATTCAGAATTTTCTTTTCCGTGGAATACCTCGAGAATGTTGAGAGATATCGAAAAGAAGTTTAAACAAAAGTTGCATCCTTCTTTTATATCTACAAAACCGCAGAAAAAATATTTTCGAAAACTCCATATTTTTCAAGTTACCCCCACCACCAACCCTTAAAATTAAGTTTTTGTATTTTTTAAATATAAGCTCAAATACCTCTGGATAATCTCTTTTCATACATATAAGTGATTTATGTGTTATATTTTTTTGCAAACGAATAAAGCCTCTATTACCGAATTTGAAGTCCATTTTGGCAGTTTCCATTAATAACATGGTTTCTTAAAGCCATATTTAGATTATTATTTATGTAAAGTTCAGACAGCTTTCAATTATTTAAGCAAGGCAGTACGCACCTAAAATTGCATCAAAGGTAAAACTCATTAAAACTAATCAGTGACGTGCATGAATCAGTATGATAACAGCACATTCGTAAATGCATTACTTGAAGTGTAATCTTATTAGGCTATTTTGGAAACCACACGAACAATAAATAATGCGTGAAGATGTACAATGACTTTGCAAAATACATATGTTATTGAAATGACGCAGGATCGCATTGATGACGATAACCTTGTCGAACCTTCCGATTTGCATAATGCGTATGTATATGAATTTTAAATGATTGTAAATCAATTTTCCTTTTACATCACACTTATAACAAATATATAATATTACAGTTAATATTAAATTTAATTATAACATTATAGCAGTTTTCATTAATGAAGTGGCCGCATAAAGTAATATTTAAACATTCGCAGTCCCTTTTTGTACATGTTGTATTGTTTGATTATACATTGAAGGAATTATACTAATAGAAGACGATAGATACATTGAAAATTACGCTTTGTAATTGGTACAATAATGATATTCTTCGTAGAAATGATTGAAACAAAAATACTTGCCACACCATGCACATCGCATAAAAGCCGGCTCCCCACAAATACTACATTTGGGTATAATCTTTTCATTCCTGAAGTAACAGAAATCTACAGGATTTTGAAATTCGCTGGGATGCGTTTCTAGATATCCGCTTTTAGGGGTGCCTAAAATTGCATTCAAGGTAAAACTCATTACAGCTGAACCATACGATAAATAAATAATGCGTAAAGATGTACAGTGACTTTGCATCATTTTAATTGTAACTGATAATATTCTTGTGCCTCATTCACTTTTCGGTAAACATGTTTACGTACTCGCGTCTTTTGATTGATATAAATATTCCCGAGGATGCAGCGAATGGCAGTTGCATTTTTGAAAGCAGTCAGTTACCATTCAATTGGAAAACGTGAGTGATCATTGTTTGAAAGGCTTTTCTTTAAAATGCAGTCGATTAATGTTGCTAACGTAATAAACATGTTAGCCACTACATTTCAAATTGCAAGTATAATACAGACACCTATAAACTCGGTAGAAACGGAACTGCACAATGAAATTCGGGACATTATAAAAGAGTTTCAAAACATACATTCCCTACCATTAATTGAACATGATTATGTGCTCGATTTTGCCGATCCATCCGAACCACATGGTGCACAAGTTGTAGAGTACATTATGCCTGCAGAAGAAGAAGAAGACAGTTTTGACCCTGCAGAATGTACTGTTGATGATGAAGGTGGAAAAGTTGACTTAAGTTATAAGAGAAAAGCAGTGACATTTTGGAAAAGTGGAAAAAAGGCACGTCGAACGCTTACCAGTGTACAGAAAAATTATAGCATGGTTAAATCTTTGCCGCAACTATATAGGTGGGAGGCGAGTGTAGAGAGAGGTGGAACAAATACAGATAAATTTGCACTTATTGCGGAATACGTAATGCAAAAGTTTGAAGAAGCTTGTGACAGAAGATCTATTGTTCATAACATGAATTTAAGATTGTGGGCCTTGGAGGCAAAAAAACAGGTGGAACTACCCCAATTCGTGGCAGGTAAATGGTGGATTTGGAACTTTAAGACTGCGCATAGGATTGTGTCCCGCAAGATAACAACATTCAGGACGCAATTTACGTTTGAAGATATTGACAATATAAAAAATATCGCAGAATCGTTTGTTTCTCGCGTAAAGTCTAACATCCCAGCTGTCGGAGTTGAAGAAATTTATAATGCAGACGAGAGTGGCTTCAACCTTGAAATACATTCTGGGCTAACATTGGCGAAATTAGGAGTGAAAACGGTAGAAGCGACGATTCAATCGGTATTTTCTACAACACATAGCTACACTAATGTTGTGGGCACCCCATGGAACCCATCCATCGGGTGCCCGCAACACTGCTCCCACTTCTCGAAGAGCGGTCGTCCCGACCGTGTTGATTCCTCGTAATCTTCGTACCCGGGTCTGAGGAGGGGGTCGTGCTAGCCAGGTGGCCTCCCCAGACCGTCGCCTCGGCATTCGCCTTCCCGCCCCCAGGGAAAACAACCAAAAACCTGGGGCAAGGCGTTGGTACCACGGGACGGCCGGTGTAGTTTTCTTATCGCGTGGTCCTCTTCGGTGTAACGTTCCGGTTTTCGGTCCCACGACGAACCTGGAACTGTGTCCCAGCAATGCTTTCGTCCGCTGCGTGTGTCCCGCGACGCATTCTGCTCCAGGGTCCGTGAGTTCACGCGGCGAAGTTCCCAGGTGTGTCCCGCGACGTCTCTGGAACTCCGCCTCCACGAACGTCCCACGACACTTTGCGGCCGTTCCAACGTTGTGTCCTCCTCACGGGCCCGACTCCAAGACTGCAGCCTCTCCTTTCGGACTCTGCTCCGACGCTGCATCTTCTCCTTTCGGATGGCCCGGTCCGAGACTCCTATCCCTTGACGGCTTCGGAGTTCCTTGTAAAAGAACAAAAGAGACATTAGAATTCTCTTCGTTTCACAGGGATTCGTTGGAGCCGTATGAGTCGGGGAGCCAGAGAGGGAGGCCGAGCACGCCCGCAGGGGGTCGCAGCTAGTCGCGAGCATACGAGCGACCCAGCCCCCAAACTCGTCAGCTCATCTTCGTTCTTCATTCTTGATCTCGCCTCCAGTTATCCAATCCTTGGCTTCCTGATGGCCCCATTCCTCTTCTTGTCTTCTGGTGCAGCTTCAGGGGACCGTCCTTTGCAGCTCGGCAACCACCCCGTCTCCTCGATGCCCCCTCCGACCGATCCGAGCGACTGCGTCGCACGTCCGTCCGGTGGTTGGGGACACCATTTCCGGTCTGCTGTCCACCCCCAGCATTCTGCATCCAGGGGACCCCAAGGTATCCATCGTACCGGGGACGCGCCCCGCGGAGCGCGACCAGGATCTCAACCAGGGGGGCTAGCGCGGCGCTTCCACGTATGTCCGCGCCGTGCTGCGGACCGCCAGTCTGTTGCGGCACATTCGGCGAATTCGGGGTCGCATCCGAGTCGCGGTGGCCGTCCCCCGACACCTTGTCCCTCGGCGTGGGGTATCGTGCACCTGAAACAGACTCAAAAACGGAGGGCCGGGCTACGAAGGTAGCCTCCGCAGCCCAGTCCACCAGATTAGCCTAAAACTAATCTTCCTTCTTGTGTCTTGACGCGGCCCGTGACGTCTTCGCTACTCCTGTATTCGTCCTTCGTATTTCGCAAGGCGGCGTATATGGACCACCTTGCACTTCTTCCTGGGTGAACGTTGGATCCTGTAGATGACGTCGTTGATCTGGTCCACCCCTGTGTACGGGCCTTCCCACTCGGTTTGTAGCTTCGGGCATTTTCCTTTAACTCTTCGTTATTGGAACAACCACACTCGTTCTCCTGGTTGAAACTCCACAGCTTGAAAGCGATTGTCATACCACGACTTCATTCTTCAACTGTAGATATCCAGACGACGTCGAACAAATCCGTGAATCCTCTTCATCTTTTCTCTGATCCATTCGGAATATCCCTGCTCGATGTCCTCGTCTTCTTCCATTTCTGGGGGCAATCCCCTCCACAATTGTAGGGGTAGGCGAAGTTCCTGGCCATACAGGATCATCGCTGGTGTCAATTGGGTAGCCTCATGTCGTGCTGATCTGTAAGCTAGAAGGAACATGGGAATCCACTCGTCCCAATCCCGCTGGTGTTCTGAAACAAACATCGCGAGATATTGGAGCAACGTCCTATTCAAACGTTCTACCAGACCATCGAATTGAGGATGCAGGGGAGTTGTTCGCGTTTTCTTGATTCCCAGCAGCTTCAGCAATTCTTTGAAAACGGAGGATTCGAAGTTTCTCCCTTGGTCCGTGTGTATCTCCAACGGTACACCATGACGACATACTACGTTGTGCAAAAGAGCTCTTGCCTCTGTGACAGCTCCCTGGTCTGGCATCGCGATTACTTCCGGCCACCGGGTAAAGTAGTCCGCCACGACCAGAATAAACCTGTTCCCGGCCTGAGACTTCAGGAGCGGACCCACGACGTCCAGGGCAAGTCTTTCGAACGGAGCTCCCACGTTGTATACTCTCAGGTTCCCTGCTCCCCTCTGACGTGGTCCCTTCTTCGCCGCACAGGTGTCACACCGCCGGCACCACTCTTGAACGTCCTGTCGACACGTAGACCAAAAGAACTGTTGCCGTATCTTTGCCAAGGTCTTGTTTACTCCGAAGTGTCCAGCTGCTGGCGCATCATAGAACTCCTTCAGTACTCCTGCGACCCTTTCGTGTGGCACCACCAAAAGCAACGATGTCGTTGTACCATTGTGGTACTCCCATTTCCTGAAAAGCAAACCTTCGTGAATTTCCAGCGAGTCCCATATGGACCAATAGTATTTCAGGCGTGGGGAGAAGCGAGCAACGTCCTGCCAGCCGGGCTCCTCCCCTTCCATTTTCTTTTTAAGCATGAAGCCGATCTCTTCATCTTCCTCCTGGCTTCGTTTCCACTCGTTCTTCGTTTGTTCGCAGAATATCTTGTAAATCTTCCTCGTGGTATGCACTTCCCCTTATGCTTTTGTCCTCTCCAGTCGATTGCAGTTCTCACAATTTTCTTCGACGCAAGGTTTTCGTGAAAGTCCATCGGCGCTTCCATGGGCTCTTCCTTCCCGATGGCGAATCTCGAAGTCGTATTCCTGTAGTCGCTCTATCCAACGGGCGACCTGTCATTCAGGGCGCTTGAAGGTCAACAACCAGCGAAGCGCCGCATGGTCCGTTCTTATCAGGAATCTGCGTCCGTAGAGGTAGTGATGGAAGTGTTCGATGGATTTTACTACTGTCAGTAGTTCTCTCCGGGTGACGCAGTAGTTCCTTTCTGCTTTTCCTAAGGTCTTGGAGAAATAAGCCACGACCTTTTCTTGTCCTTCGTGTTCCTGCGAGAGGACGCCGCCTATGGCGAAATAAGATGCGTCCGTGTCCAGAATGAAATCCTTGTCTATCACTGGGTAGGCTAGTACCGGGGCTCCGGTTAGTTTCTTATTCAGCTCTTGAAAAACTCCTTGGCATTCTTCGGTCCGTTGGTAATCCTGTTTGGTCTCGGTGAGGCGATGCAGGGGTTTGGCGATGCTGGAGAAATCCTATACAAATTTCCTGTAGTATGTGCACAATTCTAGGAAATTTCTTAAATCTGTGACGTTCATCAGCTGCGGCCATTCCGAAATGGCTTTAATTTTCTCCGGATCCGTCTTGACTCCACTCTCCGTTACGATGTGGCCCAGATATTTTACTTCTCGGCAAAAGAATGAGCATTTCTTGGGGCTCATCAGTAGTCCAGCTTGACGTAAACGTGAAAACACTGTCCGTTGGCGTCCGAGCTCTTGTTCAAAGTCCTTTCCGTAGATGATGATGTCGTCCAGGTAAACCAAGCAGATTTTCCAGGTTAGATCTTGAAGTACGTCTGCCATCAGTCGCTCCAATGTTGCAGGGGCGTTGCAGAGTCCAAAGGGCATGACCTTGAACTGCCACAGTTCCGTCCCTACTGAAAACGCCGTTTTCTCCCGGTCCTTTTTGTCCATAGAGATCTGCCAGTATCCGCTCTGTAAATCCACGGTTGAGAACCACGATGATCCAGTGAGGGCGTCCAGGGTATCTTCTATCCGGGGTAGAGGATACCAGTCCTTCTTGGTAACCTCGTTCAGGCGACGGAAATTCACGCAGAACCGTATGCTTCCATCCTTCTTCTTCACAAGGAAGATCGGAGAAGACCACGGGCTCTGGGATTCTTCGATCACGCCCTGCGCCAACATCTTCTTGAGCAGCTCTTCCACTTCTGCTCGACGGTGTAGAGGCAGCCTCCGTGGCGCCTGTTTTATGGGCGGGCAGTGTTGATGGTGTGCTTCACCCGTTTGCAATTTCAAATTTGGCTCGGATCCGTGGCGAAAACGTCCTGAAATTCACGAAGCAATTAAACAAATAGCTTTTTCTGTCTATCTGTCAAACATTATGAACAGCGGTTGTACAGCTCCTCCAAATGCTGCAGGACGACCATAATGTCCTTTTCTTCATCTTGTTCCTTCTCTTCGGCGGTCGGCTCGGCAAGGTGTATCTCCGTGTTGTCGGGAAGGCACAACACATTCCGTGATAGATCGATGCTGCAACGGTGCTTCTTCAGGAAAGCCGCTCCCAAGATGCATTTTTCCACCATGTTGACGACGTAGAACTCCTCTAAGCTTGAAAGTCTTCCAACGCTGATCTCCAGGCTCTTCTTCCCGAACACGTTCATTTTCTCTCCAGTAGTGGAGCGAACGTCGAGTCTTGTTCGAGAGAGGTCTTTCGACGCACACAGCTCTTTATCCAGAAGGTTGATAGGAGAACCTGTATCTAGGATAATTTTACACGGTTTTCCACTGATTTTCTCATATACGTAGGTCTCGTCAGTCGGATTCCATTGACGTCCAGTCGCCTCCTGCATCGCCACACTCTTGACGACCGGGGAACTCTTCCTCACGATCCGGCGTCTCCACCTTAAGCCGTCCTCTTCCTGTTTCCCTGGTACGGCTTCTTCGGGTGGGGGGGGGGGGGCACTGGTTTGGCCCTTCTTGGCCTTGAAGCAGTCCTTTTGAAGGTTGCCCATCTTGCCACAGAGCCAGTAGGTCCTCGGTGGGTCGTCCGCGCGGTCCTCTTGTCTCCTCTTCTTCGTCGGGAACCCTTCAAAATTGTTGAAGGGTTTACCCTTCCGTTTTTCCGAATACCGTTCTCGTGACTCTACCGCGGGGGTGCGAGTCATCGACTCAACGGCCTCAATCTCCAGAGCTCTAGTCACGGCAGCTCTTAGAGTCGTGAAACCGCCGAGCCGCAGCTCCCGCTGCATTACCGAGCTCGACAACGCCGTCACGAACTGAGACGCGGCGAACTTGTCGCGGGTTTCCGCCGGGCAATCGGCGAAAGCGGACTGCGCTAATCGCTCGATTGTGGCGGCAAGCGAGGAGATGCTCTCATCTCTCCGCTGTCTATGGCTCTGAAAGAGCACATAGTTCAAACTCGACAAATTTCTCGCCCCGTAGCGGATCTCGAGTGCCGAAAACACATCCGCGAAATTTTTGCATTGGGCAGCAGAGAGCGTCGTGAGGACGCTCCTTGCCGAGCCTCCGAGGGAAGCGATCAAGGCTGTAGCCTTCTTTTCATCGTTCCAGCCGTTAGCGCATGCGATGGCCTCGAATTGCACTCTATACTCTTCCCAGGAAGTTTTTCCGTCGAAAATAATCGGTTTTACCGTGTACCCCAAGTTGAGTACGCGAGGTTCCGAAGACGGGGCAGCGGCGGGCGCACCGACGGGGATAGGGTTAACAGCGGGGAAAACTATTTACAATGGGCACTACCTCCCCACCCCGAGGGTTCGCGCCGCTATCAGCCGAGCCATGTCGATTTAAAACTGAAGCGGTTACGACCTGTATCCGTTCATCTAAGTTTGCAAGCCGGGCCTCGAAGGCCGCCTGTGTCTGTCGGTCGGCGGTCTCCTTCTCCTCTCGGAGACGGTCTTCTCTCCGCCAGCGGGCCTCGTCCTCCTTCCGCTGTTCTCGCATCTGTCCCACGATGCTTAGCTGTAGGGAGGTGAACAGCTCCTGGATAGGGGCATCGCCCGTCGCTGCAGGGAGAAGATTCGCGGCGGCCGCGGACGCGCGAGTGGGCATGCCGCTTCGAGTGGGCATCCCACTTCTGACACCATTGTTACGTCTCGCGGTTGACATAATTTAATTTGAAGGTATAACAAGCGTAACAGAACATTTAACGGAGTGATGCAGTAAAAGGGTAACAGAATACAAGATCAATAATCTGAGGCGGTAACAAGATACGTCTGTACGATGTGGCGGTTGACTCTCGATTGACAGCTTGATAGGTGATCGATACGATCACCTTCTTCTCGCTGTCTCTTGTCTTCGTTGCGAGCACCAGCGGCCATGGAACCCATCCATCGGGTGCCCGCAACATTAGTGTAGCTATGTGTTGTAGAAAATACCGATTGAATCGTCGCTTCTACCGTTTTCACTCCTAATTTCGCCAATGTTAGCCCAGAATGTATTTCAAGGTTGAAGCCACTCTCGTCTGCATTATAAATTTCTTCAACTCCGACAGCTGGGATGTTAGACTTTACGCGAGAAACAAACGATTCTGCGATATTTTTTATATTGTCAATATCTTCAAACGTAAATTGCGTCCTGAATGTTGTTATCTTGCGGGACACAATCCTATGCGCAGTCTTAAAGTTCCAAATCCACCATTTACCTGCCACGAATTGGGGTAGTTCCACCTGTTTTTTTGCCTCCAAGGCCCACAATCTTAAATTCATGTTATGAACAATAGATCTTCTGTCACAAGCTTCTTCAAACTTTTGCATTACGTATTCCGCAATAAGTGCAAATTTATCTGTATTTGTTCCACCTCTCTCTACACTCGCCTCCCACCTATATAGTTGCGGCAAAGATTTAACCATGCTATAATTTTTCTGTACACTGGTAAGCGTTCGACGTGCCTTTTTTCCACTTTTCCAAAATGTCACTGCTTTTCTCTTATAACTTAAGTCAACTTTTCCACCTTCATCATCAACAGTACATTCTGCAGGGTCAAAACTGTCTTCTTCTTCTTCTGCAGGCATAATGTACTCTACAACTTGTGCACCATGTGGTTCGGATGGATCGGCAAAATCGAGCACATAATCATGTTCAATTAATGGTAGGGAATGTATGTTTTGAAACTCTTTTATAATGTCCCGAATTTCATTGTGCAGTTCCGTTTCTACCGAGTTTATAGGTGTCTGTATTATACTTGCAATTTGAAATGTAGTGGCTAACATGTTTATTACGTTAGCAACATTAATCGACTGCATTTTAAAGAAAAGCCTTTCAAACAATGATCACTCACGTTTTCCAATTGAATGGTAACTGACTGCTTTCAAAAATGCAACTGCCATTCGCTGCATCCTCGGGAATATTTATATCAATCAAAAGACGCGAGTACGTAAACATGTTTACCGAAAAGTGAATGAGGCACAAGAATATTATCAGTTACAATTAAAATGATGCAAAGTCACTGTACATCTTTACGCATTATTTATTTATCGTATGGTTCAGCTGTAATGAGTTTTACCTTGAATGCAATTTTAGGCACCCCTAAAAGCGGATATCTAGAAACGCATCCCAGCGAATTTCAAAATCCTGTAGATTTCTGTTACTTCAGGAATGAAAAGATTATACCCAAATGTAGTATTTGTGGGGAGCCGGCTTTTATGCGATGTGCATGGTGTGGCAAGTATTTTTGTTTCAATCATTTCTACGAAGAATATCATTATTGTACCAATTACAAAGCGTAATTTTCAATGTATCTATCGTCTTCTATTAGTATAATTCCTTCAATGTATAATCAAACAATACAACATGTACAAAAAGGGACTGCGAATGTTTAAATATTACTTTATGCGGCCACTTCATTAATGAAAACTGCTATAATGTTATAATTAAATTTAATATTAACTGTAATATTATATATTTGTTATAAGTGTGATGTAAAAGGAAAATTGATTTACAATCATTTAAAATTCATATACATACGCATTATGCAAATCGGAAGGTTCGACAAGGTTATCGTCATCAATGCGATCCTGCGTCATTTCAATAACATATGTATTTTGCAAAGTCATTGTACATCTTCACGCATTATTTATTGTTCGTGTGGTTTCCAAAATAGCCTAATAAGATTACACTTCAAGTAATGCATTTACGAATGTGCTGTTATCATACTGATTCATGCACGTCACTGATTAGTTTTAATGAGTTTTACCTTTGATGCAATTTTAGGTGCGTACTGCCTTGCTTAAATAATTGAAAGCTGTCTGAACTTTACATAAATAATAATCTAAATATGGCTTTAAGAAACCATGTTATTAATGGAAACTGCCAAAATGGACTTCAAATTCGGTAATAGAGGCTTTATTCGTTTGCAAAAAAATATAACACATAAATCACTTATATGTATGAAAAGAGATTATCCAGAGGTATTTGAGCTTATATTTAAAAAATACAAAAACTTAATTTTAAGGGTTGGTGGTGGGGGTAACTTGAAAAATATGGAGTTTTCGAAAATATTTTTTCTGCGGTTTTGTAGATATAAAAGAAGGATGCAACTTTTGTTTAAACTTCTTTTCGATATCTCTCAACATTCTCGAGGTATTCCACGGAAAAGAAAATTCTGAATTATTTTCAAGGGGTGATTTCACCTTTAAAAATTGCATTATGGCACCAACAAAAAATAGGGTTGTGTTACGGATGAACTACTCTACTTGCACACCGAGTTTCATAATTTTCTGAATTTTCGGGTTGCCAAACGTCCCTTGTTAGCACGGAAGCAGAGCACATCGTGCAGCGACGCATCAACGCAGAGCATCAGTACTCTTCAGTGTGATTACACTGTACACCCAACACCACAATCAGTACTTTTCAGTACTACAGAAAGGCATCACGTACACACCTATTAATTAGGAATGTACCTTTCGGTAGAGCAGCGGACGTGTCTAAGGCACAATTATTGGCGCACGGGATCATACGTGGCAGCCCAATTAGCATATCAGGAGAAATACCCGGATTCTCCAGTACCACACAAGAGTACAATCAGTCGTTTGGCACGGAAACTACGCGAGGACAGGGGTATGCAGAATCAGAAGCACTACAGGAAATCAACTGTCCTGACGAACCAGAAGCTGGCCGAGGTGCAGCAAGTTCTCGAGGAAGCGCCCCATACGTCATTGGCGAAGCTGCGACAACAGTGCGCTTTGTCGTATGGAAGCGCTCATCGTGCAACACAACAGCTGTACTTGCATCCTTGTCGGTACCAGACGGTTCAAGAGCTGAAAGAGCCGGATTATGCGGCAAGATGCAGGTACTGTAAATGGTTTCTTAATTTCCTGGAGGCAGAGGGTGCTTCTGTTGCAGACAGATTATTTTTCACCGACGAAGCCTGGTTCCACCTAGACGGCCAGGTTAACGACCAGAACAGCAGGAGCAGGTCCATCGCGAATCCGAGGGAAATCCAGGAGAAGCCCCTTCATTCGGCGAAGATTGGTGTCTGGTGTGTGATATCGCATAAGCGAATCGTAGGACCGCTCTTCTTCGATACCACCATAACGGCAGGTAGGTATCAAGATCTTTTGCTTCAATTTATTTCCCTGTTGAAATCCAAGGAAAGGGGGTGCTGGTTCCAACAGGACGGGGCACCAGCACACACAGCACGGTCAACGATGGCGATGCTAGAGGAATTTTGAGGGATCGGGGCGGTCGCACTCTTAACCCTTAGGCTGCCGCTATAGCCACTATATTGGCACGGTTCTACCCCCTCGACTCTATGGGACCTATTGACTACTCATACATAAAAATTTTTGGAAAAAAAGGACCCCTATTTTTACGAAAAAATAGCGGCAGCCTAAAGGTTAAAATGGCTACCGCTTTCTTACCCGTCTGCTACGTCAAATTTAATATTCTCTGGCGAAAGTGAAAAGCACCCTCTACTGGCACCTAAAAGACCCTACACTTTCATCATTGGTTCATAGATGGCGGAAGTATCGGCGCATGGTTGTAGTGGAATGCGTCCGTGAGGCGGTGTTGCCAAATTTACCTGTTCGCGCGCGCGTAGGTTGCAGTCCTAACGGATGACCCTGTACACGCGTGTCGCGATGTCGTGCGAAAGTGGAGCGACCAAGAGGGCGCTACAATCGGGGGGAATCACGAGATAACAAGGCAGCGTTCCCACGACTGCCAGCGCGTCCACAATGTTGCCAAATAGCAGCGAACGCATGTTGCTCTATCTCCAACAAAATAATTAAGTTTACAATATAAAGAAATATATATCTAAATCCCTAATAGTACATAGATGAAAATTAATGCAATTATATTATTATTAAAGGTACATTAAAGATGTTTTGAAAGTAGACAGCTTGAAGCTATTTCACCTTCGGAGAATTTATAATACAGGGTGTCCCAGTATTGGTGGTACAACCGAGAAGGGGATGATTCTACATGAAAAAATATGTCAAATAAATAGTCTTTGAATATTCTTCCAGTACGTTTGCACTTAACACGGGTATTTACCGTATCGTTTACAAATAACATTAATATCATACGTAATGTTAATTCCTTATTAATATTATGTGCTATTATCTATCTATGTCTACTTAGAGTGGGTTTATAAACGAAAATAAGACATAAAGCCTGAAAAATAAAGCCTCAAATGGAAAAAATTTATTCTATATTTTCGACTTAGTTTTTCATGTAGAATCTGAATCACCACTTCCTCGGTTGTACCATCAGGACAACCTGTATAATAGTGTTGAGTCTCGGGTGGGGACTTGACTTAAGCCATACGCCCCCGTGGATGTACGTCAGACAATGTTCGGTAACTGCAAGTCACGTAGTTATTGTGTTAGGTAAATGTGATTTGAGATTGTTTAGAAAGAGAAAGTTTGGCAATGATAATCGACCTGACGTCATATTGCTAAAGAATAAAGGAGGATTCACACATATCGATTCTGTGACGTTTAAGTACCGTCAGTGTCAATGGTAAAAACACTAAAGACCAGCGCCGTTCAGGCTATGGTTTTGGCGGGTAAGGACGCCCGCCACTGCCCGGGGCAAACGCGGTGGGCAAAGCTCTGGGCAGTGACGTCAGCTATCGTTACAGCAGAGTGGGGAGGAACGATTGTACAGGCTCGTAGATGCGTAGGCAGGCATGTGTTAGTAGGTTCATTCAAATACTGTTGAGTCGACGCGACTGTCCTTGTTCATCCTGGCATCTGTACCGTATTGCTCGAGGAGGCGTGACTCGTGTCTGCCCCGGGCAGCCTGATCTGTTGCCCGTACGGGCAACTCCTGAACGGTGCTGCTAAAGACTATCGTTTTCCTGTTTTGGAATGGAGCAATTTACACTTATCCGTGACAGTTAGTAACACTGACACTGACGACAACCCGATCTGCAAACTCTAATAATTTTATTGTTATTTCAAGGGAAGCCACTTTGAAATATTTTTGTCGAATTTTTTTGTGCGTTTTCACAATATTTAGTGTCTCAAAAATATACTTGCATAATTTCAAAGTGGATCTCGAAAAATTCTGGGAGCTACGGAAGGTTTTGTACATAGCGCAGCGCTCGGAACCGATTGCATAGGTCAATCTCCCGAAAAGTTTATGTCCAAGCATCCAAATGTATGTAATATAAAGGAATTATGAGTTTATATATTGTTTAGAACTGGGGGAGAGTCCAGTGACTACGACGAAATCGTATACATCTGCGATCTTTGAATTGCAGAAAATAACTTCTTTTAAAATTTTAAACGCGATTATCTTGAAACGACATTTTTCAAACTGGGCGGATCTATAACTCAGTCAATTTTTATCAGATTCACTTGAAATTTTTAGAGAATATTCGTAATAAAATTATCTTCAGTTAAGGGTACCTAGTGTTTTGACTGATTAATTCATCTAATCGTAACACTGAAAAAATATTTTGATTTTTTATACTTTTTCTTCCGAAGTGCGCCATTTCTTCAAAAATTAATATTTCATTAAATCTATATACTTAACTGAAACTATTGTAATATATTTTAAGAAAACGTTCGAATTTTTCATTTCAGAGCACACATTGTGAATGTTACGCGACCGTACTTTTTATAATTTTTTTAGAGTGCCTAATGTCATCGGGTGCCGTGGCCATAGCCATACTACTCAAAAATTTTCGATATAGGACATACAAGATCAGTTAAATATATGTATTCTCAGGTGGCAATAAAGATTTTTCGTAAAAAGTTCCCTTTCATTATAAGAGAATGCCTTGAAAATAGCCTTTACTTTCGACCGTCAAAGTGACTTCCCCCTTAATGAATTCTTTTCATATTCTACCTTGTCCGCTTACATGTCCCTTACCCAGCATGCCTACATATTTAATTTTATAATAGTTTGCATTATAATTAATATTATTTTCTTCTATTCCTACACAAAAGTAATTTTTTAAATACGAAAGCCGCTAGGCAGTAGGGAATTTTCGCAAAATGAAAAATTATTGGATAAAGTAAATTCCTCTGTGAAACGAAATTACCGTAAATTTACGGAACAAGGAGGAATGCAGGGCTTCCACCATTACAAGCACAGTGAAACTAAAACGGTTAATGGGATTCTGTTGATTGCTCTGCTCAATTCATGAGTTAGCTGTTCCGCAAATACATCTGACGTTGTACCCGCTGATAGTGTAACGATCTTCGGACACGGTACCAAAACAAATGCGGACAAATTATTTCCACTGACTAGCCAATCGGTTACATGTTACCACGGGTAATCTGATGCACTGAAAAATTTCTAATAAATTGTCCACAACTAATCGAAACGCAGAAGGAATTAACATAAAACATTACCAGTCGCGTATTCGATTGTAAAATGAAAACAGCAGCATGTCATTAAACTGTATAAGGAAAGGAATAAAATTCAATGCTTAATCTCATACAAAAAAAATTGATCGAAAAGGGACGCAATGGCTCGTATGTCCTCTTTCTTTAAATCGTTTAAGTCGGCTCAGGTATGTTATATATATATATATATATATATATATATATAGAGAGAGAGAGAGAGAGAGAGAGAGAGAGAGAGAGAGAGAGAGAGCGCTACTGGCTCAAATCGTGAAAATGGGTTAGCGCGGTCGACTCTTCTGTGTGTGTGGGCTTGCAGCTACGCGTGCCTTCTGCGTGCGCGGGCGCTACCGCTCAGCAGTTCCGGCTTTAAACTGCGCGATCTGGAAGTTCCACCGCTAATATTGAACTGTTAATATCTCCAGAACGAAGCCACGGATCCCAAAACGGTAAATGACTTTTCGATTTTTTTGCATCGGGATATTGCATGTTCCTGGGAAGTCCTTGAATTTTGGGACACCCTGTATAATATACCAAGGACATATTACTTAGTGTTTGCAGTAACTAGATGCTGTTTTGTTGCGTAGTTTGCTCGACACGCAGTTATTGGTTTCTTTTAGATTATTTTAAATATAGAATCAGCAATAAATATTACTCTTGTTCAGCTTATTGTAACTCCACATCATAAAGTAAACCTGTTTAACATATAGATTCAAGTGTCACATCATAACAATTTTCAACAAGTGTGGCAAAAAATACTGAAATAAAAGTGCTAGCCCATATTTAAACCACTTCCTCTAATCTTACATTAATAAACTGAAGCTTGCCTTATTAAGACAATTTTTATAATTTAATAGTTAATAATTTACAGGAATAGAAAATCGAGGACACTGTACAATTTGACTTTCAGATTTACAAGATTAACTTCATTAATAATATTATTATATTACAATGATCTAAATGATTAATCGCATTTACATTATTATGATACAAGGTTAAAGTATTTTAGCACTGCTGACGCTTATTTTACAATTACAATATTTAGATCTCTGATACGAATTTTGTTACTTCATATATGTTTATACACAATTACATAAAACCCTTCCAGAAATAACTGTCTCAAACTGCTACATTAAAGTTCTTGGTAAAGCAGTTACGAAGAACAGAAATAATTTTATAAGTGGAAACCTATTATGGATGAAAATGATAATTGCATGTATCGATTCCGGTTATGATTCTAATATTAGTTCTCCTGCCCATTATATAACGGTTATAATGTATTATATCGGTTCTATAATAGTTATATTATAACATGTGGCGCGCATATGTAGTATGTACATACGTATCATGTGGTGTGTGCACTTTGCAAATGAACAATTTGATCGGTGACAAATGCATATAGTTGTATTTATTCCTCAATCATCACGCCATTTAGCCATCTATGTACGTTTTAATGTTTTATATGTGAAAATATTGTCATCAAGTTTAAACAATAATTGTCTTGTGTAAAGAATTAGCCGTATTTATTTTTTCGTAGCCAAAATTTGTAGCTATTTGTGTTTCAAGAACATTTATTTTTACTTGGCGTTTCAGTTTTGACGAAAATAAAATATATGAATGTGCAATATAATATTGCCTTTCGCCAAATATCGGATATAATATCGATGGTCACGTCGAGAAGATTAGTGGTACACTGCGAGTTATGGGTTCCTTTGCGGATCAAAGGCTCGCATGAACAGAAAGGAAGAAAAGGAAGAAAGGCAATGGTGGTGGATTTGTCGCGGTACGAGATATATCCCGTCTGTCGTTTCTTATAAAAAATGATCGATCGTTCTACTCAGTGCGGCGACGTCGGACGATTGACTTCGACTTGAGTCGCCAGATATTAAGAGACGTATCGATTTATACGGGGCTGCTGCGCTGTGCCCGGTGCCGGTTCTCTGTAAAAAGACCCAAGTTTATATGCTCCTTTCCTCAAGCCAGCTTTTCCTCTTATCTTGCTATACCAAAATACAACTACTGCTTAGCCAAGTCATATTCACATTTACATAATGTAATGCGATTAATCATTTATAGCTGATGTTACAAAATCATCATAGATTAAAGATAGATCGCAATAAAAGACCTTTTCTTTTTCAATTCTTATTGTTAGCGCTTATTAGGTATAATGCTTCTTCGTTACTTCGAATGAAATTTAATTAACGATTACTATATACAGTGGCGTGCAAAAGTTCCCGGCCAGATGGTTTTTTCAATTTTTCTTCCAAAAGCAAAGTCTAAAGATCTTTTTATTATTATTGCATATAAGGACATATTGTGTAAAAAAAAAACTATAAAAGAAATTAACGCTGTTTGATTTTTATATGTGTTTAGTTCAATAATTACTAAATTAACATGTTCAAAAGTTCCCGGCCAGTCTCGATTCTACGTCTTTAAAAGCTAAGTATTTCGAATACTAACGAAAGCTGTTTCGTTCAGTTGATACAAAGTCATCAAAACAACAACATGGCTCGGAACACGTTGGTTAAACTACGCAAAAGAGTCATAAAGGTGTCAACAAACGGGAAGTCTTCTCGTGAAATTGCTTCATTATTATCCATCGGGAAATCAACAGTAAATGATACAATTAAAAAGTATCGTGCTGGTTATGGTGTAGAAGATCTCCCACGAAGTGGACGACCCCGAAAGACAACACAAAAAATTAATCGTATTATTAAGCTTAAGTCAATGGGGCATCATAAAAAGACTGCTGTGGATATTGCAAACGAATTACACCAAGAAAATATTGTCAAAGTTAGTCGCAGTACAGTGACGAGAAGCTTACATGAAGCTGGACTTTTTGGGCGAGTTAGTAGTAAAAAACCCCTAATCTCAAAGAAGAATAGGATGGCCAGATTAAAGTTTGCCACAAAATATCGGAACTGGACTTTCGAAGATTGGAAAAAAATTATTTTCTCTGATGAATCTAAATTTAATTTATTTGGAAGCGACGGAAAACGTTATGTTCGCCGTCCGATTGGCTCCAGAAATGACGTCAGATATCAAACACCAACTGTAAAGCACGGTGGAGGCAGCATCATGGTGTGGGGAGCTTTCTCTGCACAAGGAGTTGGTCCCTTAATACAAATTGAGGGTCTTATGACCAGCGTTATGTACAGAGATATTCTTAACTCTCATTTTCTACCTTATGCTCGAAGTGATATGACTCGAAAGTGGATATTTCAACATGACAACGACCCAAAACACACATCCAAGCTGGTCAAAGGGTGATTGTCTTCAAAGAAAATCAAGGTTTTAGACTGGCCTGCGCAATCCCCTGATTTAAATCCAATTGAGCACTTCTGGGCAGAAGTAAAGAGCCGTATTGGAAGATATAAAAACTCGAATAAAGCAGAATTATTCCAAATTTTAACAGAAGAATGGAAGAAAATTCCATATGATTATATTACGCGATTAATTGAATCCATGCCTCGCCGTTGTGCTGCTGTCATTGCTGCAAAAGGCATGAATACCAAATACTAATCATAAACATTAATTAAGCTATTCAGAAATTGTTATAACATGCATTGCGATTATTTTTGTCTTCGTATAACGATCTGGCCGGGAACTTTTGAACATGTTAATTTAGTAATTATTGAAATAAACACATATAAAAAACAAACAGCGTTAATTTCTTTTATAGTTTTTATTACACAATATGTCCTTATATGCAATAATAATAAAAAGATCTTTAGACTTTGCGTTTGGAAGAAAAATTAAAAAAACCATCTGGCCGGGAACTTTTGCACGCCACTGTAATTAAATACGTAGACTTTATACTTCGTGCAGAATCCTGATAAAAATTCTGATAAATTAAACTAGCCGGTGTATCTGCTTCTGCGCGTACAATTTTCTGTTGTGAATCAAATTTTATCGTGGGGTTTTGGATTGGTAAAACAGTTGACATGTACAGATAGTCAAAGCTACAGCACAACTACAGCCATCGTTGTAGAATTAAAACAAGTAAGGACTATTTACAGTCACGGCGTCACACAGCCCAGGATCATCTTCGATCCCTGTTTTTGAAATTGATCTATTAGTTCCTGAGTTATAAGTTAACAGACTGACAGGCGAACATTATTGTACAACATCAAGTGCCAACGTAAAATCCGTCCCATGCGGGAATTTGTCCTGTCGATTAGAACTGCAAATATTCGAATAATTTCGAATACGAATAATTCGAACATTCGAATATTCGAATAATTAGGAGTTTTAGAATATTCGAATAATTAGGAGTTTTAGAATATTATTCATTATTCGAATAATGATTGAATATTCGAATATTCAAATTTCAAATTCGAATTCTCTGGTATTCGAATATTCGTTACAGCCCTACTCTCGATTGAAGTAGTTCGAAAGCGACAGTTATACGGAAGAGAAAATGAAGAGCGTTACAATACCAAATCTGTGCGGGTTGTCAGAGTCCTGTGGCTGCTAATAATTAAAGGACAGACAGTATGTACAATTACAGCCATTAACTTTATTATTATTACTATTATTACTTTATCTGAACTTCCGATTTAATCTTCCTTATTTGATTGTTTTTTAATAAATTTTAAAATATAATGGGACACGTGAGTCAATACAATACATATTTATATATGCTTTGTTTAATATGAACTTATGATAAACTGCATTTAGAAAATCGGGCATAATGTATATACGTAATAATGGAAAGTCATCATGACAGATCGGAACAAGGGCGGGTTTGTGTATAGGCTAAGTAGGCTGCAGCCTGGGGCGGTAAATTTTTGAGATGGGCAAATTTGGAGAAACGACAAATTTTCGGAAGCGACAAAGTTTGAGGGGCGGCAAAGTTTGGGAAGTGGCAAATTTTGAGTGGAAGAAATTGGAAAATATTTAAACACAAGGGACTGAGACAATTTTAAAAACAATTCACTTTTTTATGTAGCAAATTAGCAAAAACGCACATGTGAGTAGCCATATTGAATTGATTTTGAAATTGTCCCGACTCTTTTCAATTAAAATATTTGATGATACTTCACGGAAAGGGCGGTGGACGCTTGTTAGCCTAGGGGCGCCAAATCTCAAAATCTACCCCTGAACCGGAACAAACCAAACACTGACAAAGGCACGCATAAACAATTAGACCACGAAAAGCCATTTAATATTACATGTTTAATACTTACGTCTTAACATGTTGTTGTTTGATGTTTTGTACGTGACTTTCTTAACATATCTGTAATCATGCCAGTTGAATTTATTGTTAGTTACCGAGTTTCTATATCTCTTTGTTCCCGTACTATGTGAAAAAAATGATACGTTATAATTAAATGTTTGCTACACCCGTGGGTAGATACAGTTTTTACTAATTGCGAGATGTATGGACCTCTGGTTATTGCAGAATACTTTTGTTCTTCTATCTGCGAAATTATCGAGATTCATACGAGTTAGTAGCCTCCGCAGATATATTACTTCTTTTATTACTTCAATTAATGGCATGTATTGCACCTCCGCGGTTAATAAAATGATATATTTTTGTTTACTTAATTCCCGTGTAGTGGGTCATCATGATAACGTTACAACCTACATATTTGAATCGGGATATTTTGTTATATTCATCGCCCGGTCGCAAAGGAAGTTCGGTTACCCAAGCATTCCGATTCTTTTTTTAAACGATGAAAGTTCCTAGAGGACCTCAATAGAAGTATCGGGCAAATTTTTCATTCTTGCTCATTTTCGGTTCTTCAGGGTGAAAACGCCCCTTAATGGTTAATGTGTGATTTCCTACTTTCCTGTATATCTTGAAAACTATAGTAGATATTAAAAAATGATTACAATGAAAACTTAACGGCTTTTTATGCCTTAGAAAACTATGTAATCGAATTGTTTAAAATTTGTAGTAGAAAACTTTTTTTATGTAAACTACAAATTTTTTACAATTTCATTGCACAGTTTTATAGGGCATAAAGAGCCGTTCAATTTTCATTCTAATATTTTTTTTATATCTGCTATAGTGTTCAAGACAGACAGGAAAGTAGGAAATCACACGTTAACCTTTAAGAGGTGTTTTTATCCCGAAGAAACAAAAAATTGCCTGATACTTCTATTGAGGTCTTCTACAAATTTGCACAGTTTCAAAAAATTCGGAATATTCGAGTAACCGAACTTCCCTTGTCAGTCTATTATACTTTTACATAAGTTTACAATGTACTGTTCCGCTTTGCGTATTTAATTCTGTAATTAATTGCGCCTTGAAGCTACCGTAGTACCTACTTATTTTGCTGCACTTGAATGCAATCTCGAAGGGTTTCCATTGAATTCGCTTACAAGGAACATCACTCAACTGTCACACATTGATGAAACTTAGCACAGAGGTAGGAGGCTCGTCCTTAAATTACTTTAGGCTTTTTGGGGGTGGTCGCGAATTTCTTACGTTTTCTTACAAGAGGGAGGCGGAGTCAGGTAACATTTTACTTAATACTTTTTAACCAAATTTTCAATATGAGTAGCTTAAAAAACAATGTTTGACCACGCACAAACGAAATATTAAATGAATTATATAAACCTTCAAAAAAAAATTTAATAACTAAAAGATGCAATGTAAAAAATATTACGTAAGAAGGGGGGAAGGTCTTGGAATATAAAATCTTACGAATTCTTATATTGGGAGAGGGGGTAAGAAATCGCCAAAATTGCCCTTACGTAATTTATGGAAGGCCCATAGGTTATGTGAAAATATTTGCCATGTATTTTATTATATAGCGACCTGTATTCATGTTAACGGGCTGAAACTATCCTTCAATGTTCAGGACTGAAAAGTTATCCAACTACATAACTGAAAAGTTAATAAACCTGGGAGAAGATGTTATAATAAATACGTAAAATAAATCCGCGCCCTTAGAGATTGGCGTTTATTTTATCTAGATTGATTATGTTATATTTCTACTGCAACAACTTTTTATTTTTCGTCATTCGTCTAACGCCCTTTCATGCAGGTAGTATATTATCGATGTAAATGATGATAATTACATCAGTTTCCTTCTTGAGATTAGTTTACAAAGACAGATCAAACCTTGGCTTCTCTATGTTTATGCTTAATATGTACCTTTCTAACTTTTGATACTGTTGAACTCCGAGAGTTGTGGTCCTCTGGAGTGTACGTAAACGAATACACTCTCCTTGCCCCAAATTAATAAGACAAAATCAAGGTGAACCTAAGTCACCTCGAATCAGGAGGTAGATTGTATGGTTTATTGGATTTGTGGGACGAGTAGGGCGACGAGTACTAGCGCTGGCTTTTTGTACTAAAAATCCTATTATTGGTGACGGTCTGAACGAAACTATTTAACTGATCATCCCAAGAGTTTCTCCCGAAAGCGCCAATCGCATCGCTTTCAAGAAATGTAATATTTGGAAATGTAAAATTGGTTCTGAATTTTGCAATTCATTTTCACTCATCACTTTAAATATTGGAAGATTCTGCCAAATTCTCTTAAAATACAACGCGGTGGTCGTGGTTAAAGTTGGTTTGTCATTCAAGAATAGCGATTTGTAATGCTGTCTGATGAGTCAAACTCCAGGATGTGCAGAATTTGGCATATCTGCCGATAAGCGCGAATTTTAATGATCTTTTTATTATTTCTTTATTTGAGGTTCTATCAGCTTCATAGATTATTAGCGACCACATTTGGGTCACATGAGGTAAATTGTATAATTGTATAACTTTCTAATCTATTATATATTATTCCAATGGATTTACAATCATCTTTGATATTGTAAATTTAGAATTTTAACGGTGGATTTCAGTATTACCTAGCAGTGGCGTCCGCAGACTTTTCCGGGGGGGGGGGGGGGGGGGACTTTGAGAAACAGTCAAGTTAGCAGGCGAATGATTGGTTGCTGGTTTGAATCCATTTTGTAGCGTCAATTTAATTGAAAAATTAAAATTGAAATATAAAAATATATATTCACTTTTTTAGTATAAACTTAATAAAGATTAGTTTTTAAAAGTAAGCGATTTTTTATCAATCCCGGGGGGGGGGGGCCCTTACGAACGTCCATGTTCCCTGGACTTGCAGCGCAACAGATATTTTTGTCTGCCTGTTTTTAGTCCATACAATGATTTATTGAGCTGGCACGTTGTGTCTTCTCTTCCAACTTTTGTGGACACTTTAAGCTATCCCATAGCATGGGATTAATAACCCATGTAGAGTTTTTCTCTTAAGGGGACCCTCCGGTCCAAATGCTCGAAAAATAGGTGAATTTTATGAATTTTTTACACGAAGAGGTTACAATATATCCTGCAAAATGTTTTTGGCTTCAATTAATACACTCGTTAGGGTACGAAAAAGAGTTTGTTTCATGTTTTCGGCCTTGATGCATTTTCTAGTTGGCGCCTACTGCTGCGCTACCGAAAAGAGATGCCTAAACGGTAACCACGATTTCAGAAGATCTAATGAACTGATTCAAATAAACCTTGAGGCATTTTATTCGTAATTGGATCATCCTCCAACATAATTTTTTGAAACACGGGTTTCTTTCTATCTGCACATTTATGCGTAAAATTACCCGTCTTATGCACTATATTTTTTTGTACCCTGACAAGTGTGTTAATAATGTCCAAAAATGTTTTTTAGGATATGTTACAACCTATCCTAAACAATCTCGTAAACAATTCATAAAAATCACCTATTTTTTAGCTTTTTGACCAGAGAGTCCCTTTCAGGGGATATTTTCGTCTGGAGGGACGAGATCCTCTATCCTCTTTAGGGACGACACGACGCATAAAAAACTACGCAATATTTACCCAAGAGAATTATTCACGCGTATTAATTAACATTTCAGTAAGTTATAGAAAAGTTTTCAGCCATATATAAACGGCGAGACTTCGAAATTTAAACTCATTTTTGGCGTCTCTCTTTTATTTTTAAACGGCATTAAACATGTGAAAGAAAAACTCTTGCGACTCAATTCTGATACCGACTAGAATTATATGTTTTCTGAAGGTGTACAAAAAAGATGGACCAGATTGGCTCACTAGAAGTTGAGATGTCGTGCGCGCCGTCATGAAAAACATCGTTTTGAGAGAAAACCCATATCTGCATTAATTATTATTATATATGGCTGAATTTTTTTTACAACTTACTGAAATGTTAATAAATACGAGTGGATGATACTCATCGGTAAAAATTGTGTAGTTGTTTTGTGCGTCGTCCCTAAAGGAAGGCAAAAATTGGCCATCTAGACAAGAATACCTCCTTAAGGGGGCATAGTAGTTTTTTGCCTCGAAAATCAAGTATTCTTTATGAATTTTTTTCTATACGAAAATGATAAGATAGAACGATGGGGTTTATTGCAGATGAAAAATCACTGTTTGACAGTATTAAAAAAAAAATTTATTAAGTAAAAAACACCCTCCCTTCCCTCGCTATAATCGCTCAAAGTTGGTCCCTCGCGGACTGAGTAGAATAATTGCGGTGCCGTAAATTCCGCCTTCTATGCTTATCTGAAACATAAAAACAAATCCAGACATTCAAATTTATTACATTTTGTTGTCGTTGACTGAGCCGATTCTTAAATTTCTCATTTAAAACAAAGTGGTGGACTGTCAAATTGTAGGTATTGATTTTCAACACTGAAACTGTAGCCAGTCCATGTTTTATTTCCTATTGATCAGTTATATTTTGATGTCACGGTTTTTAGTCACAATTCGTCATCATTGTTGTTCATAACTTTCTCGACTCTAAGTGGTTTTTTTATGTTCTTCATCTTGACTTATGTTTGCGTAATTGTAGATATTCCTTAGTCTTCTGGGATTTCCAACCTTTAACATCATTAAAAATTCAACTCGTTCTCTATCTGCTCTTATGCAATGCATGTTTTATTCAGTATCATTTCTCTTTTCCAACATAACATCTGTCTGTGATGTTTCGTTTCCGCTTGTTCTTGAACATCGCCTTCTTCCTATTTAACTGTGTTATTGATCTCAGTACCATCTACATTACTATATCCTTAATCACCTGTATTTTTACTTAATGGCGCATAAAAGATATTGGTGTTATTTGTTCACATAGTTTGTGCTTATTCGAAACATTGAACATCTCTTCTTGTAACTACGATCTTGGTTTCCTTGTCTCATAACAAGCATATCTTCTGTTTAATACACGCGTACAGTGCCAGGCAAACGTATTGGGACACCCGTTAAAACAGAATAACTTTTTTTAAAATTTGTCCAAACGACTTGAGTTTTTTTTAGAAGCTAGAAGGATTAGTTTATCAGCTTGTTTTCAGTTTGTATAGGTACAACTTACTTAAGTCTACAAACGGGATTTTAAAATTTTCATTACAGGCTCAGATAAAAAAGTTGAAAGAGCCACCTCCACTATTTCCTTCGCTACTCCGCCCCATTACATTTTTTTTTTCAAAATCACGAAGCGTGTTACCTAGTAAACTAATCCTTCTAGCGTTTCAAAAAAACTCAAGTCGTTCGGACCTAGTTCAAAAAAATTATTCTGTTTTAAAGGAGGTCCTAATACATTTGTTCGACACTCTACATAC
Organism: Andrena camellia; assembly: GCA_029448645.1. Taxonomy (NCBI): domain Eukaryota; kingdom Metazoa; phylum Arthropoda; class Insecta; order Hymenoptera; family Andrenidae; genus Andrena; species Andrena camellia. Next base: position 27,216,450 of record CM055679.1, read on the forward strand.
CAGTTTTAGAAAATTGCGTACAATGGAGATACCTACATGCATACCAATGCAAAACTATTATGGTAGACCGAAACAAATTAAAACAGCAATGAATGAACATTCAAGGAAGATGGTCATAGGAGGCCACTGTGCATTGCTTTAAATAATATTCCTTTGCCAAAGTTTTGCTACATATGTATCCAGTATCATTTACGAATATTTTGACGATTAGTGGTTATTAAAGGAACTAGTTACTTAAAGAAGAACGATTTCTTTAATTAAAGGCGGAATCCTATTCTTTGGGCTTAAAACAATAAAATTTGGGATTTTTTTTAACAATCCAGCGATTCGATTCATCTGAAATTTGGACCATATTTTTATGCATCCTTGAAGAAGTCGCAGTTTTTTTTATTAATCTTTAACTATAAATATAGTAGTTATGCATGATCAACCCTGACGCCACGCAAAATTATATGCTCATTTTACAGCTCATTGTTCAGCAATGTGTGTTGTTATTCAATTTACTAATCTGTTTTGGCGATCGCAATAACCATTTTCGATTACTAGTAACGTGATTGTCAACATTAGTGATCCTTTAGGGCAGCGTTGCCCCGATGGGCGGTCCGACACCACGAGCATCCATCGCGTTTTCCAAAGCTCGCGTGGAAGGGGGCGCTCAAAACCAATGAAGTTGCGGGCATGTAACGGATGGGGAAAACTCTAGTAGCGTGCGTGTAGGCTCGTACCCGTTTAGAGCATATAGACATGGAGGTCTCATTGAGAGGTACCCGTATCCAAACGACTTCAAATCAGCCTATAACCACAAATCAAATTGTTGCGTGGCTCTTCGGAAAACGGCGTCCAGTTCTAGGGAATGGGATCGTGGCCCATGGAATGCTGAAGCATTCTGCTCCGTGAATGCGCTCTAGTTCCAGACTCACGAATTGAGAGAATTTAAGGAGACTTTTATATTCCAGATCGAATAAATTAATATATTTTGTACAACTCCTTAGTACGTCTTTATCAAGTTGTGACGTAGCGTCCCAGTGCGAGGAGTCGAACGCATGGCGGCGAGCGCAGGAGCGAGAGAGAGGACGAGCGACCGGCCGACCGCGGCCGATCCCCGCCGAGCAAGACCGAACCACGCCGGCCTCACGACGCAGCACGTCAGCCCGAAATTCGCTCCCCCACCGCGCCGCTAGATCGCGTCGACTTCTCGCAGCTAACATTTCCCGGAACCTAGATATAAGACCCGGCCCGCGACGTTTCGACAGTTCGAGTGGGGTTACGGAGCTCCACGCTAGAGCCTGTCTGGATGTTGCCCGGCACAAGCAATAGCAAACCTTCCGCGTATCCACCGCCGATCGAACGATCGCCGAACCGCTCTTTCCTAATTCCTGAAGAGACGCCCGGATGCTGCCTGGTCTCTAACCCGTCCCCAGGAAGAGACGCTGGACGCTGCCCGGTCTCTTGTCCCTCCACCCCGGTATAGAGACGCCCGGATGCTGCCCGGTCTCTAACCCGTCCCGTGAAAGAGACGCCTGGATGCTGCCCGGTCTCTAACCCGTCCCGTGAAAGAGACGCCTGGATGCTGCCCGGTCTCTAACCCGTCCTGTGGAAGAGACGCTGGACGCTGTCCGGTCTCTTGTCCCGCCGCCCCGGTCTAGAGACGCCCGAAAGTTGCCCGGTTTCTAAACCGTCCCGTTACCGAGACACTGGCCGTTGCCCGCCCCTGTCTCTCCCCGGTCCGTCATTGCAACACCCAGCCGCGGTCCGGTCGCCTTGGCCGCCCATCGCGCCGCTCAAGCAACGCCCCACTGCATCGCCGCCCGGCAGTGGACGGACACAGCTTAGAATAAGTTAGACTAATGTACATAGCATATCACTGACGAAGCTAATAAAGGAGCAGATACACGAACCTCGAGGATAATTCCTGAACCCTGGCATACCGACCAAGCTATTCCCGCACCTATCCTCGGCGTGACTCCGTCACAAAGTCGACTCTCGCAATCGAATGAATAGATCTCCGATTTTGGTTACTAACATAACTAATTAACATTTTGTTTTCCAACGAGCGCTCTCAACTTTCAGTGATAATCAATAAAATTTACAAGAAGAACCAACAACTTCGTGTAGTTCCGCCCCGCTTCTTTAGTTTAAATTTCCCTCCGAACCAAAAGCCCCGTTCACATCGTAACAAGGTAACGGCAATGCAACAAAATCGATTTAATCGACATGAAATCAGCATGTAACCACAAATCAAAACTAGACAGAACGTGATGAATGCTCGTGCTCTCGGACCGCCCATCGGGCAACGCTGCTCTAGGGAGTGATCAGACAAACGTGTATCGTCGCTGATTGGTTGCCGCCATTGCTGGTAAAAGCAGAAGTATACAGAGAAAGAAACTGAGTAATGGTATAGATAGAGGGCAACCTCACGGATTTTGACGACCTTGAAATATGTTGTCAAGGACGTCATTCTGAACAACTTTTTCGTCTGAACTTTTTGGCGGTCGACCTTGGTTTCCGAGATATTTGCGAAAAACTTCTATTCATTTATTCCGACGCAACGGACACAGCGATCAACTTGAGGTGGTTGGTCATCTGGGAGATGTGTTTATATTTGTCTCTAGACACCTCGGGGCGCCCCGAGGTGGATAGCACGTGAAAATGTGATTGAAAAAAAGAAAGTAATTTTTTTCAAAAAGAAAGTAATTTTTTTCAAAAAGAATGTAATTTTTTTCAATCACATTACCACGTGCTATCAACCTCGGGGCGCTTCGCGCCCCGAGGTGTCTAGAGACAGAGATAAACACATCCCCCTGATGACCAACCACCTCAAGTTGATCGCTGTGTCCGTTGCGTCGGAATAAATCAACCGAAAGGTCGACATTGTATTCTACCTATACGTACGCGTTCGTAGCAGCACAGCGTTCGGCGATGTTCTGTGCGAATATCTCGGAAACTACTGCCATGCGACGGTAACATGTATAGCAAAAAGTTGTTCAGAATCTTGATGTTGATAACATATCCAAAAATCATTGAAATCGGTGAGAATGGAAAACTTCTAAATAATTACCAAAGATTTGTGCAATTATCTTGGAAACTAAGGTCGACCGCCAAAAAGTTTAGAGGAAAAAGTTGTTCAGAATGACGTCCTTGACAACATATTTCAAGGTCGTCAAAATCCGTGAGGTTGCCCTCTATCTATACCATTACCAGAAACGGTAAAAAAGAAAGAGACAGAAATACGGATAGAAAGAGATAGATAAACGATCAGCTTGGAAAGCAGACGATTTAATGAATGTTTAGGTTATGTTATTTCCGGTTTTGCCGGAAATGGCTGTGATTATACCGATCACTCCCTAGAGGATCACTAGTCAACATTAATCGAACACCGTCACGTTTTTCGTGTACGTACAGGACATGTGTTACACGCCATCAGTTTTGAGAGATATGAAATATAGGCCAATCTACTTTTGTATAATTTCATATTATGAAAAGGTATCTTCCCAGTATCTAAAAAATAAATAGCAATCCGTTATTCCAAGTCGTGTTTGAATATTTCAGCTCTGTTGTAACTATTCTAACACGCCCAATTGTGTAAAGATATGCGAAGCATTCGAAGCAATCGGGATTAATGGAACGCTCCTTTCGTGCATTGTTAGCTACCTTGAAGGCCGAGTGCAGGTTATTAGGGTGAGAGATCGTTTATCGAATCCAGTTAATGTGACCTCTGGTGTCCCTCAGGGATCGCACCTGGGTCCTCTCCTATTCCTTCTCTTTATTAACGATCTTGGTGAGATTTTCCTGCACAGTAAATTCCTTATGTATGCGGACGATTTGAAAATTTTCCGCACTATCAGTGGTGCTTCCGATGTGGTTCTATTGCAGGCGGATCTCAGTAGGTTCGAGCAGTGGTGTACCGTCAATAGGATGAAGCTAAATGCTGCGAAATGTTTGTTAATGAAGTCCCATAGGGCTGTCAATGGTATTCCCTCGTCCTATATGCTAGGTGATACCACCTTAACTGCGGTTGCGGAGGTCTTAGACCTCGGTGTTACGTTTACGGGGGGTCTTGATTTTCGTAATCATTATCGCAGCATCACTTGCAAGGCAATGAAAACCCTTGGGTTTATCGCCCGGTTCGCGAAACACTTTAAAAGGATTAGGACTTTGAAATTGTTATATGTCGCACTTGTAAGGCCGCAGGTTGAATATGCGTCGGTTGTCTGGAGCCCTAAGCATAAGTTGTATGCCAGTGCTATTGAAAGGGTCCAACACAAGTTCCTAAGGCTAGCCATGAGGACATCAGGTTGCCCAATGCGGTTCAATGACCATGATTATAGTTCAGCTTTGCGAAAGACGAGGCTCAATACTCTTAGTGACCGCCGTGTGTGTTCAGATCTTTTATTCTTATTTAAAGTTTTCCATGGTCAGATAAACTGCCAAGAGCTTGTTTCATTGATTAGTTTTCATGCTCCGCAACGGTCACTGCGTCCTAGGCCTCTCTTCGTACCGCGCGTACCGGATTACCACCATTACACCGCCGATCCCATTAACCGAGCTATGGAGGAGTTAAACCAGTGCCCTGCGGACTTAGATTTATTCATAGCCTCCCTCGCGTCGTTCCGGGATCAGCTGTTCAGGCGACTGCCACCTGCCTAACATTGTGTATCGCTGCAGCCTTATGTAGACTGGTTTTGTTTTTGTTTACTTTCTATTTTTCTGTTTTCTGTTATATTGTATTTTATTTTTATCATGTATTTCACTAAATCTTTGACTTATCTGTGATAATTTGTATTCTAAAGGGTTCTCCCGTTGATTAAATAATAATAATAATAATAAAAATAAAAATTTCTCTATAACAGGAACAGATATTTTGTTCATCAATATTAAAAAAGTTCTCAATCGTTGTAACAAATACTGAATACTATTCAATGAATAATACTACAACAATACAAAATAATTATTACAGTTAAATTGATATTCTGAATGTGTTATTGATTTGTAATATTTACCTAGGTAAATAATTTCTACGTAGATATTATAGAATTTTTGTGTATTTTGGTTCATGTAAGTTATAAAAAAACTGTTAATTATTTACGTTATGATTTTCATACTTTTTATTAAATTTACATGAAGAATATGATATTATATTGTTAAATAAAACTGGTACCTAATAGTCTAGTACTTTTCTTTATCTTATGGAACCTTTTTTAATAAATGTTTTAATATAACTGTTTCCATGGAACTTTTATTATGTAGGTTCCAAAATATCTGTTCCATGAGAACACTTTCTAAAGAAGTTCCTAAGGGTAACATTTCTTTCAATAAAAATTCCACAGCAATAGATATTTTCTTGAACGAAACATATAAGTTTTAACAGATTTTTTTTAAAAATCCATTAGAGTTCCAGAACTTTTTCAATCCCTGATTGAAAGTGAATATTATATTAGGTCAATGAGATTTTCTTTATGATTTGTGTTCGCAAACATGAAACGTCTGTTTTTCATTTTTACTATGCATTAAATATGGAGATAGAAGAATTGCAGTTTAAAACTATATTACTAGTAACAGTGTTTGCGACCTTTAGAAAGTCGTCTATAATTAAAAAAATTAAGAAAATATTTATTCACGTTGAAGAAATATGGTGTAGAGCACCTTCGGATACACCGCGCGGATTTCGGTCTCACAAGTTCTCACTGCCTCCATTCGTATTTGTAAGTGGATTATTATCCGCATCCGATATTGGCGCCACGCGACTTCCGCTCGGTTCCGTTTTGTCGCGACGCGGCTTCCGCCGTGTTCTACTCCGTCTCTGACCGTCAAGCGAGCCACCACGCGGCGCGAGTTCTGTAAAACGTTCATCATCGTTGTGCTATGTACACCCACAAACGGGGAGCTTTGTCGAGTGTTCCACACTGTATATATATTTCCATATTAATTCTTATTATCTACAATACACACATTTCAATACCCGCAGTGCGGTGCTTCGTTTATTATAATCTGCGCCAATAGTATTCATACTGTATACCTATAAAAGTTTGGTCCTTACTACAAATATCCTCAGCGTCTAAGGCAGAATTTGCTAGATATGCGTCACTGACGATTCTCCACTAACAGACCCAGGACGAAACGTACTCCACCACATTTTTCCTGTATCCCTCTACCTTTTACACTTACAATGGTACTATTTCCTGAATACAACTTGTAGATAAAAATTTTGTATTTCAGAGAGATTACGATTCGAAGCACATCGCAAAAGTATATATATATATATATATATATATATATATATATATATATATATCTTGCAAGTGCTAGGAGAACAGAAGTTAGCTTATAGTTACTATCTCAATCGACGAAAAATCGGATCAAATAATAAAAACCAGTTAGGAATATTTACTCCATGTTAAGGAATAGCTGTGAATTGCTGCAAAATTGTGGGTGGTAAAAGCATATTTAAAATTGTATGCTGGTTTTATAGGAACTTGAATTTCTAAATGCAAAAATAACCTCGTATGTGCTCATACACGTATAGTTCTTTCACAACTTGCTTTGACACTCACGGTTTTATGTTGTAACATGCGATTGAATGAAATATGTAGTGGAAAATGAAACGTGGTATGAAATTTTTATTGCGGTTTTGGAATATATAAAAACAGGTAAATTGGTGAAAAAAGTTTTTTCACCGTGGACAATATTGTGAAGTGAACATATTTATAACAACGAGTTCTATTAAATTGTTATGAATAAATTGTTGGCTTATAAAACTGCAGTACTTTATTAGTACTAGTATTATTAATATTATTATTAGCATTCTATTCATATTGCTTACTGTACAACGAAATTAATGTACGAAATCCATAAAGAATGTTAATGTTGCCAAATTTACAATAGTGTGTACGAAGGATGGAAGGGCATTATTCTCCAATTGTTTTTCAAAGTTTGATTACAATCCTTTAAAAATATTTCTTCGTTCACGAGAAATTCAATATTGATGCTGCACTCCTAATGCTAGAGAGTACTACTCTACCCTGCCCTTAACTAAATAATCGTAAGCGATGCTTTAAACTAAACATCACTGAGTGTGTAATGGCATACGAGAAAAACATGTCTGAAGTAGACATTTTGGCAAAGTAGTCTAGAGATAATCGGTCATTTTCGAACTAGCGAACTCGTTCGATCGCAACTCACGTAGATGAAGTAATTTGTTCCGATTAAACCAACCGGTAGATGCGACCGCAGGGGAGTTTGCTCAGTCTAGTTGCAGCTGCACTTTCCAAGGGTGGAGTCGAAGTTCTCAGTATCGATCGTTTGCGGTGTAGATAATGAAAATGACAAAAAATATGTCCTTTACTGGTTATCAATTTAATATTTCGGTACAGATAACGTGTTAACTGTAGCGCATTCCCAAGATACAATACTGTACAACAAATTTTAATGTTTTTTTAGTCATAAATTTAATAAATAATCGTATCAATAAAACTAGTACAGACAATATTAATTATTGCATAATATGTTCGACTTATTCCGTGCTTTTCTGGGGAATTTAAAACAGATTCTGATTGTGTCTGATCCATGGTTAAAATTAAATCTTCGAAGAACACTCGTTACCTTAAATGGATGATTTTGATTTGTGAAGATGATATGTATGTTGATATGAGTTTATTGACATTGAAGACGAAATATAAAAGGTGTGGCATAAATCGCGCTGCAACCGAAATGGGGATGATTCTTAATTTACCAGTAAATACAAAATGTGAAATAGAAACACAAATAATACAACAATGTTTTGCACATTATTATAATATTTATTATTTAGGTAGGGCGTCATTTTCAACAATACTTGTAACATAATAGAAGACAAATGATGTGCAAAAACCTGGTGTATTACTTGAAACGTATCACTGTCAAACACTAATACGGATAGAAGTAATCAGTAATGGAATGACATGGTAGCTAATAAGTAAGTCGTATACATATAGTCATGCACTGATGTGACTTTTCTCATTTTCTCATGAGGAAATTTTATCGCTAAAATTTTATTTCGTATTTCGTGTTTATATTTACAGGAAGAATCACATTCTTTTCGGTTGCATGACGAATTACGCCTCACCCTGCATTTTACGAATATCAGAAGTGCAGAGTAGCCCGTAACATGTGGGAGCCACTTCACAGAGAAATAAGTCCATGTATACATATGTCTTATTTAACATTATTAACACGTTATAACGAGTTTTGTGACTTGCCAACCTGTACGTGAATGCCCTCAAAATAACTAAACATATCAGGTAACCAGAGTTGGGCAAAATGTAATCTAATTACAAATTACAAATTGCGATTAAAATGTAATTGTGTAATTGGGTACATATTATTTTCTGTAATCGTTAATTTAGGTAGTTTGGTAATTTAGGTAACTGATATTGTTGTTCTCTCCATACTTTTAAGGGTTACTCCGATTTAGCGGATACCGTATTCAGTACCCTGACGGAGCACTTTAATTTCATCCATCAACGGAATTATTATAACACAAAATTTAATACAATTCGTAAAGAATGTTAAATAGGACATACCAGTAGGCATAATACGCCGATTCTAAATCAACGCAGGGCGAGGGGTGAAGCGGGGCGAGGGGTACCGCAGTGTAGGCGAGGGGGAGACGGGTGGGAGGAACGCAACCCATCGAAGTGGGAATGAACCGTGGAGGGGGAACCCAGTGGAGGGGGAACGCGAGCGCGCGAGCACACACACACGTCGGGGAGGGGGATGGTACCGCCGATGACTCATCTTCTCGGCCCGTGGTCAAAACATGCGGAGGTATTACGCGTAGAAGATGCAAGTCGAAACCTGCATGGCTGTTGCGTAATAACCGCGCCAAAAACATATGATGCTCGAAGGTCAACTTCCGAGAATAATGTGGTATGACGCGTAGAAGATGCAAGTCGAAACCTGCATTTTGTTATCGCGTAATAACAGCGCCAAAAACATATAATGCTCGAAGGTCAACTTCCGAGAATAATGCGTAGCATCGGTGAGCGTGAGTACAGTTACATTGCAGGAGACTATACAATAGAATTTATGTTATTCGAAATGCGTAATAAGAGGTATGGATGTTTCCAGATCGTAACATACCTAGTGTAAGAAATGAACATCGAAAGAATGTTACATAGGTTTTTTGGATAAGTGATATTCTATGCAGGCTGGAAAGGATCGTGCATGGTATCAGACAATACAGGTTTTCGTATGAAAAAAGTATGTATGGTAAAGCAATTAGACATGTACACATTATTGGGGTACGTTGCGAGCATCACGTATAATCGAATCCAAGCATAACGCTAATAATTCACAATCTAACAAAGAATGCGGTTCGAATACTTCGCTTTCTGAAATGAGTTTTTCATAGTCCGCGGTCGGTGTCGTAGCGGCGCGTATAATGGCTACAAAGGAAGCGTATTTGATGCTTACGGAGTCTAGAATTTCCGACAACCACGAGAACATATGATCGATGCAGCGATCGTATTTAAACATTTGACGTATCGTAGATTCAGTCATGTATATGTTTGTACTGCCATCCGATATTTTGGTAATTCGGTGACTGTTGATTCGCGTGAAGTCGATGCGTAAATGATCGACGACGATATGGTCTTGATGCGATGGGGTTGCGTCGTTACGGAAACATCGAAGTATTTCCGGTTCTTGCTGCAGCAGCAGTTTCTACGTAGACATGGGGAAACACAGTTCGTTGGATTTGTTGTCGACTATGGTGATTTCAACGCAGCACGAATCCCGGTCGATACGAATTCCAATTGCAATGCGTTTCTAGGTAGTCAAGGTTAATGGATAATCACGTCCCATGATTCGTAAGATTGTTTTTTACGGCGATGATGCAGATTTATCACTGTAAGAAACACATACGCAGAGTTAATGCATCGAATGTTTTCGTGTAAATCGAAAAGTATGCAAAAAGTGTACTACGTACCTTATATTCGAACGGTGCTGTGTAGTAGGAAAATCCTGATTGTTACAGCGGTTGAGGTGGTTTTCGCCCATGTAGGAAGCAGCGTTGAAATGTCGGTTAAACATTTTGGACACGTACTACAGCTAACTCTACTGAACGGTTACTACGAACGTAGGCGATGTAATGTGCTCCGCAAGACCGGTCGGTACCTCTTTAATAGGGGTTCGCAATCATACATGTATAGTATGTTGGTAGGGGTGGGGGTGGTAGCCATCGTGGTTGCAAGAGGAGGAAAAGTAGGAGTAGGAGGAGGAGGAGGAGGAGGAGGAGGAGGAGGAGGAGGAGGAGGAGGAGGAGGAGGAGTGTTAAAATAAAAGCCTTAACATATTTTCATAAAAAATATTGCGTTTATTTATGCAATCAATGTCCATAACATATGTAAAATATAAGGAATATACTATATATAATATAGAAGATAAAATAAAGTGTAGCGTTAGATTCCACAGTGCATATAATTCCATATTTTCTGAACGTTTTCCAGTGCGCACTCACAACCGACACCATTGTGGAAAGCGCATCGTACAGTGTTCTTTGCAGGCATTGATTTCAGGTTAGGAACAACCGTGTCAGGAGGTACGATTCCACAATAATCATCATCAACTTCGAAGTCGTCGGTGTCGTCGTCGTCGTCGTCGTCGTCGTCGTTGTTGTTGTTCTTCTTCTTCTCGTACATCTCAACGATATCTACGATGTGCGCGTTTTTTCGTAGGAGTAGTTGGAGCAACCAAGCCTTCTTCTCCGCTCCCTTCACGAACACCGCATCGACGGTTGCGAGCTCGCGGATGATCATTTCGGGAAGCCTGTGGTACGGCACCCAGCCGTCGGAGCAGCGAAGTCCGTGATGATGCGCCGTGAGCCAGGTGGCTTGACGCTTCTCGAACGATGACAGGCGAGCGTAGGAGTAGGGTGGTTCAAAAAGTCAATGACAAATGTTCGTTTCCGTGTCGCGATTGTTCGCGAGAATAGCAATTTCCTTAGCGACGAACGTGTTACGTTCGGTCTTAAAGCCTTGCAGTTCGACCACGACGGATAACATTATTAGGCAGTAGTAGTAGTAGCAGTAGTATGTAGCAGCGGCGGTGTCAAAATAGCGACTGGCATTTTTACGATCATCATCGTCCTAGTAGTTGTCGTCGTTTAGCATCACGTGATTTTCCGCACCACGTTCGTCAAAGGATTGTATTGGACTATGCACTCGTGTATGAGTAAGCAATACGCGGTTGTATTAGCAGGTACGTTATCTCTACACTCGAAATCGATTCGAACGTCCACCGTTGCGCTCTTCACGGACTCGTTCTGTCAAGAGCAATCTATGATCGCGATGGGAGCGCATCGCAAGAAATCGAACGAGTTCAGCAACAGTTCGCCGTGACCGTAGTGCAAGGGTTTAAATTTCGCGTACATATCGTACAGGAGCGCGTATTTAGATTTAGTGAAATCAAGGTTCATGACGTCGTACGGATACGTCTCGGAATTGAGGTGCAGTCGAACGTTTACGAGATTGTTCGGGTCGAAGCTGCTTTGCGTTTCTGAAGGGATTATTCGTTCGATCGGTTTGAGTAGCGAATATCACGTATCGCGGTTTCCCGAGCTGCGACGATGCTTTCATGGTCCATGTGTCTTTCGTAGTCGTTTGCAGCAACGGATACTCTTGCAGTTCCCACGATCGGAAACTCATCGCGATCGGTCGATCACTATGCAGGAAACGTAGCATCGACAGTTTGTTCGCGTCTTCTAGCACGACGTGTGGCATACGCCATTGTGTCTTGGTGATCGAGAGTTTCGGTATTATCGCGGGGTTTAGGGTGACCGCGTATATCGCGTTCGTACCTACTCGCGCGCGAATCAGTATCAACTCATGTCGCGCGTTCATCAGGATACGCTTGTAATCTTCGCAGAATCCTAGTAGCGCGTTCATGGGCACGCAGAAATTGAACGCCGGGCTATTAAAAATGTCACGGTCGTGTGCGATGGTGTGGTCCCAACCGGCGTTCATCAACGCTCTGCTCTTCTCGACGGACAATGACGCGTAATGTTTCAGCGAGGTCGTGATTCCCGGATTTCTACAACGATCGATCTCCACGCCGTTCAATTCGTATCGTATCTCGTCGAACATGAACGCGACACAATTGTTGTCCAGAAAAACTCTCGCAGCAGCTTTCACGTCCGCGGTAGTCGTCGAGGCGGTCATCAAAGAGAGACGTCCTTCGACGTAGAGATAACTTTAGCACGGGAGCGTGTACAGATCTTGTTGCTGAATAGGTATTCGTATCTCATCGTTATTGTCATACGTCGTGTTGGCTTACGGATTGTAACCGTGCACCTCGATCTTCGTGATACGATCGTCGAAATTCAACGTACTCGTCACGTCCAGTATGGTAGGCATTGTGTTAGACGTGTATGTATGTATAAGTGATATGTTAGTATGTTACGATGAATCCCAGGGATCGTAGGAAACGTGCGTTTCGATGCGTCAACGATTTGAAGCTTCCTCTTCTTTTTCTTCTCGTTCCCGTTCCGCTCCCCGTCTTTATTAGCGCGCCTGTTGTCGTTGGCTGTAGTTGCAGAGGTGTTGCGTTTCGGCGATAATGCGTTGCTGAGATCAGAGGAGCGGCAGTAGCAGCGGCGACGGTGAACGATGGGTCGTAAGTGGATCGAACACCAACATGCTATACACTCGCGCGCGTTCACGTTATCATATCGCGCAAACGCCGTTGCATGTGTAAGCGAATCGTTATTTCCTCTCCGCGGAAATCTATAGGGCGATCGAATTGATCGACGATGCGTACCGTCAGATCGTGTATCGTTCGCGCAACGATCGGTAGGTAAATGACGTGTCGCGGAGTTTCCGATATCTTATATTCCGGAGGCAGGCGAGGACAAAATTCGTGAATCGTGTGTACAGGTTTGTCGTTGCTGTACGCACCGGTAGTGACGTTACACGTTACTCTGATCACGTTAACGGTTATAATGTTCACGGGTTCGTTGGAATCGTGCCAGATTCTCGGCGCTAAGACACGCGTCGGCGGTAATCCCAGCAACGAACTCACATTGTTCGGTTTCGTAAAGTCTACAAAGAACTAGCAGTACAGTTCGTTTTTCATGGTGTTGTTGTTACCTCGTAGCATTAGTGGATACTTATTATCATCGTCGTCGTCGTCGTTCTCGTTGTTATCGCGTCTTCGAGGATATCGATCGAGTAATCGTTGCTTCAGGTACTTGGCGATAGCGTCTAATTCGTAGGAACCATGGGGGATCGTAACGCGGTCGCGAGTGACTGGGGATCGCGGTGTTCTTGTTTGCGACAAAGTAGAACGTATCGTTGCTCGAGTCGATGTTCGGTATCGTGTGAAACGTCTCCAAGTCGGCGAGTCCTAGTTCGTACTGCCCGTCGCTCAAATCTATCGGTGCAAATAATTGACCGTGAGCACGCTGCTCCGACCCGTTAACGTTAACGTGAGAGACATTGTGCCACCACTACCACACCACCGCTGTAGGTTACGCTAGTGAGACCTTGAGAGCGATAGTGTCTCGGACGTGCGATTGCGCGTCAATTTATCTCGGGTAGCGTCGAGGCCAAAATTCCAAAGCTTTTTGTCGCAGAAATTGTATGCACAAGTGGCCGCTATTCATCTCGTCGAAACGTTGAAAGCGATCGTGATTGTACTTGATCGCAGTTGTCGCAGTTTTCTGTTGTGTCCCAATCCACAGCCCAAGCGCAACGACCCCGCTGCATTCCGATTGCCACAATCGAACGACCGAAATCGGGCACAACCGCGTAAGCATTCCGGAAACATTCCGAGACCATCAGCACATGGCGAAACACCCAAAGGCGGGCCAAAGACGGAGACCCCGATGGTCCCCGCTTCGCTCCGATTACAGTATAAGAATGATGTACGAGTACCGCGAGCAGCAGATTATATTCAGACTTGATTGAGACAACATGGAGACTTGATACAGACGCTGTACAAGATCCACGCCTGATAAAGGCATAGTACCAGTGTCACCCAAATCGGGACAGAATAAACTTGTTTAAACCTTACGGTGATTTCCAACTCTTTAATCAGCAACGATCCCCTACCTTCGGTTTCCGAACCGAATCCTTCCGTCCCGACATTCTCACCCGAACCTTCGGAGCCCGTTGGACGACGACCGTGAAGGACGACCGGGAGCACCCCGAGATTCGCTGCCAGAATCTCGACCCCAGTCGCCTTGACGCAACAATTGGTGGCAGCGGTGGGATCCCTGCCAACGTAAGAAACAAGCCTGACCGACGGGGACACCAGGACTTAGCGGAGACAACGACCCACTCAACAGTAGGGCAATCCACTTCGCAGTATTGACGGACGTCTACAGAGGACACCGCCAGCCAAGTCTACAATCCACACAGACGAGCGATGCATCACCTGTTCTACGTGCTGTAAGTGCGAAATACCACTCTCAGCGAAATCAGGTCGCACGCCGCTGTTCTCATGCGCCGCACAAAATCCTTAGAGAAAAATATCGAGCGCGATTTAGAACTAACCGAGCGAAAAGAAATTCTTTCGCCCAGAGCCCTTCGCCGAAGTGCTCCGCGTAGATTCTGTAAAGTCCGTACACCCCGATCCTCCGGCGAATCTCTCTTCGACGCGACATTCGAAGCCCTTCGTAAAATCGGAGAACGTGCGTGGATTGCTTTAGACGTAGATACCAGCGAAGATCGTAGCGTTGCGACCGTACTTCCGACTGCGTCGAGTCACGCCGGACACTTAACCGCTAGGAGACTCTATCCGTTTGACGAATTAGATTATAGTTTAATTCCGAGCGAAGATTTAGAGACCGACAACAATATGCCGATCACTCCTACGGCAACCGCGAGCGAGCACGCAGTCCAGGATCCCGCAGGAAGCGGAGACCGGCTAGCGAACCTAGAGAAACTACTCGCGGGCATAACCACCTCTCTAGCTAGTGTGACCGACGGAATGTTAGCAATAAACGGTAGGTTGGGAGCAATAGAGGCAAGGGAAGGTCCACTACAGGACTCGGTAGATCGAGAGATAGATAGATTAAGGGACACTATCAATACTTCACACGCAATTCCCGGACCTTTGGACAGAACGACGGTACGCTTTACCGACTATCGCGAGCCAGGAGAAGAACCTAGGCGCGCCAGTCTTTTCGTTCCCACCAACTTCGAGCAAAACGACCCTTCTAACGAACCAACGAGAGCGGACACTCGAGAAGTATTTCACGCGATAAGAGCCCTACCCATGTTCGACGGAAAGGACCCCAAGCAATTGCCCGGGTTCCTGACCGCCTGCAAGTACGTATACAGCTCCTACCGAACGGTGGAGGAAAAGGCCCAGATCCTACGAGGGATAATTTCAATGCGAATTGGGGGCGACGCTCTAGAGGAAGTACAGACGCGCCACATATTGTCAATACAAGATTTAGAGGACGTACTGACCTCAGTTTACAAGCCCCCCCGCACAGCCTCAACCGTACAAAGGGAACTGCTATATAGTAGACAGGGCCACAATGAAAGCGCGCATCAATACGGGAATCGAGTATCCAAACTGCTAAGGGAACTAATAGCGACCGGAATCGAAGATAAAGCCAGTCTGGTAGACAAAAACGCGACCGTGAGAGTATTTAAAAGACAGACCCTGACTATATTCGAAGACGGCCTCCGCGACGACTTGAAGATTTTAGTCAAATCACAGAAACCCGCCGACTTGCAAGAAGCAATTACGATAGCAATAGACGAAGAACGGTCGATCACGAGACGGCCGACGACGTCGGGAGGAACGCGCGCGACAAACGCCTCTCCGAATAACTATCAAAATAAAAATAAGACAGCACCATGGTACTGCGACAATTGTAAGCGATCGGGGCACGACACTAAGGAGTGTTGGAAGAACAAAGATAGGGATAATCCCCCGAAAAAAATTTTTTCTTCGGAAAACAACCGGCGAGTACAAGCCATAGCAACTAAATCGGCAAACAATAAGGCAGAGGGTCGCCGACCAGCCTCGGAGGAAAAACGACAATCGCGAAGCAAAAACGCTGATCGCGCACATTCCGCGAAAGGCAGCCGCGATAGCTCAGGGTCGCCGAAACGCGACTCACCGACGATAGAAACCGAGAAACCCTTCCGTACGATCAAAGTAGGATCCCTCTCCAAAGGCGGACATACATCGGATAGGATAGAGGTAGAAATAGAAGATGGCAAAAACGGAAAAACCATAATGCTAATAGATAACGGGGCAGAAGTCTCTCTAATCGCTAAGAGAGCCCTCCCGGATGGCGTCAGCATGAGAAAAAGCGACGTCCTTCTCATGTCATTCTCGGGAGAAAAGACAGAAACGTTAGGACAAATAGATGCCACGTTCAACATAAATGGGAAAGAAATAATACAACCCTTATACGTAGTAGAAGGAAACACCTTAACAAATGCAGACGGGATACTAGGAATAGATTTTCTGAAAGATAACGGAATAACCATAAGTTACCCCAAGCAGAGCTTATTAGTAAACGAAAAACCATGGAAAACGTTAAACAGAAACATGGAGATAACCGTTCCCGCCCGCGCACAAAAAATAGTAACAGTCCCAACGGATAGCATTCTAGACGGGATAATAGAAAAGCAGCAGCTAGCTGAAGGCGTATACCTAGGAGAAGGGTTAACGAGACCCGAAAAAGGAAAATGCGTAGCCTGTATTATGAATACAACCGCAGAAACGAAGACAATAATCGTGCCGCGAATTCAATTAAGCGAAATACCGGATAACGAAATAATTCACTGCAGCGATAGCGCCGCAGCTGTTCGGGCATTAACCGCGAAAGAATCGCTGACCACGCGCATTGCTCGAGTCATCGAGCAGGTTGACCGCGAGCACATGAACGAAGAAGAAAAAAAATCAATGAACGAAATTTGCAAAGAGTATCATGACACGTTTCATCTACCGGGAGACCGACTGACGACGGCCACCGTAACTGGCCACCGGATCCCCATAAAAAGCGACACGGCACCCTGTAACGTCAAGCCATATAGGCTACCCGACCTCCACAAGCAAGAGGTAAAGAAACAGGTGGAACAGATGCTACAGGATGGCATCATCCGACACAGCTCCAGCCCGTGGAACGCACCCTTGCTGGTGGTACCCAAAAAACCGGACCCCGAGGGAAACATTAGATATCGCGTAGTAGTCGATTACAGGAAACTCAACGAAGTCACCATAGGCGACTCATTCCCACTGCCTAATATCGTCGATATATTAGACCAGTTGGGAAAAGCGCAATATTTTACCACCCTCGATTTGGCGTCCGGATACCATCAAATTCCGATGGAAGAACGGGAAAAGTGCAAGACAGCGTTTTCAACGCCATAAGGCCACTACGAATTCAATCGCATGCCTTTCGGATTAAAAAACGCACCTGCGACATTCCAGCGAGCCATGAACGCCGCACTCATCGGATTACAGGGAATTGACTGTTTCGTCTACCTAGACGACATCATCGTCTACGGAGCAAGTTTAAAAGAACATAACACGCGACTGAGGAAAATTCTAGACACCCTTCGCAAATGCAATTTAAAACTACAACCGGAAAAATGCGCGTTTCTAAGAAAAGAAGTAGGGTTTCTGGGACATATAATTACACCCGACGGGATTAAACCAAATCCCGAAAAAACCAAAGCCGTGAAAGAATTCCCTGTTCCAACTAAACTAAAGGAATTACAAGCATTTTTAGGGTTAGCAGGATACTACCGTAGATTCATTCCGGAATATTCAAAAATAGCTAAACCACTATCTAGCATCACGAGCAACAAAGTCGAATTCGTCTGGACAGCCGAGCAGCAGAACGCCTTCGAGACATTAAAAGAGGCACTGACTACGGCACCCCTCTTAATTTATCCGGACTTTACAAAAGAATTCGTAGTAACAACAGACGCATCCGACGTAGCAATAGGCGCAATATTGTCGCAAGGGAAAATAGGCGAAGATAAACCCATAGCATACGCGAGCAGAGTATTAAATAAAGCCGAACGGAATTATAGTACAACGGAAAAGGAACTATTACCCATTGTGTGGGCAGTCAAGCACTTCAGACCATACGTCTATGGTACGCAATTCAAGGTAGTTACCGACCATAAGGCACTAGTATGGCTATTTAAGATGCAGGACCCAGGATCCAGATTAATAAGATGGAGAATCCTATTAGCCGAGTACGACTACGAAATTATCCACAAGTCAGGAAAAAATAATACCAACGCGGACGCACTGAGCAGGAATGTGCACACGTTGCAGAACAAGGAAGCTATAGAGGAAATAAAGCTAACCGAGGTTCAAGACGAAGAAACGAAACAGCAAATCCTCTACGAATACCACTGCACACCTACGGGAGGTCACCAAGGTATTCAGCGGACTACGAAACGAATAAAGCAAAAATACAAATGGCCAGGTATGAATAAAGACATCGAGGAGTACATACGGAAATGTAGCCTCTGTCAAAAAAATAAACTAGGTCGAAAAACTAAGGTTCCAATGGAAATCACGGATACACCAACAGAACCCTTTGAAAAAGTAGCTTTAGACATAGTAGGGCCCCTGCCAGAAAGCGAACAAGGAAACGTATACATATTAACGTTCCAGGATCTCCTCACAAAATTCAGCAAAGCAATACCCTTGCCGAACCAAGAAGCAGCCACGGTAGCCGAGGCAGTCGTAGAAAAAATCATCTGCGAATACGGCATACCCGAGAAAATACTAACCGACCAAGGGACAAATTTTCTAAGCGAAATGTTCAAGAACATTTGTAAATTACTTCGGATTACTAAAATTCAAACAACCGCGTATCACCCAGAATCAAACGGAGCATTAGAACGGTCACACAGAACCCTAATAGAATACCTCCGACATTACATTGACAACGACCAAACGGACTGGGATCGGTGGCTACCCTACGCGATGTTCACGTATAATACAACCCCACACACCGCGACGGGTTTCACACCATACGAACTAGTCTATGGGAAAACGGCACTAATACCGACCGCGTTAAAAAGCCCGCCTAGACAAACATACAACTACGAAGATTACGCGCAACAAACGAGAGAACGCATAAGAACAACAAATGAAGTAGCAAGAGAGCGACTCCAACAATCTAAAGAAAAAGCGAAAAAGGATTATGATAGGAAAACGCGCGAAATCGAATTTAAAGTCGGCGACAAGGTTTGGCTTTAGGACGAGTCCGTACGTCGAGGAAGATCGAAAAAAAACTAGAAAACAAGTGGGTAGGTCCCTACGTAATAACGGAAAAAAACTCGAAAGTCAACATAACTATAAAAAAGGGGAAGAAAATCCTACGCACGCACGCGAATAGACTAAAACACTATATTGAATAACTAAGACGCGACGAATCTTAAGTACTAAAAGGAGGAATAGGAGACGGACGTGACGGGAAAGTAAACAGGAAGACACATCAAATAACAAATAATACGTTACACCACTTACACGACGCGGAAAGAAACAATACAACACAACGAAGAAATATTAGCAAAACAGACGAGACTATTACGTGCACGGATTGAAACGGCATTACTACAACAAACACGAAGAGCTGACGTAGTAGATCATTTCATTACATTAAATGCCCTACTGACCGACTTGACTCAGGACGTAGACGACGTGTTGCAATATTACACCGGCCTGAAAAGCGGCATAATCAGCACGAATGTAATAGCAAGCCCACAAATTACCAAGCTATTACAAACCGCCGTACAACACCTCCCAAACGGACTTACATTTCCGATAGCACCAAACGTAGAAAATACTAACGTGATTGAGAAATTGTCATCAGTCACCGCGTATTTCGATAAGACTACGTTAATAGCAGTAATAACCGTCCCCCTAATTTCTTCTCAAACGTTCACAGTGATCGACGTTACTCCAGCACCGATTCACGTCCACGACAACACATACACGTTGTTAGTTATAAGAACCCCGATACTCGTCATAGACGCAAGCACCAATCAGTACGTGCTCACAGAGCATGACGAGCTAAAGGGATGCAAACAAGTAGCAGCACAGTATTATTGCGAACGACCAATGCTAGCGCACAACGTAAATGGCGATCTCGAGTGCGAAGCAAGCCTGTGGCTGCAACCCTCGGACGAGTTCCCAAAAAATTGCAAAATAAAAAACATCGCGGTAAACCACACGATGTGAATAGGCACCCCGCGCGCCGACACGTGGATTTTCGCGACACACCAACCCGAAACACTGACTGTACAATGTAACGAGCGACAGCCCGAACACGTCGATATAGATAAGACAGGAATCCTTAGGATTGCGGGAAATTGTAACATCCGAAGTAAGGACGTAGTACTAAAGAAACGACAAACAACGTATAGTCAGGATTTCGAACTGCCGACGGCACCACGATACGACATAACGGCAGCAATGAACGCGACACGACGGGGCGAACCAGCGCACCCCCTCACGCGTTTCCAATTAGATAAGCTACTAAAAAACCCATCTGAATTCTCAGCATTGTATAATCAGCTCAATCAGGTAGAAGGCGATCTAACTAATAATAACTACCAACCAGGACTAGCGACCTGGCAAATTGTACATCCAACATCGACGACTATCGTACTAGTAATACTTACCATACTCGTCATGTATTTGTTAAAACGCGATTACCAAATACGCCGGAAATTACAAATCCCTACACCAGCGAAAGCGCAGGAGCCGAAGAAACCAGCATCCAACCTTCGCGCAGGGATTACTACAACAACCGCCACGGACAGCGAATACGCTGAGGCTCTTACAAATTAGGGTACCGGGAAATTTTGTAAATCATCTTGCGAAAAATTCCCCTAAGCACCCTTCCCTCAAGAGGGGGGATGTTGTGTCCCAATCGACATCCCAAGCGCAACGACCCCGCGGCATTCCGATTGCCACAATCGAACGACCGAAATCGGGCACAACCGCGTAAGCATTCCGGAAACATTCCGAGACCATCAGCACATGGCGAAACACCCAAAGGCGGGCCAAAGACGGAGACCCCGATGGTCCCCGCTTCGCCCCGATTACAGTATAAGAATGATGTACGAGCACCGCGAGCAGCAGATTATATTCAGACTTGATTGAGACAACATGGAGACTTGATACAGACGCTGTACAAGATCCACGCCTGATAAAGGCATAGTACCAGTGTCACCCAGATGGGGACAGAATAAACTTGTTTAAACCTTACGGTGAGTTCCAACTCTTTAATCAGCAACGATCCCCTACCTTCGGTTTCCGAACCGAATCCTTCCGTCCCGGCATTCTCACCCGAACCTTCGGAGCCCGTTGGACGACGACCGTGAAGGACGACCCGGAGCACCCCGAGATTCGCTGCCAGAATCTCGACCCCAGTCGCCTTGACGCAACATTTCGTTCCCCGTCCGAAATAGTCGATCAGTTCCGCGTGCGGTCGCAAATTCCCAAAACTGTCGAAATACTGCACGCGCGGTCAAGATCGTACGCGCGCGGGGAGCGTATCGCGCATAAACACGTGTTGTTGTTGTTGTTGTTGTAGCATATGTCGCGCTATCGCCGCAGGCCCGATCGAACGGAGCAGTTTTTTTTCCTCGGTCGTCGTCTCAGGTTCATGCCAGCGCCACGCTTGTACGGTGCCAGATACATTCCTCGCCCTTCCATGGCCCGATTATGACGCATCGTTTCTTCCAGCTGTTTTCGCGAGGCCTTCGCGTCGTTCACCGCTTTGGCGATACCGGCAGCACCGCCGGCCAATGCTCCGATAGCCGATAAAGCGGGCAGCACGAGCGGTAGAAGCGGAAGAAAGCCTCCGCATTTCGCTACCGGTAGGATACGGCGTTGTCCTCTGGATTTGCGTTTCCTTCTCGTAGTCCTTCCTCCTAGTCTTTTTCTCATACCTATACCGAGTTTAGTCTTTGCTTTCATCGCGGCCCACACTCCGGTCGCAGTGGCTTTTTCGCCGAAAGTCGCGTCGTTCGCGAACACGCGTTCTCGGGCTCGTTCGGCTAGCGCTCGATCCGCCTCGTGTCGTCCCTCCAAATACTTTCGACGAGAGTACGCGATATCGTGCTGTCGACACGCCGCGTCCAGCGGATTCACACCTTCGTCGCCACGAGCCAATCGCTTCAGCAAACGCGTCCCCGGTTCGCAGAACTGATATCCCGGAATGTGTAGTTCGAACGGTAAGCGGTTTATAATACCGTTCACGAGTCCCGATCCTGTGTTCTTCTTCTTCTTCGTTGGTCTACGCGTTACCGCAACCATACATGTGAAAATGGAGATACACGGAGACGCGAGGACAGTCATAATTCGACGGTTCTTCGATAGCGATCGGTTCAAGGAGCGCTACGATTCTGATTCACTCGACAGGTGTCGCATGTATAAATAGCAGTGGCGTTACGTGCTTGCGAGGAGAGAGAGAGAGAGAGAGGGAGAGAGAGCATGCGATTCGCAAAACAACCGAACGCTATTCGCGTGACCGCGAACAGGACGTTGGAGGATTTGACGTGGGACGAGAGTCGTTCGCGCAGGCACGGTTCGTTGTTGCCGAATAGCGTGCGAGCCGTGATCTGCGGTCCGTCCGGATGCGGAAAAACGAACGTGCTTCTTAGCCTGCTGGAGTGTCCGAACGGTTTGCGCTTCTAGAACGTGTACGTTTACTCGAAATCGTTGCGACAGCCAAAGTATCGGTACCTGCAGCGATTGTTGTCGCGCGTCGGAGGACTCGGATACATTCCCTACTCGGACACCGCTGAGATCGTCCCGCCGAGAGACGCTCTGCCCGATTCGATCTTCGTGTTCGACGACGTGGCGTGCGACGAACAGACGGCGATCCGCGAATAATTCTCCATAGGCAGGCACGCGAACGTGGATTGCTTCTACCTGTGCCAATCGTACGCGCGAATACCGAAACACTTGATCAGAGACAACGTGAATTTTCTCGTGCTGTTCAAACAGGACGGGATGAACTTGCGTCGCGTGTACAACAATCACGTGAACACGGACATGACGTTCGAGGCGTTCACCGACCTGTGCGCGAGATGTTGGAAACGAAGCTACGACTTCGTGGTCATCGACAAGGATCGTGCCATGTAGTACGATGGTCGGTATCGACGAGGATTTAACGAATTCGTGGTAGCTCGCGAACCTCAGTAGATCGCGAGTCCTTCGTCGAGCAACACGCGAGGATGTCTAACAAAACAGCTACTAGCGGTGTCAACATGGAGAGCACGCAACAACAACAACGAGAAATACAACAGAAACGGTATCGTAGGTGACAGTCACGAGACATCAAGACGAAGAAGAAAATTGCCGAAATCAGCGCCGCTATACGAAAGAAATATATGAGCCTGAAACTCGGTAAAATGGCGACGAAAGCTGCTGCGGAGGAGAGCGCGCAACCGATCGTCGAACCGTTGAAACATTTGGTCGAGAACACCGCGGTGTTGAAAACGATTCCAGCGACGTCATCGACGCCACGACCGTCGCTCGTCAAGCTTAAACATCGACAAAAACATCGTTTGCCGAAGAAGCGATTATCCTTTACTCCGTCCACAGCCGAAGCGGCGATACTGCCCGAACAGACTCCGCTCCCGGATTCGAACGACGAAGACGACGACGATGACGACGACAGCGCCGACTACGAAACAACCGAGGAACATGACCATGGCGAGACGAACGAAACGATTCGAGAAGTTCTCGATCCAAACACCCCGACCACCGTCGAAAACCTCGACGCGTACACTCGAATCGTCAGC
Organism: Andrena camellia; assembly: GCA_029448645.1. NCBI lineage: Eukaryota > Metazoa > Arthropoda > Insecta > Hymenoptera > Andrenidae > Andrena > Andrena camellia. The sequence continues at coordinate 27,240,239 of CM055679.1, forward strand.
AGGCCGCTATCGCCCGAATATCTGCACTTGTTCTTCACCGACACTAAGAAACTGATCGACAACGTGTGCGGCGTGTACATAGACGACCACGAACAGCTGATGATCGGTGATTCAGTGCTCAATATCGGAGAGAACGACGACGACGATGTTAGCGTGAAAGGCAAGCGATACGCGGGTACGCGAGGCTTGTACGAACTGCTGTTCATGCGAGTGCCCAACGAGCAAGCGTACACGAACGTCGATCTCGAGGCGTACCGCGACATCTTGTTGGCGACAACCGCGCATCGACGGGACCATTCGGCTAGCAAACCTACGCTAGGCAACAGGGGTTCCAAGTACAGGAAGATCGTGTCGTCGTTGATTCGCGGAGACCGCGCTTCTGGTGACAGGGTCACGCACGAAGGTCGAGGATTACCCATCGACGACGCGATGACGGTTACTGATAACGCGATCGATTACGTGTACTGGGACGATCCAAACGAATTGGTCGATAGACTACGATTGCTCTTGGCGTCGCGCGACGCCGGACACACCGGGCATGACAACGAAATTGCAACCCACAATCGCGGCTACAACTACATACTCACGATCATCGATACGTTCAGCAAGTACGTGTGGGCCGTGCCCGTGAAAACGAAAAGCGGACGCGACGTGACCGAGGCGTTCGCGACCGTGTTGCGACGAAGCGGCAGATACCTTCCGCGAAACCTACAAACCGACATGGGAAAGGAGTTTTACAACGCAGAGTTTCAACGATTGACGCAGACTTGCGGAATCAACCACTACTCGACGTACAGCGTGATGAAAGCGTCGATCATAGAGCGTTTCAATCGTACGCTGAAGAATCTGATATGGAAATAATTCTCCTTGAACACCTCTTATCGCTGGTTGGATCTGCTACCGACGCTCGTGCACACCAACAATCATCGTCAACATCGCACGATCAACGCGCGACCCGTCGACGTGACCTCTGCCACTCGTTTACCGTTCATCGTATCGTCGGGTGTCGAGCAACGACTATGACGACGACGACAAAGCGCCAAATTCCGCGTCGGCGACAAAGTACGCGTGAGCAAATTCAAGACGATCTTCGAGAAGGGATACACGCCGAACTGGTCGACCGAGGTGTTCGAAATCACCGCTGTACAACGAACGCATCCTGTCACGTATATTCTACGCGATTCTGCGGGAGAGCCAATCTCGGGCGGATTCTACGAGCACGAACTGCATTCGGTCGCGAATCCGGATTTATATCTGATCGAGAAGATTATTCATCGCAAGGGGCACCAGGTGTACGTGAAATGGTTGGTATTCGACTCGTCCAAAAACTCGTGGATACGGGAACAGGATGTTCTATGACGCAACAGCGGCTCTTTATTAATATTACTTAAATACATATACATTTATATCGTTTATTTCATTCTTTGTATTTAAGAAAATAAAGAACAATATATATATATCACGATACTTGTACATTATTTACGTGAATGTGTAATATTATACACAGGTATATTAAGAAAAAATATTACGTCCATCCATTGCATACTTTTTTTTTTAAAGAGGGGGAAAATGCATTATGCATACCCCGACAGCAGTTATGTCGGGGTTATGTGGGACTCTCCATTTCTGGCATACCCACTAAAAACCCCCTCTACGTTCATACAGTGTATCATACTTGTATACATAATAAAATATATCGTACGTGACATTACTACGTATCTACATATACATATACATGTAACTATTGTATCTACTTAACCATATACGTATCACTATCACTATCACTGTCGCTATGGTAGTTATCACTCTCGGGAATCTGACAGTGTCCCCGATCTGGTCGGGAAGTACGTACCGTTTATCATCGTACGGACTGAACGCGGTCTTCAGTTCGTGCACGGAATAAACGTCGTGTTTTCGCGCACGAATATGGTTTTGTCGAATCGTTGTTTCCGCGTGCTCGAGAAGACACCGCATGTAGTCCTCGAAACGTATTTCGTTCGCTACAACACTTCTCTTCACCCCCTTCACTTTTTTCGTCTCGGACGTTCCCGCCGCCGCCGACAACGACGACGCTTCACACACTCGAGTCGCGTACATCTTAGATCGCAGTCCCACGAACTCCGTCATTAAGGCACCGCTGTTCTCGTCCTTCATAAGTCCCGGCACCTTCTTGTTTACGCGCGGCATACCGTACGGGTTGTCCACCGCGTAATCGCTCGAATCGAATCGCGCACTGACGTCACTTTTTAGCTGCTCGTAAGCGTCCTCGCACCGCAGCAGATACATTAAACTGCCGGTGTCCGTGTATAACACTTTGCACCCATCACCGAACTTGCCGCGCATGTAGTCATAGTGAAATTCGTACAGACACATCTTGGACACATCCAACACGCTCATGCCCACGTATATAGGTTTGTCGAATTTCACTTTTAGTTTACGCATCTCGATAGCGATTAAGTGTTTGGAAAATATCACGCAGCTGTGGAAATTTGGTTTCGCAAGCAACGATTCGGCGCCGTAACGTCCGTCCCACCGCGTCACCAGTCGCACGTCCACTCGCTTTCGAAAGTTTTCCATCGTTTTATCGTACATGGCATTGTTCATTAGCTTATACAGTGTTTTCTGGAAATCGCTGGTTGCTCACGTCCTCAACTCCGTGTTCAAGTTGATGTAGTCGCGCAACCAACGCGATTGATCGAACCGCAGAACGGGATGAATTTGCGATACGCGAAGTCCGTGTCGAATGCACGGCTTCAGGTACCGATAATGGATCACGTACCGTTATTTGTCGCGGAGCGTGGCGATCAGCTTCGTCTGCTTACCGATGGGAGCGTGCTCGCGCACAGGACAGAACGGAAGGTCCGCGTGCTCGTCGTGAATGTCCCGCGGATACTCCAGATCCACTTCCAGCAGGTATCCCTCCGGTCCGTTGTCCTCCGGCAAGGAGTTCGCGTCCAAAGCGGCAACCGCATTCTCGTCCAGCCATCGAAATCCACCGTACGGCGTCGCCTGTGACATCGCCCATCCGTACAGGTTGTAGTAGTAAGGCTAGGCGGGTTCTAACCCTGGTCCTCTGCCGGGAGCGCGGGGGCGGGTGGAAGTGTGGGCGCGCGGGGTAGTGCGGTGGTGGGAACTATAGGCGCGGGGACAGCGGGGAGTGGAAGGCTGGTTGCGCGCGCACGAGCCGCGGAGTGGGGGAAGCCATAATCGTGGAGGGGATCAGTCCAGGCCGAGCGGCCGCGGAGACCTCTCGAGACCTGGCCCGCAGTCAGAAATTTTTTCAGAGGGGGGAATGGCCTACAGCTGAAATTTTTTCATACCTAACCGAGGGAGGGAACGACCTTGGCTCACCCCCGAAAAATTTTTCACACCTGGCCTACACCGATCTAGCGAACCGCCAAGCGCAGAGAAATAATAATAATAATTTATCAGAAATTATTTCGAGCGATGTCGGGAAAGATCGACGTTTTACAAACCATATATTCGGGGACGGGAAAGAGAGAGAGAGAGAGAGAGAGAGAGAGAGAGAGAGAGAGAGAGAGAGAGAGAGACGGCACAAGCACAGTTATTTTAAAGCTAAATTCGGGGAGGGAAAGAGACGGCACTACATAGTGGTACAATCGCATGCATTCTAAAGCTAACAGTATTTCAAATGTTTTTCAATCTTAATATCGCAGCGTATCGCGCGATCGTGTGTAATTTGACTCCTCTGGAGCAGCCGTGCAGGATGACGTCATTTTCACGGTGCGAAGATGGCGCGAATCATAGAATTATGCGGTGTCAGCTGAAATTTTTTTCCAAACCAACAGACACTTTTTCCCCAACGCAGAGAAATAATAATTTCATGAATAAACGATCTAGCGAACCATTCTGTAGCAAACAGACATATTTTTTCCAACGCAGAGAAATAATTTTCAAACAAATATGTAACAAGCATTCTAAAGCTAGCATGTTTTTAAAGCGTTCAAATTTAGCGTCGCAGCGTATCGTGCGGTGACACGACGCGAAGAACGCGTGAACGAAATATAATACTATTTAAAACGTTGAATCTTAGAATTAGGTGGTGAGGAAAGAATGAGGGTAAATAAAATAGAGACATAATATGTTTTAAATGATAATATATTGTTACAGGCAAAGAATATGAAAATAGAATAATAATAATAATTTAACATTTTTTCTTCCTACGAGCATCAGCTAGAATATCATTGATGGCACATGCTAACAGTTCGCAATCTACAAGATAATCCTCGTCGTAATATTCACTATCACGTATGATTTTAGCAGCACGACGCGTATCTAATGTTTCGCAGGCAACATCGCTCTGTTGTAGCACGTTAACAAAATTTAAAAATTTCAGCCGCACATCTTGTGCAGTTTCATACAACCGCAGATACACATAGGCTATACACAGATCAAGATTAAATAAAAATGTTACAGTATTCAGTTTGAAATACAGCGGCTTAGTATCTAGTGTTATCTTTACAATCAGAGAATCATAGAAAGAATTATGCGGAGTCGACAGAAATTCGTGAGGAGAGAAGGTCTTATGCTACTGCATAAAAATTTAATTCTAGCTAAATAAGAAATCATAAATATTAATGAAATTAAAAATCTTATAAAAATAATTCTTAAATACCCAGCTATAACAATTAATGAAAATCTACCTCTAAAATACTCAGTATTAAACCCAGACACCAATTCTGATTCCCCCTCCACTAAAACGAACACCTTTTGATTTGGTTCAATTAATAATTTAATTAAAAACATTAAATAAATTGGAATTAAAATTAAATATAAATAGAATATAAAAATATAATTAAAAAGAGAAATAGCAAAATATAAAAAAGAAAAAATATAATAATAATTTAATTTATTGCTCATTTTCGTGTTATAATTTAACGATCATATACTTTTTTCATTTCATTCCCGCGATTGTGTTAGTGTCCAACCCTTCTAATGTATCCTGCTGTGTCTTAACAATTTGTCTATTTTACAAGTGTTTCCTAATCTATACTATGCTGTATAAGCTTCTTTTATCACTTTCCAGTTCTTTCCATCTTTTCCTTCTCCTTATTATCTCCTGTAAAATAGCCAAGTTTTTCCTTCTCTTCTTCCCAATTCCTGCCACTCTCTCCAAGTACTTCACATGCTTCAATCACGTGTTCCACTCTTTCTTCCTCTTTCTTATAAAGCCTAAATACCCTTTCTTCTTTCTTTAGCCAATATTTGCATGCCCTTGTTTCACTACTTTTTGATTTTTCCCCCCAATAGTATTTCGGCTTATCTCCAGGTTTCCTTGCCACCTCCCTTAAGTCTCTTAGGAACTTTGACTCTTTTACTTTCGTCTCTCTTTTTTGTTCTTGGATGTCTTTACTTATCTGCTCTATTTTGATCGACACTTCTTTCCCATTTAAACTTCTTCTTTCCAATTCTTCATTTGACCATCCTCTCCCTTCCAAGAATTTGATTCTCATTCTTTCCCTTTTCGTAACTTCATTTCCTCTCATTAGACTTCTCCCACTTTCATATCTTATCAATCCTTCTTCCGAGTTTATTAGCCTCTCTTCAAACTTCATTGCTCATTCTCCCATTTCAATTGCTATGTCATCTCTTCCTGTTTCTTTTAACAGCCAGTATGTTGGTGTTGATCTCTCCAATTTCATTATCCACCGCATGTATTTCGCCTGCAATTATCATAATTAATATAAATTGTATTAATCTTGAAATTAAAAGAGCTAATTATAAATTATTTTTTTATGTGGAATAATAATTATAAATTTATAATTAGTGGTGATATGTTATTCGATTTTATTGATATCTAGTTATTAAATGAATTTATTCATATATTTAATTAATTATGAAAAGTATTTTTATTTTTGTTAAATATAACAAATTTATGGGATTATCTATACATTTATATTATTATTATTGATTTGATGTATTTAAGAATTGTAATTTTAAAATTTAATTTCATTTAAGATAATTTAATAATTTATTTCATTGATAAAATATTTAAGAATTTTGGTGCAATTTTTTAAATAAATTATATAAATGAATTATGCGTAGGGTATAATGATAAAATTAATAACTAATTCAGTGAATATATTTTTTAGATAAAAAATTAACTAAAGGAATTCTGCAAATTAAAAATATTCACCTGGTTATCAAAAAACATGTCTTTATGTTTAATAATTTAAAGTCTGCTCTGCCCAATGAATTATTTTTAAGTGGCTGCAGTATACTGACTACATGGTAGCATACAAAGGTAGCACAATAATTAGTCTTTTTATTGAAGGCTTGAATGAATGAGTTGATGAAATATTTCCTGTCTCTAGATTAAACTGTTAATTTAAATTTTAAGTGAAAATGCTTAGATTTTTTCTACGGGACGAGAAGACCCTATAGAATTTTATAATTTATTTTAGGAATAAGTTTTAATAAAATTAAGTAATTTATTGGGAGGATATTTAAAAATTTTTAACTTTAAAAAATTTATCCAAGTATTTTTGTTTCAAAAGATAGTTTATTAAAAATTGTTAGATTTAATTACCTTGGGGATAACAGCGTAATATCTTTGGAGAGATCATATTTATGAAGATGATTGCGACCTCGATGTTGAATTAGGATATAATTTAAATGCAGCAGTTTAAATATTAAGTCTGTTCGACTTTTAATATCTTACATGATTTCAGTTCAGATCGACGTGAGCCAGATCGGTTTCTATCTATATTTATCTAATAAATTTTTGTACGAAAGGATTTAATTATTAAATTATTTTTTGCTATTTTCAATAAAAATTGGAATTTTATATTTATTAAGAATAGGTGTTTACCCTGGGATAATTGTTGGTTGGTTGGGCTTCAAATTCTAATTATTCAATATTAGGAGCGATGGGATCAATTTCACAGTCAGTTTCTTATGAAGTCCGTTTATTTTTAACAATATTTTCTGTAATTTTATTAATTGAAAGTTATTCATTATTGGATTTATATAAATTTCAATATTACATTAAATTTATTTTAATTTTAATCCCAATACTACGACAAGAAAACCGCGGATAGGTCTTTTAAAATCGGAGACCAAGTGCTACTGCACGACGAGACGTTAAGACGCGGACGGTCACAAAACTAACACCTGCATGGATAGGTCCCTACACGATTCAAAACATGCACGATAACAATAATTACAGTATAAAGGGCGACGAACAATCCGCGTTCACGCGAACCGACTCAAACACTTTATAGAATAGGGCAGGAATAGGAAAATGGTCGCAGTTATGAGAGGAAGTAACAGCGCACCAACAACTATGTAGATTTGAAAAAAGAGGCGAAATATATTTAAGGTGCGTCCCAGAATGATAGAGCCACCTTAGAAAATAGCAGTTCGAAAAGATTAGGTTACGTTAGAAAAAAATTACAATATCACGTTATTCGTATGTTTATTTAATATGTATTTGTGCATAAATAACACAAAACAAAAAACTATTTCCGGTATAAAATTTAAAAACAAAACAGAATATGTCCCAAAATGATAGGGCCACTTAACTAATCTTTATAACATTAATTAATTTTATTGTGTATTACATTACTAATAGCCTATGAAACCGCCTTGTTTTGAAAGAACCTTATATACTCTATTTGGTATTGAGTTAACCAGATTCTGCATGTGTTCTTCTGTAATTTTGTTCCAACAATGGGTAATCGCACATTTTAAGTCGGTAACATTAGCAAACTGACGGCCATTTTGGTATACTTTTCGTGATAATATACCCCACAGATTCTCTATGGGGTTTAAATCAGGAGAGTACGGCGGCCAAGTCATTATCAATATCTGTTTACTTCTGAACCACTCTCTAGTTGATAATGCATTGTGAATAGGTGCATTATCCTGTTGGAATTGATACACTCTATCATTAAATTCGTCTAAAAATGGTAATAAATTGTTCTCGAGCATAATTTGATAGTCCCTAGCTTTCATTCGTACGGAAATAAAAGCTAAAGGTGCTTTAGCCGTCCCGCAAAATGCACCCCACACCATTACACTTGCACCACCTTGTTGGCGTTTCGAAAAAAATAAGTTCCTCTTTTCGAATATCGTGCCAATAACATTTCCAACCGTCTGGCCCATCTAAATTAAATTTTTTCTCATCGCTCCAAATGATATTCTTCCATTCAGTCGTCCATGTCATGTGTAATCGGGCCCATTCCATCCGCTTTTTCTTATTTACCTTATTTAAAGGTGGCTGCTTTTTCATCTTCTTGCATTCTAACTGGCCTGATGATGTAATAAATCTATGAACGGTGGATTTTGCTGCTCTAATTCCTGGTAAAGCCGCTACTGCACGAACACTTGTCGTAGAATTACTCATTTCTCGCAAAATTCTTCTTTTTTGGCGAGTCTTTAGTGTAGAGGGGCGTCCTTTTGATTTCTTTTTACCATAATTTTCATTCAATAATTTAAAATTAGAAATAACATGTCAGGAACGTTTCATTCTCTTTGCAATTTCTCTAATTGACATGTTGGCTTTAAGCATTTCAGTAATTTGTCCTTTTTCGAAATCGTTAAGCATTTTTCCTCTTCCCATACTGATAACGTGTTTTGTACGCTAATACGTTTCAACTGACTGTCAATTCGAAACACTTGAACTGATTGTTCATCATTGTTGCCAATACGATAGAGCTAACCAAACATTGTTGCCAATATCGCAGTATTATTAGTTGGCTCTATCATTTTGGGACATAGTTCTGTTTGGTTTTTAAATTTTATACCAGAAAAAGTTTTTTGTTTTGTGTTATTTATGCAAAAATAAATATTAAATAAACATACGAATAACGTGGTATTGTAATTTTTTTCTAACCTTACCCAAACTTTTAGAACTGCTATTTTCTAATGTGGCTCTATCATTCTAGGACGCACCTTATTAAAAAAAAAAAAAATGAGGGAGAGAAGAATTTTTAAATAAGTATTTTAAAATAAGTAATTTAACTAATCAGGATATTCACCGTTTTTTGAGGCTTTAATTTAGATTTAAATTTATTTAAAACACAGTTCAATTGGTCTTTCTGATGTCTCGCATCTAAAGCTATGTGCGGGCTTAAAAATTCTAACGAATTTAAAATTTTCTCATTAAAAGGCAATCTCCTAACAGTATGTTTGAAGGCAGATTGGTAATATTTTTTTATATTTTCATAAAAGTCTATAATTCCTTGGCTATTTTCTGAATTACTACTTCTAATTTTATTAATGGTTGCCATCGATTCCTCTCCAATAAAAATTGATTGCAGTGGCAGTAAATTATCTTCATTATATACGTCTATTTCATGTGAATTGGGTGCTACAATATACTCACGCTTTATAAAATTTCCTCCCAATGATCTTAACAATCTAAAACATTCAGGGAGCAGGCAATGAACTAGAACTTTCGAATTCTGAAACACTGTGTTGAATCTTGTAAATATGTTTAACGCGTAATTTAAAAATTGCAAATAAGCCTTAGTATAAGGGCAACTTAATGTTCGAAATATTTGGTTTGTTCTTTCGGAATAATTGTGTTCTGCTGCTGCCTCCGCAAAGATAGCAAATAAAACTGTCCACTGACTTAACGTTCTTTCTACAATTTCCGGTAGTGCAACCCATCTGATCGGAGATGGCTGCAGAATTTTTCCCTTACATCGTCCATAAAATCTTGCAGGTCTTCTAAAACTTTCTGTTGTTTTTGATTTACTGTAAGACATGTATAAATGAAAGTGAATAATTGCTGTATTTGCAATGGCAAGTTATCTCTCGCACGGCACGCGACCAAATACATTGAATAGCAAAAGCATGGGAAGACAGGCATTTCTTCATGCACGTGTATCACATCGTGATTGTATTATATCGCATAAATCCTCTGAACACATATACGCACATTTACGGCTCGAATAATCGTCGTAGCCCCCAAAAGTCCGGATCATCATTGTCGTCGTTGAACGCCCAACGGTCTAAATCGTCTCGAACCTCGCGCCAAAACTGCCTGCATCCATGCATTAATTTTCTACATTTAATGCTGTAGTATCCCTTCGTATATCGCCGTCTCTTTCCCTTCCCGAATTTAGCTTTAAAATAACTGTGCTTGTGACGTCTCTCTCTCTCTCTCTCTCTCTCTCTCTCTCTTTCCCATCCCCGAATATATGGTTTGTAAAACGTCGATCTTTCCCGACATCGCTCGAAACAATTTCTGATAAATTATTATTATTATTTCTCTGCGCTTGGCGGTTCGCTAGATCGGTGTAGGCCAGGGGTGAAAAATTTTTAGGGGGTGAGCCAAGGTCGTTCCCTCCCTCGGTTAGGTATGAAAAAATTTCAGCTGTAGGCCATTCCCCCCTCTGAAAAAATTCTGACGGTGGGCCAGGACCGGAGAGGTCTCCGCGGCCGCTCGGCCTGGACTGATCCCCTCCACGGTTACGGCTTCCCCCACTCCGCGGCTCGTGCGCGCGCAGCTAGTCTTCCACTCTCCGCTGTCCCCGCGCCAAAAGTTCCCCCACCGCACTCCCCGCGCGCCCTCACTTTCCACCCGCCCCCTCACTCCCCTCAGAGGACCTGGGCTAGAACCCGCCTAGCCTTACTACTGGTTGTTCACGTCGAAGTACATCAAATACGTAGATGGTGGCGACGCGTCGTACATCGACGTCGGCAGGTACTTGTTGTTGGCGCGAGCGTACCTGTGCGAGCACTGACTCAGGCCTCCGCGTATGCCACGCTCCACGAACAACAGCATGTCCACGTCGGTGAGCAGTTCCACTTCGATGCGCGTGTATTTCAACATCGCGTCCCACGTGAATGCCGGTAACGTACATTAATGCGCGGGGTCCAGTTCGTAGCTCGCGATAGAGTCGATACGAAAGTTTTCGAACACGTCGGCGAGCAAGTCTTCAAATACAAGTCGCTGTACTCGCCTAATGTCCGTATACGAAAAGTGTTCCACACGTTGGTTGCGTGCGCGTAATCAGACTCCGACACATCGCTATCGTTCAGACGATTGTAGAGCGGGTCACGAGGCGGCATCCGCGTATCGTTCAGATTGTCGTACGACGCCACGTAATCGCACGGGAAGACCCCCTTTCTGGTGAGGAGATCGAATTGTTCGTGAGGGAGATGATTGAACTCGCGTCTGAGAATCGTTAGTCTCTCTTTCCCGAGATCCGACGCGAGTTTCTGCAGACTCGTGGCCATGAATTTGAACGAATCGACGAATCGAAACTTCAACATTTTTCGCCAGTCCTTGCGTTCGTCCTTGAGGTCCTCGACGTTCTTCGTAAAAGAGAGGTAACGTTCTTTCGTTATCGGTAGGAGGTTGATCTTTCCTTTGAACGCGTCTGCCAACTCCTTGATAACGAAGTGCGCGTTGTAGCCGGATAGGTTGTGGAACACCACAGGTATCGTGCACGAACGTTGATAGCGCAACTTTCACGATCTATGCGCTGTACCCCCGTACTTGCCCGTCGAATGACAATGATCGCGCACTTTTCTGTCGTCCTCGCCTCGGTCGCAGGTTCTTCCGTACACGTGACACGCGGTAGCCCCGTGAAAACTCGTCCACTGTTGTTACGTTAACGGCGTCATGGGTTTTTTGACGCACAACCACGAGTATGCCACGTTCGCGAATTCCCGCAGTTCACGCACAAACCACTGCACACAGTCGGTGTCACTGCGATACGCTCTATATCCGCACAGAGTCTGGTCGTAGGAACAATGTACGTAGTATCCCACGCTGTGAGCTCTGTGCCGTTGATACTCGTACGTGCTACGACGATGCTCTCCATCGATGGCTGCTCCAGTTCCTCCAGCAAACACTCAAAATCCGTGTAGACGACGAACGGCACGCGTTCCTTGCGCTCGTGATGCTGGAACCGCAAAATTTTCTCCTCTTCGGACGGCAATTGCACCGCGCACTCGTTTAATCGCATGCAATCCTCGGTGTGTCGCTGCAATCGCTTCGCCGAGGAGAAAAAGTTGAGGCACCTGAAGTGTATACGAGAAAACAATGTAAACGCTTCTTCTTCTTCATCGTTACGTATCGTTCGAATTTTTTTATTTATTACTCTTATTTGCTTACCTATCGCAAACGAACATTTGATGCCCACGTTTGCTGAGTTGGTTGGATATCAAGCGGGAGAGATTGCGGATGCACGCGAAATGGTACCGCTGTGAATCCTTCGGATCTTGTACCAGTAGCACGTTCGCGTACCTCCCTTCCCGCTTGTTGCTGGATACGCGTAGAGGTACGCATCCATCCTCGTTGGACCATAGGTATATGTTCACGGAAACGTTGTTGGCCACCTCGAATTTCCGTACCTGATCCATGGACATGGGGAGTCTCACGCCATCTGTACGGAACACCGTCGAATAATGCGGATATGACGTTATCCTATCCCCGTTCGTATCAGCAGGAAACAGACTGGCGACGATCGACCACAAAAAGCACGTGTTCTCTCTACACTGCACGTTTACCACAGCTCTTTTCACCGTAACCGCTCGCGGAAGCAACACGTTGCACCCGGCACGAAGTGGATTATGTTTATTTATGTTTATTAGGAGATTCTGTACTACTCGTAATGTGCATTCTCTCTCGCAATATTTGCATTCGCGCGAGCAACGACACCATCCGCTGCTTCTCCCACACCGGTACACGTTCGCCTCGTTGATACACGACCATGTAACGTATCGTCTCGTCACACCTGTCCATCCAATCGCGAAATTCCGCGGTGGTCCTCAAAAGTTCGGACATTCGAGACAACGTTACGAACGCGTTCTTGAACGTATCCATGTTCTTCTTCTTATTTACTCGTATGCACTCACGTAATAAAAACGATTGTATGATGTTCCATAATACGTTTACACCACGTACGTGCTACGATGATGCTCCATCGATGGCTGAATCTTCCGACGCGTTACCATTCACGATTTTGTCCTGTCGAAGATGCGAGCTGCCTTAAATATACTACCACCCCTACCTAAAATCTCCCTACCCCTACATTTACAAACCAATGGAATAACACCTACAATCATACCTTAAGTGATATTGCGCTTGTAAGCATATGCGCATTATTCATTCTCGAAATTTTACCTTCCAAAATTATCGCGAACTTCTCGCGCACCGATGCTGCGTATTATTATTATTATTCTCGGAAAGCAACCTTCTATCGTTGCAGTGATATGTTTTTTTGGCGCGATTATCGCTCCATAACAAACTATAAGATTCACCTTACATCTCCTACGCGTCGTACCACCGTATGTTTCGACTATGTCCCTAGAGAAAGAAGAATAGATTCATATCGTACCTCTCTCTCACACTCCTTGTTCGCGGGCGATCTGACCTTGGAGCGATACCAAAATGCAGGTTTCGACTTGCATCTTCTACGCGTCATACCACCGTCTTCTCGGAAGTTGACCTTCGAGCATTATATGTTGTTGGCGCGGTTATTACGGAACAGCCATGCAGGTTTCGACTTGCATCTTCTACGCGTAATACCTCCGCATGTTTTGACCACGGGCCGAGAGGATGAGTCATCGGCGGTACCATCCCCCTCCCCGACGTGTGTGTGTGCGCGCGTGCGCGCGTTCGTGTGTGTGTGTGTGCTCGCGCGCGCGCGTTCCCCCTCCACGGTTCATTCCCACTTCGATGGGTTGCGTTCCCCCCACCCGTCTCCCCCTCGCCGCCGTTGCGGTGCCCCTCGCTCCGTTTCACCCCTCGCCCTGCGTTGATTTAGAATCGGCGTATTATTCCTACTCATACCTATGATTGTATAAACTTTTTTTATTATTTCCAAATCTTGGATCTATCCCAGAAAAACGTTCCATACACTACGGGCACCCTGTATATCTTCTCTTTCAATAAGAGTTTTTATTTACAGACGTTTTCAAAGCTTAATGTATACTATTAGTGAGACGTGAGAAAACTGTAAGGAAGCAATGCAAGTGAATTCATTAATATCAATTACATGCAAGATTGGGAACCAATTTTACAAGACAGTAATTGGTCTCATCAAATTGCTAGATAATATTAATTCAATTAACTGAAACTCAGGTTTGAAACGGAACTACTAGCGCAATAATGATAATACAGTTATAACCGTGCCCGGAAATTAATATAGGTACAGCCAGCTCCTTTGATTCGATCCGCACTAGTACAATCGCATGGCAGAGAACGTTCTGACTGCGTGCGGTCTGTGTGTAACCGCGATCGTTTCGTGAATGCATGTTACTAAGGGTTTGTTATGCAACTTGAGGCATGCTATTAATGAATGTTCCTAATTATGTAGATTTTCTGACGTTCTTCCATTTTGCCTTAATTTGTTTTATCCTTGTTTGAGCTGTCATAGTATAAATAACGCTAAGAAAAAATTTAAATGAGCCAAGTTTTTTCTACGATATACCTATCACCTTTTTCGCATAGAGTGCATTGGAAAGTTACCATCGAAATGAGCCACTGAACGTCGTAAAGCGTGTCGATGAAAGGTGCGATTCTCTATCAGTGTCAAATGCGTGTGTGTAAAGGCGGGTACCTATAGACTACCGAATGCCTCGGACTGGAAAAATCGAGATTTTTCGCCCTGTGCGTCCCGCACTAGGGCTGGGACTATTTGTCGAATTGTTCGGTATTCGAATACTTGGATATTCGAATTATATTCGCCAAATAACTGAGCAACTGAAGTATTCGAATATTCGAATAATAACATTCGAATACTCAAATACTCGATGTTTATTCGTAGCATTCGAATATTTGTAAAATATTCGAATATTAAATTATTCGAATAGTCCCAGCCCTGATCCGCACGAGGAAAGCTGAAGCAAGCTAAAAGACAAGCTGAGGCTTGTACGAGTTTCATTGTTTTGTACAATGTTGAAGAATAATAAAAAAGTGCTGAAGCGAAAGCGTTGGTGGTCATCAGTTGTACTTAAATAAGAGACCATTAAGTAACGTGAACAACCCCTTTTTATTAAAACAGAACTCGGCAGTTTAAAGAGACGAAATCGGCCAGAATCAGTGACTTTGATTAACAATATTTCCGTAACTATTGAGTTTTCCTCTATAATAATTATTATAATATAACTAGACTGCGGGTGTTTATGCACGATAAATATGTCAGAAACATATGACTTTTATGCATATAGAATATGCAAATATGCATAACCTATAGTATAATAAGTAATCTATTAATATGTTATACAAATATTCAACAATACTTTTCACAATCATTCTAATACATTGTAGTTCGTGTTACAATAAATTATGAGCATTTTTTCTAAATTAGATGCTGTTAATTGGTGACGTTTGTCTGTCAAAATTTATTTATATGCGAACGATGACCGTTCTACGCCGCGCCCCAAGATGTAATCGGTGCGCACTTAAAGAGTGACCCAAAAATGAGGCCTTTTTTAGCCTCTTTTTGGTCCCACAATTTTGGAACTGAAGTTTGTGCCAAATCATACCTTATGATGAGACATCAATCACAATCAATTTTCAAGTTCAGGTGACAATTAGTTTCTGAGATACGGGAGGTTAAAAAAGTGAAAATTCGTTAACGCGTTAAACCATATGCTTTGATGTACGAACTTCTATGCCAATCCGATAATTTAAACAATTATTTCCAGGGGGTTTGCTGACTGCTAACAACGAATTTGAACTTAGATTTTCAATATTCACAAATAAAAATCAAAATCAAGAAGTATAAATGTCTGTGTAGTGGGTGCTTTTTTTTAATATATCGTCCACCATGTTGAATCGATCATTGTGAATTTTGAAAATCTAAGTTCAAATTCGTTGTCAGCAGTCAGCAAAACTCCTGGAAATAATTGTTTAAATTATCGGACTGACAAAAAAGTTCGTACATCGAAGCGTATGGGCTAACGCGTTAACGAATTTTTACTTCTTTGACCTCACATATCTCAGAAACTAATTGTCACCTCAACTTGAAAATTTCGTGTGATTGATGTATGATCATAGGGTATCGTTTCGCATAAAATTCAGTTCCAAAATCGTGGGACCAAAAAGAGGCTATTTCTTGGGTCACTCTTTACTCCAACATCGTTCTGACACATTTATTGACCCTGCTGCGCCCTTGTTATTTAAAATTCTTGAAACATTTGACAATTCGGTAAATGCTACATTCTTTTCCAAAATAGCATTTACTTTACTTTTATCTTTTTCCCGCAATCACCAGGAATATTTTTTAAATGATTTATGCAATTCATATATATCCCGATTGAATCTTTTAATGTTAAACCTACGATTTTCAATTTCTGTATTGTGACTGGTAAGGAGTTTAATGAGCCCTAATATACATTAAGTTTTGAGCAAGTTGATCTTGCTGGAGCACTTCTTGTGTGATCTTCATTGCGACAGCATACTTTTGCTTGAACGTTTGAACTACTTATTAAGGGGGTATTCTACCCAAAAATTCGATTTTTCTTTTTTTGATTTTCTAATAGTTTAAGGTTTATTAAGGTAAAATATGTCCCTAAAATATTAAGGTGAAATTCGTAAAACTCCCAGAGTTATAGGGGCTTAAGGCCGCAGCGTGGCACGTAATCGTTCCCTCGAACCTTGTATCTAAAGTGGCTAGGATTGCCAGCAGAGAAGAGAGAGCTGCCCAACATGAGTTCTTTCAAGCTGAGGAAGGTTTCCTCTACGGTCCTGTTATAGCAGATCAGGAGTAAGTTACAGAAATTAGTTGTTATCTACCGTAACTTCAGTCGCATAGGTGGTAACTGCATGAAAAACTTTAAACGCGTTTTTCTCGAAACAATTTTTTTAAATCGGGCGCACATTTTTCTCAAAAACTACTGGACCGATTGAGCTAAAATTTTGCACACATTCAAAGTAAATGTGTACCTATAGCCCGAACTAGAATTATACCAATAGTTTTAATACAACCTCCCCCACACCTTGTTTTAGCTCAAGAAAAGTCGAAAAAATCGAATATAAATTTTTAAACAGCTGCGATTTCGGTAACAATGTCTGGACTTGGTTACTTCAAGTTCCGTATAACTACACTCATATAGATTAAAAAAATCTTTGGTACTTTAGTTTCAGATGACTAGGACGACCACAATTCGTGCGCCCGATGGGGCCGGTTTTTTATGACATGACCTGCGCTTCGGCGTGTAACTTGTACAAATTTCAATGTAATGCATTCCAAAAATTTGTGTTGATAGTTCAAACACTAATAAATATGTGTGCAAAACCGCTGCGCTGTAGGTATGATAGGTTTTCCAGAATTAATTTCCAAATATCACCTTCAAAAACGAGTGTCTAGACTAGAATACCCCCTTAAGGCGGTAACGAATATTCGAATAATCTAAGAATTCAAATTTGAGATTCAAATATTCGAATAATTAGGAATGCGTACATTCTATCGCAATAATAATTTTTCGCTCTTTATCGCGAAATTCTTTTTATATTGGCAAATACAATTATTTGTTTGCCAAACGATCAATTTGGAACTTTATTAATCTTTGGTTAATTCATAAATTCTGAAATGAAAACAACCATCAGTTATTGGTATTATTATTCTAATTATTTTACGTTCGTTATTTGAACAAATTAGTCAAATAAATAATGATGAATTATTCGAATAAATAAAAGAAATGTTTTGTTGCAAAGAGTAAATATTTATTATTTAAGTACAATATTGTACTAAAAAGAATTTATTCGGATAATTACGTTACATACGTAGACATTTACTCGAAACAGGAATAATGCCCAATTCTGTTTCGCAGTCGATCTACGCGATTTCATTTTCAACATAAAGTTTGACTTTGACAACATAAAGGTTGTTAGCAGACATTTTTGTAGAAAACTAAAAATTTACAAAAGATCAATAAAGTTCCTAATTTATCAATAATGTTCGAATAATCGAATACTCTCAATGATTCGAAGAAACTATTCGTACATATTCGAAATTAATCGAAGAAACTATTCGTATTCGAAATTATTCGAAGAAACTACTCGTATTCGAAATTATTCGAATATTCGAATATTTACAGCTCTACTACCTATTAACGTATATGAAATATTTATATAGAATTTTATTCAATTCCAAAATAATTCCATATTACCAGTTACAGGCATTAAATAAATCTTGGACCAACCTTTATAATTTTGTCAAAATGGTCGACATAAAATAATGCTGTTTCGATCCATGTACCCCATCTGGTTAAAACTGGTTCTGGTGGCAGAAAAGTATATTTTAATTGCTGCCGGTATTCTTCAATCCAAAGTGGTGCTTTTAAAAAAACTTTTTTAATTAACATGTATCATGTTTTGGTAAAACAATATTAGTTTTTTTTGCTACTTTGATCATGTACGGTATTGCATCAGTTACAAGCAACAATACGTTATCTTCGTTACCATTGGCTAAAAAAATATGTATAGCCGAATTTACAAACCGGGCTATGGTTCGTGATTTGTTTCCTCTAATTTCTTAGAACACAGTAATTGAGAATTTGTTACTTCATCTTCACAGAGTTTTCCTATTACTAAATATATTGCGTATTGCCCTATTTTATTAGTAGTCTTATCTATGAAAATCCATACATAATGATCTTTTATGTCTCCACTGATAGTTTGTATACTTCAATTATAGTAGTCATCTAAATAATTCTTCCGTAGCGTTGATTCGTCCGGAGCAGTGTGATTTACTATATATTTCGTCAGTAAAAATCCTCTATATCTCATTGTCCAAAGCCCGCGAAGGCATGTTAACAGCGATCATTGCTCGAGTCAAGTTCGCATAAAATTCCTTTTGCCTTGAGCTCGTTGCTTCGCCCTCTGAATTTTCTGTTTCGCACGGATTAGCTGCTTCTTCGACTTTTTTCTTGTGTGTGGCCGCATCTGTATGTTGCACCTACTAATTGCATTTTTTTTCACAGTTCATATTTTTATTGCAAAGGCAATAAATGGGTCATCGTTTTCGTTAACAACAAAATTGATATCGTTTCCGATCCAACTTTGCGTTAATACTTTCCTATTCTTTCGACATTTTGGCATTTTTAAAAAAATTGAGAAACATTTAAATACATTCACATTTTCGCACAGATCACATTAGCTGCGATAATGAAACTGAATTATGGGTTAGAATTTCAAATACACACTGCCACATCTGAATTAGCAACTGGAGGTTCCAAAAACATGGTTTGATATGGTCGATAGGATTACATAGGATTAAGCACGACATATGCATATGCACGGCAAATAACATATTTGTAATATATTCTTGCGCATGTTGTTAAACATAAATATGCAAAATAGCACCTACCTATGCATTATGCAACAAATGCAAAATAAAAAATATATTTTTAGAATCGTCCAATCACAAAACAAATTACTGTCCAGGTCCCATTGTTTTACCGGTTTCCTATAAAAATATGTATTTGCACAAACATCCACTGTCTAGACATAACATATCTGATTCAGAAATGAGCTCAAAGTTGATTGATCGTGTAGGAGTTCGGGAACACCCCGTATGCATATCAAATGAAATATGGCTAGCTAGAACCAACCCAACTACCGATCACAGTTGAATCGAGGTGTACCAATTCACAAAGTTATTAAAGCTATTTACAGAACTGCCAGACGTGTCCAGTATATGCTAATATTTACTAAATATGTTCGTAGGTTTTAATGTGTTGAACTATTGGAAAGATGGTACATAAGTTTTCGTTGAACGAGGATAGATATATTGTTGCTGGCGAAGACGTCCATTATAAAACGGTATGGTACATATGAGGCGTTGCGGGTGGTAAGGGCGAACCTAAAAAAGGCATTTTTCGAGAGAAACGCGTTTCAAACGGTTTCCATAAAGACGAACTCAACAAAAAGTTCTTCTACCTCATGCATGTATTAACAATTATTCTTTCACTTTTTTTATATTAGGAATAATAAATGTACCTATGAGATAGTTGTAAAGTCAAAAAATATTCCCTCTACTTTTTTCCTGAAGTACATGAGCAGTGTAGGAATGAACATCGATGAATCTCCAAGAAACATTAAATTATTTGACATAATCACGGTTTTTAAAATACAACAATATCATGTTACTAATTAATAAAACGTATTCAACAAGAGATGACTGTAACCATGGATGGTAGGCGAACGGGACTGTAAGGCCAGCTCCACATTTGTGTTTTGTCCGCGCGGACCGACCGCTCGCGGTTAAACGGGCGGACGAACCGCTTCAGGTACATGTTTTCACATTGTGTTTTTCATCGTAGATGTGTAAAGCCCCATTACCGCGATCCACCTGGAAATACTAACTGAAAAGTTAGTCTGAATAATTTTTTATTCCATATTACACCTATTAACTTTTCAGTATGGATAAGACAAATTGTTGGTTATCCGATCTAACTTTTCTACATTACGCATTCGTTATAAGCCTGACGAACAAGGCTGGCGGCGGGCGCACAGCGCGTTGTGCACACTATTCCGCGCAGCCAATGGTGCGAGTGAGAAAACCATCATTATCATCGACTCTTTCGTTCCCTCTCGCTCGTTCTCAGGTACTCTCACTCTCGTCCGAAGGATTTCAAGAAATGATGAGGATAGTCGCCGAGCGTACAACGCATGATAGAAATAGGCTTGTAACGAGTGCGTACTGTATCATAAAATTTTGCAAATGTTTTCGACTCTAGATCAACGTCCAGTCTTGTCGCTGATGAGGTAGAAGCGTGACGCGTACTATGCGCTGAGATCACAGTTGTATCTAATACTCTACTAGTTAGAATCTCTTTTACCCAACGGCTTAGAGTTTGCTCAGAAACCGTCTTAATTGGCTTATTACTTGATATACAGAGTCTTTTCACAGAATTACGAATCTCTTTTGTACTATCCAAGTAACACAATAAGGTTGAAGCTGCACATATTTTCTTGTTGTGAAAAAATGGTAAGGATAAAAGCGGCTGTATTGAGTTCTTCTTCGACGTCTTAATGCGCGCGAGAATCGTTATTTCTACTTTATCCGCGGATCTCCTAATGTTTTCTACCTCAATCAGAAAGAACGTCTGTATCCGGTATCCAGTAATTAGCGCGAGAAGAGTAATTAGTTTTTTCGATATCATACTCAAATTTAACTCTTCGTTTGCCGGCTGTTTTATAAAATTTCGAGAACAATCTTCGGATTCCAAGTAAAAATATGAAAACATATTTTTCGGTACAACAGAACAAATCGCGCCGAGCGGACGGACCGCGGCGTGCTGCGATCAATAATCCGCCTCACGGATCGTCCGCCCCAATGTGACACGTCTCATAAGATTCTATGTGTTCCGTGAGGCGCGGACAAACCGCGTGGCGCGGCGGTAAAAAATCCGCCGCCTGGATCGTTCACTCTAGTGTGACACCTCTCATAAGATTCTGTATGTTACGTGGGAGCGGACCGACCCCGAGCGTTAGGGAGATTTACACATTTTTTATCTTAAGTCTCTCAAAAATGTGCGAACCTCCCCCACGGAGGGCCGCTAAACCATCTAAACCAACCCAACTACCGATCACAGTTTTTTGCGAATATCTCGGAAACTAAAGCCGAGCGACCGCAGCATGTATAGGAGAAAATTGTTCAGAATCGTGTTCCCAACAACATATTCCAAATCATCAAAATCGGCGAGGTGTGACCTCTTCTATATACCTAATTACCGTGTTTTGCATTTTTTATGAAACTTTATTGTATAGGACTTCATTGTAGGAAAGAAGGAAGAACTCCACAAAATATACCCTGGGGTATGTGTGTTTACTGCCGTAGATCAATTTGGTAAAATAATTTATTTTTTACGAAATGTTGCGTTCGCGCTTACTACCCGCAATGCCTCATATGTGTGGGTTCAGGAACCCCCATGCCATAAGAGGGGAGCCGGACTAAGGGACCGCGGAAAGTCGACGTAGCCGTGGTGGTTAACGATTCTGATCAGTGCGCGGACGGCTCGGATTCGATTCACGGCGCCGTGGCTCTCTTTTTCCGAGGTTCCGGAATGAGTAGGAATTATATCACCTACCGATTTCTACATATGTATATATTAATATTCTGATACATAGATATTCAAACATTCTATGCCTTGACATGCCATTTTGTACTCTTCAAGAACTCCACACTTCAAGGAGATTGGACACTGCTTGTCTCTAAGCACTGGGTTGAATATCTTAATTAGTCAGTTTGAATTTAGCGTAGTGAGTAGTAGAAGACTCGGAACTCTTCATTCGTTCTCCACCAACGAACCACCATACTATTAGTTTTAGTATAAGAACTCCTGCAGCATGGTTATGTTAGTAAACCCTCAACATAAGACCACATCAAATCTCTGTCGGGCAGCACTCTGGCCAGTGCTCTAATTCTGATAATAAAAAACGTATTATACAAATATACTCTTGTTGCGAACTTGATTCGAGAATCAATGAATTGGAGAAACCCCCCTGGAGCTACCTTCCCTTCATCCAAATCGTAACAATGTCGCGCGATGGTTGGTTCGCATGAAACTGCATCCACTGTGACCACCGCAGCGGCGAAGTATGAACTTACAGAGCGAATTTTGAGCTCGGTGTGTTTTCAAAGTAAACATTCAGGGATTCTCAGGCAATACTTTCGGTGCTTTACAGAAAATATAGGCGTGGTAACACGCCAAAACCATACATGGGATGAAAATCACCCTGCGTCATTACACACTGACGTCATTTGGAGTATCAACACGGGTATGGAAAAGATGGAAAACTCCTTAAGAGCTACAAATATTCATAGTCCATGACTATAAAAATTATTAGAATTATGGTCAATGATTTAATAAGTACTGACTGATTTTGAATAATAATAAACTAAAATAACAACAACCTTATATTCTCAGTATGTTCTATACTGAAATTTTTCGTTTCATTCAATTCCTAATTTACCGATATTTACAAATATTAATGTGATCATTAATATAATTATTATTAAGAAATAACGAAAACAAGAAATGATTGCAGAATTTATGAAATAGTATTGCAGTTATCACGTACATATTATACACAGGTACGTACACACATTTATATTTGGGAACGGTCATTGCGATGGGGAATTGCGGTAACATAATTATTGATCTCTAGTGTTTGTTGGTTCATGCGGCAAATTACTTAAATATCCACTTCGACGTCAACAAGATTATGTCTGCTTTCATTGTAAATGCAGGCTGCATCGGCTTTCTATGCAGCAAGTCGAACAAGCACGCTCAGAATATCAAAAATATCCCTTTGCAAACGGTACCATCGGGGGAATACCAACGTGAAAAGCTTACAGATGCGTCGCAACGTTTAAATGACAGAAATAATAAAAGAGCGTAGATACTGTTAGTAAGATAAAATAACGTCGTCTAGTTGGTGAAATGGTCGTGAGATTTATTATTCGCCATTAATCGAGTTCGCTTGCGTTTGACTGTTCCGCCTTTGTTCCTATTCGTATACGAACGAGGTGGCGACGGAACACGTTTCACCGTACACTAAAGCGAATAGATACGTATGTAGGTATGTCTAAACTTGCTGATTAGAAATTTACGCAGTACTTCTCATCATTCTGTTTTACGAAGCTGGGATTTGTATGTTTATGGGTTACTAAGAACAAAGAAGAAAATTCCTACTGAAAAAAAAATTAAAAAGTACATTCTCCTGTACAAATCTTCAATAAAATTTTCACAATTGTAGGAAAATCCAATGCTTGTATTAATCCCACGGTGTAAGGCGTTCTCGCCTGAAAAGGGATTTTCTTAGAAAAAATGCAAGAAACGTAGGGATTTTTTGTTTGATCCTTGAATAAAGATATGCAACGCTGCAGAATGCAGAACATAATTTAATTTTAGTTACTTTAGTAATATTAATAGTGAATCCTGCATTAGAGGTTGTGACATTCAATGTAGATATAAGTTTGTTGGCAAATTAGCAACTTCTGCAGGATTGTGTTATCACTAAATCATATAAAGAGTGGCAAAATTCAAACTGAAATTAATTTCGTTACACATAAAAATAAATAACTGAAATACAATTTCTGTATGACTATTTCTATTTTGAGAAAATATAAATATATACTGTAAACTCTATAAACCATAAAAACTGCACTAAACAGAATGAGCGATGAACAACGACGCCATGTTGGTGTCAGAAATGATCTTGTCAGCGCCATCTATAACAAACTTCTGTCAACTCCATTGATCCCAGCGCCTCTGGTGGATTGGTTTAGATATTAAATTCACTATCATTCACTACCTTGTTTGCATTTATGATGAGTGAGGGGTTTCTTATGGGTATGATGGATTTTTTACTTACTCGAAAGGGATTTCTGTTTCCTACAACCTGGCAACACTGGTTGGGACCGTTTGCGAGGGAGAACCTGGGATAAATCCACACTCGTAGGTAGCGCCACGCAAAGGTCAACAGGGCCTGGTCGCCAGGACACGACACTCTTGTATAGTCTTTTGGCCACACTATTCCCCATCGAGGAAACTTTCTGCGTCCTTTGTATTATTCGACCATATTATTGTTAAATATAGTTTGGAGTGATATCCACTTACGGCGTATTCATCGTGTGTTTGCTACCCACCTTTGAAAAACATTTCTTACACAATTAATTTTATATTCGAGAAAAGAGGGAGGTGTTGAGCTTGCCAAAACAATGCTCGGTCACTTCTTGATCGCTTGTAGTACGATCGAGCCGCGTTTACTAAATTCTCAGGTGATGTCAATAAAGAGGATATCTGGTGTAATATTGATATTTATTGTATAGTTATAGGTATAGGTCTGTCTCGCTCGAGTCTCAGGGACAATCTGTCTGGCCGGCCACAATGGGACGGATCGACACTTAAGTAGGCATTCACTTCATTTTTTACATACTTCATCATTTATTGATTATAATCTAAGATTACAGGCAATATATAGTATAATAAATACAATAATCATTCTTTTTCTCGTTGCTCTTTTCAACAATGATTCAACAAGGATTCTTGATGTTTATTTTCATATATTTATATGGATCGGATTTTATTAATAAATTATTTAGAACATCTTGATTTGTCATTTTTCGGCTGCTCTTTCTTGTGTATAATTCGCGGTAGTTTTTGAAATCTTTATTTCGGACTTTCTGGGCTTCCTCTGTTAAATATTCTAAAAAAATTTTAGATTTCCGTTTCTAGAAAATGGTCAGCTTTTTACGTTAGAATAGTTTTAGTTAATCTTTTTCTTGTAATGAACAATACAAATACTTATATTCTATTACCAAATTAATATTTTTTGTTACCATTTTCAAATTTTTCTCAATTAAAAGAATTGTTTGTATTTGTTCGTAAATTCAAGCATACCTCATAATTCTGGATAGATTCAATTTCACAAAATTCAATTATTTATATCCGTCCGCATCTGACCCTTTGAAAAATTGATATTTCTTGGCACAAAAGCAGGTGCAAGTCACGAAAAATATACTATTTTGCTTCAATTTTTTATTTGAAATAATAATCATGCAAAATGAATGTTTTTAACTTCAAACGACACTAATTGAGTAATGTTCAAATGTAATAATAATAATAATAATAATAAATAATATGCATATATTGGAAGTGAAGTACGCAGAGGTGTGAAACGTGCAAAAATATGAATGAACGCTGGGTAAATATATAAGAATGAATCATGCATGTAATCAGAGAGTGATTGTAATCGAGTTTTGGGGAAATAAACAAAAAGGAAGCAAGCAAGTTCTAATAATGACCCATGGCAATCCGCTCCTGAATTCAACAATTGACTATTGTTTACCAGCCAATAGCAAATCAAGATGTTCTAAATAATTTATTAATAAGCTCCGATCCATATATTTCACCACCAAGAATCCCATTGATAAGAACAGGGAGGAGGAAACAAATGTGGCCAGAAACATTATATTTGCTAGATAGGTAGGTAAACATTTTATGAAGGTGTCATGAACACTGACTCGGATACATAATCAAGCTCTGTATTTTGTAATATGTTTCTTATTAGAGATTTAAATGATTATTGTATTTATTGTACAATATATTGCCTGTAATCTTAGATTATTTTATACTATAAAGCACAAAGTTTATATATTTGTGCGTTTGTCCATCGCCTAAAAACTTTCGAACGGTGAACTCTGGGGTCACGAAATGTACCTCAGCTCATTATGCCTGGCTACTCCAGATGAAGGTGACTATTTTCATAAAAAAATTAAAAATTTTTTTTTTTATAAAATCAGAATCTAAATTCCGGGCGAAGCCGGGGAATAAAGATAGTAATCAATAAATGATGAAATATTTAAAAAATGAAGTGAATGCCTACTTAAGTATCGATCCGTCCCGCTGTGGCGGCGTGTCGAGTCGACCGGGCAGCGCTGTGTTTCGTCGGTCGCCAGCGCGTACCGTTGCCACGAAAGAGGCGAATTCCTTTCGGGCTACGTTTCTGAGAAACGTCCAATGTTGTTGGGACACAATAGGAGGTGTATTTTTATCGTAGAATGTTTTATCCATCTTTGTCTAAGATACATACGCGTCATAACAATATAATGAGTTATTTGCGATGCCCCACTTACGAATCGAATTCTGGTACTAAACCTCGTTCAAGATGAATTTACTCTATACGTGAATTTGAAACTAGTTTATACCTTAGGAGAAAAAGAATCCGTCGACCGGATTGCCAGGACCGGCATACGAGCCTGGATCGTCCTCTTTTCAGACGACTACTTAAACCCTCGAACAGCCAACATTAGAAACAGTGACGTAACGTCGTTTTTTAGTTTTTACCTATATTGGGATTTTCATTATACGTACTTTAGAATTAGTTTTTAGTATAATAGTAGGTAATAATGCTTATAACATATAGAGGACATATAGATCGAAAACTGAATAAAAATAAATACTCTATAAGTATACTATTTAGTTTGTTTGTGTACACTGTGTACATAAAATAGTATTTTTCATCGCATGTGTTGTCTCCATTCAATGGTACTTCATCATTCTTCTTCTAAAAATTTACTAAATGCAGACATAATTTGTCAAATCTTTCCGCCTTGCTGGCAGGGCTGGGGAAAATAGATTTTTTAAATATATAAATAGCAATAAATCGCTTTACTTCTTCGAGTGATACAGGATTTGACAAATAAACTTTTCTTTGAAATAGAAGTAACATATATATTTAATACTAACTCATACAAATACCATTGTGAAATGAGTATTTCATTGAAATATATGGAAATAGTATTACAAATAATATTTCGAACAATACCTAGTATTTCAAATAATAGTATTTCAAACACTGACTGACTTACTGACAACATAAAAAATGTTTGTAAACATACATACCTACTTTCAGAAATACTTGCAAGAAATATAACGAGCAACATTTGGGAGATCTGTTTGGTTTTGAAATTTGTATCTCCTATTTTCGGACCCCTATTTCCTATATTTGCTCATGTTGTATTTGCTCATGATTCAAGCATTTAATGAAATAGTATTTTCAAATAGTATTTGATTTAAGCATTACATGAAATAGTATTTTCAAACAGTATTTTATTTAAGCATTAAATGAAATAGTACTTTCAAACAGTATTTGGTTATGGAAATATTTCATTTTGTAGTATTTTGTGTCAAACTATTTCAAATTTTCCCCAGCCCTTCTCGCTGGTATACTGTCTTATGTGTCTGGCTATCTAGTAAAGTCGTTGGAACTCTCCACGCAGTCATTGTTTATGTTACAGCGGTAAGAGTGGGCCATGTGGACGAACGACGCATAGGGAGTGCTTAAAGTGATGTCCGTTTGCATCGACGAAACATTGCAATCGTCGAATTGCGGAAGCCCATACATTTCTTATCATTTCCGGAGTGATTGCAGCTCACGCTGCAACGATCGATGCGAACGGCCCATTTCGAGCATTTCCTGTGACACAAGGGTCGTCTTTTTACCCCGTTATTTAGTATTGAATGACCTTGTAATATAGGTCGTTGGAATCGTCTAAACATTCGCTATTTTACTAGCGACAAAAAGGTATAGCATGCCATTTAAGAAAAATAGAGGTGACCGTGAAATCTCCGAAATGCTCTATCCAGAAAGAAATAATTACTCGTACGTTATGGTCTCCTCGGTACAACTTTAGTAAATTAAGGTTTTTCATATTTCTAAAAATAACGGCGATATTCTAGGTGGACCAAGTTATTGCCCCGCCCTGTATGTTATTTGGGAAACTCTGGTCAAAACAACATTTTATTCAGATGACAGAGTTTTGTTAAGTTTTCTGAAGTTCAACTCATACTGTAAGGAAATTAGCTATCTAGTTGCGAATTCATAATACTGTTCCAGTATCCTTCAGTTCTGCGGCAAATTTTAATCTAGGTGCATGTGCACACACATATGCTCTCACACATTCACGTCCTCCTTACACCGTAAAATTACTATGGCAATTTAGCGGGATAGAACAGGCAATTTAGCTGGATAGAACAACATACAAGACAAATCAGGTATAAATGTAGCATATCTGCCCCCATTGTCTATCGTATTACGGCAAGGTGGGCAATATAATGTGTAATTTTACGTATACGTAGGTACCTCCACAAGTTGTTGCGCCAAGAGCGCCAAAATTGACAATTTATTATTTTACAACATTATATTTTATAACATTGATTATCTTCATCTAGGACCAAACCAAATCAAATAAACCAATGACTGTTGCTTAAATATATGCAAGAAGTTGGATTTTTTTGTCGAGTGATTATAAAGAGAGTAATGCTCCGATGAAAGTCACAAAATCACTGTTCGGTAGTAATGACATTTTACACCACCAATTGCGGAGATCCCCCTTAAGGCGGAAACACACTGTCATTACATTATCTAGAGACGCGGTAGCGTCTCGATGCCAAATACATTTCGACACCCTGTATATATCGACTGTCGCTACCGCTATCATTTACTCGTCGCCCGGCTAATCCAACCTTACCTGAAATTTATTTCATTAATATCTCATCACGCCTGCAATATTTTCTAAATTTAAAGGCATTTTCTTAAGTGAACCGCATATAAGGTTTCGAATAAGACCAAATTCAATAAAATCGGTCCACGCATGACAGAGATATCGTAATATTGTCTCATGGATCAGTCGGAAAGGGTAAGATTTTTCTCCTGATTCTCCTTCTCCAAGAAAATTTTCGTCAACAATACGTATACGTGTTACACGCACACCTTCAGCCAAAAGAAACTAACACATGTTTCGTTCGTCAATCGCTATCTTCACTATGCAATCCACTCCAAATTTTGACAGCTTACCATCAAGTTATAACCAAGTTATAAACGCGTTTTTACGAATACGTATCGTTGTACCATTGAATTGCAACCAAAATGCAGTCTCAAACACACGGTAAGTTGCCGAAATTTGAATTACGACATGTTTGTATATCATCAAACTGTTTTTTATTTGTAACTAAACTGAGGATTTTATGTATATGTAGATAATCGAAGCGTAAAATGATGCTGTGACCTACGCCAGGCTATGTATGTACACATAATTTTGCAGGAAGGATTTCGTATACATACTTATTCAGTTATTTTGATACATGGACACCTTCGATAATGCATGAATTTAATCAGTGTTTTTTGTACTACAGGGGAGAGTAGGGTAAAGCGGAACGGGTGGGTAAAACGGTACATCAATGTTTCTCTTAGATGAGAGCTGCGATTGAGTTGGTATCACGTGACATGGGACCAAACGGTCCTCACAGCATTTCGTGACAGACCACAGACCCGTGCACGCGTTACTTTTCCGTTAAGAGAGTTGGACAAATTTCCGGTATCGACGTTTCAATATTGTGTTGTATTTTCGACCACTTTTCGGCACTTGGATTTCGAAAATTAATAATGGTAAGTACATCATTGGATCCGATAGTCCTTTCGCTACATTTTGACGTATTAAAAAGTTCTTTACCTCACGCTGAAGTCTAAATATTAAATATTTACTAAATTACTGCATGTGGGGCAAAACGGAACACTTTTCGTGGGATAAAACGGAACACCTATTTAACCCACTTCCACCAATCCAATTGCCTTGAAACTTTGCAGGTGTGCGTAGTTATGATGACAATACAAAATTATGAAAAAGAAACGGGAGGGGTGAAAAAATTACCTAGTCATCAAAAAATATAACCCATAACCACAAATCCAAACGACTTGAAATCAGCCTGTAACTACAAATCAAATTAATTCAACCGAAGACATTAGAAAGTAAATAATAAAAAATATACAAAAAATATTGTTTATGTTAAAGAATTTTATTTAAAATGCACTCAAAACTAAAAACTTCTCCATGCATGTGTTGATATTCATTTTTCATGTAAAAATCCATGTGTATTTGATAATTTTCAGTAATTTTTATGTTATTATCTGGTAAAATATTTTTTCTTATGCGTATAATATATATTTTTGTTATTTTTTATTTGTAATAGTTATACCTAAAACATATATTTACAGTTTTTTACTTAAATGAATACTTTTTAAATGATAAAGATAAAGATTTTGTACGTTTACATGGTCTTCAAGTGGGTGGTCCGTTTTAACCTACCACTTGAGCGAGGCGAAAGTTTCAATATCTCCGGTAAATCTCATTTTCCTTCGTTCCCAAAGAGTTTTCTTAACAATTGCTTTGATTTTCTTATGGTATAAGGTCCACTGAAGACTCCTGTTGAAGTCCCGTGTATTTTTCTCCTTCCGATTTTATATTATCACTCTTCAAAGTTAAGCGTTCCGTTTTATCCCACTCTCCCCTACGTTCACATTAGACAAAAATGTCTGAAACTTCGTTTCCGGCGCTTCATCTTGATAAAGCAGTATCAGAATGGATGAAAAAAAATGAGGACATAATTCAGAAACTGGAAACTTCAAGTTTTCAAATGCTTTAATTAAATATTTCTTTGCCACAATTATTCGCGGTGATACAGCCATTTCAAAATGACCAAGAGCGGGAAATTATAGTGATCCTATAATTTTGTCCCGTAGTGTACTTATTGTTAGGTCCGCCGATATTTTCCAAACGAACATCGACATTCGACACATCGTGAAATAGACGGCCGTCAGCCGACTCATCAAGAGACACGGTAGTGTCTCGCGCCAAGTATATGTAGGTATATGCGCAGCACGGCACACAGAGTGCTCTATAACGCCGCGACCCGCTATCAAGAACCCCTCGATTATCGAATCTCAATAATGGATGATTCGATTAGATTTTGAATCGTCTTAATGGATAGCTTAGGTTTGATTTACATCAGAAAAGAGTCTTCGTTTTGTTCCTACGTGCCTTTTGAGCTGAGATATTTCGATGTAAAGTTGCAATTTGCCAAATTTTATGTTCTGAAGATTAAGAATCGTCATCGTCCTACACTTCTAGGCAAGAGGGAGGCATGAAATGGGAGAAAATGTCTCTCAGGCACGTCGTTCATTCGATGAAGGTTTCGGCCAATCGCGTAACAGACAGAGAGCACATCTGTCGAGGTAAACGTAACCTAGCTAGTGTGAAACAATCATAACCTGCCAAGAGTCAAATAAGGAAACTTGTAAAAATTGTTGAAATTTCACGAGTTTTAGACCATATAGGACACTGAATTATTATCTCAGTTAATAAGGTACGTCGCCAAAATTTTGTAATAGACTATTTATGTAGAGCTTATAGAAACGGAGGGGACGCACAGACTTGGAAGTTGTCCGGAGAAGGTTCGACAGAGAAGTATCTTCTTTCGCACAAGTTTCTACAAAATAATATATTGTTTTTATACCAGCAAACTATTTTTACATTAGAGTTTTTATGTAAAGCTTATCATAATGAAGGGGACGCACGGGCTTGGATGGAAATGAAGGGGACGCATAAACTTGGACAGAAATGAAGGGGATGCACAGGCTTGGAGGTTGTCCGGAAAAGGTTAGATAGACAGAGAAGCATCTTGTTTCGCACAAGTTTCTGGACATTTGTCAAATAAGGTAAATCGACAAAATTTGTCAAATTAGCATAGCATTAAGAATTAAGAAAATTATTGCGTACTGCTAGCAATGTACAGCAAGTCACTTTTTAATCTTTTGTGAAAGATATTCATAATACTTTATTAAAATCCACAGTAGTTCCCACGCTATTCATTAATTTTATTAGTTTCACATTAACAATATTTCAATTCAACAATAAACATACTAAATTAATTTTATTCCAACACCAATAAATTGTGCGTTAAAAATATTGGATCTCTTTGTTCATTTTCGCTAAATTAACATTAGCATTTAAATTTCCTTCAACAAGACTTTCTGCCATATGCTCTCACCTATTTCGGACACATTATGTAGTCTCTACACTTACTACAGCAAAAGGCCACCCTTCTTCTATAAGTTCTACGTTATGTTGTAACTAAAAAATGTGGCTTTTATATATTTACAGATAATCGAAGCAGAAGATGATGCAATGTGGTCTACGTCAGAGAAAAAAATTTATTGTGACATAGTATTATATCATTTAAACGATTTTATTCAGCAACGATCCTCTGTTTGCTTCTTGTATGTTTGGTTCATATCTGAAAACTCAAATTTAAACTAATTCCTCCAATCCAATTGTCTTGAAGCTTTGCAGGCGTGCATAGTTTGGATGACAATACAATATATTTTTAAAAAAAAATAATCCCGAGGGGGTGAAAAAATTATCCAGTCATCAGTAAACACTACAAAATGTGTGTAATCCCCACAAAGTTACCTTTTTAAAAAAAAAGGTACAAAAAAGTGCGCCAAGTATACGCGCGCGCAGACGAACAAAAAAAAACTGTCGGAAATTTTTTAATGTGCTATATTTAACTTTACAAAACTAATGATATACAAAAATTGCGCCAAACATAACAATGGCTATTTATACAAAGAAAAAAATATATTAAATAATATTAAGCAGATATATTTTTATACAAATAAATATTTTAATACGAACAAATATTTTATTCAAAATACTTGGCGCTGCGAAACCGAAAAAATGTTAATTGCCTTAGTATTAGTAATTTACAATAACTCCCTTACAATCTAAAATACATAAACATATACATATACATATTAGAAACGCAGTCACATTTATTCTACATATATTTAATTCTGATATCATACGCACACACATGTACACATTTAGCGTGCGCGTGCAGCATATGCACACGCACACATACACACATTCACGAACGCACGCACAAGAAAGAAAGATAAAGATTAATGCAATGTATACATATTTATTCCGTTTAGCAACACAAATTCGGGGCGCAGCGCCAAGTATTTTGAATAAAATATTTATTTGTATTAAAATATTTATTTGTATAAATATATATCTGCTTAATATTATTTAATATATTTGCTTCTGTGTATAAATAGCCATTGTGATAATTGGCGCAATTTTTGTATATCATTAGTTTTGTAAAGTTACATATAGCACATTAATAAATTTACGACAGTTATTTTTTGTTCATTTGCGCGCGCGCGCGCGTATACTTGGCGCACTTTTTTGTACCTTTTTTTAAAAAAGGTATTTTTGTGGGGATAAAATGTTACACAGAGTCCTTAAAAATGATGAGAAAGTTCTAAAAAATGTTGCAATGAAAAGCTTAAATATTCCTTTGAAATTCTAAAAAAGAAAATCGAACATGAACCGTACCGATTTATTAGATAATTGAATAAAGAGACAGCAATGTGCTCGTATTTTTGGAACTGCCTGAAGGAACTGTTTGAAGCATGGCAACGCTGTACGCCGGGTAGTCATCTATACAATGTATACTTGTACAAAGCATACAGTAAAAATTGGTAAAAACACTACCAAGCTGTAAACATGTATTTAGTAATTTGTTGCGAACTGGTACAGTAGTATAGCAAGGGGGATTCTAACTGTGGTCCTCTGAGGGGAGGCCGCGCGAGTCATTCTACAGTTCGTTAACGGGCGATACAGTAGCCGAGAGCGATTACGCGCACGCCGGGACTGTCTGGCAGCGTTTCGGCATTAGAAACTTGGGCGAATACAGCGACTTGTATTTGAAAACAGATGTCTTGTTATTGGCAGATATTTTTGAAAATTTTCGCGAAAGTTGTATCAAGAGTTACGGATTAGATGAAGCGCATTATTATACATTACCTGGTTTCACGTGGGATGCCATGCTAAAACATACCAAAATTACATTCGAAATGCTCACAGACGTTGATATGGTCATGTTTGTCGAACGCGGTATACGTGGGGGTTTAAGTCAATGTTCTGCAAGATACGCACATGCCAATAACAAGTACATGCCATCTTACGACGCATCGGAACGTTCATCGTACTTGATGTACTTTGACGTAAATAATTTGTATGGATGGGCAATGTGTCAGCCCCTGCCACATGCCAAATTTCAATGAGTCGTAGATGTTGCAAATTTTAACATGTCTTCGATCGCTGTCGATTCGCCCACGGGATACACTCTCGAGGTAGTTCTGGAATATCCGCAACGTCTGCGAGATGCTCATGCATCTCATTTTCAGCAGAATGACCGCGTCTGTAGGCATTCGTCGCCAGCAGTATACTTTTTTATTTTTGTTTATCGGCATCGGTGTATACAGCATCGTCGGGAATTCTCTTGAAAATCAGTTCGTAAAGGCCGGGCGTTCCTCTGTATTTTACACCATCGATGATTATATTATCAGCCTTGTCCATATCGAATGCCTTATCCCCAAGCATCATTCTACTATCGCCAAAGTATACGCCATACACAGTGTCTGTGACAGTTTCCTTATCCCTACTTATGATTGCATCCATATATTTTTGTCCCAGGAGACCCAAATGGCTGCGAAACGTTTCTTATCCCGCGGGTGATTGAAGTTGCTGTCTAATAGATGTTGCAAACGACTCATCGGGACTAGTTTCAAAAACATCATCATCGCCATCATCATCATCATCATCATTGTTTGTGAGCAATTGTACACTGGGAAATGTATTTTTTGGTGGGGGAGGAACCGGGGACGCGTTTGATGCAACATTCTGCCGTTTTCGCTTCGATTGAACTGGTGTAGAGGTTACGAGTGAATAATCCGATGACGCGCGTGGTTTCCTCTTTCTCTTACACGATGTGTTCCATTTCGGCCGGGTTTTTCTTTCAGGCGTTAATGTTTCATTTCCTTCAACGCTTGTGCTCATCAGCGGCGATATTTCAGCTTCTGCCGCTGCGGTATTTTCCACAATATGTTTTAAGGGTTGGACAATAGGTTTAAAGTATTTCTCCAACGCGATATCTTCCTCCATCTTGCCGGTCTTCAAAACCTGATGTTTCTTGCGAATGGCTTCGCTGGTTCTTGCAATTTCCTTCGCTATTCTCTCGCGATCCTTAATCTCCAGACTATCGATATCGATCATTGTTGCACCGCAGACGTTGCTTTCCCACCGACGTGTTGACAATGATTGACCATCTCACGGTACGGCAATCTCGTTATATCCCTTTCTGTAACGTCCATTGGACATTGCGCTATCCTTGTCTATCACCGCGAAACCATACTCCAGCTGCCAACAATTACGACACAAAGCGCAGAAATCCTCGTAAGACATATCAGTGTTTACATGATCGTTGTACACGTGTTTCAAGTTGGTGCCATCCTGCTTAAACAGAATAAGCAGATTCGCATTGTCGTGTATAAGATGTTTGGGAATCTTTGCATATGTCTGACAGAGATAGAAGCAGTCAACGTTCGAGTGGCGCCCCATTGCAAAGTATTCCCTCATCGTATCTTGCTTGTCACATGCCACGTCATCAAACATAAAAATGGAATTCGGAAGCGATTCGCTCTGTGGGATGACGTCACTGTTATTCGAAAATGTGAAGTAGCCAATTTCATCTATCGGAGTCAATAAATACTCCAAATACTGATATTTCGGCTGTTGCAACGATTTGGAATACACGTACACGTTCTCGAAGCGGACGCCGTGAGGACTCTCCAACAAGCTCACCAGCACGTTGGTCTTTCCACAATTTGATGGACCGCAAATGAGGCAGCGTATGGTGTTTGGCAGCATGCTACCATGTCTGCGCCTTGTTTTCGAGGACATCATTTGCGATTTATCGTCAAAATTTGTCACCCGTATCGCCGCAGGTTGCCGCATGAATCGCATCCTCGCTGCGAACCGCGAAAATGATTTTTGATACATCGAAGCGGCGACTTGCCCTATTTATAGGTCCGCGCCGAAGCGAAACATCTCAGTATTCAAAATGCTTCGGGTTCTGTCGGATAATTGCGATATTCGAGACATAACCTCTGAGCAGTTGAAATATATACCAAAGATTATTCTTCTGCGCGAGTTTGGCAGACACATTGATCAGTTGTGGGACAGACTCCCCGAGCATATAAAAGCCGATTTCGAGGTTCGGCAGTATCGCCGGTGTCTGGAACATTATAATCGCCCTTGGCAGCGAACGCATATCGACGGTCCAGCACCACTGATTAAAAACTGTGGCGAATGTCGTCTACGGGAGTAAAGAAAGTTTGTGGTTTGTTAAATCGGGCGATAAACGCGCTACCTGTCGAATTACATATCCCGGGATATCAGTTTTGCGGTCCAGGAAATCGTCTGGCAAAACGATTGGCTAGAGGCGATCAAGGTATCAATCCGTTGGACGCAGCGTGTCGCGAACACGATATAGCGTATTCGCGTAGCAACTACCTCAGCGAAAGGCACGCGGCAAATAACGTACTCGCTGACAAAGCGCGAAAACGCATCGTTGCGCGACGCTCGAATCTGGGCGAAAGAGGCGCTGCTACAGCTGTTTGGGCAGCTATGAAGGCCAAGACGAAAACTCGCAAAAGGACTGCAAAGAGAGCACCGCAAAAGCGGATTCTTCCGGTGGCAAAACGGGGTGGTATATTACCACTTCTTCCGCTGCTAGGTTTTCTCGGATCACTAGCCGGTGGAGCGGCGGGGATCGCCAAGGCCGTAAACTATAATAAGGCGGCGCAACATCAGCTGCAGGAAAAGCAACGTCATAATCGCTCCATGGAATGTCGCGGACTATATCTCACGCCATACAAGCGTGGACAGGGAATCTGGAAACGAAAAAAAAACGCCGAAATTAAAATAAAAATGCCTGTGGACGTAATTACCGATGCGCAATTGGTGGAGTTGCAAAACGTATGTGTATCCCATTTTTTAGGGGTGTTTTTATGCGCAATGCGCTACCTGTCGCAGGAGTACGTCGAAACGAGAGCGGCATCGTAAATTTGGACAACGTCGAGGAGACGGAGACTCATTGGGTGGCGTATGCGAAGAGAGGGTGTCGAGCTGTATATTTCGACAGCTTTGGAAATCTTCGACCGCCTAAGGAATTGGTGCAATATCTGGATAAATATGCTGTGAAGATTGAATACAATAGAACGTCTTATCAGCAGTACAATCAGAGCATCTGTGGACAACTATGTCTACGCTTTCTACAGACGATCGGCACCAAATTTAAGGATTGACTTCCCACCGCTCTGATTCAATACTAGTCGAGCAGTACAGCTCGGAATATGTCGTTAACATTCACTCTAATCGGCAAGAGTAGCACCCTCGCGGTAAGCTACTTTCCACCAATAGATTTGAGCAACGATGATTACGAGCTTGGTCTAAGAACCTTTGAAACTGATCATACAATACCGAACATTGACTCGAGTAACGATAAATTCTACTTCGCTGTAAACTATGACACCAACAACAACAACACCGTCGACATCACTCGCGAATACATTGCGATTCCCCACGGGTCCTACGAACTAGATGCTATTGCCAAGTACTTGAAGCAGCGATTACTCGAGTGGTATCCTCAAAATCTCGGGGGCAATGATGACGACAATGGTGGTGGTGACAACGATGCGTATCCAATAGTGTTGCGTCCCAACAACAACACCATGAAAAGCGAGCTATACTGCTCGTTCGCCGTAGACTTTACAAAGTCCAATAACATTGGATCGCTACTGGGATTCTCGACGAATCGAGTATTAGAACCTGGACGGTGGCACGAATCGGACGATCCAATTAATATCATGAACGTAAACATTATTCGCGTAGAATGTAGCGTGACCGCTGGTGCGTACAACAATGGGAAGCACGTACATACGATACATGAATTTTCTCCGAGGGTCCCACCAGGATATAAGATATCGGAAACGCCTGCACAGATCATTACCTTCCGATCACCGCACAGGTCATTACGGATCTAACGATACGCGTTGTGGATCAAGACGGACGGTTGCTCGATTTTCGATGTGAAGAGATTACCATCAGACTACACTTACGGCGACGACGACGATAATACGCGTGGTGCGAACGAAAGAGATGCTTGTGTTGAACGACACCAGAAACCGTTTCATCCAAACGAAATTGTCTGCAGCAACAACAACAACAACAACAACAACAACAACAACAACAACAACAACAACTGGAACTGCAACTGCAACAGCTCTTATCACGCTAAAACGAAGAGTCTCAGTGCGGCGAATATTACATTTTTGAAATCACTGGGATTCATTGTGCGCATTTAAGTTGAAAAATGGTTGACATTCTAAGCATTGGAGGGAAGCCGACGTTTGATAATCGCATCGTCAAGCTCCAGACTCACACATACAACTCGTACGTCAACACGACGTTTGGTTACAGCGATGAGATAAGAATACCTATACAGCATCAGGATTTATACACATTGCCGTGTGAAAGTTTTCTCTAGGTGGAGGGGAAATTGACGATAAATAAGCCAAATGATGCATTAACGGTGACGTTGGGAAATAATTGTGTGGCGTTCTTATTTGACGAGATTCGATACGAGCTGAATGGCGTGGAGATTGACCGCAACAGAAACGGTGGAATAACTAGCACGCTTAAAAACTATGTATCGCTGACATCTGGCGAAGACAAAAATTTGAAGAATGCAGGATGGGGCTTGAGGCGACGTAATGGGCCAATATTGAAAAATCATTTCAATTTTTGCATCCCGTTAAAATATTGGCTGGGATTTTGCGAGGGCTACAAACGCGTGATTATTAATGCGCGTCACGAATTGATTTTAATACGATCGCGTAACGACAACAATTCTCTAATAGGATCGCCGATGTTGGAACCAGAAATTGAATTACATAAAGTGCAATGGTGGATGCCTCATGTGACGCTGAACGACGTTAATAAGCTATCGTTGCTACATACATTGGAAAGTGGACAAAACCTAAGCATTTGTCTTCAATCGTGGGATATGTACGAGTATCCTCTCTTGCGGATCACGACCAAGGATTCGTGGGCCGTGAAGGCATCTGCGCAGCTGGAGAAGCCGCGATGCGTTATCTTTGGCCTACAGACTAATCGAAAGAATGTGATGAGCGAAGATGTTACTGAGCGCGACAACTGCAAAATGATCAATCTAAAATTTTTTCTCAACACGGAATTTTACCCGTACGATGACTTGAACTTGAACTTTGACAAGAATAGGCACGCCATCTTGTTTCATATGTATACGCAATTCCGTAAATCGTATTATGGATATAGTTGCAACGAGGCATTATTCACCGTGACAGAATTTTTACATTTTGGCCCCCTCGTCGTGATTGATTGCTCGCGACAAAATGTGTCGATCAAGAATGGTTCCGTGGACGTGCGCATAGAATTCGAATATAGAGAGAATGTGCCTGCAAATACTACAGCCTACTGTCTGCTTCTGTACGATCGGTCGGCTGAATACAATCCACTGACAAACATGGTGCGAAAAATCATTTAAATTGCCGCGCTACTTGCTCGCCCTCTCCTGTGCCAAAATTTCATCGTGAAAATCGAGATGCTTTACGAGAATGATCGCATTCTTCCGTCTGTCTTGGAAGCGAGCTGACCTCGAAATTGTACCGATAATGGCCGTAACGATATTTGTTGACCTGCAAGGGTTTATCGTTGATGGAAGATTTGTCGTCAAGGAAGTGGCTGTCCTACGAAACGGAACAATTCTCTCGCACTATATTTTTGGGCGTTCGATGCCCCAATATCTTCTTACGAAATCTGACAAATCAAGCATCCGGTGGCTGGCGGCAAAACATCATGGACTACGGTGGGAAGATGGAGACGTTCCATACAGTATGGCTAAACAGCTAATTACGGAAGCTGTTGCTGATGCGATCGATGATGAAGATGACACATCCCATATCGTATACGTTAAAGGGCTGCAGAAACGCGACTGGCTTGCGGATTTCCTCGATGAAAATACGAGAGCGGACGCGATCATCGAGACACTGGACATTGACTACGAGGATATCATATCTCTAAATAAGCTAAATGTAGTTAATACTCTGCGATGTGGCAAACACGCAAAGCACTGTGCCTTGCAAAATGTATTTAAAATATTCAACTGGTGGTCCAAACACCATAGAGAAATGCATAAATAAATATTATCAGTTTTTAATGTATATGAAAATGTTTTTTTCTCCACCCATCCCCAACTTCCTGCATGTGATGTACGCTAGATTAAGATGATGATGATGATTGTTCTAATTATTATGTAGAAGTAGTACCATACGCGTTCAGATTGGTACCCTACACGATCAAATTGGTACCATACACGTTCAGAGTGGTACGATAGACGTACGATCCACGTTCAGAGTGGATCGATTGACGTTCGGTACACGTTGAGGGTGGTTCGATTGACGTTCGATACACGTCCAGAGTGGTACGATAGACGTTCAGAGTGGTACGATAGACGTTCAGAGTGGTACGATAGACGTTCAGACTGGTACGATAGACGTTTAGAGTGGTACGATAGACGTTCAGAGTGGTACCATACACGTTCGATACATGATCAAAGTGGTTCGATACACGTTCGATACATGACCAAAGTGGTTCAATACACGTTCGATACATGATCAAAGTGGTACGTTAGACGTTGAAAGTGGTTCGAATGATGTGTCCAAAAAAGA
This sequence comes from Andrena camellia, assembly GCA_029448645.1. NCBI lineage: Eukaryota > Metazoa > Arthropoda > Insecta > Hymenoptera > Andrenidae > Andrena > Andrena camellia. The sequence goes on from CM055679.1 coordinate 27,281,196, forward strand.
AGGGGAAGCGGTTCAGCCAAATGACGAGTGCGAAGAAGAAGAAAATGAGTGGTCGGTGAAAATGAAGGTGGAGAACAACAGCATCTTACTTTTGCAAAGCTACGCACTTCTCGATTTCATGATATGAGTTTACATGCGAGCGCTTGGAGATGCAGCGAGACCAGTTGTCTGTCAAACGTGGAAGACGACGGTTACATTTTTTTTTCATTTTTGAAGTGACATGGGACTGTTCCGAATTGCTCCAGAATCCGACCCTGAGCCGTTTCGAGATAACCCCGAGGTATGTACATAACAATATTTTTTACATTTATTACGTTTAACCATCGAAATCGAGTTCGATCTCGTAGCCGTAAAAAATTATATCGAGGTTTCTATTTTCTAGAACTCGCCACCACCATCACCCCCCTCGCCACCCCATTGGCCGTCGCCGCCGCCTCCACAGGTATGCAATACTTTGCATTGCTTTGTGCGTTTGTTGCGTTATATCGCTGATTGTGTCTGTGTTCTAGGATCGGGTGGAGGATGCGTCGCAGTCCGCACCATTGGACCTGTGGATGCGGCGGTCGGGGCCGGTGACCGGCCCCGTGATGGCCGCGCGGTTACGGCATCCGTGGGTGCCATACCTGCAACGGGGGCCTTTGCGACGGCCGCGGCCCCCATTACCACCATCGCCTCCATGGAGAGATGTGCGTGAGCCGCAGCCTTCGCCGCCACCGCCCCCATCACACCCCGGACAATTTGAGTGTTTGTTGGCGCCGTCGGGGTCGTCTTCGGCATCGCCACCGTGGTGGCCGCCGGCGACGCCGTCGCAGCCGCCGTCGCCATCGCAGCCGTCGTCGTTGTCACAGCCACCGTCGCCATCGCCGTCGTCATCGTCGTCGTCGCTGCCCCCGAGCCCACTCGGAGGATTGCCGCCGTCACCCCTCGAGTGGTTCGGGGGGTTGTTGACGCCGCCACCATCGCCATCCCTCGATCCACGCAGGGGGCTGTTGATGCCGCCGCCGCTACAGCCTCCTGAGTGGTTTGGCGGGTTGCAGACACCGCCACCGTCGCCGCCCCCGAGCCACTCGAGGGGCTCCTGACACCGCCACCGTCGCCCGAATAATTTTTTTTCATTTTATTTTTTATTATGTTTTATTTTTTCTATTTTTATTTTTATTATTATTATTATTATTTTTCTTTTCTTTTCTTTTTTCTTTTTTATTTTATATTCTTTTATTTTATATTATTATTCTATTTTCATATTCTTTTATTGTAACATTATATTATCATTTAAAACATATTATTTTTCAATTTTTATTTACCCCCTTCCTCCTTCACTCCTCACCACTTAATTCTTTCTAAGATTTGGCGTTTCAAAAAAGTATTATATTTCGTTCATGCGTTCTTCGCGCCGTTCTTCACGCCGCCACAAAAAGTATTATATTTCGTTCATGCGTTCTTCGCGCCGTTCTTCACGTCGCCAAATAGTAGGTATCATCTCGCGCGGTAATCCCAGGGGACTTAAATTACACGCATAATCACGTGATATGCTGTAACGCTTTAAAAATTGTTATAGAATGCATGTTTGCTACATATTAGCGCCATAGAAATATCATGAATTGGATAGGGATATGGAAGAAAGTAAACTGGTAGACAAATTTAAAAAAGTAAATAAATTTTATTCGGATTCCCAGGGGAGGGTCACCATTCGTATTGTACATTTAACACACCTCTCGCCGTGAAAGTGTTACGATCATTCTGTGACATATTAAAATATCGCTCAATGCACTTTGAATACTGTTCTGAAAGGTTGGGTGTGTAAATTATCGTCGAACAGGTTGCGCAATACATGTGTCGTTGATAATTGATGCGGAACACCGCGATGTGGATGGCCGTTTGCAGGCAATCGAGGCTTTCGTGCTCCGGGAGCTCTTTGTAGCACCCATCACACAGCAGCTTTCCGGGCTACATGCCCAGATTGATCCACAGGGGGTACTAATGCTCCGTAGACATATCATCGGGTGTTCGTTGGGGACAACTCCGTCCCACGGTACATTGTCTTCCGGAGGTAACGGAAACTGCATACTGTGGTGTACTGGCATCTTTTTTTTCTTGATGTGAAACTGAAAAAAATAATTTTATTAAAATTCTATTTAACACTTTCACCTCTGTATCCATACGTAGGCCAAAAAAACTTGTATTCATACTTACAATTTTATCACTTTTTTTCACTCGTCGAACACAAATTCAATCGCGATGTGCCGTTGTCAGATGTCGAACGATTATAACCGCCTCACAGTATCTCCAGGCTTTTGTATGTAACCCCTCCCCCATCTCCCTCCTTCTGTCATCACCAATTTCTATCGATATGGCAAAATTCTTTCTTTGATTCTCGCACGTTTGACTTCAACAAAGTATTATATTTCATTCGAGAGTTTTTCAGGCCGTGAAAATGACATCATGCTGCACGGCTGTCCTAGGGGATTCAAAATTACGTGTGATCGCGCGATACGCTGCGACGTTAAGATTGAAAAAAAACATTTTTTTGAAAAATTTTAGCTTCAGAATGCATGCGATTGTACCACTATGCAGTGCCGTCTCTTTCCCTCCCCGAATATGTGGTTTGTAAAACTTCGATCTTTCCCGACAATGCCCGAAACAATTTCTGATAAAAATTATTATTTCTCTGCGCTTGAGAAAAATTTCTGCTACATAATGGTTCGCTAGATCGGTGCCAGGTCTGAAAAAAAATTTTCGGGGGTGGGTCAGGTCTGAAAAATTTTCGGGGGTGGGTCAGGTGTGAAAAAATTTTCGGGGGTGGGCCAACGTCATTCCCTCCCTCGGTTAGGTATGAAAAAATTTCTGCTGTGGGTCATTTCCTCCCTCTGAAAAATTTCTGACGGTGGGCCAGGTCCGGAGAGGTCTCCGCGGCCGCTTGGCCTGGACTGATCCCCTCCACGATTACGGCTTCCCCCACTCCGCGGATCGTGCGCGCGCAGCTAGTCTTCTACTCTCCGCTGTCCCCGCGCCTAAAGTTCCCCCACCGCACTCCCCCGCGCGCCATCACTTTCCACCCGCCCCGCGCTCCCCTCAGAGGACCACAGTTAGAATCCTCTTTGCTATACTACTTGGTACGAACGCGCAAAAGGACGCCACATGTGTGAGATGGAAAGAGAAAAATGATGGACGCAAAGCGACGTTGCCGCATTTCTCTCACATATTTTACGCTACTTTTAAAGAAAATATTGTGTTTCTAGCTGCATTAAATATACTGTTTGCTTAATTGAATTCCAAAACAAAGTATGTAGTAATAATTTTATTAGGAATAGACTTGTAAATAACTTTTTGCCTGCATAATTTTTTTATCTAAGATTGGTATCATTGCAGAGCTCCTATGTATAAGTATAGGCTTACACCTCTCGCCGCCTGCCCCCATCAAGTGAGGTATCGAACCTCCTTAAATGCATCATATGCGAATTATGCGCATAGCGAGTGCACATCGTGCGAAAAAGTGGAATACGTGTGCGACTTTTTGTGTATAAATAATAAAATATTCATTTATTCATTTATTTTTTATCTCTGATGTTGCCAAAAGATTATTTTTTATGATTTTCGTTAGGGGACCATATTACCCTCACTTTTGTATGAGCCCCAAAAATGACATTTTTCCATAATATATGTTGAATTCAATTAATTTGTTTTTCTTTTGCTTCCACCTTTTACCACACATAACCTTATTAGTTTACCTATATTTTGAGCCAAAATTTAACACAATTTAAATTATGAATCAGACTTTAGGAAGATATATAAAACTGGGGTCCATATTACCACCCCTTCCTCTAGTAAATAAAAACTGGGTGGAACTCGAATGAATGTATTGAATATAAATGGACGCAACGACGCTACGACGCATTGCCTTCGCAATTCCCATGGCAAGAAGAACGCGTCGCTGCCGGGCGCTCCTATTATGTATATGTCGGTCGCGATTGTTCTTTGTCACACAGGATGCGTCCAGAAACTACGCGACATATCCAAAAACGTTCGTGAAACCTCCAAATACGCGCCACGTGCTTCGCCGCGAATATTCTAGAGGATCCGCCGGGGATGCACGCCACTCACTCATACACACACGCGCGCAATAAACGTATCCCACAAATATATGGTGCAAGTATTATATCTACATTCGAGATTCCGTATGACGATATGATTGAATTGCGTTTACTCGTCGTTCATGTTGTTCGATACTAAAAGTAGCAAGCCGAAAACAAAAGTTGCATTATATGTGACCTCTGAATGTATGTAGTTTTGTAAACGGAGCGAAGCGGAATGGAACAAAAGGGCCCGACCTTAAATCGGAGTAACGAGCTCGGAATTGAGTACGTTTTAGTTTGCATACAGACGCGTTCATGTACTACCTACATTATTACCTGTATCACTTATGTATACGTGGACAGCACTCCATTCCGTATAGTTTGAATTGGAAATGTTGAACGGAGTTATTTTCAGTTCATCGGGAATGGCAGAAAATTGTATCTAATAACAGGCACAGAAAGTTCTAGTACCCTGTAGACTTCCAAATTGGTTCAAATTGACGACGTGGATTGAGTTTATGATATGGATATGACTTCGTTGCTACTTTTAACAATTGATGAGCAGGGACGGTTTGTATATGTACAGAGTGTCCCATTTAATTTGGACTACACAATTATCTACCTCCTGAATTATTCGTTATTGAAAAAATGTTTCAAGTGAAACCTACTTTGTTTCGAGGGGGACATCTTGTGATGATCACAAATCTTATCTAGGTGGGCGTGCCATCGAGAATTCGAGGTGACCTGTGTTCTTTTTAAAAGAAACTATATCCTTTCATTTAGATGGGCGTGCAGCCTGTTGTGTGATGAATTCATTGATTTATAATATGTTGGCGTTCCAAGGTCATTTATTGCCGCTCAAAGCTTACCTTCGTTGAACATCCAGAAATTGTTTGATATCTTCGGTATTCGAAATAATGACCTTGGGCATGAATGCAGTGATATAGAGACGCGCTAGCGTCTGGACGCCAAATACATTTCGACACCCTGTGTATGTCGACTGTCGTTACCGCTATCATTTACTCGTCGCCCGCCCGTCTTCCCTGGCCGTGCAGGGTAGAGGGTGTGGTCCTCTGGACCAGGTGGCAAGTCGTCCCTCCCCGCTCGGCCCCGGCCGTTGAAGGGAGGCTCTCTAACACCGTGGCAGTGCAGGGGAAAGAGATGCGGTCATACCGGGCGGCATGATCAGCTCTGGGGGAACTCCCGCTCTCCGAATGTTTGTACACTCACTGGCTGCATGGCCCGAGTGACGCCCGGGACCCCGGCACGTGCCGTATGCTCCCCCCGCCGTATGTCGCAACTAAATCGACTAAACCGACTACTCGTCGCCCGGCTAATCCAACCTTACCTGAAACTTATTTCATTAATATCTCATCACGCCTGCAATATTTTCTTAATTTAAAGGCATTTTTCTTATGTAAACCGCATATCAGCTTTCGAATAAGACCAATTTCAATAAAATCGGTCCACGCATGACAGACATATCATAATATCGTCTCATGGAACTGTCAGAAACGGTAAGATTTTTCTCCTGATTCTCCAGCCAAATTTTTGTCGACATAATACATATATACGCGTTACACACACACCTTCAGCCAACACACGTTCGTTCTTCATTCGCCGACACTCGGGATCATTCGGCAGGGATCGCCGTCCGCATTGTACATAGGGTAAATCCGGGAGATGCGGTCGGGTCGGAGAGTTGGTCGAGTCGCTATATTTCAGACTCTGTACGTAAAAATGCGTTAAAGTGCAGATAAATTCCTTCTCTAGAAGCCAAACAGTTGAATGAATAGCGTGATTTCGCTTCCTTCTGTGTTTTTCTGGATTTATAGGCTTTAAAATGTAAATTGGGGTTACATTTAACCTCTTTTGTCAAACAGCGGTTGTACAGAATCGTATTTAAAATATACTTCTAAGTATATTTTCGTTTAATATTTGGGATAATAAGATAGTCGAGACATTGAGGGACAATGCAGCTAAAGTATTTGGCCATATTAACTCATCCTTTCAAAGCTAACGAGAAGACCATCTCTCGCTGCAAAAAGGAGAGATGGTCGAGTTATGATTTTTTTATTAATTTTTTTTATTTTTTATTATTATTTTATTATTATTTTCGTTTATTTAATTTATTTAATCACTTTTGCATTCATTTGCCTTGCTAATCGCCAGTAGGTAGTTCACTTTTTGATTGATGTGTTCTTTACTTGTTTAGCGTAAACAAATTAAATATCAATAAATCTGTCGTTGTATTCACTCATAAATAATTTTGGTTTATCATTTATTAATTTTCCATGGATAATTATGTCAGTGGTCTCTGCCAACGACGAAAACCGTTTCTCCCGGCACCTCGGGAGAGGTGGTCAGATGTCATGACTTCAGTTTTCAACCCGATTTACAGTAAGTATTGTCTTAAAGCAAATATCGACCAGTTTTTCTGAATGAGCATAAAATTCTGAACATATAGGTTTGTCCTGATAAAATAAGTTATGTCTATATTAGTTCTAATAGCCATTTTATATTAGGTCGACCGCGTCACCCGGGTTTACCCTATACAGGGTGTCCGCGGGAAGACTGAACAGCTGGATATCTCCTAAAGTATTGGAGATAAAAAAATAAAAAAAAATATGGAATCGCATGGTTCGAGGGGGCCAATTTATTAGCGTAGACGAATTTTTTCTTCGATTATTATTTTAAAAGATACGATGGTCAAGTTCGTTTTTTTAAATGGAACTATTTTTTGAAGAGGTCACTTGATAGAGCGTTCCAAGACAAATTCAATAAGCTATAATGCATACACTTTATTTCCACTGGTTTTTAAGATATTGCGCTTACAAATTTACTGATTTTCCTTGGAAGAAAACCCGCAGGTAGGTATCTGTTTCAATAGGTAAGGCCACCCGTGGCGCCAGCAAGACCGTCCCCGGTCCTTGCTATTCCAGCGAGTTTTCTTCCAAGGAAAATTAGTAAATTTGCAAGCGCAATATCTTAAAAACCAGTGGAAATAAAGTGTATACATTATAGCGTATTGAATTTGTCTTGAAACGCACTATCAAGTGACCTCTTCAAAAAAAATAGTTCCATTTAAAAAACCGAACTTGACCATCGTATCTTTTAAAATAATAATTGAAGAAAAAATTCGTCTGCGCTAATAAATTGCCCCCCTTGAACCATGCGATTCCATATTTTTTTTATTTTTTTATCTCCAATACTTTAGGAGATATCCAGCTGTTCAGTCTTCCCGCGGACACCCTGTATATATACCTATTCTATTTTGATTTTTATAACCTACCAAGTGTCAATCAATTATAACCTGCTAAGTGTCAAATAATATAAGTGGTCCAAATTTGAAATGTCAGGAGTTTTTACACTACATAGGAGGCTGAATTATTGTCTCAATTAACAAGGTAAGTCGCCAAATTTTTTTAATAGATTTCTTATTTAGAGTCGCAGACTTGGAAGTTGCCCGGAGAAGGTTCGACAGAGAAGCATCTTCTTTCGCATAAGTTTCTGGAAATTTGTACCATGCATGTACAAAATAATACCACGCATGTACAAAATAATATATATATTGTAACAAATTGCATTGCATTTAAATTGCTAGATATTTTTAACATACTAAACCAACACGAATAAAAATATTGAATCTCTTCGTTCATTTTCGCTATATTATCATTAGTATTTTTTAAATTTTTTGCAACAAGACTTTCTACCATATGCTCTCACCTCTTTTGAACATATAATGTATTTTTATACCAGCAAACTATTTTTAATTTAGAGTTTTTATGTAAACTTATAGAAATGAAGGAAACGCTCAGACTTGAATAAAAATGAAGGCGACTCACAGGTTTCGATAGAAATGAAGGGACGATTCGCACTTGTTACTAGTAGTATAGTACAAAATAAGAAGATGTTTTAAGCATATATTCTATTCTAACTTATAATGCCAACGATTAGAAATATCAAATTTCTGAGTTGAACGTAAACGAACATGTAAACTACAACATTTTGAAAGTCTTCGATAGGCAGTTTGCCTATGTCAAGTATCAGTGGATGCGACAAGAAGATATTGGATACATAGAAGCATGTTTTACCTCAGTTGTGTTTGATATTTCTAATCTAAAGTTAGAATATGCTTCAACGTGTCGAATTCTAAGTATCCAATATCTTCATATTGTATTACTTGTTATATACAGTTACGGTCTATGTCCTCTGATACTTAACGTAGGTAAACTGCATATCAAAGACTTTCATAAGGTTGTCCTTTACATGTTCGTTTACGTTCAAATAAGATACGTTTGATATTTCTAATCGTTGGCGTTACAAGTTAGAATATGCTTCAACGTGTCGAATATCTTTTTGCTGTATTATTAGTTATAAGTGTGAATTGTTTACAAAATAAAGTTATAATAATACTTTGCAGTTTTCTGTATGTATGATTGAATAATGGAAAGGCTCTTGAACTAATTTTTATAATTTTGCATCATACACTATTTCAACTTTCAACTTTTTTTATTTCCGAATTTCCAATTTGCCATTTGCAATTGAACAATACATATCTTTGTGCTACATGTATGAGTTTCTTCTATCATAGGCTGCTTGTAATCCGGGTTACAAGTCCAAAGATGTTAAAAAAATCATGAATTTTAATCATGAATGAATTATACTAATGAATAAAGATAAAGATAACCGGGCTAGAGTAAACGATAATAATAACTCTGCTATGAGTATATATATAATCAAACACAATGAAGAAAATCGATATAACTGCTTCCAAACAAATTCTTATTGCAAAATTACATTTGTTCGATCAAGATAGTAGTGGAACAACAACGAAAGTGGAAAATTTCTACATCAAAGCAATGCCTACTACTAAAATACAATTGGTAGATTACGTATAATACATATAGATTGGCAATGTGGTGCACATGGTTTCTTTTCGTAGTTGTTAAATTTATGTAGAATGTATCCTTAATTCTGTCCCGTGATAATTTGTAAGTTATAATAATATTAAAAATTATCTGAAGTCATTCCCTAGTATGCAAATTATCTTTGTAAAAAGAAGTGAGATCCCCCCAAAAAACTTCAAAAAAGTACAAAAATTACGCCAAGTACATGAAATCAAATAAATGACAAAAAATAGAAGATAAGAATAATAATTAAAGAATAAAAAAAAGATGTGAAATCAGAATGAGCTGCAAGTACATAAAGGTGCTTTCCCGCTGCGTGCAAAGACGACACTGTGTAACGCAATGTAAGATTCGGTGCTTTCCAACTACGCTTAATAATATTAAGCAGATATATTTTTATACAAATAAATATTTTAATACGAATAAATATTTTATTCAAAATACTTGGCGCTGCGAAACCGAATTGGTGTTGCTAAACTGAATACATATGTATAAATTGCATTAATCTTTTTCTTTCTTTCTTGTGCGTGCGTCCGTGAATGTGTGTATGCGTGCGTTTGCATATGCTACGTATGATATTAGAGTTAAATATACTAAGACAATTAACATTTTTTCGGTTTCGCAGCACCAAGTATTTTGAATAAAATATTTATTCGTATTAAAATATTTATTTGTATAAAAATATATCTGCTTAATATTATTAAGCGCAGTTGGAAAGCACCGAATCTTACATTGCGTTACACAGTGTCATCTTTGCACGCAGCGGGAAAGCGCCTTTATGTACTTGCAGCTCATTCTGATTTCACATCTTTTTTTATTCTTTAATTATTATTCTTATCTTCTATTTTTTGTCATTTATTTGATTTCATGTACTTGGCGTAATTTTTTTACTTTTTTGAATTTTTTTGGGGGGATATGTATATACTATTTTGAATTATAACCTACCAAGTGTCAATCAATCTTAACCTTCCAAGTGTCAAATAATGTACGTTGCCCAAATTTGAAATGTCACGAGTTTTTACACTAAATAGGAGACTGAATTATTGTCTCAATTAACAAAGTAAGTCGTCAAAATTTTTTAATAGATTTCTTATGTAGAGTCGCAGACTTGGAAGTTGTCCGGAGAAGGTTCGACAGAGAAGCATCTTCTTTCGCACAAGTTTCTGGAAATTTGTTAAATAAGGTAAATCGATAAAATTTGTCAAAAGACATAGCATTAAGAACGAAAACGCTGAAAACACATGTCTCTGGATTCTTTTCAATCTTTTGACAAAGACATTCGTAATACTTTAAAGTTCACAGTAGATGCCACGCTATTCATTAATTTTATTAGTTTCATCACCAATAAACATAGGTACTAAATTAATTTTATTCCAACACCAATACATTGTGCGTTAAAAATATTGGATCTCTTCGTTCATTTTCGCTGAATTACCATTAGCATTTAAATTTCCTCCAACAAGACTTTCTGACATACGCTCTCACCTCCTTCGGACACATTTTGTAGTCTCTACACTTACTATAGCAAAATGCCACTCTATTTCTATATAAGTACTACGTTAAGTTATAACTAAAATAACTAAAATGTGGAATTTATATTTTTACAGATAATCGAAGCAGAAGATGATGCAGTGTGGTCTGCGTCAGAGAAAAAAAAATTATTGGAACATTGTATTATTATTATTAAATTAATTAAACGATTTTATTCAGCATCGATCCTCTGTTTCCTTCTTGTATGCTTGCTTCATATCAGAAAATTCAAATTTAAACCAATTCCACCAATCCAATTGTCTCGAAGCTTTGCAGGCGTGCGTAGTTTGGATGACAATACAATATATTTAAGAAAACAATAACCCCGAGAGAATGAAAAAATTATCCAGTCATCAATTAATAATCTAATAATAATTTTATAATATTGAAAATTATCTGAAGTCATTCCCTATGCAAATTATCTTTGTAAATAGAAGTGAGATCCCCATAAAAAAACTTAAAAAAAAGTAAAAAAATTACGCCAAGTACATGAAAAATCAAATAAATCACAAAAAGTAGAAGATAATAATAATTAGAATATAAAAAAAAGATGTGAAATCAAAATGAGCTGCAAGTACATAAAGGTGCTTTCTAACTGCGCTTAAGATGACGCAACTACATATACACAGCTAAAATGCTGTATTCATACATTCCATTACTCATATCGCGAACATTTTAATTAACACATCAAACAGAATCCCATTTAGAAACATTGTCGTAAATTAATAGCTTTATAAAATTAATGACATACAAAAATTGCGCCAATTATAACAATGGCTATTTATACAAAGAGAAAAATGTATTAAATAATATTAAGCAGATATATTTATATAGAAATAAATATTTTAATACGAATAAATATTTTATTCAAAATACTTGGCGTTGCGCCCCGAATTGGCGTTGGTAAACTGAATAAATATGTATAAATTGCATTAATCTTTTGCTTTCTTTCTTGTGCGTGCGTTCGTGAATGTGCGTATGTGTGTGTCACATATGTGGAATTTTCCCATACGCCGCTCTCAACTGTTTTTCGAGCTCGCGTCTGCGAAGGAAAAACGCCCTAAAATCCTTTCGCTTATTACACACCACTAATGGAAGTCAAGATCCCGACCAGCTGGTCCACGACCGTGAGAACGGGAGTGACACGACGACGACCCCGAAGGATTTCCTTATATGGAGATTCCTAACGAATCCCCACTCATTTTTGGGACTATATAAACCCTTTGGTTTCAACCCTCATTGATTCAAAGCAGTACAGTCACGCGTAGAATAACGTCGTGTCACGCTCGTACAGAGTTGGTTAAATCTAGTAAGATCGGGCTCGAGTCTCCTTACGAATCAACAGTTAACCTCATAGAATCCGCGAGTTCGGTTTATATTCTATTTGGCACTTTGAAATAGCCACTCTTACGCCCCGCATCGCCAGTGCGTTAACACCGTGCAACTATTGGTAACTACACTATTTAATTATTAAACGCGACACTTACATTTGTACTATAATTGACTATTCAATATACGAATGATGTTCACGTGTAAATCGAGTAGATTCGTTAAACCCATCTCTTACCCAGCGATCTTTATAATATTAGTAGCACTCACCCACTGACACAACTTTACCGCTCGAGTTGTATCAAACTTTAATTATGAGTTATGAGGCATCACTAACATTTCCCGCGACTCCCTGATTTCGCATCAGGTTCGTTCGCAACCTTTCATCCAAAACAAGGAATCTTCTCCAACCCAGTGACTCCCCGATTTTGCATCGGGTTCGTCCACGAAACCTCACCCCTCCTACGGCTGATTTCGCATCAGGTTCGTCCGTATCCTACAGCTCCCTGATTTCGCATTAGGTTCGTCTGTAAGTCTACCAACTTCCGAACAGCTCCCTGGTTTCGCACCAGCTTCGTCTGTGAATAATCCAACCTCCTAACAGCTCCCTGGTTTCGTACCAGGTTCGTCTGTGAACTTCATTCTAGTGACTCCTCGATTTCGCATCGGGTTCGTTCACGACGTTTTACCCTCCTGCGACTCCCTGATTTCGCATCAGGTTCGTCCGCGTGTGACTGTATCCCAGAGGCTCCCTGATTTCGCATCAGGTTCGTCCTCGCTTCTGATAATCCTAGCGGCTCCCTGATTTCGCATCAGGTTCGTCCACCCTCTAACTAACAAACTCATAAACCGTATTCCTTGGGAAATACCCTTTTCGCCGGCCTCTCGCGTTGCCGCAGCCCCGGCTCGTAACATGTGCGTGTGCATATGCTACGTATGATATTAGAATTAAATATATGTAGAATAAATATGACTGCGTTTGTAACATGTATATGTATATATATGTTTATGTATTTTAGATTGTAAGGGATTTATTGTATAGTATTAATATAATACTAAGACAATTAACATTTTTTTCGGTTTCGCAGCGCCAAGTATTTTGAATAAAATATTTATTCGTATTAAAATATTTATTTGTATAAAAATATATCTGCTTAATATTATTTATTACATTTTTCTCTTTGTATAAATAGCCATTGTTATAATTGGCGCAATTTTTGTATATCATTAATTTTATAAAGCTATTAATTTACGACAATGTTTTTAAATGGGATTCTGTTTGATGGGTTAATTAAAATGTTCGCGATATGAGTAATGGAATGTATGAACACAGCATTTTAGCTGTGTATATGTAGTTGTGTCATCTTAAGCGCAGTTGGAAAGCACCTTTATGTACTTGCAGCTCATTTTGATTTCACATCTTTTTTTTCATATTCTAATTATTATTATCTTATATTTTTTGTGATTTATTTGATTTTTTATGTACTTGGCGTAATTTTTTTACTTTTTTGAAGTTTTTTATGGGGCTTTACTCTATCTCGAAAGTACATCCACCGAGACAAGATTTGTGATCATCACAAGATACCCCCCTTGAAACAAAGTATGTTTTACTTGAAACATATTTTCAATAACGAATAGTTCAGGACAGAATTGCGTGCGAAACTTCAAATAGGATGCCCTGTATAGTAGGGTGGGCCAATAAAATCAAATTTTCGAAACTCGAAACAGCCTCGAGCGGAAAAGTTGCATCTGAGGAAGACAAATCGAGGCAAAAAATTTTTTTTGAACACGGTCAATATTTGACCGGCCCCCATCGAGAAATAACTGAAATTTTTCACGGAACTCCCGAGAATACATCCTGTTGTGTGTTTCGTCAAACTGTTTTCTTCAAACCGCCCCCATTTTGTTACTTTTCAGCAAAAATTGTTAATTGAGCTAAGGACTATAGCGACACTCATACAGATTAAGAATCTTTTGGAATTTTTTGTTTCGGATAAGCCTGAGCCGGGAAATCACATACGCCGTGAACATACCTCTTTTTAGGTGCCATATTGACACTGTAAAAAAACAATTAAAACAAAATGCAAAAATTCTTTTTAATTTTTTGTATGATATAAGAGTAGCTTAATAAATACCAAAAAGATTTATTTCGTTATATATTGCATTTACTGAGAAAAATATCTTTAATAATAGCTTAATTTTTCGGCGGTTCAAAGTACAACGACTCCTTAAATGCGCGCGACTACCACCGTCGGCGCCGCACGTTTTGCCAAACTCTTTCGTTCCGGTATTGAAAACAAAACGTCACTTTTGTTGATGTTTTCCGATGGAAAAATGTCTGTTGCATCGCGTGCAGTAGTAAGATTTCCCCCTAGATTCTTAGGCTATATATATATATATATAGAATGATATCTGCAAAAATTTGTGCATTTCGGATGTCCTTTTCCCTTTGATCGTTGTTTAAATATATTTAAATGTTAATAATGCAATAATAACTTATATCGTTGTATCCGCGAGGGTTCATAGAATAATTTGACGGAACAAGCAACCGAATAACTATTATTGTTTGAACTCAAAAGATGTTCAATGTTGAAAATTTGCATTTTTTTCAAAATCGAATTTCTCGAAAACAGAAGGTGATGGCGACAAACAGTTTGCGGATTCGTGTTTAGCGCACAATAATCTATAAGAAACGGCTATTGAATATTACAGATCAAAATGGCTTTTGGACCGACTCTTGAATAAAATGTTCCTCTTTTACTACAACCGCATTACGTCCCAAAATAGAAACACATAGATGCTCCGCCTCACGACTATATATAAAACATTATTTCACGTGTTTATGTGCTTAAATAATATTTTCTCATGCTGGACAGTGAAATATACCTTTTTTATGAAAATATACAGAAGTCGCATAACTTGGTCAAAAATTAAAAATTTTGACCCCGATAGAGGCCGGTCTAATATTGACCGATTTCAAAAAATTTGTTTGTTTTGATTTGTCTTCCCCAGACGTAACTTTTCCGCACTAGGCTTTTTTGAGTTTCAAAAATTTGATTTTTCGGCACACCCTACTGTATAGGCTGAATAGGCTGCAGCCTAGGGCGGCAAATTTTGGGCGAAACAAAATGAAAGAGGTTCAAATACATAGGCTTCAGGCAACTTAAAAAACAATTCACTTTTTTTCATGTAGCAAATTACCAATAATTCATAAGTGAGTTATCATATTGAATCAATTTTAAAATTGCCAACATTCTTTTAAAATATAATATTTATCCGCCAAATCTCCAAATTCTTTCCTGCTGATAAGCATGTCCCTCGACACAATACGTCAAATTTACATTCACCAGCATGAAACATTTTAAATTCTATTCTAATTTTGAATAATTGGGCCCATTCGCCCTAAATTGATAGCTTTACCGAATTGGCACTAGAGGTTTCTATAAAATTGAAATATAATGTAATTCGCGTGAAGTTAGAGAAGGTCTGAGTTATCATTTTGTTGCTCCCGAATTTATTTAAAAAACAGAAGACGAGCCGTCAAAACATTGTTTGTCTTTCTTTCGCGAAACCAGGCTCCATAGATGAATTATTATCTCCGTAACTGTGTGTTCGTTCATTTTTATTTCAATCGAGAAGCATTTGCGTTTTTAAATAAATTTAATTTGATCACAAAGTCGTTTCTATGCTATGAAATTTATAAAACAATTTTTGTTTCAAGGTCACGTTTTTTAAAATAAAAAAAAGTACGAATAGATTTCTTGAAATATTTTCTACGTAATTTAGATTACTCTGGCATGATGACTTTAATATCGACACCAACGAGTTGTTAAAGACCACGAAACTACACTTCGTTTTTCGGTAACCGACTCATGTACGCTCGACTGCTACGGGTCAGTGCTGCCAGAATGAGGACGGGTTCCCTCGAGAATTTCCCCCACCACGCGCGCACACTACGCCGGAGCTGCGTGTCCGTGAGCTCGGCGCTTCGGACAATGTCGGGAAGACGAGAGAGAAAACGAATGTGTGTCTTTCTCTCTCGCTCTTGAAACGCTGTGATCCAAAGTGAGGCGCAAGCGACACGCGCCACGCGCGATCTTCTTGAGTGCCTCGAGATACACTTTTCACTTTCTGACATATGTATAATACTCTTGTAATGAAAAAAAATGTGCAAAAAGTTTTGTTACGGAAATCACGTTTTAAGACCTCCTGATCACGTTTTGACTATTTAGAAAAGAGCTTTTTTTAAATATCTCATATATTTGTCAACACGATTACGTTTAAACGGCAAAATGGATTTCAATGAAACTTTATATTTAAATTTTATATTCTTGTCTTAATATTCTTGATCCGATTATATCGCGAAAAATGATAATTACCCGTTATGGTTCTTCGATTTTTCAGATATACGATCTAAATTCTACATAAAAAAAAAGTTAATAAAAATTCTTCTGTAACTTCTTTAACAAAGAAAAATGTACATTCATAATTTCTTGTTTTCATTTTACATTTTCGTACATTTTATTTGAACTATTCCTATTTTTCAAACCTAAAAATGAATTTTTTTAGTAAAAGATGAATATTTTGATACTGTACATTGGTGAACTTTCTTAAAATTAGAACCCACTCTTGGCCAGTACCGTGGACGCTGTAGCAACCTTCGATAAAATATATTTTTTCAGAGTATGATCTAAAAATCTAAAATCTAAACGTAATCACATTTCTCGCTAGATTTTTCGATAATTATATCAAGTTGCGACAAAGAATCACGCACTATTTACAAATTAATTACGCGCAGCGTGCACGCTACCGCTCGATGGAAACTACGGGAAAGTGGTGGTCTCTTCCATCGGGAGGGAAATGTAAACAATTGGTTATGCAAAGCTAACATCGCAATACATGTTGTACACTAAAATGTACAAAAACATTACAAAAATAGAAAAGAAAGGCAGCACGTAAGTATATCAATTGGGTTGGATATATTGACGAGATGTAAGACTGAAATAAGTAATGCTACAATTGTTTACATTTCCAAAGGATAGAAAGCACGCAGAGGAATTTACTATAATACATGCGACAGAATTTCGAGATAATTGTTACATATAAAATGAATATAATTAAGAATATACATTTATTTGTACAATTATCTCGAAGTTCTCTCTATAAATCATATGTACAGCAAGCAAGCGAATTTATTGCAAGGATAGAACAAGAATTGCGTGAGGTAAATCGAACAACTATTTACATATTCGCGATGTCCAAAAATCGAATGAAATAGAAAATGGATGAAATTGATAATATTCTGGACATCACCAATTTGCATTACCCGACGTAGAAGGAAAATCCACGAGGCCATCAACGGCATGTAAACGTAAACTACTCTTATGCTTCTTCGCAAAAGTTGCATATATATTCTCAGATTACATGAGAGATAGATGTTTGTCATCTACCTCCATGGTCTGAGCTGTTTCCCTGTGCGCCTTTAATGCCGATTTCGTTACGCACGTGGCATTAACGGTGGTCGAACAAAGTCGGTTTCGTTTCTTGTTCTTTATGTCGGGAAGCATGGAAAACGATTTTTCAGCATCGGCGTTTGAATTTGGAAGACTTCTAATGGAATTTAATAATTCCTGCAAAAATGGATATTTAAATGAGCCTTGATCATTTCGCGTTAACAACACCGTTTTCCAAACATCATCAAAAGCTAATGTACAAAGCATCTGCTTGTTTCTATTTGAAAAATTCAGGTGCAATGTCGACCATTCTTTTTGCAAACCGTCTTCGTCGAAACCGCGCAAATTCTGAGCAATAAAGAGAACACTTTCGAAGGAAGTGTCTCTGTCATTACCTACTAATGCCAAACGAGGCTCAAAAACACATAGTTTGCTCAGAAATTCGTCATCGATTTGCAATCGATTACGAATTTCGTTTGCAGCCGTTATGTAAAACTTAATACAATTTTCTCGAACGGTTTAGACAACATCGGGTTTGCCTTCTGCAACTAACTGACAAAGAAATGTGTCACAATCCGGACCTAAATGAATACTATTAAATGCGATTTGATTATCGCCTCTTGAAAAATCTATTAATTTTACTGAATCCATGTGCTTCAAAAGCTGCGGTTTCAAAAAATTACGTAAAATATTGTACAAAAGAGTTTTGGCAGTATTTTGAAGCAAATGGATTTTTGTTTGTTGCGACTGAAAGAATAAACTAAACTCATTAAAATACTCTAGAACGTATTTCAAAAACAGAAGATATGCTTTCGCTTCTGGATTTTGCACAATGATAAGCAGATCTTCCCCAGACTTTGTCTTCTCACTTACGACCAATTCTTGCAGAAAGTGCAACACACTGTCCCAATGTTCTAAAAGTGTAACTACGGATGAGTAACGCGATAACCATCGCGTAGTACACAGTTTAAAAATTTTGCGGTCAGTAGATTGAAAACATTGCTGAAATTCGCGAAAAATGGCCGAGCGTTTGGGACTGCTATAAATGAATGTTGTGACTTTCCGTAATAATTCCTCGCAGACCTCGGGAATGATAGCGCATGCTGCATGCACTACCAATGCAGAGGAGTGACATGGACACGGCGTGGTCAAAAATTTTTCACCGCGAATTTCTGCAAGTTTGGTCTTGAATGACGAGTGACGCCCTGTCCTGACAGAAGCGTTATCACACGACAAAGCAAGAATGTTTTCGAACGGAATTTGCTTTTTCCATATGGAGTTCCTAAATGAGGTAAATATTTTATCGGCAGTACATTCTCGCGCGTCAAGATTAATTAATTCTACTAATTCCGTTCTAACATCCAAAGTCTCGGGTGCGACATACCGAACAATAAACGACATCCATTTCTCATTGGTAAAGTCGGATGTCTCATCAATAAATACTGAAAACTTAGAATTCTGTAAAACATGACTAAAACGCTCTGTTTCCCGAGGACACAGAATGTTCGGTATAATACTAGAACACTTTGTTCGATCACATGTTATATGTTTCAAACATCAGGATTTTTCCCAACGTCTTGGAGAAATGTAAAAATCGCTTCTGCGGATTGATGCGAAATATTTTTCTCGGCTACTAATGCAGCAAAACGAATTTCCGCGCCTTTTTTGCGTTCATCAAATGACAAAGGCGATTCCTCGCATTGCGATCTGAAATCGTTCGATTTCCTCACATCCATTCCATTTTTTTCGCAGTTTTTGATGTGGCACTTGGAATCCACGTGACGTTGGATTTGCGACAGGCCGCAAGCAAATGATTTTTTACAAACCGAACAGAAACACGAAAAAGGATCATCGGCGACCTTATGCAACCAGGGCTTGAAATCCTCAAGCCATTGAGGCATAAAAATATTTCTCAAGACCTTAGCATGCATAGTTAATCGCGGAATTTTTTTAGATAATAAATATTTATGTCTCGCTGATTCCGCATGCCTTTTAACGCTTGACGAGCCGCAAGAAAAAGTTTTCTCGCATGCAGAACAATAGAAAAGGCTTTTATCATTAGGGACTTCGCGAATCCACGATCGGAACTTCTCATTCGTTTCCCACAACGACCGATAAACAGGAGTAGCCTTTTCACCTGTTTTCTCAAACGTTTCCATCGTATCCACGAAAAAAATGAAATGTGTAGGAAAAATATTATATACAAAGCAACGAGCAAATGCTAGCGTATAGAAAAGGGGAGATATAGGGGGCTACTAATTACCAGGCCCGGATTAAGATTTTAGGGGCCCGAGGCTATGAAACCTTCGACGGCCCCCCGTGGTTGAACAGCGGGGGGGGGGGGGTAAAAAAGATATTGTATAATTAACTTTTAGTTAAAATGAATGGGGCCCCCTCGAAAAGTGGGGCCCGGGGCTGCAGCCCCCCCTAGCCCCCCCTTTAATCCGGGCCTGCTAATTACAGACTACACTTCTAACCCGACAGACCCGAATTCACCAAAAACATGCAGACAGAGCGAAACAAATAACTAGTACTCACCACCTGATCTCTATTTCTACTGAAATGACGGTTAAATGCGCGAAGCGCAACTGCGCGACCCCCCACTAAACGCATCGACACGTAAACAAAGTAAACGCGACCACAGATCGCGAATCGCTTGGGTTCGCGCGGATCTGACCGTCAAATGTACCTACTTGACGAAAACCAGGCCCAAGCGAACCCTGGAAACGAGAAACGAAAAAAATAGATAGGAAATCGTAAAATAGTAAGAAAAATTCAGAAAGGAGAAAAGTCGAAGAAAAGGCTAAAAGAAATAACAGCAAAGCAATGGTGACAGTACCGAACTGCCACAGATGCATTTACCAGTTACCATTCCCTCCTATTCTTGTACAATTCCTTTGTACCAATTTACACATTTTAGTGTACAACATGTATCGCGATGTTAGCTTTGCATAACCAATTGTTTACATTTCCCTTCCGATGGAAGAGACCACCACTTTCCCGTAGTTTCCATCGAGCGGTAGCGTGCACGCTGCGCGTAATTAATTTGTAAATAGTGCGTGATTCTTTGTCGCAACTTGATATAATTATCGAAAAATCTAGCGAGAAATGTGATTACGTTTAGATTTTAGATTTTTAGATCATACTCTGAAAAAATATATTTTATCGAAGGTTGCTACAGCGTCCACGGTACTGGCCAAGAGTGGGTTCTAATTTTAAGAAAGTTCACCAATGTACAGTATCAAAATATTCATCTTTTACTAAAAAAATTCATTTTTAGGTTTGAAAAATAGGAATAGTTCAAATAAAATGTACGAAAATGTAAAATGAAAACAAGAAATTATGAATGTACATTTTTCTTTGTTAAAGAAGTTACAGAAGAATTTTTATTAACTTTTTTTTTATGTAGAATTTAGATCGTATATCTGAAAAATCGAAGAACCATAACGGGTAATTATCATTTTTCGCGATATAATCGGATCAAGAATATTAAGACAAGAATATAAAATTTAAATATAAAGTTTCATTGAAATCCATTTTGCCGTTTAAACGTAATCGTGTTGACAAATATATGAGATATTTAAAAAAAGCTCCTTTCTAAATAGTCAAAACGTGATCAGGAGGTCTTAAAACGTGATTTCCGTAACAAAACATTTTGCACATTTTTTTTCATTACAAGAGTATTATACATATGTCAGAAAGTGAAAAGTGTATCTCGAGGCACTCAAGAAGATCGCGCGTGGCGCGTATCGCTTGCGCCTCACTTTGGATCACAGCGTTTCAAGAGCGAGAGAGAAAGACACACATTCGGTTTCTCTCTCGTCTTCCCGACATTGTCCGAAGCGCCGAGCTCACGGACACGCAGCTCCGGCGTAGTGTGCGCGCGTGGTGGGGGAAATTCTCGAGGGAACCCGTCCTCATTCTGGCATCACTGCTACGGGTGGCTAGCCACACCATTCGCACGTTATATAACTTGAATGAAATGTACAAAATGAAATCCACAGATCTCATAGCGGTTTCAGTGGTATCACGTATACTAGAACAATCTCGGAAAATTTAGATCGTGATGCGGCAACCATTCATCTTCCTTAAAGAGGACTAGCGAATTATCTCAGACATATATTTAAAAACTAATAATAATTTCGATAGAAAATTTAAAAATAATATGTTTGTCGATGGAGCGGTTGTAGAATATAAAAACAGAAAGAATTTTATAAACTTGACACATTACTTTCGTGATTTCAGTGTTATTGTTGAATGGCTTCTCTTCCAGTAGCGCATAACACTGGTCCATATGATGGGATTGGAGGAATTGTTTTAAAACATACATCATTCATAAGTTGACAAACGCCGTTAGTAAGCCAAAGGACAACATGTATGTAATAAGTTTAAGTAGGTAGGGTATGCCGATTCTGCGACCGGGTGGCGAGGTGTGCGGCGGGGCGGGGGGAGGGGGGTACCGCGGGCGCGGGGCGCGGCGTGGAGGGGGTACCCCGCTCGCGGTCGCGAATGGCGAGGGGTGATGCGGGGAGGGGGGTACCGAGTTCGTGGGGTTCGTGGGATGACGTTACAGGGGCTGGGAATTTGAAGATAGCGTCTCGCGAAAGAATGCAACGTCGCGCTCGTATAAACATTCGCCAACGAAAACATGCGCCAACGAAACCGTAGAGCGATAATTATTCGGATATCGTCTCGAATATTTTTTTAAAGTTTGGGGCCGTCGTCTTATCACCAACGCTGTAATTCGACACACGTGGTAACGCATGTCAGGACCGCCCATACTGCCTATCCTAAAACACAATTGTTCGCGCTCGTATAAACATCCGCCAACGAAAACATGCGCCAACGAAAACGTAGAGCGATAATTATTCGGATATCGTCTCAAATATTTTTTAAAAGTTTGGGGCCGTCGTCTTATCACCAACGCTGTAATTCGATACACGTGGTAACGCATCGGACGCAGGCGACGTTAGACGCGTGTATAGAAGGAAGGACAAGGTACAGCGTGAGAGAGAGAGAGAGAGAGAGAGAGAGAGAGAGAGAGAGAGAGAGAGAGAGCGAGAGAGAGAGAGAGAGAGAGAGAGAGAGAGAGAGAGAGAGAGAGATTCAATGGGATAACATTCGAGGCGAAAAGTCTTGAATTTTCCCAGACGTCGAGTAACCGCCAACTCGTACTTAAACCGATAGCGGACTCTAAGAAAACCTTACACCCAAGGCGTCTGATTTACAGCAGCCCGGTGTCAGGACCGCCCATACTGCCTATCCTAAAACACAATTGTCATTCACTAAGTCTATACCTCTAAGGATGACATAGCGAGGAAAAAAACCACACATCCGGCTAGCAAACCTATCCAGATTGCTCGGTCGGATCGTCTCACCAGGGTTACGGTTTATGACTGCATTGTTCCACGAGTCAGCGGCATGTGCCGGTTCGCGGTTACCACTTACCATCCGCTGACAGAGCAATCCTACGGTTTAGCTCATAGCGAAATTCCCAAAGAAAACGGTACGATGTCGATTGCCTTTTGGTCATCTAGCAGACAAGTAATTGCCCGCCGTATTAGTACGAAAGGATATTATAAATAAGTCGTTACAGGTATTAGTAGGAAAGGATATTATAAATGAGTCGTTACAGGTATTAGTAGGAAAGGATATTATAAATGAGTCGTTACAGGTATTAATGTAAAAATCGTTCATTTATTAAAACATATATATACGCGTACTATAGTGGTACGTGATTTACATCGCGCAACATGATCCGTTGGTGCGGTAGCGCTACGTAGAACGTCTACGAAGGCGGTATATTTACTGCTTACGGAGTATATATTTTCGGTCAACCAGGTGAACTTATGATCGATGCAATGTTCATACGCGAATAGTTTACGCATCGTGACTTCCGTCATGTATAAGGTAACGCAATTATCGGTGATTTTGACGAGTTGATCATTATGTATGCGCGTGAATTCGATTCGCAAATGATCAATTACGATGTGGGTTTGGGGCGACGTTGCGTTGTCGCGTAATCTTTAAAGTATGTCAGCCCCATTTTGCAGCAGGAGCTTCCACGTTGACATTGACAAACACAACTCGCAGCCTTTATTGTCGACTATGGTGATCTCGACACGGCACGTACCCATGCCAATGCGAATTCCAATGGATAGTCTTTTATAGGCTGTCGAGGTTAAAGGGTAATCGCGCCCCAGGATCCGTACGTTTAACGGTTTTGGCGTTTTCGATGTTTTTGGCGTTGCGGATTCAGAACTGTAAGAAACGTGTACACGGAATTAATGATTTGTTCGTTTACAGTGAAAGAAGTAAGCGAACGAAGTAAGTGAAAAGTGTATAGTAATATGTACGTACCTCGTATCGGATTGTTGATGCTGTTTATTGGGGGAACCGCCATCGTTGCCGGACGCACAGGACGAATCGTTGAAGCTGCGTTTGTTAATTTTGATACGCACTGTACGATTATACCGATCGACAGAGAAATTGACGCGAACGATACTTGTTAGCACTCGAACGTAGGTGACGTTATGAAGCCCGCAAGACTGACCAACATCGCTTTTATACAGATTCATGCACACGTACACACCAATGTGCAAGAGTATATTGTATCAATGATGGTGATGATCATGGTTGTGTTATGGCACAAACATTAATATGAAATGTAAATAGCGCGCGACAAATTCAAATGGTATGCGCGGCAGATTCAAATAGCGTACGCGCCAAATTTAAGGTGCACACGTTTCGCAGAAGAGTCGGAGACGATTCGCGGTGCGAACCATAAAAGTGCAAACCATAAAAGTACGCTATAAGCTGGAATAATTAATATCGAATCATCGAAGAAGAAACTGTGACACCCCCACCACACGTACTCCACGACTACCCCTACCCTGCGACGCGCAGGGCTAGCCCTCAAGCCCAGAGAATCGAAATGCATATAAGGACGTCGACCACCGCCGCAGGGGTCAGTGCAGTTATCACCAGCATTTTTTTTCTACAAACTATGGACGCGTTTAAGTTATATTTATCCGAAGCGGGGCAAGGCGTGAATGCATTTGAGATGCAGCGATGTATCGTAAGTGTAGTTTTGCGTAAATTGAATTGGTACGCGTATTCCATTTGGCGATATTCTAATGAATTTGTGCGTTTGTTACAGCGACGACATGGTGAAATCGAACGTGAGTGGCACGACGAGCGAGATGAGTTGGTGCGAAAAATCGTAAGTATTGTTTTTTTTTTTGTGTAAATTGAATTGGCGCGATTATTCAATTGGATAACCTTCCAACAAAGTTATACGTTTGTTTCAGCAATCGTTCGATAATCTGGTAAGGACGTGTCGCGTGGAGCGGAGGGATTGCATTCGATATCTCGTAAGTGATGTTTCGAAAAAAATTATATTGGTGCGCGTACACCATTTAACAGTGTTTTAATAGAATCGCGTATTCGTTACAGCATGAACGAGAGGTCGAAATGTCGCAATGGAGCGACGAATATCTCGGGACGGTCGGACGCCTCGTAAGTGATGTTTCGGAAAAATTATTCTGATGCGCGTACACCAATCGACGATGATTTAATTGTTTCACACGTTTGTTTCATTCAGCATCGAGCTGACATCGAGGCGCATGCGCGTGATGGTGATCGGGACATCATAATTCAGTTACTCGTAAGTGATGTTTTGTGTATATCATATTGGTGCGCGTACAGTATTCGACGATGATTTAATCGAGTCATGGGTTTGTTTCAGCATCGCCAATACCCGACGAGGAGGGACGGAAAAATCTGCAGCGAGTTAAGGAAAAAAATTCAGTTCGCCTGAAGTATGTGGGCGGGAGGATACGCTGGACGTTGAATTTTTGGCGTTCGAAGGAGACTTTTGGGGGCTGCGGCGATTATTCGAAGAGTGAGTATAAGTGAATTTTAATTGTTTGGTGTTTCGCGTGCTAATGCCAACGTTTTATATAATAATAATGTGGTGTTTTCTCTGTCTGTTGCAGGACGTAACATTGCGTCGAATTTTTTTCTTTTTAAAATAATTTTTTTCTTTTTTAAAATAATTTTTAAACATTATAAAGATTCAACAATTTTTTAAATAAATAAATATATATATATATTTTATTCAATACAGCGTGTGATTATTAATGTACATCCATGCATGCATACTTAAATTATAGAAAAAACAGTATTTTGCGTAAAAATGACGTTCATGTGGGAGGGGTATTTTGTTCGCGGGTGAATAAATCAGTCGTCGTCGTCGTCGTTGCGCTCACCGCCACTGCCGCCACCGTTGTACTCATCTTCGCCGTTGTGCTCGTCGTCGTCGTCGCTATGGTTCTCATCGCTATAGAAACAAAAAAATAATTCATACATATTCGATTCTTTACATACGACGCGTAAAGTAGATGCAATGCGTGTATACGACTTACATTAGGCGACGCTGCGTATAGAATTCCATATCTTATGAACGTTCTCTAGCGCGCAAACGCCATCGTTGTCGTGAAACGCGCATCGTGAAGCATTCGTTGAAGACATAGACTTCACGTTAGGAACGTCGGTATCATCGTAGTCGTCCACGGTGTTAGGCGTGATCCCACAATAATCATCGTCAACGTCGTAGCCGCCGAAGTCTTCAACGGTTCGAGCGTTGTTGATCCTTTTTCCCTTCAGCTTGTACATATCACAGATATCCTCGACGATTATGTTCGGTAGTAGCAACCGCATCCAGGTTTTCTTTTCCGCACCTTTCACGATGGCGAAGTCGATGTTCGCGAGTGCGCCGGCGAGCAGTCCCGGAAGTTTCCAGTATGGAACGCAGCCATCCGACCAGCAGAGCCCGTGATGATGCTTCGCGAGCCAGGACGCTTGACATTTTTCGAACGAATTCAGGTGATTCCAGAAGTATGGCGGTTCGAAGATCCAGTGGCTGATTGTCGGCGTTTCATCGTTATTGCTGCTGCTGTCGTTCGTGCTGTCGTTCTTGCTGTTTGTGCGAATCGCGATCTCTTTCACGGCGAAGTCACGTTCGGTTTTGAAACCTTGCATGTCGACAACGGCGAACATCGTTACTCGTCTAAGTAGTAGTAGATACGTCGGTAGCGAAACAGTAACTGAGGACTTTGACATCGACATCATCGTTTTAAAACAGTAGTAGTATTTGCAGTAGTAGTAGTAGTAGTAGTAGTAGTAGTAGTAGTAGTAATCGTTCACGTACGCAAACTATATTAGTTTGCGTACCACGTTGGTTAAAGGGTTGTATTCGATTATGCGTCTGTGTATCATGAAACAGTACGCGGTAGTATTAGCGGGAACATTTTCTTTGCATTCGAACTCTATTCGCACGTCCACCGTAGCGCTCTTCAACGACTCGTTACGCCTAGAACAATCTATGACCGCGATGGGCGCGTATTGAAAGAATTCGATCGCGTTCAGCAACTGTTCTCCGTGACCGTAGTACGATCGACAGAATTTCGCGTATATATCGTACAGGATCGCATATTTATACTTATCGAAATCCAAGTTCAAGTTGTCGTACGGATACACCTCGGAATTTAGGTACAATCGAACGTTTGTGAGATTACACGGATCGAACGTGCTCGAGAATTTATCGGAGCGACCCTGTCGATCAATTTGTATGGCGAACATCACGTATCGAGGCTTCTCGATTTGCGACGTAGCATTCACGGTCCACGTGTGCTTCGTTGTCGCTTGCAGTAACGGGTACTCGTTCATTGCCCACGATCGAAAACTCATCGCGATCGGTCGACCGCTTTCCAGGATACGCAGCATCGATAGTTTATTCATATCATCTAGAACGACGTGGGGCATACGTCACTGAACCTTGCGTATCTCCAGTTTCGGTCTCGCAGTGGCGGATGCACAGTGCATCGCGTTTGTATCGATTCGTGAACGAATAAGGATCAGCTCGTGCCGCGCGTTCATCACGATTTGTTTGTAATCCTCGCAGAATCCTAATAGCATGCTTATGGGTACGCAGAAATTGAAAGAGCCCGAATGAAAAATATCTTTATCGTATTCGATGGTATGATTCCAACTGGCATTCGCGAGCGCTTTGCTTCTATCGACCGACAATGAAACGTAATTTTTCAACGTGGTAGTGATCCCGGGATTTCGGCAATGATCGATCTCGATACCGTTCAATTCGTATCGTATCTCATCGAACATGAACGCTACGCAATTGTTGTCGAGAACCGCGGTCGCGGACGTTGCCGGGCTTTTCGCATCCTGCGCCGTCAACGTGCCACGACCTTCGATGTAGAGAAAACTTTCGCACGGGAGCGTGTACAGATCTTGCTGCTGTATGGGTATTCTTATCTCATCGTTATTGTCGAACGTCGTGTTGGCGTACGGATTATACGTGTGGTACTCAATCTTCGTGATACGATTGTCGAAGGTTGGCGTATTCGCCACGTCCAGAATAATAGACATCGCGTCGCTCTCTCCGCTTATCTAATAGGCGACGATGAATCCTAGCGATCGTAAAGAACGAGCGTTTCGACGAGTCAATGGCTTTCTTATGCTTCTTACCGGTCCTCTTCTTATCGTTCCACCCGTCTTTATTCTACTTCCACTTTCGCTTTCCGATGAAGGATTGCGCCGATGACGCGAGACAGAGACGGCAGGAGTAGCAGCGGCAGCGACGATTGATGATTCGTACGTGTGATCTTACACTAACATACTACGCACACGCGCGTACACGCGTGGTCGCGCTACCTATCGCGCGAACGTCGTTGAACGTGCAGACGAATCGTTACTTCTTCCCCACGGAAATCTATAGGACGATCGCACTGATCGACGATGCACAACGTTAGATCGCGTATTACTCGTGCGACGATCGGCAGGTAAATGACGTGTCGCGGAGTTTCGTGGATCGTGTTTACGGATTTATCGTTACTGTACGTGCCGGTAGTAACGTTGCACGTTACTCTGATCACGTTAACGTTTATAATATTCACGGGTACGTCTGACTCGTGCCAGATTCTCGGCAATAAGACGCGATTCGGGGAAAATCCTAGCAGCGAGCCCACGCTGTCTGGTTTCGTAAAGTCTACAAAGAACGAGCAGTATAGCTCGCTCTTCATGGTGTTGTTGTTAGCTCGTAGCATTATAGGGTACTTGTCGTCATCGCCGTTCTCGTTGTTACCGAGTCTTCGAGGATATCGATGGAGCAATCGTTGCTTCAGATACTCGGCGATAGCGTCTAATTCGTAGGAGCCGTGGGGGATCGTAATGCGTTCATAAGCGGCGTCGACGATGGAGTCGTTGCCGCTATCATAGTTCACGATGAAATAGAATTTATCGTTGCTCGAGTCGATGTTCGGAATCGTGTGAAACGTCTCCAAGTCCGCGAGTCCTAATTCGTATTGACCGTCGCTCAAATCTATCGGCGGGAAATAGTTCACCGTGAGCACGCTGCTGCGACTCGATAACGTGAGCGTGAACGACATATCACAGATTACACTCGCGAGACGGAGAGAGAGGGAGTGGCGCGCGCGTACGAATAGTCGGCAATTTATCGATATTACGAGTCTTTATTATAGAAGATGTGGATTGCCATTACGCATGGATACATTGCAGCATATTCTTAGTATGCATCATTATTAGTATTAGTATATAGGCCATAATTCCATAGACTTTTGCTGTAAAAATTGCATGCATAAGCGGCCGCAATTCATCTCGTCGAAACGTTGAAAACGATCGTGATTGTACGTGATCGTTGTACCGCGTCCGAAATAGTAGATCAATTCCGCGGGTGGTCGCAGATTCCCAAAACTATCAAAGTATTGTACTCGCGGTCCACGTTTCGCGTACGCTACCCAGTGCGTACCGGCGCCTCGGTTCTCGTCCAGTTTCGCGATGCCGCATTCGTTGGTTCGTACGCGCGTGGGAAGCGTGTCACGCATAAACACCCCTCGAAAGAACGGTACTCTGGCGCACTCGCGCTCTAGTTGCAGGTTCGTCATAGGTTGTTGCGTTATCGCCGCCACCGTCGCCACGCGCCTACTCGATCGACGTTTTTTTTTTCTTTGATCGCAGTCGTCGTTGGCGTCGACGTCTAAGATTCAATCCCGCGCCTCGCTTGTACGGCGTCAGATGCATTCCTCGCCCTTTCATCGCCCGATGATGACGCAACGTTTCTTCCAGCTGTTTTCGAGAGGCCTTCGAATCGTTGACCGCTTTGGTTATACCAGCCGCTCCACCGGCCAATGCCCCGATAGCCGATAAAGCAGGCAGCACGAACGGAAGAAATTGAAGAAAGCCCCCGCGTTTCGCCACTCGTAGATTGCGATGTCGTCGTTGCGGATGTTTCTTTCCAGACTTTCTCTGTTTACGTTTCGTCCTTCACATACCCATGCCGAATTTAGTCTTAGCCTTCATCGTTGCCCACGACGTTGCCCGAGTCGATCGAACAGACACGGTCCGTTGTTGCCGAACAGCGTGCGAGGCGTGATTTGCGGTCCGTCCGGGTGCGGAAAAACGAACGTGCTTCTGAGAATGCTAGGGAGTCCGAACGGTTTACGCTTCGAGAACGTGTACGTGTACTCGAAATCGTTGCATCAGCCAAATTATCGATATCTCGAGCAGGTGTTGTCGCTCGTCGACGGAATCGAATACTTTCCCTACTCCGACATCGCTGAGATCGTTCCACCGAGAGACGCTCGGCCCGATTCGATCTTCGTGTTCGACGACGTGGCGTGCGGCGAACAGAACGCGATAAGCGAATACTTCTCCATGGGCTGTCACGCCAACGTGGACTGCTTCTATTTGTGTCAGTCGTACGCTAGAATACCTAAACATTTGATCAGGGACAACGCGAATTTTCTCATGCTGTTCAAACAAGACGGCACGAACTTGCGTCGCGTGTACAACGATCACGTGAACACAGACATGACGTTCGAGTCGTTCAACGAATTGTACGCGAGATGTTGGCGTCAACGATACGATTTCGTGGTGATCGATAAGGATAGTTCCATGTACGAATGTCGATATCGGAGAGGATTTAACGATTTCGTCGTAGCTGGCGGACCTCTGTAAACCGCGAGTAGTTCATCGATCAACATGATATGTCCACGACGACGACGACACCGCCGACGACGATAACCTCGAGCAACGCCGACGCGAAGCATACGCGTAAACATCGTCGACGTCATCGACAGAAAGGGACGAAACACCAAAAAGAAACGAAACGCCAGGGTGTGGACGCAAAGGTGAATGCAAAGGTAGAACTTGCCAAAGTCAGCGACGTTATACGTGAAAAGTGCTTAGCCTTGAAAATTGGTAAAATGGCTACCGAAGCGGCTGTGGAGGCGAGTACGCGTCCCATCGTCGAACCGCTGAAACGATTAATCGAGAACGGGCCCGCGTTGAAAACGCGCTCGACGCCTCGATCGCGGTCTGGGAATAGGAAACACGAACACGAACACGATCAACAACAACAACAACAACAACAACAATCGTTGATGAGACTCCGAACCGCCACCGCGGATACATCCAAGGAACTTTCGAATAATCTTCCAGATTCTAGCGACGACGACGACGACGACGGCGACGGCGACAACAGCGATGTTGTCGATGGTGTCGACCACGGCGAAAAAATTCGGGCTGATGAGTCTCCAGCAAAGGTTCGCGATTTGGAGACGCTGCGTAGCCCCGTCGATGATATCGAAGTGTATATACGGAACGCCAAAGGACCCTTATCGCGAGAATACCTGCGACTATTCTTCACCGATACTAAGAAACGAATCGACAACGTGTACGGCGTATATTTGGGGCCCGACGATGACCTAATGATCGGCGATTCCGTGCTCACCATTGACGGTGACGGCGATGACATTCGCGTGAACGGAACGCGATACTCGGGGACTAGGGGTTTGTACGAATTGCTTTTCATGCAAATACCCAACGATAGGACGTGCACGGACAAGGATCTCCACTCGTACCGACGCATCTTGTTGTCGACGAACGCGCATAAGCGAAAACATTCGCCGAGCAGGGGGTACAAGTATAAGAAAATCATATCTGCGGTGATCGGCGGGGTGCGGACATCGGGTATCAGACGCGTTAGGGGCAATGGTAGGGGCGGCGGCGGCGGCGGACGCGGCACGCGACATGGTCTAGGGTTACCCATCGACGAATCGATGACGGTCACCGATAACGCGATCGATTACGTGTAATGGGACAATCCGAACGAAATGGTCGATAGACTTGGGCTGCTCGTGGCATCGCGCGCGGCAGGTCACACGGGTCACGATAACGAAATCGCGTCGATCGTGGAGGAACTTCGCGAGGACAAATATATATCTTAAATCGAACGATCCGGTGATCGTCTCGTCAGTAGTGTTTGCGCGCACGCATCGTCATGTCGGTGAACAAGTTTGGTACCTCGTTACGCAATGACAACAACAACAACAACAACAACGAAACGGCGATGACAATGACGAGACTATTGGCCGCGGTGGACGAACGCTTTACTCGGAAAATCGAAACGGCTATCGCAAACGCGCGACTGGACGCCGAGCATCAACGATCTCAACTCGAGACGCGAGTACAACGAACGATGTAGGACATCATTGAGGCGAAATTGTCTCGACTAGACGACGATTTAAATAACGCGATGGAACGACGCTTCGATCACTCGAAAGACGGACTCGAGGAGATCACGACGTCGGCGCCGACACCGACCGCGATAACAATCACGGATCTGAACAAACGAAAGGATCAGCGAAAAGCGAGAGAGGATCGACTACGACGACGACGACGATGATTATCGATCCTGACCCCGACGACAGTGGCTATGACTCCGGATCGTCGAACGAAGACGGTCGTTTGCGAAAGACGCGTGCCGATTGCATTTTACGAACGCTCGAGGAACTCGTACTACTTCTAACGTCCACCCGCGAAGCATGAGCAAGGAGCGTGTACGATTAGTGAACGAGTTACACGCTCCCGCGAGACGAAATTTCCCACGGCGTAGCGTTGCGATTCGCGGTTACGATGATTTATGGCAGGCCGACTTGGTGGAGATGCGTCCGTACGCGAAGCAAAATCGAGGATATCACTACGTCCTAATTATCATCGATGCGTTCAGCAAGTACGCGTGGGCCGTACCCGTGAAAACGAAAAGCGGACGCGACGTGACCGAGGCGTTCGCGACCGTGTTGCGGCGGAGCGACAGATCCCCGCGA
Organism: Andrena camellia; assembly: GCA_029448645.1. Classification (NCBI taxonomy): domain Eukaryota; kingdom Metazoa; phylum Arthropoda; class Insecta; order Hymenoptera; family Andrenidae; genus Andrena; species Andrena camellia. The sequence goes on from CM055679.1 coordinate 27,313,694, forward strand.
AATTTACAAACCGACATGGGAAAAGAGTTTTACAACGCGGAATTCGAACGATGCGCGAAGAGACGCGGGATCAACCACTACTCCACGCACAGCGTGATGAAAGTGTCGATCGTAGAACGTTTCAATCGCACCCTGAAAAACCTCATGTGGAAACAATTCTCCTTGAACGCGTCCTATCGCTGGGTTGACCTGTTACCTGCACTCGTACGAACCTACAATAATCGCAAGCATCGAACGATCAACGTCCGACCCGGTGACGTGACCCCCGCGACGCGTTTGTCGTTCGCCGCCAATGAGCCCCTGTCCCCTTCCGCATCGAGAGGTGTTCGACGACGCGCGAAATTCAACGTCGGTGACAAGGTACGCGTGAGCAAGTTCCAGACCCTCTTCGAGATGGGGTACACTCCGAATTGGTCGACGGAGGTGTTCGAAATCGTAACCGTACAACGAATGTACCCGGTGACGTACATTCTACGCGATTTCGCGGGAGAGTCGATCTCGGGTGGATTCTACGAGTACGAACTGCATTCGGTCGCGAATCCGGACGTCTATCTGGTCGAGAAGATTATTCGTCGCAAAGGAAACCAGGTGTACGTTAAGTGGCTCGGATTCGATTCATCGCGGAACTCGTGGATACGCGACAAGGATATTCTATGATTCGCGATTATAAACTCGCGCTATGTTACTGAAATAAATAAATAAATACATATACATATATATACATTGTCCGTTTATTCAATTATTCTCCTTCTTCTCGTATATATGCGTACAATTAATTTTAATAAAATAAGGAAAAAAAATATATACATATATGCTAACACTTATAAAATACAAAATTTTATCCATTCTACACTATATACATATATCAGATATTCTTAAATAGATGAACAAAAGAAAGAAACGCTTACAACGGAACGTATATACATATGTATATGCAAACATACAATCATACAAACATACAATCATACAACGGGATTCTCGAGGGACTCGTCGGGCTCAAGCTCGATGCGTTCGTGGGCCTTGAGCTGGGGGATTCGATAATGCCCCCACGGACGGGTGCTGACCCGATCGGCTAAAATACACCACTTATCGTCGAACGGGCTGAGAGCGTTCTTTTCCCCACTCACGGAAAACACATCGTGCCGGTTCGATCGAATGTTGTTCTGCCGAACCGCTTTCTCGGTGAGATCGTGCAGGCAACGAATGTAATCGCCGAATTGTATATCGTTCGCGACCACGTGTCTCCGCACACCCATCACTTTTTTAGTCTCACTCGTAGACCCCACTGCGGCGTTAAACGTTCTAGTCGCGTACATCTTAGATCTCAATCCGACGAACTCGGTCATCAAGACGCCGTTGTTCTCATCTTTCATGAGTCCCGGCACCTTTTTGTTTACGCGGGGCATACCGTACGGATTGTCCATCGCGTAATCACTCGTGTCGAATCGGTCGACGTCGCGCTTCATCGTTTCGTATACATCATCGCATTCTACGCTATACATTAAACTGTCGGTGTCGGTGTACAGGACCTTGCACCGATCACCGAACTTCGCACGCATGTACGCATAATGGAACTCGTACAGGCATTCTATACGCCCAGTACACTCATCCCCACGTATATCGGCTTGTCGAACTTCTCTTTGAGTTTTCGCATTTCGATCGCAACCAACTCCTCGGAGAAAATCGTACGACTGTGAAAGTTCGGCTTCGCGATCAGCGCTTCCGCGCCGTAACGACCGTCCCACCGCGTCACCAGTCGCACGTCTTCGCGATCCCGCACATTCTCCATCGTTTTCCCGTACACCGCGTTGTTCATTAATTTATATAGAGTCTTCTGAAACTCACTCGTGGCTCGCGTCCTCAAATCGGTGTTCAATTGAATGTAGTCGCGCAACCAAGGCGACTGATCGAATCGCAACATCCGATGAATTCGCGCCACGCGTAAACCGTGTCGCACGCACTGTTTCAGGTAGCGATAGTGGACGACATATCGCTCCTTATCGTCAAGCGTGGCAAGCAGCTTGGTCTGTTTACCGTGTGGTGCGTGCTCGCGCACCGGGCAGAACGGTAGGTCGGCGTGCGCGTCATGAATCTCTTCGGGGTGTTCGATGTCCACCTCCAACAGGTATCCCTCGGAGTTCGCGTCGTCGGGCAGGGATGACACTTCTAGCGCGGCCACTGTCGCATCGTCCAGCCATCGAAACCCTCCTTGCGGCATAGCCTGCGACATCGCCCATCCGTATAAGTTATTGACGTCGAAGTACATCAGATACGTCGACGCCTTCGACTCGTCGTACATCCGCGCAGGCAGGTGTTTGTTGTTGGCGTTCGCGTACCTGTGCGAGCACTGACTCAGACCGCCGCGTATGCCACGCTCCACGAACAGTAACATGTCCACGTCCGTCAGAAGCTCTAACCGTACGCCCGTGTACTTTAGCATCGCGTCCCACGTGAAACTTGGAAGCGTGAAATAATGCGCAGTATCCAAGTCATAATTCGCGATACAGGCGGTGCGGAAACTTTCGAATACGTCGGCGAGGAGCAATACGTCCGTTTTTAAATACTAATCGCTGTACTCGCCCAATGTCTGTACGCGGAAAGAGTTCCACACGTTCGCGGCGTGCGCGTAATCGGCCTACGACGCGGCGCTATCGTTCAGCAGGTTATAGAACGCTTCGCGGGACGGTAAACACGCGTCGTTCAGCTTGGCGTATGACGTCACGTAGTCGTACGGGAAGACGCCCTTCCTGGTCAGGAGATTGAAACGATGATCGGGCAGGTGTTGGAACTCGCGTCGTAGAATCGCGAGTCGTACTCTGCCAAGGTCCGAAGCGAGTTTCTCCAGACTCGCAGCCAAGAACTTCAGCGAATCGATGAAACGGATCTTCAACCCCCCCTGCCAATCGTTGTTCTCGGCGTCGAGTCCCTTTACGTGCTTGGTGAACGATATGTACCGCTCCTTCGTTACCGGCAGCAAATCGATCTGTCCCTCGAACGCGGTCGCCAACTCCTTAATCACAAAATGCGCGTCGTATCCTGACAGATTATGGAATACGACTTGTATCGTGTACGATCGCTGAAACTGCAAGTTGCAAGTCACGTGAGCCGCGCCTCGGTACTCGCCCGTCGAGTGGCAATGGTCGCGCACTTTTTTGTCCGCGTCGACGAACGATTGCCCGCACACGTGACACACGATTGCGTCGTTAAAACTACACAATTGTTGATTCCTCAACAGGTTCATCGGTTTCGCGTCCCGCAACCACGAATACGCGATGTCCACAAAGTCTCGAAGTTCCCGCACGAACCATTTCACGCACTCGGTTTCGTGACGATACGCGCGATAACGACACAGAGGCGCGTCTGTGGAACAATGAATGTAGTATCCTACGCTGTACGCTCTGTGTTGCTGGTACGTGTACGTGCGACTCCGCTCCGCAGGCTCGACATCCTCCAGCATGCACTCGAAATCCTCGTACACAACGAATGGCGCTCGATCCTTAATCTTGAAATTCTGGAACTGCAACCATCCTTCCTTCGCGGACGGCAATTGGATGGCGCACTCGTTCATGCGTTGACAGTCCACGGTGTGTTCCGTCAATTGCTCGGACGAGTAGAAGTAACTCAGGCATCTACAACGATAACAACGTCAATAATGAACATAAGAATAAATAATAATACATCGATCGAAATATTCCGTATTCGACTCACCTTTCGCAAACGAATACTTGTTGTCCGTGATTGCCGAGCTGCTTCGAAATCAGCCTCGATATGCTTTGAATGCACGCGAAATGATATCGTTGTGGCTCCTTGGAATCCTGCACCAGTAGCAGGTTCGCGTGTCTCTCTCGCTTGTCCTTGGTCAAACGCAGAGGCGCGCAGCTTCCGTCGGACCACGCGTACACGTTCACCGACACGTCGTTCAACCTCTCGAACTTCACCAGCTGATCCAACGTCACGGGAAGAGTTATATCGTCCTTGCGAAGCACCGCCGAGTAGTGTGGGTATGATGAGTCCCTACGCACGTTCCTAGTAACAGCAGCAGGGTACGAACTGGCGACAATGGACCACAAGAAGCACGCATTGTCTATGCTCTTTACGTTCACCACCGCTTTTTTTCAGGACGACGGCACGCGGAAGCGGTACGTCGCAACCGACGCGAAAATGGTTATGCTTATTAATGTTTATTAGGAGGTTTAGCACAGCCCTCAGAGCCCACCCACTGTCGCGATCTTGGAACTCCTCGATCGCCACTAACATGGGAGCTACCACGTCCTTGGAATACCACTCGCGCACGTTCGATGTCCTGCACAGTGCGCGATTTCGCGTACCGAAACTTTTCATATCCGTATTCTCGTTCAACATAAATTTCGCGTTCAGGACCGTATTCACGGACACACCAGAATGTTCCCTGATAGCGTCCGTGACGCGCGAGAGCACCATTCGTCGGGCACCCTCCAAAAATCGACGCAGATCGATGTAACCCACGTTGATGGCCGCACCAGTCGAAATACGATTCCGAAACGCGGTTTCCACGTCTTCCCATACGACTTTAGGTGTCGTCGATCGAGCCAACGCCCCGAGCCCTACTCGCGAAAACCGTGCCCGTACGATCGTACGTAATGTCTTTATTCGCACGATCAGCGACACCAGACGCTGCTTTGATGTCACCAACACTCCTTCACCACACTGATACTCGACGATTAGTCGCAAGCACGCGTCGCACCGATCCATCCAGTCCCCGAATTCCACAATGGTGCATAAAAGCGCTGCCATTTGGTAAAGAATATTGAACGCGTTCATGAATACCTCCATGTTTACTTCTCTTTTCTTCTACTTCAATATTCAATATTCATATCACTTCGATCAGGCACGAGTGGTTGATGCGACTCTTCCACGTGATGCGATTATGATCCGGATATCGAAAACCCAAGGGAAGACTGATGCCTGACAAGTGTTGTCGCGAAGATTTTTACCGAACGACTGCGCGGCTCTGATTGAATATCTAACCATCTACCCTAGCCGAGATTCATGAGTCGTTATCGCTCCGAATTCTTTTCTTCGCTCTCGCGTTTTTTCGCTCTCACCCTCGACGACTCGATTGGGTGACGTGATGTCGCGCTGGCACGATGCGTTACCATGCGTATCGAATTCGCGCGTTCGTGATAAGGGTGCTTACACCCGTCACGGTGGTCTCTCGATCATCAAAATACGTTGGATGATGCCCGAATAATTATCGCGCTATACTTCCGTATGCGTGATCGTGCAGTAACCATCTTAAACTCAGTTCTCAAATGCTACCGTAGCGGTCGAGACATACGTTGCTACGAGAAACGCTTTAAGAATTTATCGCATCTAAGTCCATTGCATCTAAGTTGATTACATATAAGTTGAGTGCTTCAAGTGAAATTGGTTGAAGAAGACTGCTTCTGAAGGCGATTGCTTTCAAAGGATATCGTCAGCCGTTCAGCGCACGGGAAATGCAATCCAACAATCCAACAATACCGTAAGTTTCCATTATCATATTTTAGTGAATCGTTCTGCTAGTAACTTTGAGAATTATAAGAAAAATCGGTTTCAAATTATGTCATTGCCCGCGAATTTGAATCGTCCAGCTACAGCTACGATCACCTCTGTTGTGACACCCGTCCATACTTCCAGCCCGAAAGTGTATGTGGCGTGTCGAAATGTCGCGGTTCAGACCGAAAATATTCAAGGTGGAGAACTTCACGAGGCGGAAGGTGTTCACGATGGTGACATCTTTTTAAAGGTTTTCCATAATGCCGACACCATACACGATGAACCACCGGATGATCACTACGGGATGAGCAATTTTGGCTGAATCGACATGCGCAGCGAACATATTTATTAGACGATGACAATGATGATGATGATGATGATTATGTACACGCAAATATATATCAGCTGTATCGTGCCGATGCTCCAAAGAGCGTGGTTTGGCGAAACTGCGTCAATCCGAAAAGGATTGATTATAACGCCGTTTTTACGAATGCGGTATCGGGGCTTCAGGTTAGCGATATTTCAGTTCAAACTGACCCTGCGCAAGTTACTATAGATTTATTATTAAGTGATTTATTTGCTGACGATGTTATCGATGGGGAATAATTAAGTCAAATAAATTACAAATCTTAATATGAATATGTCAGGTTTACTCACCTATCTTCCACCTTCCCTGCGAAATAACATTTCAAGTATTTGCATGTATCGCGATTATAAGTGGGATAAGGGCGTGTGAAACGGCGTAAAAGCATTTTCGTTGGCAGATATTTATACGCGACGTTGCGTTCTTTCGCGAGGCGGTTGCGCTGTTTAGATTAATCGATCTCGAATCGTTATCGCGATAGCACGTCGAATTATATTGCGTAGGCGGATGTTTATACGAGCGCGACGTTGCATTCTTTCACGGCGATCGTGAAACGGTTGCGCTGTTAGGTTAATTAATCTCGAATCGTCATCCGTGTCGAATTACAGCATCCGTGGTACATCCCTTCGCGCCTGCGCACCGATCCCCGCACGCGTACAGACATTCCACGACAAACGGTTGCGCGTGCGACGCTATCTGAAAATCCTCCGCCCCTGTGACGTCATTCCCCTCACCAACGAACTCGCTACCACCCGCCCCGTCGCGCCCCTCGCCCATCGCGACCGAGAGCGCGGTATCCCCTCCACGCCGCGCACCGCGCCCGCGGTACCCCCCGCCCTGCCTCACCCCTCGCCGCCCGGTCGCAGAATCGGCATACCCTACCTACTAGTTTATAGAGTGATTACCAACCTGAGAGCGTGTAGCGATTTCTATATGCCCATTGGGAAGAACTCGTCAAGACGAATCGATTGATATCATTTTTAACGTTCAAATCAGATGGGATCACCTCGATCAATTTACAAGGGTTCCCTTTGGTTGAACAATTCTATAGGTATCCTTTTTATCCCGACCTTGTCCCCTTCTTAATAGAAGAAACCCACCATTTGCTCATAGATCCCAGTACAAAAAGACGCAGTTATTTACCAAATGATCAAGGATACATTTATAAAGGACAGTGGTAGAAATTGGCTAATTTTGGACCCGGCTGGCAACGAACGTTTTTTTCAGGATATGTTTCTGCAGGTCTTAAGAAATCCGAAATGCATAATTATTTATCCTGGAGGCGATGGCAAAGTTATAAATTCAGTGAATATTAAATATTAAAATATAAAATATTAAAAAAAATTATTTTTTCGAAAATTCTTTCCGACAGATATGTAAACCTTCAGAAACTTCAGCAACGTACGAGTTACAAGCGCATAAGTAAAACGGGCGACTCGGATAAAAGGGGTGGTTTCTCCCTTAAAGTGCAAAAGTAGCACCAACCGAATACGGAAAGTTCTTAAGTTGGCCGAACAAACAATCGAGCAAAGTTGCATCAAAATCGGCGTGTGTCACTTACCAATCTTCCCTCGTAGGTGAGTTAACAATTTTTTAAAAAATTAAAAGCGACTTAAAAAAAAATAAATAATAATTTTTTCCCTTATTTAATCTACAACTCTCATTGTTTTATGACGGCGCCTCATCATTTGCACTGTGTAAATCTTTCGTAAAGACTCGTAGATTAAATAAGGGGAAAAATTATTTTTTACTCTTTAGTGCAGTTTTATTTCTTTAAAGTTGGTTTTAACTTTTTTTAAACTTTTATTTTTTACTTTTTAATTATTTAAGTTATATAACTACATTTATTTTAAAAAATATGGATAGGCCTACAAAAACAGCTGCTCATAAAAAAAAAGAACCGTTTGCTAGAAACGGAAGATTAAAAAAATAAGCGACTTGAAAAAGTGACAATAAGGATGTCTCAAATTCGTTCAATGGGGTCTACAATAGGGTGGAACGAAATATAGGGGCAAAATACTTTTTTATTATTCATGACTTCTAATAGTGGGCAAAAGTTGCTTTTTATAATGGTATTTAAGCTGCCAAAGTTTGAATGTGATCAACAAATATTTTGAGGTGCCGTAAGCCATTCCAATATTAATATTGTCACGTCCCGGGTGGAGAGGTTGAGCACGATGACTGTGGGGGTAAATTCAGGCGCGACTCTTGCATCCAGCACTCTGAGGATTGAATGGGAGGTCAGGCGAGAATGTGAAATTCTGCACTCTGAGGGTTGATGGGAGGTCAGGCGAGAATGTGTAATTCTGCACTCTGATCGTTGAAGGAAGTCAGGCGAGAATGTGAAATTCTGCACTCTGAGGGTTGGATGGGAGGTCAGGCGAGAATGTGAAATTCTGCACTCTGAGGGTTGGATGGGAGGTCAGGCGAGAATGTGTAATTCTGCACTCTGAGGGTTGGTGGGAGGCCAGGCGAGAATGTGTAATTCTGCACTCTGATCGTTGAGTGAAGTCAGGCGAGAATGTGAAATTCTGCACTCTGAGGGTTGGATGGAAGGTCAGGCGAGAATGTGTAATTCTGCACACTGAGTGTTTGATGGGAGGGCAGGCGAGAATGTGAAATTCTGCACTCTGAGTGTTTGATGGGAGGGCAGGCGAGAATGTGAAATTCTGCACTCTAACCGTCCAGGGAAGGCTTACTTAGGCGAATACACACCCGGGCGACACCCGTTAGACCACTTGCGGTTTGTGTTTATGGCTGGCTAATTGGATTAACTGCTGCATTGATATAAAAAGGCCTTTCGTAATACTTCCGCGAAACGTCTATCCGTATGGCTTGTGCGAGACCTATACGAAAGTAAGCCTTGTAAACACTATAAGAAGTCCCGGCGTTCGCGAACCGGCATCAGCTGTTGCACTAGCTTGTTACGTTTCGATGCTTCGCGGCCGGAGGATCTTCACAAAAACTCGAAACTTTATTTGGAGATAAGAGCGTTATTTATTTTAAAGCCCTGTTCGATTAGTATAAAAATGCGTTAGACGTTTAGCATTGCACATAAACATGTATATAACGATAAGCAGTAAATTATATATATATGAACATGTGTTTGGGATTCATGTAGTTCCAAACACGGCCACACTCATTCTCACCGCAGCACCTCTCAGACTCAGGTTGGCTACGCTGATCGACGATCGATCCACCAATCAGAGATGTGGACTGACGATCGATCCTCCAATCAGCCTCCTTCGATCAACCAATCAGCGCGCCTCATCGAACGGTTCTGGATCGTTCGAGAAGACGCTGAAACGAAAATCATCCATCTTGCTCGGCAATCTTGTTCACGTAGCGGGTAGTGATAGATGTATCGCGTGCGGTCATTACGTTCTCTCAACTCATGAATTCTCAATGCTCAGTGCATTTCATTGCTCTTTTGAACTCAAACGCTCTTTTCACAAGCTCAGTAGTATTTTCGCGTGCTCACTAAACGATTGTGAATCGTCGTGAATTCTCGCTCACGTGGTGGCGTGTTCACTCACCGATCACCGTGCTCACCACATTTATACAATTGCTAGGCGCTCAAACTCATAAATTCACTGCTCAAACGCTCACTCTCGCTCAACCAGTGTTTTAAATAAAGACGAAACTCATTTTATCTCATACTGTGCTGTGTTGTGTGCACCTTTTCACCGCCGCTCCTAACACTTGCATCCAGCGCGCTCAACCGCGAGAATTTCAAACAACATGAGATACTTTAGACGAGCAATAAGTATTAGTAACTATTATATAAAGAGATAAGTATTAGCAATGAACACAATATAAACGATAAGTAGGCAAAATAACAATATAAAGCAATAACTAGGCAAAATAATAATATAAATCGATAAGCTTTTGCAATAAAGAGTGCAATAGAGAAGTATGAAATAGTATAAAGATGATGATATGCTTTAGTAATATAATTATTGATCGGCACTTACAGTGGCTGTCGTGTGGGTATTGAAGCACTGAAGTTACTTAACTAACTTTAGCTGAACAGAATTATTATAGGTAGACTCTTAGGAAACAATATATACGCTTGGACTCTTAGAAACGCAATTGATCTTTCTATGACTCTTTGAAGAACAATGCTGATGAGGCCTCTGAGGTCCTGGTATTTATGTTTTCCTGGAGTGGTGCGGGGGTACGCGCGGTAAGGACCTTGACACATTTAGAAAAATAAGTCGTAGTATGACTTCCGGGGTTTTTACAGGATTTGGTCTATTATTAGACTGTTTTTAGTCACGTACGCAAAATTTCATCGCAATTAGGCTTTCGGGGTTTTTATGGCTGTGAACGGAGATGCTCAACCCATCGAATGGATCTTGGGCGGTTTGATAGGAAAAGAGTTAGAATGGCTTGTTCTCGGTGAGTCGTAAAGAGGGGAGTGAGACGTGGTCTCGATTTAAGAGGGTTTTGGGACGAAGGACTTGTTTGAATTCAAGTATGAAGGAGGGATTGGTGCCTCGTAGGGCGAATAGGCGAAGGGGGTTTTGTACTGAACATCTGGAGATGGGGACCGTTAAGGTACATCGTCCCGATGATCAGCGATTGGGGAAAAGGGGTAAGAGTTGAGGTTGAGGGATTTTTTGTCGGAGTTGTGGAGTGAATCATGGGGAGATTCGAATTAACCGCGCGCGATAAATAGTGGGATGTCACAATATTTACTGAAATATTAAATTTTGAAAGGCTTGCGGCACCTCAAAAATTTGTTGATCACGTTCAAACTTTGGCAGCTTAAATACCATTATAAAAGGCAACTTTCGCCCACTATTAGAAGTCATGAATAATAAAAAAATATTTTGCCCCTATATTTCGTTCCACCCTAGTCTACAACTCAACGCGCGGAAATACTGTAAAATGCGAGAATTCACGAAATATAAATTACGTAATGAGGCGAAGTTTGAATTAAGTAAGGTCAAAGCCAAATATATTGGCCGGTGAATTTGTTTTCGGGAACAGCGATCGAGGAGACATCAGCCACCACCATCTGACGATCGTGGATTTGTCAGTTGGAATTGCTTGGCCCCCGAAGGGTATGGTGGGGTAACGGGAACGCTGCTCGGCTTCGCCTGAACCTAGCCGTTTGGCTGTTATTTATTCTTAATGTGATAGTTGTGTGCGTTACGAAGCTATGCGTAGAACAATACGAGATGAAGCTATCGAGAAAGAATCAATGTTCTGACCAATAAAGCTCCTGAATTTTTTCGGAGCTAACGCACACCTATTTTGATGTGTGTATTTCTACGCTGACAGCTCGGTTTGGCCTACACTCCAGAAGCTTGGCACTATCCCCACCAGTTTTGGCTCACTCTTGTTCTGCGAAAGCGAGAGCGAGATGGAACGAGAGCGAGTCAGAAAACGTTGGGAAAAGGAGCACCGAGGCAGGCAAACTGTGAAGTGGGAGAATGCCCCTCACGAAACTCACCGGTCAATATATATGGTTTCGACCTTAGTACTGGAAAAGTATTGAGCCAATATTGAAGCAGTGTAGGATAGGACCACCGGGCCATTGCCCTGTCTCGAATAAAAAAAAGATTATCAAAATCGGTCAAAATTCTGAGGAGTTATGCGCGGGCAAACATAAAAAAAATACGCTCCCCACATTAATTAAAGGATCACCTCTAGGAGCCAGAAAAATAGGGGCAAGTTCATATGGTCATAACTCCGGTAAAAATAGTCGTATCGATATTTTGAAAACATAGTTTGAAAGCGCGGAATCTCTACTTTCAGCTGCTTTTTTTCGAATTTTAGATGCATTGTTTTTCGGCAAAGTTATTGCAATATAAATAGCACTTGGTCAATTTTTTAAATTTTTCTTCAACTTTGCGATGTTCCACGGCGTGTAAGAAATTTTTTACACACATTACATTTACACCACTCGAAAGCGACCACTTTCCTGTGTAAAAGTGGGGTAATTGATTTCTTTTATAATTTTTTTTGGCCGAGTTATTTAATTTTGAAGCAAAAATCGTTTTTTTTTCTTTAGTTGCTTCTAGCAAGTGATGCAATCATCGTAGAACGTTCCTAAAAAAAAACCAAAAGAAAGATCAGACTTTCCTCTTTAAGACGCATCTGCGACTTTTTCGATTCGGTTAAAATTCCGGTCTCTGATGTCCTTTCCAAAATATGCTTAAAAATTGCACAAATTCCATTTTCTCTTCAACTAGCTGTATCTTCGCGAGGGATGATCGAAACATCAATGTCTTAAGCTGATTTTAAAGCGGAGAGTCTGCCGATTCTTTCGAGTGCCATCGGAACACGCTGCGATAATTTTTTACCTGTGGCCTTTATGTTTGAAGTTACCGTTTCGGAAACAGCTGTGGCTTCAGCGGCCGCGTGACAGCCGTGAATGCAGTACCGCCGGCATTGGCGTCACCCAAGACATACCGCGTGGAGGTTGCTCGGTCGGATCTATGCCTCTTTTGTGTGTGTGTGTGTGTTTGTATTTGTGTGTTGGGGGTGGGGGCGAATCGATGGATTCGCAGGTAATTCAAAATCTTAATATGGTGTATTACCACCGCGATTTTGGATAACAGCCCGCAATCGCTGTCTCATGTTAATACAGCGACGTATTAGACGTTGAGGTAATCTGCGCAAAATTTCCTGTAATGCTGCCTCTACCTGTCGCAGAGTTGTGGGACGAGGATTGTATCGGCGCAGTCGACGACCAAGCATGTCCCAGACATGCTCGATCGGATTCAAGTCAGAGCTTACAGGAGGATGAGGTAACACAGCAATGCGGTTTTCTCGAAGAAAGCGTCGTGTAAATAGTGCTGTGTGACAACGAGCATTGTCTTGCATTATAATGTATCGGTTCCCAATTCTTGCGCGTATTGGAAGAACGTGCGTTTCGAGTATCTCAGCCACATACGGTTCAGAAGTTAATCCAGGAGGTGGTACCGGGACCAACGGTGTTCGGGTAAACCTGGATACGCCGGCCCAAACCATTATCGACCCGCCATTGTAAGCAAAAATTGGGTCGTTACAGTTCTGGTGAAACCGCTCCCCACGACGGCGCCAGACACGTACACGCCTATCGTTACCATGTAAACAAAATCTGGATTCATCCTTAAATAAAACATTTGACCAATGCATCTGTCTTCATCGCATATAACGGCGAGCATAGTCTAAACGCAACCTCCTATGAGTCCTGTTTAGCATAGGAACGCGTACTGGTCGACAGGAACGAAAACACCTCTCTTTAAGCTGATTTCTGCCGATCTGCGTACAAACAGCACGCTACAACCTACGATTCATCGTATTACGAGCCACATCTATTGCAGATACGTCACGGTGTCGAACAACGTGTCTTACAATACTTCTATCATCCTTCGCGGTTGTCTCACGTTTGCGGCCCTGGCCGCGTTGTCTACCGAACAGGCCAGTCTGCTGAAATCGAGAATGTGCTCGACTAATAACGGATTGGCTTACGCTCATCTCACGAGCATCCTGTCGTTGACTAGAACCATTATCTAAAAGTGTAATGACACGCATTACTTCCATTTCGGTAAGCGAGCGCCGTGGCATATTAACAGCGTATTCAGTGGTATCTGGCAGTAGCAGAAGTTAAAACATCAGGGAGCTGCACATGTGCTTACAGGTCGCCATAGCTTGACTCGCTTTCGCCTATGTAAGTAGGCGGATGGGGATAGAAACAAAAGCCGATCGCCCTCGCTGGAACGACAGTCCGGCACATTACCATTGTAGCCTTATTTTTCCGAAACGGTAACTTCAAACATAAAGGCCACAGGAAAAAATTATCGCAACGGGTTCCGATTGCACATAAAAGAATCGGCAGAATCTCCGCTTTAAAATGAGCTTAAGATATTGATGTTCCGATCATCCCTGGCGAAGGTACAGCAAGTTGAAGAGAAAATGGAATTTGTGCAATTTTTAAGCATATTTTGGAAAGGACATCAGAGACCGAAATTTTAACCGAATCGAAAAAGTCGAAGATGCGTCTTAAAGAGGAAAGTCTGATCTTTCTATTGGTTTTTCATGAACGTTCTACGATGATTACTTCACTTGCTAGAAGCAACTAAAGAAAAAAAAAACAATTTTTGCTTCAAAGTTAAATAACTCGGCCAAAAAAAAATCATACAAGAAATCAATTACCCCCTTTTTACACTGGAAAGTGGTCGCTTTCGAGTGGTGTAAATGGAATGTGTGTAAAAAATTTCTTACACGCCGTGGAACATCGCAAAGTTGAAGAAAAATTTAAAAAATTGACGAAGTGCTATTTATATTGCTATAACTTTGCCGAAAAGCAATGTATCTAAAATTTGAAAAAAAGCGCTGAAAGTAAAGTTTCCACGCTTTCAAACTATGTTACCAAAATATCGATACGACTGTTTTTACCGGAGTTATAACCATGTGAACTTGCCCCTATTCTTCTGGCTCCTAGAGGTGATCCTTTAATTAATGTGAGGAGTGTACATACGGGTCGAATCTATAACCTCTTCCTTTTTGAAGTCGGTTAAAAAGAAAAATGCATCTCGAGTCTCCACGCTGGTGTACCTGGTCATTATGACATTACACAATAAAACATTAACTCAAACAGTGTTTCTTAATATTATTATTATCTTTCTGGCAAATGTTTCACACAAACATTGTCTGTTATTGGAAATATTTTTACTAACGGAGTTTCACTAACGACAACATTCCGAAATTTACGCTTATTTTTTATAACTTTCCCATTGTCTACAAGGTAAACAATTATGTATTTCGCATTCCTTAAGATCTGTAGAAACATATACTGTAAAAAATTTTCGATGCCAGCTAGGTCTAAAATTGACTAATTTCTACCATCGTTCTTTGATTATCACACAGAAAATGTCATTGGACAAGACTAGGTCAGTAAAGTTATTCCAGCGGTGTAAATTAGCACCGAAATACCTGTGAGAGCTGTCGATTGCGTTTGAGGATGTCGAATAATAGAGCGCTCAACCGATATAGACAGCCATCCGTAAATGCCGAGTCGGTTATGTACATGAAACCGAATGCAATACGGTTTTTAAGCTCGTTGCGGCGTCAATTAGGCAGCCATGCTATAAAAAGACACATTTCGAAGTAAATTGTCAATTACACAGTTACGCAGTCGCAACTCCCTATCGTAGAGGCGAGGTTAGATTAGCCTCGCTTGCTTTCGGAGCGTTCTAGTAGTTCCCCACAGGATACTATTTCTATGTTTCAAAGATGCGTTTTTAAACGGTGCGAGCTTCAATCTCTGGTGGAGCATGAGATTCGCTGAGGAACCAGTCACTACCTACTAGAGCAGACATGCTTAGTCGCGAGCCAAGACCTCCTTAGGTTCTGGAACCCGGGTAGCTACCGCCCACAGAACTATTGCACAGTTCGACAAAATTGGACTTTTTTTCGGACTTGTAACATTCAATCGGCGTTTCTTATAGGTTTTCGTGCGCTGAAATCGAATCCACAAACCGTTTGTCGCCATCGCCCCTAGTTTTTGGGAAATCCGATTTAAAAAAAAACTACAAATTTTCAACTTTGAACATCTTTTGTGTGGAAAAAGTAATAGTTATTCGGTTGCTTGTTGCGTTAAATTTCTCTATGAAACCTCTCGACTACAACGATATAAATCATTAGTGCATTATGAACATTTAAATATGTTTAAACAACGATCAAAGAGAAAATATATCTTTCAATTTATTCCCAAAAATATGAGAAAATCGGACCAGTCCACGCGATGCAGCAGACATTTTTCCTTCGGAAAGCATCAGCAGAAGTGGTAAGTCACATTTTGTTTTCAATACAGAAGCGAAATGGTTTGGCAAAACGTGTAGCGGCGACAATGGTAGTCGACGGCGGCGCGGGACCCACTGCCGCTCAGGGTAAAGCGCGTATCACACTATTTAGCTGTCGCTGCCGCTGCCGCCGGCTGCTTCTCAATCACACACAGGCGGCGGTTGTTGCAGCCACCAAAGACAAAGACGCTCGATCTGTCTACCTAGCCATTTTATTTACATTCACGATGAACATGCAAAAGAGACTGCTTGTGTCATATTATGAAGAGAATGCGAGGAAAAGAAAATTGGCAGCTGCTTTGTCATGATGGTCTTGGCGTTTTATCATTCTCGATGCCCTGAACGTAGCATTGAGCATTACGGAGACTGCTGACACTTTTTTAACTTATCTTGAATGTCAGCGCGAAAACCCTGCGCCGTGATTGGTTGCAGCTGTCGCTGCGGCTCGAAAAAATAGCCCGTCGATTATCCTGGCCGCAGCGTCGACTGCGTCACTTTGATTGGTCGGACGCCGGCGGCAGCGGCAGCCATGAGCGACGGCCGCAGCAGCTAAGTAGTGTGATACGCGCATAACACAATCGCTTAACGCGCGTGAATACCACTGTCGGCACCGCACGTTTTGCCAAACCATTTCGCTTCTGTATTGAAAACAAAACGTGACTTACCACTTCTGTTGATGCTTTCCGAAGGAAAAATGTCTGCTGCATCGCGTGGAGTAGTCCGCTTTTCTCCTAGACTCTTAGTTTTGGAAATAAATGTGAAAGATATTTGGAAAAATGGGTGCATTGCGGGTGTTCTTTTCCATTTGATCGTTGTTTAAACATATTTAAATGTTCATAATGCACTAATAACTTATATCGTTGTATTCGGGAGGGTTTATAGAATAAATTCACGCAACCAGCAGCCTAATAACTATTACTATTTCGACAGAAAATATGTTCAAAGTAGGGCTGATCGAGTACTTGAATATTCGAGTAGCTTGAAATTCGGACCGAGCCGAGACTCGGTTTCCGAGCCGAGCCGAGTACTCGAATAGAACCGAGTAGCTTCAATAGAACCGAGTAGCTTGAATAGAACCGAGCAACTCGAATAGAACCGAGAACTCGAATTTTTTCGAGCAACTCGAATAGAACCGAGAACTCGAATTTTTTCGAGCGACTCGAAGTAAACCGAGCGGGCCGAAAGAACCGAACGGGCCGAAAGTACCGAGTGGGCCGAAAGTACCGAACAATCCGGTGTGACGAGTAGTTTGAAGCTTGAATGTTTCGAATATTTTAGAATATGTTTATATACTGGATAATGATTCGTAATTATTATTATTATCAGTCGTTATTTAGTCGCCGAGGTGTACAGACGTATCTATTAGGTCGGCTGTGTTGTGATTCTTGAAAGTCTGTTTATGGTTCTGGGAGTCTCGGCGTTTAAATTAAATTACCAGTCGGAATCATCTGTTCCTCTGGTGCCTAGTTTTAGTGGCTTTATCGGGTGTGCTCCTATTATCGGATGTGCTCCTATTTAGTGTTCGTTGCTGAGCTCAATGTCGCAGACTGTAAAAAGTATCTGCAAAGGATGCAAGGCGCTAGTCGTCAACCCGGTATCCTGCACTACTTGTGGCATCCACGCGCATTCTGCTTGCCTCGGCCGTACGTGCCACCCATGGAGCATGGGCAAGTTGCTGGACTGTGCCGTGCTTTCTAGGACATCTTCCTCCTCGCCTAATGCATCGGGATCGGACACGGGGTGCTCGAAATCTGTCGTGGACGCCTCCCCGAACAATTCCAATGACGCTCTCCTCTCGGCGATGCAGCACTTGCTCAGCGCAGAATTTTCGAACTTCCAAGATATGGTCAAGAGGGAGTGTAGGGAGGAGTTTAACGCATTTAGCGGTGAAATGCTACGTGAATACAGGGCCGAATTTAGTAAGCTCAGCTCGTCTATTGATGTGCTTTCGGGACGGGTGGACGCTATAGAGGCCAGGCTCAATGATCTGGGCAATGGAGCAGTACCCGATGGTGCCGAAATGATAGAGGCGGCAGTCGCGGAGGTGCAGGATAGGAAGAACAGGGAAAATAACCTTATGCTGTTCAACGTGGAGGAAGCCAGTTTATCGGCTTCTGCGGATTCTGGACTATCAACGGACAACGGTGACCGAGGGAAGGTGGCAGCAATTTTGAACGCTGTAGCGTCAAACAGTTACGACAACATAGTCGTGAGGAGAATTGGCAAGAGAGACACAGGCACCGTCAGACCGATCAAGGTCACGTTACCTCCTGAAGTAGCTGCCGTATCGGTAATCCGACAGAAGAATAACTACAAGGGCCCGGCTACGATATCGTTGGACTATACGGAGCAGCAGAGGAGACACCTCAAGGCCTTGCGGGAACGGATTCGCTCGTCTGATGACCCCTCATTAACCATTAGATTTAGAAATGGTGCTCCCAGAATTTCTCGGAAGGGATCGGGGGCGGCCCGCAAAAACTTGTCATAGCCCCGCTGGTTTACTACCAGAATGTAAGAGGCTTAAGCACCAAGTTACATAAGCTGAGCGAGGCTGTTTCCTCGCATCATGTAAACAATGACATTTTAGTTTTTGTCTGATAGCATTATGTCCATTGAACTAGGTTTAAGAAATTATTGTATTTTCCGTAACGACAGGAGCGCCGCTACGAGTAGACATTCCCGGGGGGGGGGGGGGGGTCTTGATTGCTGTGAGGAATGGGCTAAGTGCTACCGAGCTCTTCCCATCGGTCGGTAACATGGAGCAAATTTTCGTTAGGGTCACCATGGGCGTTGCTGCTTATGTGTTCGGGGCTGTGTACATTCCGCCCGGGTCTCCGTCTTCAGTCTATTCTGCGCATTGTAGCAGTTTAGATGAGGTGCTTTACCAAGCTGATGATTCGAATTTATGTATGGCGGGCGATTACAACTTACCGCATGCCACCTGGCAGTGTGGCCCCGGTTCTGCGCTGGTCCCAATGGTGCAATCTGAAGCAATGGATGTGAATATATCTGCGTCATTGTTGGCCGAATGCTTTAATTACCATAACTGTCTGCAGTACAATTAAGTTTGTAATAATAATGGTAACATGCTTGACCTGATCTTCTCTAATTTTTCGGTGTCTAATATTTCCTCTTCGGATGAATCTCTGCTTCCAGAGGACTCGCATCACCCTGCTATGTCATTAGCCTTACGGTACCTTGCTAACAGGCCGGTCTCGCGGGTTAAGGTTAAGTACGATTTTTTTAGAGTGGATTATGGCTCTATCGTCTCTGCTCTTAATTGCATTGATTGGGACAGCGCCCTGCGTAACCTCTCTGTTGATGAGGCCGTTAGTTTATTGTATTTACAGATACATCAAGCCATTGATTCTTATGTACATTTGTATATAATTTCTAGATCGTCCTACCCTAGCTGGTTTTCACGTGAACTTCGACAAGCCATTAAAAGCAAGAAAAGAGCACATCGTATTTGGAAGCACTCTAACCTGCAATGTGATTTCCTTAATTTTTCACATCTCCGTTCACGATGCAAGGGGTTATTCAAACTTAATTATGCGTCCTACATTGCTAGGCTCGAATGCAACATTTCACACAATGTCAAGGCTTTCTGGGGTCATGTTAATTCCAATAGGGGCGACTCCGGCTTGCCTGCATGTATGCACCTCAGAGACGAGAGCTCGGAGTCTGATGAGGCAATCGCGAACCTTTTTGCTAAGCACTTTAAGTCGGTCTTCGTCGGACCTTCCAGGTCATCCGCCAGCTCTGATTGGGAACTTGATTCTGCCGTACATTTATCGAACATGAACATTGGTCTTACGGATGTGTTTAATACCATTAAGGCTCTTGACGCCAATAAGTCTGCTGGCAATGACGAGCTGCCTCTGATCTTCGTTAAATCTTGCATTTTCGGTCTATCCAGGGTTCTATGGATTATATTCAATTTATGACTTGACTCCGGGACCTTCCCGACTCTCTGGAAATCGAGTGTTGTCGCTCCCATTTTTAAGTCGGGGGGGGGGGGGGGAGGACGATATCACGAACTATAGACCTATATCGGTTCTAAACTGCTTCCCCAAGATCTTTGAGAAGATTGTTTCCAGCAATCTTTCGGGGGTAATCAGAGGCAGCCTTTCCGATGGGCAACACGGTTTTGTTCCGGTCAGATTCACTGTGACTAATCTTGCAGTTTTTTCTAATTATGTTACTTCAGCTTTGGACTCGCGGCAGCAAGTAGATGTTGTGTATACGGACTTTAAGAAGGCTTTGATTCTGTTGATCATAGTATATTGTAGAGTAAGCTGGGGGCCTTCGGATTTCATGGAAGGCTGTTGCCGTGGGTTGGTAGCTACCTTACGGGTCGTTCCCAAGTCATAAGGGTGCATGATTGCCTATCTCAACCTATAGAGGTCTCATTGGGAGTGTCTCAGGGGTCACACTTGGGACCACTGCTTTTTTGCATTTTTATCAACGATCTCACGGACTCTTTTCAATTTGCTACTCCATTGTTTTATGCTGATGACCTTAAGTTATTGGCACGTATTAATTCCTTAGATGATGTTTGGAATCTCCAACGTGACCTCGACCGGTTATCTATCTGGTGTTCTGATAATAGGCTGTCCTTAAACCTCTCGAAATGCCATGTGCTGAGGATCTCCCGTTTACTCAGTACAATAATCTTTGCGTATTCGCTAGATACGACACGATTATCCTGTATCGAGAACGTTCGCGACCTCGGGGTGTCCTACAGCTCTGCGTTATCCTTTGCAATACATGCCAATAAAGTCACTAATGCTGCCTCTAGGCAGCTTGGGTTTATAATAAGGCATTCACAGGGGTTCAATAATCTGTGGACCTTTAAGTTGCTTTATGATGCTCTTGTTAGGCCCTTTTTGGAGTATGCGTCAGTGATATGGTCTCCTCACCAGGTATACCTTCTGGGAGCACTCGAGAGAGTTCAGCACAGGTTTCTGCGCTTTGCTTCGTTCCGCCTCGGGCAACCTATGCATAGATTTGACCATGATTACAGGCCGATACTGCAAACGTTTAATTTCGTGACTATGCAGCAGCGCCTACTGTTAGCTGACCTTACCTTCCTATTCAAACTTCTCAACCGGCAAATAAACTGTTCCCAACTACTGGAAACAATTAGCTTTAGTACATTGCCTAGGCCGTTGCACAATTGTCCACTGTTTCAGGTTAGATTTTACAGGACTAATCTTCACCTGAGGGACCCTATGTCTAGAATATGTCTCCGAGGGAATGAAGTAGCAGACCATATAAGCTTCTTTCGCACCTCTGTAGAGGCATTCAAACAATCAGTGTTAACCACTTTTCGCACACCGTTATAATCGTTATAATCGTTTATGGAAATTTGCATTCGGCATTTCCTTCTGTTTTCGTTATGTTTTTTATATGGATTGTCTCGTCTGTACATTATGATGTTATACTTTCTACTGTATATATAAACAAACAAACAAATAAACAAATAAACAAATAAATAAATCAATTATTATTTCCACTTTATTAAGAAAGTAAGATACGAGTAAAGGCACCCGGCCGCAGTAATAATGTGAGTAATTAAAATGTAAATTGTTGTGAACGGTGAACTTCGACTCGCGAAAGTTTTGACCGCGCTCGAAACAAAAAGAAGAAAGGGATGCTCGGAAGAAAATCGGCTCGTAGCCCGAGGCCGAAACTTTATATTGTAAATCCACAACACGCGTGTTTACATTCGCGAGGTTCGTACAAGAAGAAGAGGCCGGCAACCGCTGCCTTGCAGATCGCCGAAAAGGATCGTACCCGCACCCCGCCGCTCCCGCGGCCAGAGCTACTCGGTCCACCCGAACCACGGGAACGACGAAATCGCCCGAGCCAATCATTTATGGTTCGCGCGAGAGCGCGCAATACAAATATAGGTTATATTATATCTTACAAACTAACATACAATATTGAAAATAGTTAGGAAATATGTACAAATAAAAGCGGTGCAATTAAAAGGAAGAGGATAAGAAACTTCCCAAACCAAAATCCCTCTCTCCTTCCACCACCACGCTACCACCAGCTCGCCATCGCGAATAATTGTAAATGACAATATTCTCTAACTATTGAAAATAATTTTGCGCGTATGTATGATTTATTAATGTTTCTTCTTGCGTTTTCCTTTATTTTTCTTTCTTTTTTGCCTTCTCCGTATGAGTTATATTTCTGTCGAGTCACTGTTATCAAAGGCTGTTACCCGTTAATGAAAAATGAATAACTATAAATAATTCAAGAATTCAAAGAGTCAAAATTAAGATTATTATGGGTTTTTCCATGTGTGTCTATATGAAATCTGAATGTTTGCAAAATATGACATCTGAACGCTGTGTAGTTTAGAAACAAAGCGAGGTGGCAATTCATGATGTGCCAAAGTTTTTGTTGTGCATTGCCCACTACTGAAGACGCTGCAGAATTCGACGACCCGGAAGACTTCGAGGATGAAATTAATAAAAAATTTTAAAAAATTAATCTCCACACCTCTTCGTAGAAAAATAGTTACTATTATTAATTCCCTGTCTCAAGTTACCTACTACCAGAGATGGGCAAAGATAATATCTAGATGAACTCGAATAAAAGATACTTTACGTTTATTTGTTATTCGCAGGTTCGAATAACACGATTTATCTTTATTCGAAACATCATGGATAAATAAATTTATTCGACAGCGGAATATAATTTTTTTATTCGAAGTGAATTTATTCGATGGTGAAGAATAATTTTTTTATTCGAAGTGAATTTATTCGGAAGCGAACGATAATTTCTTTATTCGAGGAACTTTTATTCGAACCGTCGAATAAGGTTTTCATCTTTAGGCTGGGGGCACACGAGCGTTTTTTACGTCCGTCACGACAGACGTCAACTTTGCCGGACGTACATGTACACCCCACACGAGCGTTGCTTCTTTTGCGTCAGTTCTACATAAGCAAATAATAAAATAATACTAAAATAATACTAATTAGTTTCTGCTGTGTTCGTGATTCCGTGTCATAATTGTGTAATAAAATATCGTCATTTTTTCACAATCTATCTAAAGTTAATCAATAAATAAATTATTGTCCATAAAACTTCCGAAACCCTAGATTTTTTATAGTATTCGAAATTTGTTAGTTATAATTGTACGAAAACTTTTCTGGTTTTTAGAATTTATGGATTGTTAATAATGTTGCGAGGTCCATTCGATTGAAATGAGTTCAAACACGGTATAAATTGGATTATTTCTAGAACTATAGATAACTAAATATGAATGTAACATTTTTAATGTAATAATGCTAAAAATAATCCGATTTATATAGTGTTTACATTCATTTTCATCTAAAAAATCTCAACAGTATTTTACTGAAACGTTCATGCCGATACGATAAAAAATGTGGAAGTTTTACATACATCCTATTAATATAAGTATAATCCACCCCAAGCAACAATGTATGGCTCTCCAACCGAGGCTCGAACCAAGATCAGAAACCGCCGCCGAACAACCCAAGTCCTCAGCTCTAGGCGAGATCGCGCGTCGAAAGTTATTCGAAGCCTTCGAATAAACTACGGATAAAAATGAAAACCTTATTCGACGGTTCGAATAAAAGTTCCTCGAATAAAAAAATTATCTTTCACACTCGAATAAATTCACTACGAATAAAAAAAGTATTCTCCGCTATCGAATAAATTCACTTTGAATAAATTTATTTATCTGTGATGTTTCAAATAAAGATAAATCGTGTTATTCGAAGCTGCGAATAACGAATAAACGTAAACCGTGTTATTCGAAGATTCGAATAACGAATAAAGATAAAGTATCTTTTATTCGACACGTTATTTAAATAATTTTTTATCTAGATAATGCCCATCTATGCCTACTACTTTCATATTCAATTAATATTTTGATTAAAGTTTCTTAATGAATGACTAAAGAAATGAAAATGTATTTTTCACAGCTGGAAAAACTTTAAAACTGCTATGCTGTAAAATCAGGTAAACTGGACATATCAGGTTTTGCCATCTGACCATGGAAATGTTTAGAGCATATCGATCTCGCATAATTCATTTTCCCAAATTTAATTTCTTTATTCAATTAATGTAAGATAATATTACCAATCTGTTTGGAGGAGGATGGATATAGTATGTATATGTACATATCGTGTATGTAGTATATTTATATTCAATGTGCGTAATATACCACAGCGTGTAATTAAACTGTTTAAACGCAAAACGCAATTTATATGTTCATATTATATGTTATATATATATATATATATATATATATATATATATATATTATTTATTTCATTTCTCCTGGTTTCATACGCTATTTCACGACCATTTCCCATCCTCCGCCAAATAGATTGGTAATATTATCTTACATTAATTGAATAAAGAAACTAAATTTGGAAAAATGAATTATGCGAGATCGATATACTTTAAACATTTCCATGGTCAGATGGCAAAACCTGATAAGTCCAGTTTTCCTGATTTTACAGCACAGCAGTTTTAAAGTTTCTCCAGTTGTGAAAAATTCATTTTCATTTCTTTAGTCATTCATTAAGAAACTTTAATCAAAATATTAATTGAATATGGAAGTAGTAGGTAACTTAAGCCAGGGAAGTCTTCCAAGTCGTCGAATTCTGCAGCGTCTTCAGTAGTGGGCAATGCACAACAAAAACTTTGGCACATCATGAATTGCCACCTCGCTTTGTTTCTAAACTACACAGAGTTCAGATGTCATATTTTGCAAACATTCAGATTTCATATAGACACACATGGAAAAACCCATAATAATCTTAATTTTGACTCTTTGAATTCTTGATTTATTTATACTTATTCATTTTTCATTAACGGGTAACAGCCTTTGATAACAGTGACTCGACAGAAATATAACTCATACGGAGAAGGCAAAAAAGAAAGAAAAATAGAGGAAAACGCAAGAAGAAATATTATTAAATCATACATACGCGCAAAATTATTTTCAATAGTTAGAGCATATTTTCATTTACAATTTACATTTTAATTACTCACATTATTACTGCGGCCTTACCTTTACTCGTATCTTAATTTCTTAATAAAGTCGAAATAATAATAATAATAATTACGAATCATTATCCAGTATATAAACATATTCTAAAATATTCGAAACATTCGAGCTTCAAACTACTCGACACACCGGATTGTTCGGTACTTTCGGCCCATTCGGTACTTTCGGCCCGTTCGGTTCTTTCGGCCCGCTCGGTTTACTTCGAGTCGCTCGAAAAAATTCGAGTTCTCGGTTCTATTTGAGCAGCTCAAAAAAATTCGAGTTCTCGGTTCTATTCGAGTTGCTCAAAAAAATACGAGTTGATCGGTTCCATTCGAACTACTCGGTTCTTTCGAGCCGCTCGCTTTTTTCGAGTACACGGCTTGATCCGGTTCTTCGAGCCGAGTCTGGCTCGGCTCGCTTTTTCCGAGTACTCGAACAGCTCTAGTTCAAAGTTGAAAATTTGCAGTTTTTTTCAAAATCGAATTTCTCAAAAAACTGAGGGTGATGGCGACAGACGGTTTACGGATTCGTTTTCAGCGCACGAAAACCTATAAGAAACGGCTATTGAATGTTACAAGTCCAGATGGCTGCCGAACTGTGTTAATCCGATTATACCTCTTTACAATTTTTAAAAAA
Organism: Andrena camellia; assembly: GCA_029448645.1. Lineage (NCBI taxonomy): Eukaryota > Metazoa > Arthropoda > Insecta > Hymenoptera > Andrenidae > Andrena > Andrena camellia. The sequence goes on from CM055679.1 coordinate 27,339,054, forward strand.
AACGACCTGGAGGTTAAACTTGCAAAAAAATTCAATCTAAAAGAAATTTATCCAAAAAAATCAATTGTTCTCGAATAAGATAAAACAAGTACGAATATCGTACGGTTCATATTTCCGGAAATAGAAATTACTTTATTGAGTCCGTTTTCGTGAAAGTAAACAGAGGTTGTAGATTTCGACGTGTTGAATTTTTTGAATACTATGTGAAAACAGCAATGTTGCCTTAACCACTCGCCAACAGAGCATTTAATGCATTATATTTCAGTGTTATCAAAATCGCGGCCAGAATAACCCATTTAAAACTTGGAAAACTTAATGTTTCTTCCTGCCCCTCAATAACAATCGACGTATATTGTAAAGGCAGGAGCAGGGGATGTCCGACAGAGACCATCGATTCCACGTATGCAACGTCTCCGCATTGCATACTTGTAGATTCTTGCCGTCTGCAGGTGACATGTAGGGGGAGTTGGGACACCTTGATGCAAGGAGCACAATGAAACATCAATAGTATATTGATACTTGTAAAATGTAAACAGTTAAAAGTTTAAAACATGACCACAAGATGGCACCTTATAACCGACCGTTTTAAGGGGACATTCTACTCTCTCGGCCGAAAAATCGGCCACTTTTCGGTGATGGTTTTTATAATGAAATAAACACTTAACGTTTTCGAAATTCTGGGGGTATATTCTACCACTCTTGAAATACAAGAAAAATCTTTATTATTTGTTTATTTCATTTGTTTACATAAATATTTCGCAGTGAAGTTGGCGGGTTCAAAATTGCTGGCGGTAGAAATTTCGGACGACTGGATCATTGGAAATAAAAAACCAAACATATTTCTAATTCGCAGGTGTATGGTTATCTCGCTTCCCACGAAAGAACAATTTTGGACCAAAATTATTAAAATGGCGGTCGATCAAAGTTGAAAGTACCGAAAAGGGCATTTCTTTGCTGTTTTATAGATAGGGTAGGGCGGGGCTTAAAGGTCCAATTTGACTATTTCAAAGTATACTGTGAAAACCGAGCCTACTATATCAAAATATACAACACTAATCAAACTAACAGTTATCTGACCATGTTTAACTCAATTTTTGGTTGAATTATCATAATAGAAATATGTCATTTTACAATTTTTCTAGACCTTGTCGTCTGTCTCTTTTTGCCCCAAAAAGAGACAGTCAGGAGGCAAAAAGGTCCAGTATTTAATTTTAATTTTAAAAAGGTTTTATGAAATAATAACAATATTTGATTAAATGAAATTCAAAAGTTTATTTTTATTCCAAAAACAAAACGTCAAAAGTACTGTAACTATTAATAAAAAAAATCTTTTTCATAATTCAAAAAGCAAAAGATATTTTTATAAACGTAACACAAAAATAAAATTCTTCTTTAATTATAACTACAACGTAGTAACTTAAATAACATTTTTTGGTATCTCTATTTTATCTTAATCTGACTCATCATTTCCTGAATCACAATTATTACAAACAAAGTAAATGCAACCTCTGTTTGAAATACATTTTTCATGGGCCCATTGTTTGCAAAGAGTGCATTGAATCCAACCTTCACCTGGAACACTGTCACTGTACTTCTCGCAACAAATCAAACAGAAGTATTCATCATCAGAGCTGGAATCACTGTTAACCTCTTGTAAAATAGCTTTTTTTACTTGCTCAAGTTTTTTATTTGCTTTGCTTTTCTTGTTTACACTTTTAGCCTTTTTCTTATTCGCGATTTCTTGTTCTTTACGTAGATTTTCTTTTTCGGGTGTATCCGTTAAAATAGCAGTTTTACGGCGTTTTCTATTAATAGTTGACTTTCGTGGTCCGGCTTCAGGTAGCGGTCGTACGATTTCGGGCGAAAAAACTCCCTGTGGATCAATTAATGTTGATATCTGTGTATCATACGATGTTAAGGGCTGCGGGTCCAACGACGTTGAAGGCTGTGGATTAGACAACACTGTTGGCAAAGGAGTAAACGATGTCGATGGCTGTGGCTCATTACTGTTAGTTTCCATGGGGCGATCCGTTACGTAACTAGGTGCAAAAGCAGCGTCGTTAAATTTATCTTGGTTGAAGGGAAATATGCCAGTTTTTTCGAATCCACTCATTATGTTACTCGGTGTCAAAGCTAAAGGTAAAGAAGTGCGGACGATTCCAGGGATATCATATATAGTCATTGTTTTTCCAGCATTATTCCGCATCCATGCATCTTGAGCTAAAGACAGATATCTTTTAAAAGGTCCATATACCGACACGTCAAGTGGCTGTAATTTGTGGGAACAATGTGGAGGAAAAGAGAGCATCACCACTCCATTTTCTTTAGCTAGATCTAGTGTTGGTACAGATAAGTGTGAAGAATGGTTGTCTAAAACCAACAGAACAGGTGATTCTTTACTAGGCCTAATGTGCTTGATAAAATGCTGCACAAATATGAGAAACTCGTCATTAGTAATCCAACCGCTAGAATTTCCAGCACCAATGCAATCAGTAGGACCTTCCCGAATGAAATGGTCTTGAAACTTTTTGCGAGGGAAGATGAACATAGGTGGAATCGACGAACCTGTAGCTGAAACCGCTACTAATAGGGTTACATTAGTTCCACGTTCACCTGATGTTACTGTTTCGTGTACATACTGTAAATAGTTTTATTATCTAGCTGTAAGATTTTAATCACCGTGTCTCCATCTAGCGTGTCATGCGATGCTCATGTGCTTCTCTCTCCCCACTCTTAACCGATCGTCGCGGTTCTTCGCGAGAACCGCGCTCTCGTTAGTCGGTTCAAAAGTCACCTGCGTGAAACTTGTAATTACTGTACTGCTCCATCAAAGCGAGAGAGAGAGAGAGACGCAGAGAAACGCGAAAACGGACTCGTTTACCACATTTCAAACACTTCTTGGGTTTTTCACCATTCTCGTGTGATAAGTTTATTAATCCGCACTTATACTATAACTGGAAACTCTCTTTTAAACTGAACTCCAAATTACAACTACTTAATCTTACTTACGCCTACTTAATCCTAGTTAAGCCTAAAAATCCTAAGTCTACCTTATACCTACTTAAATCTAAATACGCTAAGGAATTAATCTCGAATTCTGGAATCAAATATTATGGTCCTTCGAGCCGGAGGTGTGGTGAGTTAAAATTCACTCTTCTTGGACAAAAGACTCTGGTGATTAATTAGCGTCAACGAGGCATCAAACGGGCTGGAACAATCTCGAGGCCATTCGAAAGAGTAAACAGTGCGGGTTGGGACAGTTTTTCTTCGACCTAACGATCTTGACTCTGAAACACTATGGATACATACATCTCAGAACAGAAATACTTGTACAAACGGATTTCAAGGTTAACTGAGAATATGAAGAAGCTAGGCGCTAGTAAAATAACAAAGGGCGTAATAATCGCTCGGTTGGAGCTTTTGGAAAATTACTGGGCCACGTTTCTCCAAAACAACTCCAAAATGTGCGCTCTTTTCAAGGAAGAACACGCGGAGAAACCCTATTTCAAGGATGATCAAATGGACTTGTGCGAAGAAGCCTACTTGCAGCAGAAAGCTAACCTGTTGGATCTTCAAGGCGATCTTCCTGAGCAAATGGAAGACTCAGTACAAACCGGAACCGACTCACATAGCAGGACCTTGCAAAAGATCGCACTACCTTCATTCTCTGGGGATTATCAGAGCTGGTCAAGTTTTCGTGATCTATTTCGCTCTTTGGTAATGAAAAACTCGTCTCTTACGGACGTGGATAAACTTCATTACTTAAAAACTAGCTTAACTGGAGAGGCCGCTCGACTAATTCAAAACGTCACGGTCACCGCGGACAACTTCAAGCGAGCGTGGGCGGCTATACTGGAACAATATGACGTCCCACGTCTCCTCATTCACGCACATGTGAAGACTCTTCTGTCGTTGCCGTCGATGACGACAGAATCCGCTCAGCAACTCAAGGATTTGCTGCATGGAACCCGAGATGCAGTAGAAGCTTTAGCCACGCTGAAGCTCCCTGTAGACCACTGGAGCGCCTTCTTGGTGGTGCTTACGGCTGAACGATTGGACCCGACAACGAGGATGGCCTGGGAGACGTCCATTGGAGCAACGCTGGAGCATCCAACTTTCGAGCAGATGAAAACATTCCTCAGCTCTCAGGTGAGAGCTCTCGTGGCGTCCGGAGGCAGCCCCTACGGATCAGCTGACCAAAATCGAGCTGAGTCATCTGGCCATCAAGGAGGTGGCCGAAAACAGCCTGCAGCTTCCAGCGGAGCCCAGCGTCGGCCCAAGACGCACTGTATAACCAAGAGCGCCAACGGGACTCTAAAGTGTGCTCTGTGTCAAGGCGATCATTTTATACTTTACTGTCCGAGGTACAAGGCCATGACCCCCCTGGAGAGAAAGAATCGGGTAATAGAAAAGCATTTATGCTTTAACTGTTTGGCCGCGCATTCCTCTCGTGAATGTAAATCTAATAAGCGCTGCCAACTTTGCCTGGGTAAGCATCATACCACTATTCACATTCCAATCGAACAACCTTCCTCTTCTGGAACAGTTTCGCAGGTAACTGAGCAGCCCGCACTGTCTGAAAAGAGCACTTCTCTGTCGCCGAGCTCGACCACTGCAACGACTCATTGCGCACAGGTGCAACCGCCTGGCGCTTCTGTACTTCTCGCTACTGCACTGGTCAGGGTGGCGTCCAATACTGGGGAGGAGGTGACTGTTCGAGCGTTGATCGATCCTTGTTCCGAGGTGTCCTTGGTCGGTGAGAGTATCGCTCAGTTATTAAGACTCCCAAGGTCACCCACTGAAATTCCAGTTATAGGAGTCGCTAAAAATAAAACATACTCGAGGGGTTCGGTCAATATAAGAATCTCACATCGTTATCGCGATTCGGTCAAAATCTTGACACAAGCCCTGGTGCTTCCACGGCTCTCCGCTTATCGACCGAGTCCGGTTCCGGTTTCCACTTCCTGGTCACATCTGACCGATCTTGAACTCGCTGACCCCGAATTCGCTTCCTCTAGAAAAGTGGATATTCTTCTAGGCGCTGAAGTCTATTCTCAAATAATACGCGAAGGGTTACGGTGCGGCCCTCCTCGCACACCGGTAGCCCAAGCTACCATTCTGGGTTGGATTCTTACTGGCCGGGTCGACGATCTGGATAATTTCTCGCAAAAAAACCGCTGTCACTCTTCAGTGCTCTACTGATGTCGATATTTCGGAGATCTTGCAAAATTTCTGGAAGCAAGAAGAGGTATCGGCACCACTTTCTACTTTAACCGCTGATGAGAAGGCTTGCGAAGATTATTTCGTTCAGACGCATTCTCGCGAGGGCAGTGGCAGGTATATCGTAAGGATACCGTTTTCTGGTACTACTCGGGACCTCGGTCTTTCTCGTCATACTTCCGAGGTTCTCTTAAGAAAGCTTGAAAGGAGATTCCTCAAGTCTTCGGAGTTCGAAATGGCGTATCGCCAATTCATGGAAGAGTATGAGACACTCGACCATATGACTCTGGCCGCGGGAGATTCTCGCGATACTACTAACGTTTATTATTTACCGCATCATGGGGTAATTCGTTCGTCTAGCACTACTACTAAACTTAGAGTAGTTTTTAACGCGTCTTGCAAAACGACTTCTGGTATCTCGTTAAATGATCTAGTCCATAGGGGTCCTAATTTACTGCCCGAGATCTTCGATATTCTAACGCGCTGGCGGCTCCACCCCATTGTATTCTCGGCGGACATTGAAAAAATGTACCGCCAAATACGCGTCCATAATGACGATTGCGACGTCCAACGCATTCTTTGGCGGAAGAATCCGTTGGAACCAGTACTGGAATATCGTCTACTCACGGTGACCTACGGGATGGCGTGTGCCCCCTATCTAGCGATGCGTACGCTTAAATAATTAAGCGCGGATGAACGGGAGCGTTACCCCTTAGCCGCACCGTGTTTGCATGACGACGTCTATATGGACGATGTGATCTCGGGAGCTGGAACCTTGCCGATCGCGCTCAAATTACAGAGTGAGTTGATCTCCTTACTCAAGGCGGGCGGGTTCAACCTAAGAAAGTGGACTTCGAACCGGCCCGAGCTTCTCGAAAGTCTGCCGCACGATTATATAGCTTCTACTCCTGAACTTTCTTGTAATTTTGAGGAAACCTTCTCTTTATTGGGTATGAAGTGGCAGACCAGTTCAGACTGCTTTGTTTTTACCGTCTCGTCGAAAATCCGAGACGAAGCGCTTACAAAACGAACAGTCTTTCGAGAAACCGCAAGTCTGTACGATCCTTTAGGATTTCTTGCGCCGGTAGTAATTGTTGCAAAAATATTCGTTCAATCGCTATGGCTCCTAAAACTGGAATGGGATGAACCGCTCCCTACCTCCCTCGTGGAAACCTGGGAGCACTACTATGCGGGATTAGGAGCACTCTCCTCCTTGACGATACCTCGATGGCTTCTCGTGAAGCCGGAAACTGGTTTTTATGAGTTACACGGGTTTGCGGACGCGTCAGAAAAGGCTTACGCCGCCGTAATCTATATACGTTCTTCGTTCGATCAGTCACACCCACAGATCAATCTGGTTGCCGCGAAAACGAGAGTGACTCCTTTGAAGCAAAATTCCTTGCCTCGACTCGAATTGTGCGCGGCTACGCTTCTCACTCGGTTAATGATACGCGTTACTGAAGTTTTGAATTTACCACGCGGTGACGTGCATCTCTGGTCGGACTCGACAGTAGTTCTGAGTTGGTTACAGGGGCAACCCTTCCAGTGGAAGACGTTTGTCGCCAACCGCGTTTCCGAAATTCAAACTTCATTGCCGAGTGCTAAGTGGCATCACGTTCGAACGAAGGAAAACCCAGCCGACTGCGCGTCGCGCGGTATAAACGGGGCTACGCTCGTTAACTATCCACTATGGTGGCAAGGACCATCATTCTTACGAAATTCTACGTACAACTGCGAGTCGAATTGCACTGTCGAGCTCGGCACGGCGGAAGAAAGGCGCTCGAAAACTATTGTTCATACGAGTACGATAGCCGAGAGCCCCCCCTTGTGGGACCTCTTGACGAGATATTCCTCGCTTAAGAAAGTAACTCGCGTAACCGCGTGGTGCCTGCGTTATATGTCTGAGCTGCAACGCAAGCCCACGCCCCCTTTTCTAATCAACTATGTTCAACCTTCCGAAATAGAGGATGCTAAACTTGCCTTGGCCAGAGTTGCGCAGCGCGGCGCGTTTATCACGGAAATCTCGAGACTAGAAAAGGCCGCTTCAATCTCCCGGGGGCCCCTTTCTCGTCTCGTTCCTTTCTTGGACGATCGGAACGTCCTGAGGGTCGGTGGCCGTTTAAAGCATTCCCTTCTGGATTTCGACCAAAAGCACCCGATTATTTTGCCTGAAAAGGGAAATTTCACCGTCTTAATCATTCGCGATTGCCATGAACGAGTTCTCCATGGAGGTACACAACTAACCTTGAGCACGCTTCGACAAGAATACTGGATTCTAGGAGGTCGACGCGCTGTTCGGCACTATATACACTCTTGCGTCACGTGTTGGCGATGGCGCGCTAAGGCTTCCCAACAACAAATGGGGAATCTCCCCTCACCTCGCGTGACCCCGGCAAGACCGTTTCTAAACACTGGTGTCGACTATGCCGGTCCCTTTTACACTACAACGTCCGATCACAAAAATTTGTCTTTTCCCCGGCGCGAAAAGCGACGAGACAAAATGAATTGTAACCCCCCTGATATCTTCGTCTAAGAAACATTCGTCGCGTGCCCGCTACGAAGGCGGGCGGAATGTTTCGTGTACATACTGTAAATAGTTTTATTATCTAGCTGTAAGATTTTAATCACCGTGTCTCCATCTAGCGTGTCATGCGATGCTCATGTGCTTCTCTCTCCCCACTCTTAACCGATCGTCGCGGTTCTTCGCGAGAACCGCGCTCTCGTTAGTCGGTTCAAAAGTCACCTGCGTGAAACTTGTAATTACTGTACTGCTCCATCAAAGCGAGAGAGAGAGAGACGCAGAGAAACGCGAAAACGGACTCGTTTACCACATTTCAAACACTTCTTGTGTTTTTCACCATTCTCGTGTGATAAGTTTATTAATCTGCACTTATACTATAACTGGAAACTCTCTTTTAAACTGAACTCCAAATTACAACTACTTAATCTTACTTACGCCTACTTAATCCTAGTTAAGCCTAAAAATCCTAAGTCTACCTTATACCTACTTAAATCTAAATACGCTAAGGAATTAATCCCGAATTCTGGAATCAAACAGTTACTGAACCAACATTTCGCTTTCCTTTAGCAGCAACTATTTTTGATGGTTTGGTGACAGTCGATACGCCAGTTTCATCTGCGTTCCATATGGAAGAAGCTGTAAATTTAAATCGGTCCATAACTTCTGCTAATTTCGTATAAAACTCTTGCACATTAGATTTGTTGAAGGACGTAGCTCTGCTGAGACTTGTTGCTTCAGGTTTTCTAATGGAGAGACTTGTATTTCGTTTAAGAAAAGCAGACATCCAATCTCTACCGGCCATTTTGTTGGTATGCCATGTTTCCGGTACACTTTTTTCATATTTAATGGTACAGTCATAAGCCATGCGACGAACTTCTTTAGGACCTATGCCGTGGAAAATTTGTGCAATTTTAAGCAAGTATTCTGTAAGACTGGCTTCTTGTTCTTTATTAAATATCTGCCTTGGAGTACCATAGCCAAATCTCAAGTTGACAGGATCATTCTTCATTCGTTTAATAAATCTTGATAATGAAGTTTTACTTAATTCAAAGTCACGACATACCTGCCTCAATGATTTACTTTCATTGATAACTAAATCTGCTGCACGTTGCATCAACTCTACAGATTTAGTTCCACGATCAGATTTTCTTTTATAGTTGTTACGTCCTGAAGGGACTTCTCAATAATTTACCACGAGCGGTTGAGATGATTTAAAGGGTTCTTGCTTTTGTCAAAGGGCTAAAGCCCACCTTGACTATGCTTGCCGGGGAGAGAAAGGTAAGAGGTGTGAATAAAATGGTACTCGGGGGGATTAGGTTGATAACAATAAAATAGAGTATATTCTTAATAAAGCAAATAAATGGTTACATACCATGGAGACGGCGCTCCGTCTCCGCTGACGCTAGCGGGTTGACGACCCGCGCGCAGGTCGTGGTCGCTCGCTGTGCTCTCGGGTAGCACACAGAAGTCAGCGCACTCGGCGTACGTCGTATCGCTTTTCTCGTTCCTTCTCACGTCTTCGCGGTCTTACGGCGGCCCGGATCAGTGCGTAAGGGCTCTCCCGGCTAGGCAGTTCTCGGTGCGTCGGATGGAGTTACCCTTGCGCTCCTCCTCCTCGGACGGACGCGCTTCGCGGTATTCACGCGGAGGTGAGGTAGCGAGATCTGGACGGCCCGCTGGCTCGTCGTGACTTCCTAACGCGAGCTCTCAAAATCGGATGCCACTCCGAAGTGTCCCCGTTGCAGGCCGCGCCTCGCGTTTTCGATATCGATTGGGGGAAAAGATCGCCCCGTCGGCACCCGGCGGTCACTGCCTCTTAGGAAATATCCCGGCCCGGGCCGTCAGCAGTCACGTTGTCCTCACGGCTGTCGATATGCAGCTCGGTACAACGTGATTGCCACGCGCGAGGCGATTCCGCTGAATCGCCTATTCGACAAGAAGCGACGCGAGGACAGCAAGCACGAGATGGGCCAGAAGGGCCCATGTAACATAGTTGCGCATACTGAAACAAAAAAAGTTTTTAATAACCAATATATTAATGATAGGGTGAAAAGGTTCAATGTGGGCTAAAAAGTCCACATTGGACCTTTTTACCCCAACCACGTGTAAGTGTTTTTAGAAGATATAAAAAAATTACCGTTCAAACTAGCTAAAAACTAATAATAAATCGTGAAAAACAAATAAATCACGTATACTAATAAACTATGTTTAGGCATGGTAACCGAAATAACACTGCTCGAAACTAAAAAGAATAATAATGAAAAAATTTACTTACGTAAAATTTTTAAGACGCGGTCGTGTATCTCCTGCTAGCGGCGTCGCTGGACTGCCAGCGATGCCTCGTTACGCCTCCCGCGCCCCCTTCTCATCCCTCGTATAGTTAGAAAGAACAATACGTCACTAGTTTTACGATTACTTATGGTGGACCTTTATACCCGTGGGCCTTTAAGCCCCGCCCTACCCTACAAAATGTGGGAAAATATTAAAAAATTTTAAGATATTTGTGCTAAGCGCGATAGTCACGAATGTGTAGAATAACATATTAAAATTTTGGACTAATTGGTCGTGGAGTTTTTTTTTATCACAACCGCCAACCAAGAAAATGTTGTTTCGAGAAAAACGCGTTTCAAGTTTTGAGTATCGAATTTTTGTATATAAAAGGTACTTACATTTAATCAGCTATGCCTGCTGCATACAAAATGCCTCCAGCTTCCTCATACCTTTCCTCGTCTAGTGCTCTTCCATCTCTTCGAGATATTCTAGCCTTTTTGGAGGCGTTGGAGCTGCGGCGTTCGGCTTGCGCGATGCGTGCATTATCGTGCCTACGCGCGATTTGAAGAGCTGCGAGCCCGATTGTAACGCCCATTACCTCCATTATTTTTAAGATAGTATTGAAGCCTTCATTGAAAACGCATGCAGAGGTATAGGTAGCGATCTTAAGGGGGTAGTGGACTATTTCAGCTTCAGAAAATCGATTATTTTTTTGTTACTAATTTTGTAAGTCTTATCCTTTATAAAAATTTTAAACAAAATTTCATGAAGAAATTCAAATAATTGTCGAAATTATAGCAGCGAACGTAATTGAGCGCACTGTCGAGTAACGGCCTCGCAGAGCGGTATCGGCATAGGGCTTTGAAGCCGGTTTTCTCGAAACACCATTTTCAGAAACGGTGTACATCATAACTCTTGAACCAATGAATATATTCACTTAAAATTTTAACTGGAGCTGTAGAATTCCATTCTCTATCGTGTGGAAATTCCGCATCAACATTGGATGTTTGTAAAACATTTTATAACAGATTAAAGACGATTTTTTCCCGTAAAAATGTGGGGAAAAATTGATTCGTGTGTAACTTCCACAATTTTTGTTCAAATTCATCGGCAAGTTTCCACACTGTAGATATTTGTATATAGAATAATCACCTCAAAGCATTTTGCTTTCAGATGATTGGTTCACCTGAATCGATGTACACCACTTGCAGCGGCGCGCCGTACAGGTCTATCTTCAACGATTAATAACTTCGACAATTTTATACAATCCGATGTTTTTGTTGTTGTTGTAAATACTCGCAAACCTGCCCACAATAGATTATCAAAAGCACGACTATAACGATTGTTTGGTATCAAAGTAATTTAGCGTCAAAGAAACTAACGATTTTACGTATCCAATAGTCCACTACCCCCTTAATGATTTTTCTGCCAGCAAAAATGTGCTTGGGAACTAGATGCCACACACAAGCGTTAAAGCTTTCATTATTGTTTTGTGTGTTGTTTTCCAAGCATCTCTCCAAAAGATCGCCTGCCATTAATTCCTCGTAAATAGGTTTCAATATTTCTTGCACATCGTCATCAAGAGGAGGTGGATGTTTATAATTGGTACCCACAGCCTCATGCTTCCGCCACTTGCACTAGGAGTTAGTTCCAGAGGGACAATAAGCATGCTGCGGCTTCATGTCTGTCGAAATTTTGTGGTTGCCCAAATTTCTTTTTTCATGTCTTCAACTTTTTCTGGGTGACGACGTATGGCTAAACCATAGTACAATGACAAATCCTGCATCAATTTATTCGTCAACTGCGTTTTTTTGGGCTCGAAACTTGCTCCTGGTCTTCTTTTTGGTTTGGATTCTTTTTCAATACTTTTTCTTGTTTTTCTTGCTTGAATTAGTACCTTTTTAGCTTCTTTCGCTCTCCTGTACATTCTCTTCTTAACGTGCAGCACACATTCCTTTTTTTTTACAACAACATTTTTTCAATAGGGTTGTGCATCTAATAGGGCTTTAAAGGTCTTTGTATCGCCATCTCCAATATAATATTGATATTTTACATCATGCAAATCTTCTGATCGGTGAAACATCTCAAGCACACCGTCTACTTCCATTTTTCCGGCGCTGCCATGGTGGTTAGCCGAACATTCTTCCTCGTGCTCATCGTAAAATGCTTCGTACTCGACTGAATTTTCGTTGCCTTTCCACTGTTGCCAAGCCTTACAGATGCTTGATTTTACAGTGACATCTAAAATTTTATTGCTGTACTTTCCAACAAGAGAAACGATACCCACAAGAGAAGTGAAGCCACGCTTTGCCCATGATCCGTCACCTGATACTGAAAGTTCATTTTCTATATTTCTTGCTCCTACGTTTTTGTCTTTCTCTTCACGAGCGGCTTTATTCAGAACAAGTTTGAGGACGGCGTCAACTGCTACTTTCATATTATCAACGCACTTGTAGTATGTACGGATGCTGAAACCTGCACCTAAATCCATAAGCCCGCAGAAATTATTAAGTCCATTTAGACCAACGCCGATTAATCTCAATGCGAAAACAAATCCTTTATTAACTTCATATGCGTTCACAACTTTTGAGCAGGAATTAATTAACGTTCCCTTTGTTGTGTCCCAACCGACACCCCAAGCGTAACGACACCGCGGCATTCCGATTGCCACAATCGAACGGCCGAAATCGGGCACAATCGCGTAAGCATTCTCGAAAACATTCCGAGACCATCAGCACATGGTGAAACACCTAAAAGCGGGCCAAAGACGGAGACCCCGATGGTCCCCGCTTCGCCCCGATTACAGTATAAGAATGATGTACGAGCAATGCGAGCTCATACTTGATTGAGACAACATGGAGACTTGATACAAACGCTGTACAAGATCCACGCCTGATAAAGGCATAGTACCAGTGTCACCCAGATCGGGACAGAATAAACTTGTTTAAACCTTACGGTGAGTTCCAACTCTTTAATCAGCAACGATCCCCTACCTTCGGTTTCCGAACCGAATCCTTCCGTCCCGGCATTCTCACCCGAACCTTCGGAGCCCGTTGGACGACAACCGTGAAGGACGACCCGGAGCACCCCGAGATTCTCTGCCAGAATCTCGACCCCAGTCGCCTTGACACAACACCTTACACGAACACAAAACACAGAGTTGGAAACCTAATCCTCGTACGTCACGTTTTGAAAATCTCACAGCACCATTACACTCTTTGCACTGTAATAGTTGTTGTAACGCAGAAAACACTAAATTAAATTGTATAATACAATAATTTAAATTCGGAGCGACATTCACTCCAAAATCGTCACGTTTCTTTCATTTTTCTGCCGAACTACTTGTAAACTCCAAACTAAGTTCACGTGTATGTTGATTTCCGCAAAACTTTGTTTTATATGGACGAGATGGTCGAGTTACACTGAATTTACTTTGCTTTACATCCATTTTCGATGTTGTCCCTTCGAAAGGTATTTACGCACTGAGTAATCGGCCGCAGCAAAATGTCGGGAGCGCATATTTGGCCTTAGTATACCTGTGAGTGATAAAACTTCTCCTAACGGTGCAGTATATGACATATGTCATAAAAACAATTATTAGGCACAGCAGAAGCTTTAGGTAATGTACCTAAGGCGTATCGGCCGGCCGAGCGGCGCAGTTCAAAGAACCAGGCCGCTGACGTTACAAATACCTATAACATTGAAAATACATCGAATTTCGCTCAAAAAATTTAGGAAAATATTGTGGAAGGTGCATTCTTCCCAATTAAGCAAAAAAAACCGAATTTTTTGAGGCCGAGACAGTAGAATGTCCCCTTAATATTATCTGCGTCACTTTGTCGTCAACAATGTATCAAGAGCAGGAGCGAACTTGTTTTCGTTGCTCGGTACTAAACTAGTAAGTACGTAGAGTACAAAAGTGTATTGCAATTAAAGTTTTGCTTGGTTCGGGTTATCATTTATATTAAAGGTAAGTTATTGATTCTAGTAGTGATTATTTTATTTGGTTTCTGACGATCCTTTTTAGTTATTTGGTAAAAAAATATTTGCGGGAATGTATCCTTTGGGGCACTATGATACAAAGTTACATGGAGTGTACCAAAGTGCCCCATTATTGTACAATAATGCCCCTACTGATCTTAATGAATTTTTTTTTATTTTTACAACAGAAATGGTCAGGAACTACGTACCTAAAACTAATAGAAGAAATCTTAACGAGGATAATATTGAAATGGCAATAACAGAAATAATAAAAGGCACATTGTCTCTAAGAAAAGCTGCATACAAGTATAATATCAGTGCTTCTACTTTACAGCATCGCATTGAAAATATTCGTAAGAATACGAATACACAAAATGACGAGACAAGATGTAAGATATATGGCTCAAAATATACGATATCGCAAGTATTCACAATTAAACAAGAAAAGATCTTAAGCGAATACATAGTCAATTGCAGCAACATGCACTATGGATTAACTTTGACGCAAGTGAGAATTTTGGCGTTCCAATACGCCAAATTTCTCCAATGTAAATTTCCTGAATCGTGGGAAACAACTGGATCAGCTGGAATAGATTGGGCTAAGGGATTTAGAAAAAGAAATGGGACCTTGGGCCTAAGAAAGCCGGAAAATACCAGTGCTACAAGAGCTTTTGGTTTTAATAAAACTGCTGTGACAGAATTTTTTGAGAACTATACAAATGTTCTTACCAAATATAAATTTCAACCAGATCGCATCCTTAATCTTGACGAAACAGGTATTACAACTGTCCTATCTACACCAAAGATTTTAGCCGACAGAAGATAAAGACAAGTAGGACAAATAGTTTCTGGCGAAACAGGAGAATTGGTTACATTTTGTGCCATTATTACGGCAATTGGCAATACCCTACCTCCCATTTATGTTTTTCTTCGTGTTCATTTTAAGGAGTATTTCTTAAATGGTGCCCCAGAAGGAAGTCTTGGTTTAGCAAATAGAAGTGGCTGGATGAATTCTGATTCACACATTAAAGTGTTAAAGCACATTCAAAAACATACCTCAAGCACCAAAGACAACCCAATATTAATTCTGTGTGACAATCACGAGGCACATGTGTCGATTGAAGCGGTTAACTTCTGCCGTGACAATGAGATAGTGTATCTCTCATTCCCACCACACACATCACACAAACTGCAGCCTTTGGATATCGGTGTTTTCGGCCCATTTAAAGCAAAATTAAAGGTGTCATTTAATGACTGGCACATCAGCAATGTTGGAAGGACTTTATCTATTCACCAGATTGCTCAACTCACAATGTCCGTGTTTCTGTTATCATTTACTCCAAAAAATATTACGAGCGGATTTTCTAAACCAGGGATTTGGCCATTAAATAAACTTGCGTTTCCAGATGATGATTTTGCAACAATTGATATATTCAATTCATATTCAAAAAATCGGCAAACAACACCAAGCCCTAATATAATAAATCAAGGAAATAGCATTTCAACACAGTCGACATTCAAAATCATACTGTCGCCAGAAATTGTGCGGCCTTATCCACGGGTTTCAAGACAGAAAGATAACTCAAAAAGAAAAATGAAAGAAAAGGGAAAGTCAAGAATATACACTAATACACCAGAAAAGGACAGATTGCAAAACATGCATGATGAAAGAGAAAAGAAAAGATTAGTAAAGGAAATGAAACAGAGAGCAAAAGACCTAAGAACGGCATAAAATCTACTTGGTGTGACTGACAAAATTAAGAGAATACCAGATACAGATTCCAGTTGGTCTGAATGGAACAAGGATGTATCTGATGGGGATGACACAATATCAGGGGCTGAAGATTTTGACGACGGAGTTTTTATGAGTGTCCCTGCCTCAGATAATATAAAAATGAATGAGTTCTTATTGATTAAGTTCGAAAAAAGGAAATCTGTTTTATATTATGATGCCAAAGTTATTTCAAAATATAGCTTGACTGAGTACCAAGTATCATATTTAAGAAAGAAACCATCTTAGTGGGCATTCAGTTTTCCTGTTGTTGAAGACGTGGCTAGTGTTGACATCAGTGATATAGTTTTAAAATTGCCAACACCTTACTCCACCAAAGGAACATCGAGAGCCGCGGCACTTTTTAGTTTTCCGATTAATATTTCCAATTATAATGTGCAATAAATGCTAAACACGTAATTATTATATTACATCATTATTATTAAACAAACTACACTTTTGAGATTGTTATTTCTAAAATAATAAAAGAAAATTGAAAAACTGCGGTGTTCTAATTAATATTCAGATATGATATCAATCTGCCTCATCCTGTATTAATGTACTCCTATTTATGAATCATTGTGCCCCACCTATGGGGAGACTGATGCAAATCTCATTTTTTAAAGAAATATTAATAACTTTTTTTTAAATCTTGTATAAAAAATCCAAATATTTTTTAAACTAGAATAAATTGTTAACAAATTGGCATGAAAATTGTGCCACTAATATTCATTTGTCAAAAGATAGTCAAGTTTAAAAAAAAGTGCATCAATCTGCCCCAACTCCCCCTACTGAACGTATGTAAAAGTCAGGTAAACTCTTTACAAATATCCAGTGTTCTTTTACTGCAAGAAATACGAATCTCACATTTACGTTCTTCCTCTGCTAAATTACTAAAACAATTTCGAACCACCATATCATCTAATGATACTTACAACGAATAATCTCCCGTATGTAATCCGAACTTGCATTTGCAACTTTCGCAAAAGCAAAACTGATACAAAAACATTTTACCTCTCGAAGAAGTGGGAATTTTGTGCATAAATTTTTCCCGCGAGAAACTTTAAATCGCTAATCGGTTATAAATATAATGGTAGTAGATAAATGTATTAACCCTATTTAAACGTAATTATTTTTTTTAGACGCGTATGTCAATTTAATATCCTTAAATATATTTGTAAGGTGTGGTAAGAAATCAGTTGAACATTTTACTGAAATAAGCGCTTAAAAATGGAACATTAGAAGTAACGTGCGAAGCAGTTAAGTCGCCTGACTAAAACACATTTCTGTACGCGCGCAGGTATGTGAATTTGTTTGTGGCCACGTGTAATTTCGTGTGTAATGCTGTTACAATTCATGCGCATACTTGCATTGTGCAATTTCATGCATGTACAACTTTACGTGTATAAATGCATCGCTTTACGCGAGCGTTTGATTGTTTTACATAGCTACGGAGTAATGGACGTACACGTGTAAATTATAAATCTGGGACCTGGCGAGAGGAAAAGGTGGCTGGAGTTCGAGAGGGGTCGGTGGCAAGTGAACGAGAGCGGCCCACAGTTTCGTTAACAATTACGGTTACGAGTATCCACCCACCAACGCTCCACCGTCAACGCCCATTTAATTAATAGTTACCAAGCGCTGCTCTGCTGCTTATAGAACTTTACTTGTGATCTTCAGCCTAGCGGTTAATTAGTGAATTATACGAATTTATGCGGTATTTGGATTTACATAACGCACATACGACTTATATCCAACAAAAAATAAGTTATAAAAATTGCTCATCTTGCGAAGGGGAGACCGGGGCTAGATGTTACAGGGACGGGTTGTTACAAGGCAGTTTAAATTTTTACCGCTTCAACTATCACTGTGAAGATGAAGTAGCCGGTGTGTTTCAACTGTACACAGCTGTGTATGATGTTTCTTTTGTAGTCGGTTCACGCGTGGTCACGTTATTACAGTTTTTGTGTTTCCAGTACCATTAGTACCAGATAAATGTGTGTAAGTTAATATTACCACATTCGAATTAGTGTTCCTGTTGCTACAGTTTAATGACAATTGCACAAGAACACACGAAGTTGGTAGTATGAACTTATTTATAGCATTTTATACACAATAGACAATGGTGTCAACCGGGGGTAGTTATTACAGAGAAAAGGGGGCATGTTGTTACAGAAGAAAAGGGCCATGTTGTTACGGAAGAAAAGGGGCATGTTGTTACATTGTATTTAGTAAACAATTTATTAAATTAACCCCTTAGTTACCACGCGCCACTGTAGTAGTTTCCCATTAAATGATTTATTTGAACCGAACGCCACTATACTTAGTGACTTCCCACTGAACGATTTTATGGAAAATCGGAAATAAATTGCTGGTCAAAATTAAAGGAACACTATAACTTCACAAAAATTTTAGTCATTTTCAAATGGCTGTATCTCCGCGAAAAATGGTCGCAAAAAATATTTTAAAAAAGTATTTTAACGCTTGAAGTTTCTAGTTTTTGAATCAGGGATTCAAAATTCTTTTTTCATCCATTATGATACTTCTTTATCAAGATGAAGCGCAGGAAACGAAGTTTCAAAAATTTTTTCCTAGTTTGAACGTGTGCACGGTCCAAAATTTTGTTTATTTTCTTTTTTTGTTTTGCTATATGATTTTTATTGACCGAGTTATTCGTGATGAAAGGTAAAAAGGCACTTTTCACTTTGAACACCTA
Organism: Andrena camellia; assembly: GCA_029448645.1. NCBI lineage: Eukaryota > Metazoa > Arthropoda > Insecta > Hymenoptera > Andrenidae > Andrena > Andrena camellia. Next base: position 27,357,534 of record CM055679.1, read on the forward strand.
TAACATGCGAACGCATGTTAGAAAATTTTTCATGACTGTTTTGGAAGGCTAAGAAATTTTCCTTTCAGAACCCTAAGTGGCCAATTTAATAAGATTTTCTTTTCACCGTTTAAAATCCATTTTAAAATGATTTAATAAATTACATAATCTCCATTTTTTAGAAAACATGATGCCGCTTCAAGGAAAATCATGGAATATTCAAAGGTCAACGTTTCATGCGAGTTAAAACTACTCTTAACCACTGTTCAAAAGGCCGGACAGATCAGATTTTTTTTCGTATGTCCTAGCTAGATGGTCAAACATGCGAAAAACATTTTTATTCAATCTCCTCGCAATTGACAAAAACTGCACCATACCGCCAGCATTAGCACCACCCATTTTGTCATTTGGGAAGAAATTTTAAATTTTCATTTCCTACGGTTCATCTTCATAAAACAGTATCATAATGGATGAAAAAAATTGAGTTCTTGATTCAAAAAGTAGAAACTTCAAACGTTAAAAAGTTTTTTTTAAATATTTTTTGCGACCATTTTTCGCGGAGATCCAATCATTTGAAATAACCAAAATTTTCGGGAAATTATAGTGTTTCTTTAATTTTGACCAGCAGTGTATTAACAAATACTTCCGTAGAAGAAGCTATACGAGAGGAACAACTGTCAAAAGAAAAAGAGCAAATTCAGAAATCAGAACCTAAAGAGACCAGTAGAAAGTTTTAAAAATGGAAAGGATCATATCAAAGTAAAAAAAAACATAGAATAAAGAAAACTCACAAAGGAACACTGCGAACCCGCACTTACCGATTTGAACGCAAATTTGTGGGTTTATAGAGTGACTCAAGACAAGAACAACGGTGTGTTTCATTCGGGCCGTATCGCCCTTTAAGGGTGTGAAAACTAACCTTAAAGTCAAATAGACACTCCCACATTTTCGCGTATAACTCCCAAACTACAACAGACAGAAAAAATGTTTCAAATAAAAGCTTAATGGCGCAATGAGCACTGCAAACTTGGGTCAACAAAATTTTGAAAAGAGTTTTTTTCGTCAGGTATTTTTTTAAACTCTTTTCAAAATTTTATTAACACAAGTTTGCAGCGCCTATTTTACCATTAAACTTTTGTTTGAAACATTTTTTTCTATCTCTTGTACTTTAGGAGTTATGCCCGAAAAAGTGGGAGTACCTATTCGAATTTGAGGTTAGTTTTCGCACCCTTACAGGGCGATTGGGCACGAATGAAATATACCGTTGTTCTTGTCTTGAGTCACTCTATAAACCCACACAATTGCGATCCAATCGGCGAGTGCGAGTTCGCGGTGTTCCCCTGTCAGATAAGAAATAAAACCACTGTAAATATTAGATCATCATCCTCCGAAGATGAAGATTGATTTGCTTGCACGGTTTCCTTTTTCGAAGTGAAAGAATGGCTCCACAAAATTGATTCAATGCATAGTAGGGTGGGCCGAAAAAATCAAATTTTCGAAACTCGAAACAGCCAAGTTACGTTGCGGCGGAAAAGTTGCGTCTTGGGAAGACAAATAGAGGCAAAAATTTTTTTTTGAAATCGGTCAATATTTGACCGGGTCCAAACGGGGTCAAAGTTTTTGGTTTTTGACCAAGTTTAGTGACTTCTGTATATTTTCATAAAATTTTTATATTTCATTGTTGAGCACCAGAAAATATTATTTAAACACATAAACACGTGAAATAGTGTTTTATATATTGTGGCGAAGCGGAGTATCTGTGTTTCCTATTTTTGGATGTAACGCCGTTGTAGTGAAAGAGGAACATATCTCTTTGATTCAAGAGCCGGTCCAACAGCCATTTTGATCTGTAACATGCAATAGCCATTTCTTATAAATTTTTGTGCGCTGAAAACGAATCCGCAAACCGTTTGTCGCCATCACTCTGTGTTTTCGAGAAATTCGATTTTGAAATAAAATTGCAAATTTTCAACTTTGAATATCTTTTGAGTTCAAACAGTAATAGTCATTCGGTTGCCGCCAAATTATTCTACGAACCCTCGTGAACAAAACGATAAAAGTTATTATTGAATTATAAACATTTAAATATGTTTAAACAACAATCAAAGGGAAAAGGACACCCAAAATGCACCAGTTTTTTCAGATATCTATCTATATATTTCAAAAACTAAGGGTCTAGGAGAAAATCTGACTACTCCACGCGATGTAGCAGATATTTTCCTCCGGAAACCATCAACAGGAGTGGTAAGACACATTTTGTTTTCAATACAGAAGCCAACAGCGGCGGGCGTACCCACTGCCGCTCAGCGACAGCCTCTACCACTGTCGGCGCCGCACGTTTTGCCAAATTCTTTCGCTACGATATTGAAAACAAAACGTGACTTAACACTTTTGTTGGTGTTTTCCAAGGGAAAAATGTCTGCTGTATCGCATGGAGGTGTCAGATTTTCCCATAGGCCATTAGTTTTTGATATATATGGAGAGATATCTGCAAAAATTGGTGCATTTCGGGTGTCCTTTTACTTTTGATCGTTGTTTAAATATATTTAAATGTTAATAATGCAATAATAACTTATATCGTTGTATTCGCGAGGGTACATAGAATACTTTGACGGAACAAACACCCGAATAATTATTACTGTTTGAACTCAAAAGATGTTCAAAGTTGAAAATTTGCAATTTTCTTCAAAATCGAATTTCTCGAAAACAGAGGGTGATGGCGACAAACGGTTTGCGGATTCGTTTTCAGCGCACAAAAATCTGTAAGGTGAAAAAATCTATAAATGGCTATTGAATGTTACAGATCAAAATGGCTGTTGGACCAGCTCTTGATCAATAAAATATATTTCTCTTTCACTACAACTGCGTTACGTCCAAAAATAGAAACACATAGATACTCCGCTTCGCCACAATATATAAAACACTATTTCACGTGTTTATGTGGTTAAATAATATTTTCTGACGCTCGACAGTGAAATATGAAAAATTTATGGAAATAAACAGAAGTCGCCAAACTTGGTCAAAAATTAAAAACTTTCACCCCGTTTGGGCCCGGTCAAATATTGACCGATTTCAAAAAAATTTTTGCCTCCATTTGTCTTCTCCAGACGCAGCTTTTCCGCACCAGGCTGTTTCGAGTTTCGAAAATTGGATTTTTTAGGCCCACCCTATTTCACAGACCGCAAAACGTGAGCATATGAAAACTGTGCAAAAGCTAAAAATCACTTTTATGTGTGCATTAATTGTGGAGCCCCGTATGACACGGACGACGATAACCACCAAATAGTTATTTATTATTGTTAACATATGTAGATTATTCACAATTTTTCTGTTATATTTAGTGTAATGGATTTTTACAATTAATAAATTTATTTTTGTGCAAGAAAATATAATTATATTTCTCATAATTAACCTGTCTTCCAAAATATAATACTGTACCAACTTGCCCCTTACTGTGTAACAACTAGCCCCCACTCAGGGCACTTTGATACATGTCCCGATCTTCAGAATGGCTTTTTCCAAAGTCGTGGCTTTCCATTAGGGCCCTTTAAGGTCTGCGCACACATACCAGTTCCGTGTCAGCTCCGGGTCAGTTCCACTTCAGTTCCGTGTCACTGACAAATGTGTAGGAGGCCTGCTGCTCTAGTTCGGCCTGCAGTCCCAATTCAGCCGTTTCCGTAGGGGCGTAGGCCTTCAGTCAGGAGTAGGGGCTGATTTGGTGAGCCCCGAAAACGTCGGTCGCATGATAGTTTTCGTATAAAGTCAGCAAACGAAACGTTGTAATGGGGTAACCCTTTCAAAAATTCCCTTTTCATGTCTAATGCTGTTTATGGGATCAACCCAATGCTTCCTCTTCCCTCGTTTTTACTACATCTTTTGTGTAAAATCCGAATAGATAACGCTTCAATCTCATTCATTTTTTCAGAAAAATATTTTGTCCAAAAATGTATGGCGCACGAGAACATATTTTCTATTGAAGAACAAATGATCGACACGTATCGCGATACGTGTTTCGCCCCGCGCCGTGTGAAAAAGTTCCCTCGTTTCCACGTTTCAGCTGTCGACTTCAGACAATAAGTATCGTGCGGCCGAAGTTTGCGGAGTAGACAAAATGAGTATCGCGATACGAGAATCGTCGTGTGAACGGTTCCTATGCAAACTATAATGATCAATGGAAAATCGGTATCCACCATACACGTATCGCGATACATGTATCGCCGCGTGAAAGAGCTCTAAGTTGGCACGTCTTGTTGAAATGCACATCCAGCTCCATTTCCCTATCACCCAACATTCATGCATCCGATCATACCTATACCGCGCAAAATTCAAATACAAAACTCTTTTCATTACAATCATTAAAAATGATCAGAATTATATCACGTTTGGTATTATTTTCATTGCCAAAACTCCAACAATCCATTGCTGGTACTTGTATGGCGATCTAATTTTAATTATAGTAATTCCCATTTTCATTACTGAGCGGCTTATTGCTGTCCTTGTCTTTATGACTCTAGGGTCTGGGACCCCCGAAGTGCGTCGTTCGAGAGCCTCGACCCGAGAATCAACCTTTCACGGTCATAAAAAGGTCGTCCCTTTCACCTTTCCGTGATTTCAGGACTCCGTCAGACCAAATACCCAAATATCGGTTGGCAACCAAATTTTAATTTCACTGAACGGATCCGGGTTCCACACGGACATCTGCTGACATCCCTGGTATGGACAAGTGTGCGCTGCTCCATTGTAAAGTACGCAACCGATATTTTTTAACAGTGATACTAACGGCCCGGAACTGACGTGTACGAAAGACAGTCGAATTTCACTGGTCGGATACGGAACTGACAAGTGTGCCCTGCTCCATTCCAAACAAGCAACCGATACCTTTTGCGATCACGGAACTGACACGGAACGGATATGTATGTTTAGACCTTTACGCGGACGTTCTTGCGCGCGGTCCGGCGGGCCACGGAAAAGAACGTGAACGCCGGAGCGCGGCCTTCGTGCACGCCACAAGGTTATACATTCGCCACTACTTAGAGACAGCGGGGTCGGCCTCACATTTCTACGTCGACTGCATCCACATGTTTTTTCCACGATCCAGCGCAGTCTTGTATTGTGTACTACCTATTCGATGTATATTATCGATCTACGAAACGATCGCGATATACGTTCGCGAAAAGTATACAAATTCCTCGATATACCTGGCTTATAGAGGATACCATAAATGCTGTTACTGTAGGGCACACTGAAACATCTGTTTTTACGAAGCTACATTGGGTTCACCTGAAGGTGCTACAAATTATGGAAATGGTTTGTGACTCAGTTATAACGACTGTAAAATTTTACAAAGGTACATTCAAAAATGTCCACATGTTTCCCCGGCAATGCGATGGCAAATGAAATTGCTGTTAACACATTCACTGTTGTGACGATCATAATTATTACTATTAACAACAATAACTACCATGTCATTGCTCGTTTTAATATAAAAACTAATATTGATAGACAATAAATACACATAGGTATGCAAGTGATGTTATATGTAAGATAAATGATGAAGAGATGTAATATGAAAGATGTTTTGAAGAAAAGGGGTAGTCTTCTGATTGCGCGTGATAAAGGTCAAATTTTTCACCCATGCCCTTGCGTCGCACGTTCGGAAAAGTGTGGCGCGCAAGGAAGCACCACAGTTCTGCCCGTGCGCAAACTTCGACTCCAGAAGAGTTTACATAAGAGACAGAAAAGGTAGTTAGAGAAGGAAAACGGCACTTAAAACCAAGGGTTCGGCGTGGTGCGTGGACTTCCTACAGTGCGGAATGTTCTGAAGCGCGCACCGCGCCTGGCAGCCAAGCCTCTGCGAGCTGCTACAAGCGGTAGGAAGCGAACGCGAATTTTTTAAAACCAAACAATTAAATATATTTACTTCCAGCTCTGTGACTTCATTTGTCAATCTTTAGGGAATATGAAAAATAAATTGTATGCAAAAGTAGTGATTATATCCGTGTAACGAATTATATCGGTGGGACGCGAAACTTCCCCCCACCAGGCGCGCCTGGCGCGGCCCGCCGCTACCGAGCGCGGCCGCGAGATGGCTGCGCGCCGAGCGGCGTTCTAGCTCGCGAGGTTCGCGCGGCCCCGCATATAAGTCAGCGTGACGGGCCCGTCAGGCAGGGTCTACCACTAGCGTTACAGGCGAACGGTCAGTGCTCTTAAAGCGATCTCTTGTATCACAAGGTGTATCACTGCGTACTTTTGGTTTCCCCTACCTCCACGGCTCCCAGAGGAACGCGAGTTCGCCAATCTCTGGACGCAGGTCGATATCCGCTGTCAATCGTAGGGTCAGACTTATTCTGTCCCGGAGGACATCCTACCGCCAGCCTCCGTTTCTCCCACGGGTTTTACTCACCGGGCGAGCGGGCTCAAGGTTTCTACCGGTCAGGGCCATTGGTGGAGATGACAGCCAGGGCACCAGAACGACCACTACCCCACTTCTACCCATACCGACGAAACGCGCCGAATCTCGCGCCGTGACCGCGACGCGCTGTATACGCTCCGCCGCCGATTAGCCGTTAACTCCAGCGTTAGAGTAAGGTCTAGATTAAACCCGCAAGCACTCTGTTAGCCAGCATAGACCTGGTCAGGCTCTTAGATATCGAAATAAATACCCGTTAAACAGTTCAACTTGCCTCACTCACCCGACCGCTCAGGACCCCCGTCCGTTAGGTAACCGTCACGGGGTCAGGTTACATCCGGAATTATAGTGCTTCAAACAGAGCGCCTTACAAAACTCATATGCGCACTGTTAGCGTAAAATCATCCGTTGTAGTAGTCTGAAATAGAAAATTTAAAAATTTGTGTAATCATATGACTGTGGCTACCGCCCGAACTAGATTAAATGAGAAATGCTGAAAATTAAAAAAAAATGGCAGTTTCCAAAACAGACTTCGGGGTCTGCAAAAAAATTCGCTGGCTTTCTAAGTCGCAAAAGTCTAATTTTGCAAAAACATTTCAGCGTATTAAGAAATTTTGTATTCTTAATCGTATCGCTATGGAAGTAACGCCAGTGGATTCCTGGCGTTCTCCCAATTAAAATCATATCAAATGTGATGCAAATCGGTCTACTTTTACACAAGTAATACAAATCATAAAAGGAGTAGGTATTTTTTACCACACTCTCTTATTTTAGCGAGCAGGGAAAGGGAAACTATAAACTAGTGGTACTTATTTGAAATTGTATCGGGGGACCTCCGAATATTTCGACAAGAAAAGAGAATAAATGTAAGGTAAGTAACAGAAATAAACGTACTAAAAGACTAGTTTTTGTACCTATTTAAAAATAATATGAAAAAACTATATTTACTCAGTGTTCCGTGTTGCGGGGCAAAAGCGGGCTCAGAGCGAAGCGAAAATTCATTTCTCGTTTACAGCGGGCGATTTAATAATTTTGGAAGCAAAATTCATTGATTCGTTTAAAACTAGGCAATTGCTTGTTTCCGACGGTTTCGTCGGGAAGCATTTGTCTGCCAGATGACGATACGGAGCAATCGACATCGTGCCGTTTTTCAGGGATTTCGACTTTCTTCGCTCTGAGTTAATGAGTATATTGTTACATCGTTGACCCGCGGGACAATGCGGTTATAAACCGCGAACATGGCGAGAATCTGGCCGATCAATCTGGCCAAGGTCGAGTTCAAATTTATTGGCCGGTGAGTTGCATGAGGGGTATTCTCCCACCACACCGCTTGCCTGCCTCGGTGCTTCTTTTTCTCTACATTCTCGCTCTCTCTCGGGCTACGCCTACTCGTCGCGCGATGGGAATTGGTGTCCGTGAGGTTCGCACACACGCAGCGAAGCATCCCCACCACTTTGAGTAAATAGACGGGATACAATTCCGAGCGGTCGTTTCTCGCTTCTTTCTTGCTACAGGCGAGAGCGAGATGGCACGAGAGCGAGATGGCACGAGAGCGAGTCAGAGTTCCTCGAGAATACGCTCTAGAGTTGGGCAAAAGTTTATCTAAATAAAAATCTCAAATAACGAACAAAAGATAAATAATTTTTATTCGTTATTCGGGGCTCAAATAATCGAAGTTATTTTTATTCGAAGAGCAACGAATAAATAATTTTATTCGATGAGAATTTATTCGACGTATAAAGATAATTTTTTTATTGGATGAGAATTTATTCGACGAATGAAGGTAATTTTTTATTGGATGAGAATTTATTCGACGAATAAAGATAACTTTTTTATTCGATGAGAATTTATTCGTCGAATAACGATCATTTTTTATTCGAAGGTTTTACTCGAATAAATATGTCGAATAAATTTTTCATCCGCAGCATTTATCTTTTCGAAGCTTCCGAATAAAGCCACGAATAACTTTCGTCAGCTTCGAGCATGTTTTTTCGAGTCTCCGAAGGTCGAGCCCGGCTGAGTGGCGAGTGCCGAACACAAAGGACCGGCGGCGGCGAGTTGGGGTCTAAGGTCGGTATCAAATCCCCCCAAAAAACTTCAAAAAAGTAAAAAAATTACGCCAAGTACATGAAATCAAATAAATGACAAAAAATAGAAGATAAGAATAATAATTAAAGAATAAAAAAAGATGTGAAATCAGAATGAGCTGCAAGTACATAAAGGCGCTTTCCCGCTGCGTGCAAAGACGACACTGTGTAACGCAATGTAAGATTCGATGCTTTCCAACTGCGCTTAATTATATTAAGCAGATATATTTTTATACAAATAAATATTTTAATACAAATAAATATTTTATTCAAAATACTTGGCGCTGCTCACCGAATTGGTGTTGCTAAACTGAATACATATGTATAAATTGCATTAATCTTTTTCTTTCTTTCTTGTGCGTGCGTTCGTGAATGTGTATATGCGTGCGTTTGCATATGCTACGTATGATATTAAAGTTGAATGTACTAAGACAATTAACATTTTTTCGGTTTCGGTTTCAGAGTCTACATAGATATAATCATGGTTTTGGATAAGTTGCACTCTCGTCGGGCTTCAGGGTGAGCCAGGAATCATTGGTGTCACTTCCATATCGATACGATAAGAGAGTGTGGTAAAAAATACCTACTCCTTTTATGATTTGTATTACTTGTGTAAAAGTAGACCGATTTGCATCACATTTGATATGATTTTAATTGGGAGAACGCCAGGAATCCACTGGCGTTACTTCCATAGCGATACGATTAAGAATACAAAATTTCTTAATACGCTGAAATGTTTTTGCAAAATTAGACTTTTGCGACTTAGAAAGCCAGCGAATTTTTTTGCAGACCCCGAAGTCTGTTTTGGAAACTGCCATTTTTTTTTAATTTTCAGCATTTCTCATTTAATCTAGTTCGGGCGGTAGCCACAGTCATATGATTACACAAATTTTTAAATTTTCTATTTCAGACTACTACAACGGATGATTTTACGCTAACAGTGCGCATATGAGTTTTGTAAGGCGCTCTGTTTGAAGCACTATAATTCCGGATGTAACCTGACCCCGTGACGGTTACCTAACGGACGGGGGTCCTGAGCGGTCGGGTGAGTGAGGCAAGTTGAACTGTTTAACGGGTATTTATTTCGATATCTAAGAGCCTGACCAGGTCTATGCTGGCTAACAGAGTGCTTGCGGGTTTAATCTAGACCTTACTCTAACGCTGGAGTTAACGGCTAATCGGCGGCGGAGCGTATACAGCGCGTCGCGGTCACGGCGCGAGATTCGGCGCGTTTCGTCGGTATGGGTAGAAGTGGGGTAGTGGTCGTTCTGGTGCCCTGGCTGTCATCTCCACCAATGGCCCTGACCGGTAGAAACCTTGAGCCCGCTCGCCCGGTGAGTAAAACCCGTGGGAGAAACGGAGGCTGGCGGTAGGATGTCCTCCGGGACAGAATAAGTCTGACCCTACGATTGACAGCGGATATCGACCTGCGTCCAGAGATTGGCGAACTCGCGTTCCTCTGGGAGCCGTGGAGGTAGGGGAAACCAAAAGTACGCAGTGATACACCTTGTGATACAAGAGATCGCTTTAAGAGCACTGACCGTTCGCCTGTAACGCTAGTGGTAGACCCTGCCTGACGGGCCCGTCACGCTGACTTATATGCGGGGCCGCGCGAACCTCGCGAGCTAGAACGCCGCTCGGCGCGCAGCCATCTCGCGGCCGCGCTCGGTAGCGGCGGGCCGCGCCAGGCGCGCCTGGTGGGGGGAAGTTTCGCGTCCCACCGATATAATTCGTTACACGGATATAATCACTACTTTTGCATACAATTTATTTTTCATATTCCCTAAAGATTGACAAATGAAGTCACAGAGCTGGAAGTAAATATATTTAATTGTTTGGTTTTAAAAAATTCGCGTTCGCTTCCTACCGCTTGTAGCAGCTCGCAGAGGCTTGGCTGCCAGGCGCGGTGCGCGCTTCAGAACATTCCGCACTGTAGGAAGTCCACGCACCACGCCGAACCCTTGGTTTTAAGTGCCGTTTTCCTTCTCTAACTACCTTTTCTGTCTCTTATGTAAACTCTTCTGGAGTCGAAGTTTGCGCACGGGCAGAACTGTGGTGCTTCCTTGCGCGCCACACTTTTCCGAACGTGCGACGCAAGGGCATGGGTGAAAAATTTGACCTTTATCACGCGCAATCAGAAGACTACCCCTTTTCTTCAAAACATCTTTCATATTACATCTCTTCATCATTTATCTTACATATAACATCACTTGCATACCTATGTGTATTTATTGTCTATCAATATTAGTTTTTATATTAAAACGAGCAATGACATGGTAGTTATTGTTGTTAATAGTAATAATTATGATCGTCACAACAGTGAATGTGTTAACAGCAATTTCATTTGCCATCGCATTGCCGGGGAAACATGTGGACATTTTTGAATGTACCTTTGTAAAATTTTACAGTCGTTATAACTGAGTCACAAACCATTTCCATAATTTGTAGCACCTTCAGGTGAACCCAATGTAGCTTCGTAAAAACAGATGTTTCAGTGTGCCCTACAGTAACAGCATTTATGGTATCCTCTATAAGCCAGGTATATCGAGGAATTTGTATACTTTTCGCGAACGTATATCGCGATCGTTTCGTAGATCGATAATATACATCGAATAGGTAGTACACAATACAAGACTGCGCTGGATCGTGGAAAAAACATGTGGATGCAGTCGACGTAGAAATGTGAGGCCGACCCCGCTGTCTCTAAGTAGTGGCGAATGTATAACCTTGTGGCGTGCACGAAGGCCGCGCTCCGGCGTTCACGTTCTTTTCCGTGGCCCGCCGGACCGCGCGCAAGAACGTCCGCGTAAAGGTCTAAACATACATATCCGTTCCGTGTCAGTTCCGTGATCGCAAAAGGTATCGGTTGCTTGTTTGGAATGGAGCAGGGCACACTTGTCAGTTCCGTATCCGACCAGTGAAATTCGACTGTCTTTCGTACACGTCAGTTCCGGGCCGTTAGTATCACTGTTAAAAAATATCGGTTGCGTACTTTACAATGGAGCAGCGCACACTTGTCCATACCAGGGATGTCAGCAGATGTCCGTGTGGAACCCGGATCCGTTCAGTGAAATTAAAATTTGGTTGCCAACCGATATTTGGGTATTTGGTCTGACGGAGTCCTGAAATCACGGAAAGGTGAAAGGGACGACCTTTTTTTATGACCGTGAAAGGTTGATTCTCGGGTCGAGGCTCTCGAACGACGCACTTCGGGGGTCCCAGACCCTAGAGTCATAAAGACAAGGACAGCAATAAGCCGCTCAGTAATGAAAATGGGAATTACTATAATTAAAATTAGATCGCCATACAAGTACCAGCAATGGATTGTTGGAGTTTTGGCAATGAAAATAATACCAAACGTGATATAATTCTGATCATTTTTAATGATTGTAATGAAAAGAGTTTTGTATTTGAATTTTGCGCGGTATAGGTATGATCGGATGCATGAATGTTGGGTGATAGGGAAATGGAGCTGGATGTGCATTTCAACAAGACGTGCCAACTTAGAGCTCTTTCACGCGGCGATACATGTATCGCGATACGTGTATGGTGGATACCGATTTTCCATTGATCATTATAGTTTGCATAGGAACCGTTCACACGACGATTCTCGTATCGCGATACTCATTTTGTCTACTCCGCAAACTTCGGCCGCACGATACTTATTGTCTGAAGTCGACAGCTGAAACGTGGAAACGAGGGAACTTTTTCACACGGCGCGGGGCGAAACACGTATCGCGATACGTGTCGATCATTTGTTCTTCAATAGAAAATATGTTCTCGTGCGCCATACATTTTTGGACAAAATATTTTTCTGAAAAAATGAATGAGATTGAAGCGTTATCTATTCGGATTTTACACAAAAGATGTAGTAAAAACGAGGGAAGAGAAAGCATTGGGTTGATCCCATAAACAGCATTAGACATGAAAAGGGAATTTTTGAAAGGGTTACCCCATTACAACGTTTCGTTTGCCGAATTTATACGAAAACTATCATGCGACCGACGTTTTCGGGGCTCACCAAATCAGCCCCTACTCCTGACTGAAGGCCTACGCCCCTACGGAAACGGCTGAATTGGGACTGCAGGCCGGGCTAGAGCAGCAGACCTCCTACACAGTTGTCAGTGACACGGAACTGAAACGGAACTGACCCGGAACTGACACGGAACTGATATGAGTGCGCAGACCTTAAGGGGGCAGTCTCAGCGGGCCTTGAATGTGTGCGTACGCTCACACAAGCTAGGAAAAGCGTGTACGTATACGCGTGTAGTAAACAAACCGTAAATTACAACTTTCTCCCTGGAATCGGCCAGAAGGAAGTTTTTGCGGGTACAGTTACCTTCAGTAGACATCCGTACATGGTGGTCTGTTGCGTTTGAACGCTAATAACCACCGTAGTTGAAATATTAATGCATTTATGAATCGAAAACTTAACAGAATGAGGCTTCAAGGCTTCTCCGTTGGTGGCGCTAGTGGTGTACCGCAGCACGTAGCACCAGCGTGACGTATATGCAGGGCCGACGCGAGGTTAGTTGGCGGCCTCATGCAAGAAAATTTTTGGTGCTCCCCAATTTTTGCACCTGTTTTCTATTTAATATGATTTGTCTTTACGGGGTGTACATTTCGTTTATGTGGGGGTTGGATTCCTTTATTATTAAGCGTGCGATATAGTTTTTTAGCGTCCCATTCGACTGGCGCCCTTATGCAGTGCATAACTTGCATAATGGTTCCGTCGGCCCTGCGTATACGCGATGTAGTAAACAATCCGTAAATTACAACTTTCAACCTGGAATCGGCAAGAAGGAAGTTCTTGCGGGTATAGTTGCCTCCAGTAGACATCCGTGCAGGGTGGTCTGGTACGTTTGAGCGCTAATAACCACCGTACGTTGAAATAATACTGAATTTATGAATCGTGTACTGAGACAGACTCGAGAAATGACAGAATGAATCTTCCAGGATTCTCCGTCACCGGCGTTGATGGTATATTCGCGCCATGTACCATCAGAACCGGTGGAAGACCAAACTAGCCAATAAATGTAGGAAAGACATAGTTGCCAAGACGTATCGAGGGTCGAATCGCGCTGTTGTCGCATTTCCCCTATCACTATTTTGCCATCAAGGAAGCTTGAATGAATCACGGCGAAGCGGTTGGAGAACAGAGATGGGCAAAGATATTATCTGGATAAACTCAAATAAAAGATACTACAGTATTGTCTCATTACGGGCTCGGTTAGGTGTACACGATGTGGATTTTTCGCTATTCCCATCACTTCTGTCTCACTCTTGCCCGGCGAAGGCGAGAGCGAAATGGAACGAGAGCGAGCGAGAGGCACTGAAAGCGAGCGAGGGCAGTACGAGATAGACGACGGGATGATGTTTTGTCTCGCTCCGTCTTTCGGACGCCTGACGTTCCATCTCGCTCCCCCCTTCGGCCAGAAAGAAGCGAGAAACGAACACTGGGAATTAGGGCTCTGTTCGCGATACAGGCTCAACGCCGCGCCGGTCCCGACCAGCGAGGACTTGGGCTGTTCGGCGGCGGCTTGTAATCTCGGTTGGAGAGGCATACAGTGTTGATAAAATGTAAAACGTCACTTTTTCAGTATTCAGCAACATACTGCTGAGATTTCCCACATTAAAATGAATTCAAATACGGTATAAATCGAATTATTTCTAGAACTGTACTAGATAATTAAATATAAATGTAACAATTCTAATCTAAAAATGCTAAAAATAATTCGATTTATACCGTGTTTAAATTCATTTTCATTGTAGTATAAGAAAATAATTATTTTTTTAGTTTTTAATGCATTTTTAATAAAATCGTTTATTATATATTTTTTTATTTTAAAGTTTTTAGTTTTCGTGGATTTACATTTCACAGCTCAAACTTCTTTACAAATATCTTTTATTGCTGTATGCAGTTTAACAGTTTGCTTGAACCCTACAGTGCTAAAAGTTCGTAAAGAACGCGAGTGGTTGATTTTAAGTCGATTGGATTTGTGGTTATGGGTTATTATTTATTGGTGACTGGGTAATTTTTTCACCCTCTTGGAGGTTTTTTCCACAATTTTGTACTGTCATCCAAGCTACGCACCTCTGCAAAGTTTCAAGACAATTGGATGGTTGGAAGTGGATTAAAATTGAGTTTCCAGATTTGAATCAAACATACAAACAAACAGGGAATCGTAGCTGAATAAAATCTTTTAATGAGACATTCCAAAATATACGTATTGTTAGTACTGATCTCTAGTTTATGTTGATAAATTTTTACAATCGTGGAATAACAATTCTGAAGAAAACCATGTACAAAAGTATTAAATTGAAATATACTTTTGTCCAAATTGATGTTTTAAAAAAATGATTACGTTATTAAATTTGTGTTTAAACAACAGACAATTCTTGTTGATAAAAAAAGATCATTTGATGTATAGTTAGATAAGAAAGAAAGCGTCATATGTTTTTAAAAGAACTATAGCATTTATAGATTTCATTACGATCGGCGTGTTACACTTCGGTGATGTCCCTTATTCAAATTGTACGCTTTGAAATTGCACATTGACTATACAAAATATTACATCGCAAATTAGTATTGTTTCATTGACATGTTTCCTAACTTCACTACCCAACCTCTCTATCTTTCATTATTGCTATCCTCTTTTACGTTCAGCTAGGAAATAATTTAAATCGAACTACTTTGAACGAAACGGGCTTTCAATTCTGCAAATAAATTTTATCTGTAATATCGTTAATAATGACAGTTCAAATTGTGTCAGGTTTGGTATCTTTCCATCTTTCCTTCCTACACTCTCGGACCTCTTTATCTATCATTATTGCTATCCTTCTTTACGTTCAGCGAGGCTCTGATGCTAGACGTAGCTCTCGTGCCGTATTCCTACAAGACTTCTCGATAGAAAGAGCTGTGGCAACAGCGCGGCAGAGACGGGAGAACAGAAAATGTGGCAACTATGCGTCAAAAATTCGTCTACATAGAGTACCTGGAGATGTCACCTCTGTATAAGTTCTTTTTATCGACCGCAGTAGTTTCATTACGGTCCGTCTGTTTACTGAGGACGCTTCGATCGATTCGGACCATAACAAACTTGAGACGGCAGCCTTAAAGAGCCCTAATAACTCGCCGATGGGCGCGCCTAAAGGCTGGGTCCCATTAGTGCAACCGCGCCCCGCGCCCGTTTTTTTCGAGGCGCACGGCCGATTTGTTCCAGAAAGACGTTCCCACTGGTGCAACTGCGTGCCGCGCACGCGATAGATTTACGGGTTTCTTGGAGTTTCGAGCGAGTCGACTTTCACGACGACGCGCGCGTCGAAAGCGATCGTATGCGCGCTATGCCGGGATTTCTCTGCCACGCGAGTACGCGAATGCACGCCGCGCATCGTCGAAAAGACTGAAAGAATGTGTGTTTTTCGTCGCAAATGTACTCTTTGCTCCCACATATCACTTGCATATGTGTATTTATGGTCTACTATTTAATTTATATATTAAAGCAAGCAATAACATGATAATTATTACTGTAAATAGCAACAATTATACTACTGCGATAGGTATATTTGTTTCTAGATATTGCATAACTGTAATACACTATATATGCATATATGACACTGAATTGTAGTTGTCTATCTTTATCAATTTCAAATTATTCTATTTCTCAAACACAATTAAGTTATTGCTTTGATTCATCCTCCAAGAAAATCTTAGGTGTAAAAAAATATAATTCCTCCGTGATTTCTATATGTTTTACCGTTCACGCCCGGGGCTATTCATACGTCCCAAAAAGTAAACTATTTAGTAGTGCAATTATGCATTTATCATTTGGGATTACTCGTAATGACATTATGTACCTACTTGTTGTCAAAGCGTTGGCCGCCGGTGGCGGCCACAGCAGTGAATGTGTTATTGTAATTTCATTCCCTATTGCATTGCCAGGGAAATATCTCGACATTTGTGGATGTACGGAAGTCAAATTTTAATCATTTTCTAAGTCATAAACGATTTTTAGTACCTGCAGGTGAACTAAATGTAGGTAGCTACTTAAAAACAGATGTGTCTGTATGAAATAAAGTAACAGCATTTATGACATCCTCTATAAGCCAGGTATTTCGGGACTTTCAGTACGCACACCAAGCCATACATGCCTACCCATTTCAGAAATGCGAATTAATCAGAGGAAATGATACACTTGTGTTTCCTGTGCAGGGGTAGAAAGTTAGCGACTGGGAGCAATACTGGTCCATTTGATCATGATATACCTAAATTCCTCCCTATGGCCTACCTTTTTCCCATTATCTAAACAAAGAGCGTTAGTATTTTCACTATTGGTCGCAATGGTAACTACCCTAAATCTCATATCGTGTGAGAAAAAATCAAACAGGACGCCGAGATAGCGAATGACTGAACGCTGTTGAAAGTGATGGCGGAACTGTGGGAGGGAAGCCACGGCAGAGAACTTCCTTCATTTCATTTCAAACACAGTTTCCAGCAATCGGTGCCCGCGACGTAGTAAACCCCTTCAAATATCTGAAGTAGTATGAAGTGTGAAGGAGTTGTTTCGGCTACTGACCCAACCGCCGGCGTTAGCTTTATGTAGATAAAGAAAGCAAGATGTAAAAAAGCAGGATAGAATTTCCACTGTCTTCAACGTACGCGCCAAGCATTCGCGTGCGCGCATGGCAGAGCGTCGGCCCATTTCGTGCGCGGGGCCTTATAAATTAGACCCTTCCAACTGGACGAAAACGTCGGGCGCGGTGCGCCGTTGCACTAGTGAGACCCTGCCTTAAAAGTTTTGCACGAGCGGGCGCGTCGTGTACGCCGTACACGGGGGTCTGTTTTGGCTGAAAATCCGTTTTACCGTGATGGATTATACCCAGCACCCCTATGTGTTTTTCCAATGGACATTTTTGCATAATGCTACGTACTTGTCAGGTTCAAATTCAGTTTGGAAGTGTCTCTGATTGAATGAAAACGAAAGTATGCCGCGTATTCTGCCGGCGAGCGCGCCCATGTACTCACAAGTTTGCCACGTGTCCGCCTCCGATTGCTTTGGTTTTTGGACATGTTTTAGAGGACAGAAAAATAAGAAAAGGTATCTTTTTATTTTTGACTGTTTGCATGTTTAGGGGGTGAAACCACCCGTCAAAGTTTTTCAGGTGCCCGCCTCGAATTGTTTTGACTTTTGGATATGTTTTAGAGTACAGAAAAATAAGAAACAAGTTCACGTCCTGAATTGCCGGGTCGTTCAAGACGAGATAGGGAGTTATTGCCCCGTCGCCTCCGACGCAACCGTAATCCCTAAGCTGGCCCTGTTCCGCCGAAATGGAGTAACTGTGCAGGGCGGGTGGATCGGCGTTGGAGGATCGAGGAGGAAAGGAAGAGAGGCGTTTCATCTAGGGACCGTCAGCCAGACTCATCAGTAGGGCTATATAGCTGACGGCCCCTGCCCTAGACACACACGGGGGTTAAGAGGAAATAACTTGGAACTTGTAAATATACGAATGAGATTGGAAGTTAGGACTTGTAAGAAAGAATTAGGAAGATTAGACCTCTGGTGGCGCTGGCAAACACTAAGTCGCGCTCCCGTGATGGGGCCGGGACGTCACAAGGTGTACTTTTATTTTAGCCTTTGTGCATGTTTAGGGGGTGAAACCTCTCTTCAAATTTACAGGGTTTTCAGGTGTTCGTCTCCGATTGCTTTGGTCTTTGGATACGTTTTAGAAGACCGAAAAATAAGAAACAGGTGTTTATTTTATTTTGGCCTGTTTGCATGTTCAGGGGGTGCAACCGCCCCTCAAATTTCATGAGAATAGGTGGTGCCATACTCCGTTTGCTTTGGTTTTCGGCCAAAGCAATCGGAGACGAACAGCTGAAAATCTTATAGCTTTGAGGGGTGGTTTCACCCCCTAAATATGAAAACGGGCCGCTATAAAAAACACATATATCTTATTTTTCGGTCCTCTAAAACATACCCAAATTTCAAAGCAATCGGAGGCGAACACCTGAAAACCTTTGAGGGGTGGTTTCACCCCCTAAACATGCAAACAGGCCAAAATAAAAAGAAACCTGTTTCTTATTTTTCTGTCCTCTAAAACATATTCAAAAACCAAAACAATCGGAGGCGGACACCTGGCAAACTTGTGAGTACACGGACGCGCTTGCCGGTAAGACACGCAGCAAAATTAAGTTTTTATTCAATCAGAGATAATTCCAAACTGAAATTGAACTTGACAAGTACATAATGTAAAAATGTCCGCTGGAAGAATACATAGGGATGCTTGGTAGAATAGATCACGGTAAAACGGTTTTTCAGCCCAAAATTGACCTCCGTGCACTGAGTACACGCGCGCGCCCGCCGGCGGGTTAATTACATGTGATTGCGGTCATCGGTAGAGAAATGTACAGGGTCAGCGTTTTATCCTGCAACCCGCGCACGAGCAAACAGGTAAAATGGCAACAACGCCTCACGGACACATTACACTACAACCATACAACCGTCCCGGCATTCGGAGAGCTGCCAAAGACCGCTGGACAGCAGTGATGCCCGAGCTTCGAGAATTTGGGGATGGTCTCTTTCAAATTAACGTCGCAAAGAGCTATTCAGAATTTCCCGGCCCGGGTTGAAAAATTAGGGGCTTTTTTCGTATACATTTTGAACTATAAAATATCTTGGAATGCAATTTACGCCGAAAAATGAGGAAAAATTATTCCCTCTTAATGATGGATAATTCAACATATTTTACGTTTACTTAATGTTTCTGCTATCATTTTTTTAAACCATAATTGTTGTAAAAAGCTTTTGCAAACTATTTATTTGATACTGTATTTAATGCTGTTTTAAAATTCGTGGTGTTGATTAACAATAGGCTAGTTGTTTCTGCATCATTATTTTCACAAATTGAGAAATTCAATTTTTATTCCATTATGTGTTAGGTATGCAGACCTGAGCAGTGCATACCTAGATCAGACGTAAGGGGTAACTATTGGTACGTGTCTCTGATTGTAGCGGTGTTTGAATTTTTCTTCTAGAATTTTTGTGTTTGAATATTTTAGCTATTCACCGCCACGCCTATACCGGCTTCCGTTAATGTCATTTTTTGGAACGATGCGCCATTATTATGGCTTTTACACGCAGGTGGCGAAAAATCTCTCGGTACAAGAATATAGCGCCGCGGTCAACGTTGTCGTAGCTAAAATGTTTGAAATTGAGACGGGTACGAGAGCAGTCGACATTATTTTTAAACCTCATTACAGTAATCTGGGGTGCGAGTGGTAAACCGATCATAAAAGCGGAGCGCGCGGCTTGATTACCTGCGCCGGGAAATTCCCAATACCTAGCTCTTTGCGTCGTTAAGTTGAAAGAGACCATCCTATAATTTTCGAAGCTCGGACATCACTGCTGTCCAGCGGTCGCTGGCAGCTCTCCGCTGGGCCAGTGCATGGTTGTAGTGGAATGCGTCCGTGAGGCGCTGTTGCCATTTTACAAGTTCGGGCGAGCGCGGGTTGCAGGATAAGTGGCTGACCCTGTACATACTTTAAGTGAGAGTCATTAATAGTACCTATTGAATTTGGAATGCAAAAAAATAAAAAATGGAAAAATGCAACAACTAGCCCGGGTCTCCTCTACTCACTATTTTAATAACGTCAGAACTTCTCCCTTCACGATCTTTATCTGTCTTCAAAACAGTAACAGACTATTCAATATATAAACACAAAATTAAACAGGCTGCTATCCAAATATTGTTGCAAAAAGATCAATATCAATCCCCAGAAAGTAACTGATAACAGATGCAATGAAATAACCTTTATGTACCCGGTGTATTAGACGAAAGGCTGAACTGTTAAAATCAATTGATTCATCAATTAACTCAATTAATTAATTCAAAGTTTTCGTCATCTATAGCTAATAACTCATCCCAATATATATACTTTTTGGGGCGCAATTCCTTACTTGATCCAAATTTGTAAAACACTGATACGTGTATAAGATGGACTCGATCGGATAACAGAAAAGCGTGCCCCAAAAGGCCTTAACATGTAAAACCTCATAAGCTACTGAAAATCCCCTAGCAGAGTTGCCCAGCTATCTACCTCTTTCTTTTTTATTTGACTTTATTGGTATTTAGTATATCTTCGAGTACCTACCTCTGCTGCCAAAAATCGCGTTCGATTACAATAACTCCTGCAGTTACTATTTTGGAGGCAATTTGAACACATTCGTGTCGTTGCGTTCTCTTTGTTTCAGGCGTGAATGGAGTTGAATAAAATTTCTCGAGTGATTTAAAATATATCAATATTTTTAGTAGTAAGCATCCAACTAATATAAATTGAACATTTTTTAACGAAACTGTTGTTTATTTACTTTCTCGCATTCTTACATGAATATATCCTTTCTACAATCAGGAAACCGATCACGATAATCGTTTACAATTTGTAATAAGTATTGTTTCTGATTCTCGTCATTTGTTATTAAATTATTATAAATCTCTTACTGTACATTTGTAGTCCACTGTTGAAGATATTATTTCCGATCCAAAAATTGGGTATCTATATCAAATCTTTTAAAGAACGTCATTGTTTCCGCAGTAACAAATATTTCAATGCCCCCTGATGACAATTTAGAAGTTTCATTTGTTTATATACCTAATTGTTCGCATGGCAGCCTTTGCGTTTTCACCTGTTCTTATCTCTGTTCCTGATTGAAAGCTTCAACCATCTTTTTCTCGGAATCTATTGATAAATTAAGATAAAGAAATGCAAGCGCTGGAGCTTCAGGACTTAAATATCATAAACGATTTTGAGATTTATTTACAGCAATGCGCTATATTGTGGAACTGATGCATTAGTAATGGTAAAGTTCTTTTTAAAAAATCAGTAAGGCCAATTCTGTAAAAGTAATTAAGCTTCAGACATTATAACATGAGTGCTGTTATTGGGGTCTAAAACAGCGACAATTAAATGTTGATTGTTATTTTATTCCATTCAAGCCTGAAGCAGAGGTCTTAACACATGGAACCAGCTGAGCTCGGTTAGGTAGTCTCTACCTACATTAATGGTTGCAGGGGCTACTGTATTCTAAAGCGACTTTTGACAGTAGTTGTAGCGAAAAATACACTAAACGCCAAAATACAAAAAGAAAACAGAACCGCGACGTACCTAACAAGGGAAGTTCGGCAACACGAAAATTCAAAAATAATCTGAAAATTTGCAAACATGTAGGTCAAGTGATGCTAATAACGTAACTATTTTTTAATCCGGCAATAAAATGTTCCTAAGGGTGAAAACACCCCCTCGGAAAAACTTTTTTATGTCCTATAAATCAGCGACAAAATATTTGCGAAAAAACATGATTTTTTTCAAAATTTATCCCCACCACCCATTTTTAACAATTCTTTATCACCATATTGTAGGATATCGAAAGCCATAAAACTTTGAGTTAAACTTTTTTTCGATACCTTTTATGGTATCGCAGATATTCACGATAATATAAGAACACAATTTCTTCGAGAGGGTACTTTCACCCTTAGGGCCGTGTTATTACCGAATCAAAAAATAGTTACGTTATTGGCATCACTTGAGCTACACTTCTGCAAAGTTACAGATTTTTTTAATTTTCGAGTTGCCGAACTTCCTTGCAAGCAACTTTGCTAGGGGACTGTCAATATCTATTTTTTTTTTACATATTATGTTAGACATACAATGGTACTTTTTCATCTTGCATCTCCTTGGTTCATATTCATTCGATGGGTGACCAACCTCACTTCGAACATCTACGGTCGTTAGTCGCGCCGGTGCCTAAAGCACAACGCCAGTATTCTCTTATCGTAATAAAGCTCATTGAATTAAGTGTTTATATAAATTGGCGTGTCCTCAGTTATTTGCCTAGATCCCGGGAACCTCCCTTTCTCTAACAGGTTATGGGCCCAGAGATCAAAATAAGGAAATTAACGAAGTGAAACGTAACCTAAAAATACGTAAGCGCGGCGCGGACAATCTCAAGCCTTTTGTGTCGTAACGAACAAAAGTCGTCGCGGATGCGGGTGTATACATTTGCGACATTCAGAAGTAACGCAGTGACGCGGGTGAATGATTAATGCAATGACACACTCAAACGCTGTGAACTCCACACGTCTGGAAGTGCTTATGCGCGATAATTATGATACTTGGAAAATCCAAGCGGAAGCGCTTCTAATAAAAAATGACACGTGGGCCTACGTGTGTGGTGATAATCCGGCTTCCGTTGTGGCTGGAGTGGGTGCAGATCTCCAAATGACCCAAGCAGCATATAAGGCGTAACTGATCGGAGACAGAAAAATGAAATCGGACTTAATACTGTCAATCAAACCGTCCGAATTAAAACAGGTTCGTGGCTGCAACACATCAAAAGAAGTGTGGGAAAAATTGGAATCCGTTTATGCGTCAAAAGGACCTGCGCGCAAAACCACATTACTTAAAAAACTAACCCTGCATAAAATGCACGAAGGAGAAGACGTAAGAGAACATTTATCGATATTCTTCGACGTAGTAGATAAATTGCAAGACATGGACATAGAGATTAACGGTGAGTTATTATCAATAATGCTCCTGTAGAGCCTGCCGAGTACATTTGAAAATTTCCGATACGCGATCGAGTCACGTGACAATCTACCGGACGCCGAAACCCTGAGGATAAAAATCTTCTAGGAGAACGACGCGCGATCCGGTGCGAAGACGACGAAAGGTGGCGCGAGTGGCGGACGACCGAACGAAGGCAAACAGATGGCGCCCTCGCATACCATGTTACGCTATCGCTTGAACGTGGCTGGGAAACTGTATGTAATCGATAGGTAAATCAGGAGCGAAATTTGAAAGCAGATGTTTGCGTGCGATTGCGAAAATATTGTTAAGGATGCGCGATGCGGGTGGCATACGTGGGAAAGATCTTGGGTAGAGCTCGAAAACAGGAAGAGGACGCCAATTAACAGGCCCCGAAACGAATCGCGAGTTTCTTCTAAGTCACGTAATCTTTTGAGAAAGCCTTGTCCTTTGTTAGTCTTTAGGAGTGTTGATTGACTCCAGAAGTATTGGCGTCGCTAAGGAAGTCATAAATTTCCTTCAAGCGTTGTTTTCTCGATCCTCGGAGTAGAGCCTACTTTCTCTTCCCACGTAGGCACCCCGCTGTGTAACGGAAAAGCGCGCTTCCACCGAGTTTTCCACTACCACCCGAAGACGGAGGGAAATATGGACGCCAATTCGCGGGGGCGTACGGACATCCGAAGGACGGCCTACCGCTTGAATCTGCTGCATCCTCCATCCTGATTGGACTAGGAGGATCTATGGGAGGACTAGGAGGATTCGGCCAACGACTTCGACGAGGACCTCGGAGGAAACTTTGAAACGCTACAATCATTCTGTCTGATACTTTTCACTGACCAGCTTCCTACAGTTATAAAATATACTTTGAAGTTGTTACTTGAAATAGTTCCGTGTACTTTGTTTTATTTGAAACACCCGCACTCCAACGAGCAGAGCGGTTCAGCGCTCCACGGGCACCAACCCGCGTTCGCATCTCAATTTTCCCTCTAAAATACGTAACACAAAGTACAAGTGCGGCTACTGTAAAAATTAGGACATAAAACCGCAGACTGTTGGAAGAAGAAATCTGTTGATCAAAAGGCGACTCTCGCAAGCGAGGCGTACTTCACTGCGGCGATCACCAATGAATTAGCACAGCTCTCCAACAACATCTCGGCCAACCATCGATGGTGTCTGGACAGCGGATGCACATCGCATTTGTGCAACGACAAAAATTTATTCACAAACTCGGAGGAAGTACAGAGCGGATTGAGGTTAGCCAGTAACGCGACTACTCAAGTAACCGCGAAAGGCGATGTGAAGATAGCGACCTCGGACGGCGACCAAAGCAAATCAATTATGCTCGAAAATACTTTATACGTCCCCGTCTTAAGGACAAACCTACTATCTGTTACCAAGATCGTGGACAAAGAAAACGAAGTGACATTCCGGAAAGATGGGGCCATTGTCACAGACTCTCACCGAAGGGTTAAATTGATTGCAGATCGAGAGGATGACTTATTTTATCTGCGTGAGAGACGACATCAGGCATGCATCGCAATAAAAGACAATCGATCCAGCGCACAGGTGCGGCACGAGAGACTCGGCTACCTGAACTCCGGGGACACGTCATCGATGTTGAAGAATCTACTCCAATTGAAGATCGAGGATAAGAAGAGCGTGCGCGAGTGCAGATCATGTCTGATCGGAAAGCTCCCGAGCTTGCCATTTGTATCTAAAATGGAGCGATCACCAAATCTTCTGGACATAGTGCACACCGACTTGTGCGGTCCGATGCAAACCACGTCGTTGGGAGGGACACGCTATTTTATGACCTTAATCGGCGACTTCAGTCGATAGTGCGAGGTCTACTTTCTTAAGAGCAAGGACGAAGCGACGGCAAAATTCGTCGCGTACAAAAATCTCGTTGAGACACAAACCGGATGCAAAATCAAGGCGGTTCATTCGGACAACGGTACGGAGTACTGTAACAAAACTATGGACGGAACCTTCAGAAAAGCCGGAATTCGTCGACGCTTAACGGCCACCCATACTCCTCAACAAAACGGAGTTGCCGAGCGCAAAAATCGCACTTTAGTTGAATCAGCATGATGCATGATGATACAATCGGGACTTCTGCCATCATTCTGGGCCGAAGCGATCGCCACCGCCAATCACATTCGGAATAGATGTATCACCAGAAGCTTGGGTGGTACAACACCTTACAATGCATGGACCGGCAGGCAGACCAACATAGGATACTTCAAGACCTTCGGATGCAAAGCGTATGTGCTGGGCAAGGCACAGAATAAGGGAAAATTCGATCGACGAGGGATCGAAGGCATCTTCGTGGGGTACTCCAATGAATCCAAAGCGTACCGCGTATGGATTCCGGAGGAGAAAAAGATCCGAGTGACGAGAGACGTCAGATTCCTGGACGAGTTCGACCCTGAAGACAAATTTGAAGATATTATCTCGCACGAGATTACGAACGGAAGATTCAAAATGGTGAACGACGGAATCACCGAAAGCGGCGGGAACCAGACTGACCATGAAGAGGAGGTACCGGCACAAGAAGTCGTGCGTGAAATAAACTCACCAACCAGTCCGCCGATCGCATCCACGAGGGACCGTTCGCACGATACCGAAGATGATGTGAACGAGGGAGTCACCGTGAAGCGCGGTCCTGGGACGCCCCGAAAAGTCAAGGCCGGAAATCCAGGTCGGCCAACCAAACAATACAATATGGTGGCTGACGAAAGCAGCCGCGATGTGCAACTCGATGGAAGGACGACAGTGTACGAAAGCGTGGACGTGTATAGCGCTGAAGATGATGTAGAATGGCACGACGCCGAAATTGCCATGAGTGCATCTGAAATTAACTTCTCTCAGGCTATTTCGGGCCCCGATAGCGAAGAATGGAAGGATGCGATTTACTCTGAAACTAGGTGCCTCGTCGCGAATGACACTTGGAGTATCGTCGAGAAGCCGGTCAACGCGAATATCATGGGATGCAGAACTGTTCTTTGGAACAAGTACAAGCCGGATGGAAGCCTGGAACGACGTAAGGCGAGAAATGTGGCCAGAGGATTCGCTCAGCGACCGGGAATAGATTTCCAAGATACATTCGCAACGGTGGCGAGACTAGAATCCCTTCGGTTACTGATAGCGTTGGCCGTGAGGTTCAACATGAACGTGTCGCAATTGGATATTACGACGGCGTACCTGAATGGCAGGATCGACACCGAGATCTACATGCGAATACCTGAACTTCTGGAGGAAATGCTTCGTAGGATTGTTCGAGAGGAAAAAGACGTCCAGCTTGTGAAGAAAGCGAAGTCCATGCTGGATAAACTTCGCGGAGGACCCAAGGTTTTTTTGTTGAAATGTGTTTATTAAACGCGGATCCCTGTGTTTACGTCGACAAAAACGGAGGGACATTCATCCTACTTTGCGTCGACGACATACTGATCATTTCCAATGATCGGGCGAGGGAGAGACAGATTAAGGAGAGATTGTCTAAATACTTCGAGGTCAAGGATCTTGGCGAGGCCAAGTACTGCCTGGGGATCGAGATCCGTCGGGACAGAGACAGATTATATCTCTCACAATCCGGTTACATCCGCGATATACTCCGAAAGTTCGGGATGAACAGCTGCAAGGCGGCAAACACTCCACTAGCTATGGATGCTAAGCTGACCATCGTCGAGAAGAACGACGAAAAGCATGAGTCCGAGTTCCCCTTCAGGGAACTTATGGGTGCCCTGATGTATTTGGCGGTTGGCACGCGTCCGGACATTGCACACGCGGTAAGTGTATTAAGCCAGTTTAACAATCGGAACGGGAGACCACATTGGACGGCAGCGAAGCGGGTCCTCCGGTACCTCGAGGGAAGCATCGAACACGGGCTGATCTACAGGAAGATAAACGACAAGTTGACCGAGTTCGTAGATGCAGATTGGGGAAACTGCGCCATCGACAGACGATTTTACACGGGGTCGACCTGCATCCTTAGCGGAGCCGCCATATACTGGGAGTCCCGAAAGCAAAGGACCGTCGCGTTGTCGTCGACTGAAGCGGAGTACATGGGACTCACCGACGCTGCGAAGGAGACCATTTATCTAATCGGTTTCTTGAAGGAGCTGGGTTTCGGAGATCTGGCGGATGTCGTGATCTATAACGACAAACAGAGAGCAGGAAAGTTGGCATCAAATCCTGTGTTCCATTCGAGGTCGAAGCATATCGACATTAGGCACCACTTCATACGTCAGGTATTACGCGATCAGCTTTAGAAGATCGAGTACACTCCGACAGAGGATATGATCGCCGATGTGCTTACAAAAGCACTTGCAGGACCAAAATATTATAAATGTATAAGAGGGCTCGGTATCGCGACCATTCATTCTCAGCCGACCAAACGTAACATTGAGGGAGAGTGTTAGACATACAATGATACTAAGGCTGTTCGAATACTCGGAAAAAGCGAGCCGAGCCAGGCTCGGTTTTTCGAGCCGAGCCGAGTACCCGTAAAAACCGAGTAGCTCGAAAGAACCGATCGGCTCGATAAAACCCAGTAGCTCGAATTTTTTCGAGCGGCTCGCATATACTTGGAGCAGATCGAAATTTTCGAGCAGACCGACTGTGTCGAGTAGCTTGAAGCTTGAACGTTTCGGGCAATGTAAATAATGGTTCTCAATAAGTAATGTGAATAACTAAAATGTAAGCTGTAAATGGAAATGTTCTGTAACTTTTGAAAATAAGTACTAAATTCAAATCTTTCCTTTTTTTTTCGTGTATTTATGAACGTATTCATACACTCCTCTTTATGTTATCACAATTATTCTATGCTTATTATCTGTCGTGATTTCATATGTTCTTTTACAAATATTGACCATCCCCATTCAAGCAGATTGGTATTGCGGTCTTACATTAATTAAATAAAAAATGGGAAATTGAAAAATTAATAATGCAAGGTTTACATATTCAAATGTTTACAAGTACTTCACGATTCTTTGTAATTACGCTTATTTATATATATTTAATTATTTATTAATTTATTTATTTATTTATTTATGAGCGGGTAACGCCCTGTGTTAACAATGGCACGACAAATGTGAAACCCATACGAGGAAGGCGAAAAAGTAAGAAAAGAAGAAAAAAGTAAGAAGAAAAGAAAGATAACTTTAGGGTCTAGGCCCCTGTTTGTTTCTAGGCCACCGAAATATCGTTATTATGCATGTGACTCGGTCAATAGGGCGATGATTATTGCGAATCAATATTTTGCCGGTATTGACCCCTTCGTGGGGTCCCTTAACTCATTTAGGTCGGAACTGTTTAGATCTGTCAATTACTAGTATGACACTACTTAGTTTAGCCTTTTAATTATGATTATTTTACTCATAAATTTAGTTAATATTGTTATGTAAGCTCAGACTCTGTATACTACTTTTGTGTTACTTCGTATACCATGGGATTTCCCTGTTCAATAAATAATAATAATAATAATATAAAGAGAAGTGTATGAATACGTTCATAAATACACGAAAAAAAGAAAAAAAAGAAAGGTTTGAATTTAGTACTTATATTTAAAAGTTACAAAACATTTCCATTTACAGCTTACATTTTAACTATTCACATCACTTATTGAGAACCATTATTTACATTCCACTAGATAAACGTAACCTAAAATATTCGAAATATTCGTATTGCCCGAAACGTTCAAGCTTCAAGCTACTCGACACAGTCGGTCTGCTCGAAAATTTCGATCTGCTCCAAGTATATTCAAGCCGCTCGAACAAATTCGATCTTCCCGATTCTTTCGGGCCGCTCGGTTCTTTCGAGCCGCTCGAAAAAATTCGTGCTGCTCGGTTTTATCGAGCCGATCGATTCTTTCGAGCTACTCAGTTTTTACGGGTACTCGGCTCGGCTCGGCTCGAACTTCAAGCTACTCGAATTTTCGAGTACTCGGACAGCCTTAAATGGTACTTTTTCATCTTGCATCTCCTTGGTTTATGTTCATTCGATGGGTGACCAACTTCACTTCGAATATCTACGGTCGTTAATCGCGCCGGTGCCTAAACAGGGGGTGGATACTCCAGCAAAACTTTTGGATCAGTATTTGTGCGCCCTCTAAGCTATGAAATATTCTGTTTGAACTGAAATTCAATATGGAGGCTCATGTCGGGAGAATTTAAATATACTCAAAATCTGCGTACTGCAATGTAGCATAAGAGATACATTCGTCGACATGTTAAGAAAATTTGGATATGAAATTCAGTGTCAGAGAAAAATATTTAAATAAATTTGCAGTAATTGAATTTAATTAAATATTTCACATTCATTTGAAGTGTCTTATCTAAACCTTCCCCATCTTTTCAGTTATTATTGGCATAATTGGACATTATTTTGCTAACAATAATTGATAATGTCAACAAATGCATCTCTTACCCTACATTTTGTATAAGATACTTAATAGTAAAAAATACGAGTAGAGGTAAGGATTGGCTCAAATTTTTCTTTGAAAAATGTTCCTTGTATTCAGTTCAACAGGTCGCTTAAACGCTATAGTGCTAAGTAATTATACTAATTACTTATATTACATTGTTTATGTATGTCCATATACAGGGTTATCCGTTAAGACTAAAACATACGCGCGCGCGAACAGGTAAAATGGCAACACCGCCTCACGGACGCATTCCACTACAACCATGCGCCGATACTTCCGCCATCTATGAGCCAATGATGAAAGTGTACGGTCTTTTAGGTGCCAGTAGACAACGTAGGGTGCTTTTGGCTTCCGCCAGAGAATATTAAATTTGACGTAGCAGACGGATAAGAAAACGGTAGCCATTTTAAGGGGACCTTCCGGTTCAGAGCCCAAAAAAATAGGTGATCTTTAGGAATTTGTTACGAGCCGGGGCTGCGGCAACGCGAGAGGCCGGCGAGAAGGGTATTTTCCAAGCAATACGGTTTATGAGTTTATTAGTTAGAGTGCGGACGAACCTGATGCGAAATCAGGGAGCCGCTAGGATTATCGGAAGCGAGGACGAACCTGATGCGAAATCAGGGAGCCTGTAGGATGGAGTCACAGGCGGACGAACCTGATGCGAAATCAGGGAGCCGCAGGAGGGTGAAACGTCGTGAACGAACCCGATGCGAAATCGGGGAGTCACTAGGATGAAGTTCACAGACGAACCTGGTGCGAAACCAGGGAGCTGTTAGGAGGATGGATTATTTACAGACGAACCTGGTGCGAAACCAGGGAGCTGTTCGGAGGTTGGTAGACTTACAGACGAACCTGATGCGAAATCAGGGAGCTGTAGGATACGGACGAACCTGATGCGAAATCAGGGAGTCGTAGGTGGGGTGAGGTTTCGTGGACGAACCCGATGCGAAATCGAGGAGCCACTGGGTTGGAGAAGATTCCTTGTTTTGGTGAAAGGTTTGCGAACGAACCTGATGTGAAATCAGGGAGTCGCGGGAAATGTCAGTGATGCCTCGTAACTCTTAATTAAAGTTTGATACAACTCGAGCGGTAAAGTTGTATCAGTGGGTGAGTGCTACTAATATTATAAGGATCACTGGGTAAAAGATGGATTTAACGAATCTACTCGATTTACAACGTGAACACCATTCATATATTTAATAACTAATTATTGTACAAATGTAAGTGTTGCGATTAAATAATTAAATAGTGTAATTACCAATAGTTGCACGGTGTTAACGCGTAAGAGTGGCTATTTCAAAGTGCCAAATAGAATATAAACCGGACTCGCGGATTCTATGAGGTTAACTATTGATTCGGAAGGGGACTCTAGCCCGATCTTACTGGATTTTAACCAACTCTGTACGAGCGTGACACGACGTTACTTTACGCGTGACTGTACTGCTTTTGAACCAAAGAGGGTTGAAACCGAGTAGTTTATATAGTCCCAAAAATGAGTGGGGATTTGTTAGGAATCTCCATATAAGGAAATCCTTCGCGGTCGTCGTCGTGTCACTCCCGTTCTCACGGTCGTGGTCCAGCTGGTCGGGATCTTGACTTCCATTAGTGGTGTGTGATAAGCGAAAGAATTTTAGGGCGTTTTCCCTTTGCAGTCGCGAGCTCGAAAAACAGTTGAGAGCGGCGTATGGGAAAATTCCACATACGTAACAAATTAATTAAAGGAAAACTACTACATATAATTTAATGGGACTTTTTGGATTGTATTAAGGATGTCTTAAGTTATAGAAATATATTTTTTATTTTATCAATGCAGACGGCACTGGGGAGTCGTTAAAGTCAAGGCATCAAAAATGGATCCAAATCGGTGGGAACTGTATCTCCAAAAGTTATTATCAGATTCGACTGAAACTTTATTTATTTTGAAGAATATACTTCTAGCTAGGGGGAACCAGAAAAATTACCAAAATGACATTTTTTAGAAAATAACGACACTTGAAGCTTGAAATCACTTTTTCTCTATATTTTTCGTCCATTCAATGCCTTTAAAAATTATAAATTTTCAATTTTTAAAATTTTTTTCTGGTATCCCCCCCCCCCCAGCCAGAAGTATATTCTTCAAAATAAAAAAGTTTCAGTCGAATCGGATAATAACTTTTGGAGATACAGGTCCCAACGATTTTAAGATCACTGTTTCGAGAAAAACGCATTTAAAATTTTACGTGAGCGCCGAGTGGCCGGTTGTGACCCATGCATTTGCCGCTACTCAAATTCCTATAACTTCGGAAATTTTACGAATTTCAACAAATCCTAAAAGGTTGAACATTCGAAAAATGAAATAAAAAAAAATCGGCTTTTAGACCGGAAGGTCCCCTTAAGAGTGCGACCGCGCCGATCCCGTTATCTGCGTATGCAATGGTCCAGAGCGGTATTAGACCACGCTGACGCGTTAGTGGCCCGGGTTGAAGAATTTGGGGCATTTTTCGCATAACTTTTGAACTACAAAAGATATCGGAATGCATTTTGCGCCATAAAATGGGGACTAATTATCCCCTTCTAATGATGGAAAATTTACCAAATTTCACGTTTACTTAATTTTTCTTTTTTCAATTTTTTAACCATAATTGTTGCGAAAAGCTTTTGCAAACTGTTTATTTAAATACTTTATATAATGCTCTTTTTAAAATTCATGGCGCCGATAAACAATAGGCTAGTTGTCCCTGTATCATTAGTTTCACAAATTGAGGAATTAAATTTAGGTGTAACTAATGGGATGCGTCGCTGCTTCTACAATTTTTTCTACAATTTTTGTATCTGAATATTTTAACCCTTTAGCTATTATGCGCCACGCCTGTAGTAGCTTCCGTTTATGTCATCTTTTGTAATGGTACATGAAAATGGTGTGACTTACGTTAATATCATCTTTTGAAACGATACGTCACTATTGTGGCTTTCACACGCAGGTGGCGAAAAATCAAGCCAACCCTGTCGTAGCCAAAATTTTTTAAATTGAGACGGGTATGAGACCAGTCGACACATTGTTTTCTAACCACGTTACAGTAATCTGGGGTGCGAGTGGTAAACCGATCATAAAAGCGGAGCGCGCGGCTCGCTTACCTGAGCCGGGGATTGCCAAATAGCTCTTTGCGACGTTCATTTGAAAGAGACCATCCTGAAATTCTCGGTACCTCGGGCATCGCCGCTGTCCAGCGCTCGCTGGCAGCTCTCCGAACGCTGGCGTCGGTGCGAGAAGTGGCTTCGAGAAGTGTGCCTCCGTTTGAAAGTCGAACTTCAGTCACACTCGGGCCGCGTAGCGGGCAGACACCCGTTGCCTGCTTCGTTCGCGCTCGGTGTTCGGCCATGTTCGGAACGCGTCGCGTTACCGATCGTGGGGGGTCGTTTCAGCCCGAACGTCTTCAAATAATAATAACATGAATAGAGTGACGAAGTGGAAACTGATTCTTGCATAATTGTTTTGAGGAAAAATTTTCACATGTGAGCCACACGATTTGCCGCATAGCCACCGTTTTGTTCAAATACATTATTCAGGTTCTTGTTATTTTTTTATGATTTCATCCTAAAATAAAAGTATTAATTATTAATTCAAATTACTTTCTGTGTCTCTGTGTAAAATAGACGGTGGTTTTGAAATAATAGCCCTGAACTACCTTATTCGAATAACAGTCGAAGCTGGTTATTGTACGATATTAGTCGTATGCCTTTTTCGTACATATATAAGCAGAAACAATTCATAGAAACGTTA
This sequence comes from Andrena camellia, assembly GCA_029448645.1. Classification (NCBI taxonomy): domain Eukaryota; kingdom Metazoa; phylum Arthropoda; class Insecta; order Hymenoptera; family Andrenidae; genus Andrena; species Andrena camellia. Next base: position 27,390,774 of record CM055679.1, read on the forward strand.
CCTAGAAAATAAGATGAATTCTAGGACGGTCTCTTTCAAATTAACGTCGCAAACAGCTGTTAGTGAATCGGAGGTCCCCGTCTCAAGTGAGCGAGCCACGCGCTCCGCTTTTTTGGCAGGTTTACCACTCGCACCCCAGATTACTGTAACGAGGTTTGAAAACAATATCAACTGGTCCCGTACCCGACTCAATTTAAAAAATTTTAGCTACGACAGGGTTGACTTGACTTTCTGCCACCTGCGTGTGAAAGCCACAATAAATAAATATGAAAACTGAGGCGCGAGGAGGTCAAGACGGAAGAAACTATTTCGTGCGATTGTTTTCAGATTAAATTCTAACGCGCAAAGAAGCCGGCGAGTAAACCGATAATACTTACAGCAAAGTAGTGTGGATAAATAATGGGGCGAAATCAACGATAAGGGCGGAATCAATTTAAAGAAAATATAATGACAGGCCTGTAAGACAAATCGAAACCACCTCTTGCACTGTCTCGGCGCGCGGCGCTGGCGTTCAGAGAGCTGCCAGCGAGCGCTGGACAGCAGCGATGCCCGAGCTACCGAGAATTTTAGGATGGTCTCTTTCAAATGAACGTCGCAAAGAGCTATTTGGCATTCCCCGGCTCAGGTAAGCGGGCCGCGCGCTCCGCTTTTATGATCGGTTTACCACTCGCACCCCAGATTACTGTAACGTGGTTAGAAAACAATGTGTCGACTGGTCTCGTACCCGTCTCAATTTAAAAAATTTTGGCTACGACAGGGTTGGCTTGATTTTTCGCCATCTGCGTGTGAAAGCCACAATAGTGACGTATCGTTTCAAAAGATGATATTAACGTAAGTCACGCTATTTTCATGTACCATTACAAAAGATGACATAAACGGAAGCCACTACAGGCGTGGCGCATAATAGCTAAAGGGTTAAAATATTCAGACACAAAAATTGTAGAAAAAATTCAGAGACTGCTAGAAGCAGCGACGCATCCCATTAGTTACCCCTTCCGATCTGTGCATGCACTACATTAAGGATAAAATCACAAAAAAGGAAACCATAGCATTAGATTCTGAGGCTGCAGAACTAATATGTAATTGAATAAAAATTTAATTCCTCAATTTGTGAAACTAATGATACAGGGACAACTAGCCTATTGTTTATCGGCGCCATGAATTTTAAAAAGAGCATTATATAAAGTATTTAAATAAACAGTTTGCAAAAGCGTTTCTCAACAATTATGGTTAAAAAATTGAAAAAAGAAAAATTAAGTAAACGTGAAATTTGGTAAATTTTCCACCATTAGAAGGGGATAATTTGTCCCCATTTTATGGCGCAAATTGCATTCCGATATCTTTTGTAGTTCAAAAGTTATGCGAAAAATGCCCCAAATTTTTCAACCCGGGCCACTAACGCGTCAGCGTGGTCTAATACCGCTGCTAGACCATTGCATACGTAGATAACAGGATCGGCGCGGTCGCACTCTTAAAATGGCTATCGTTTTCTTACCCGTCCGCTACGTCAAATTTAATTATCTCTGGCAAAAGCCAAAAGTACCCTGCGCTGTCCACTTGCACCTACAAGACCGTACACTTTCATCATTGGCTCATAATGGTGGAAGTATCGGCGCATGGTTGTAGTGGAATGCGTCCGTGAGGCAGTGTTGCCATTTTACCTGTTCGCGAGCGGGTAGGTTGCAGTCTTAACGGATGACCCTGTACATGGTGTTCCTCTACCTGTGGTCAATACTTCGGGGGGTGATTCTACAGGCAAATGTAAGTCGAAAATCCAGAGTGACGAATTTGTGGTAGAGGCTTCGTTTTCGAGAAAATTGACTTTGAATTTCACCTAAATACGAGTGCCTCGTAGGCGTTTGAGAAGCACGTGGAGGTCAGGGGAATGTCCTAGGGGCAGTAAGTATACTGTCGGCATCGTAGTCGGATTTCGCCCCAAGGAGGAACTTGTCTGTCTGCTCCTGTGAACATAAAGGGTGAATTAAATTTATTATTTCCTTCCCCACTTTCTTGGAAAAGTTACGGCGGCGTCGATCCTCTCGCGTGATCGTATGTTCCGCGAGGAACAGTGTCATTGCAGACAGTTTTGATCACTGACACAGTCAGTGGTCTTGCGCTTTGCAGCGCGGTGCGACGCCGGAACGATACAATAGTTTTATGATCTCATTGATGAATTTACTTCTTTCTACATTTCTTAGTGTACTGAATACGAGCTTGCTTCGCTAAGTGTGTTTGAGCTCTAGCACCCGAGTCTTTACCTTTTAATAATCTGTTAATATTTTTGCACCAACATGTAACATATTTAAAAATGATTAATCGCAAAAAAAGCCTGAGATAGGGAATCGAAATGTTTAGTGCAGGTGATAAATAAAAAATCTAATAACAGTGAAAGCGGCAGAATGAATTTTTCTATAACTCCTTTTTTGAAGCAACGAAGGGGAATATTCGTCTCCAAGTTACTGTGGGCCTCCTTCAATAACGCATTGAAATTATGAAAATTGCAGAGGTGAGAGACACATGTATAACAGTGTTTGAATCTGACGTCTATGCAGAGTTTCATTAATACTCCCGAGGTACAAGTATCACTCGGGGTGAATTCATTATTATTAAAAAGAACATATTGATCATTACTATTTTGGATGTTTATAGAAATACTACTTTCTTCTAAGTTGTGCGCTATTAAGGCAAAATTGCGAAGTGAGAACAGTGCTGTCGCCTCATCATCTTGGCACTTTCCTTTTACAGTTTTGGCAGAAGTTAGATTGTTAATCAGGAGAGATTTAAAGGAGCTTTCGAATTGCATGCAAGTAGGATTAATATTTCGTCTTCCATGACACCTGATCATTCCAAAAAAAATTTCTAGTGGATTTTGATTAACATTACGCGGTGAAAAACTTGTAAATTTAATGTTTTGCAATTCCTGCCATAATCTTTGAAATCCGTTCAATGTAAACTTAAAATTTCTCAGCGATGGCACGTTTTTAGACATTTTTGTGTTCGGATCTACGAACCGGATGTTATTTTCCATGCAGTAAATGGCCTCCTTCTAGAAAGTCGAGTGACAGGTGTTGACGGTGACTTCTTTGTGGAGAGCGTTCTTCGTCTTCTTTGAAGCCTGTTTACTGCCGTTGATAGAGTCGAATGAGTCGTTGAAGAATTTCACGACTTCTGAAGTGGTCACTCCTTCCTTGATTGGCATACTTTTGGTTCCGTCAATCGTTTGTACTGCACCTTTAATACAAGTTAAATGTCGAATAAATGAAGACATTGTTCGACTCAAAACTTGAACTGCAGGATTCACTCTCATTTTCTGGATTTTATTCTTTCTAAAACGGCCATCATGAAGTTTAGGCATTTCCTTTTTTATCGAATTAAGACTTTTAATATCGATATCGTAAGCTAGTTGTACGATATCCCACGAAGCAAAATATCGGTTTTTTTGTTGCTTGTCCTTCACAGTTTCACATTTTTCGACAATTTCTGCAATGAAATCTGGTGTCAGAAGGTACTTTTTTACTGTTTCCAAATTATTTTCATTTTTCTTCAGATGTTGTGGAAAAACAACTTCGATGTCTTTCGTTAGAAAATTATTTCTGATTCCCTTGATTAAATGTGCGGGGGGGGGGGGGGACAAATAGTGGAATGATCTGGTATCCTGAGAGTTCAATTCGTCCAGAAAAAACTCTCTTCTCTTTAATTCATGTCGATTTCGTTTCTTCTAACAGATTATTTATGCACGAGGCATTAGTCTGTCCTTGGTCACAGGCTGTGGCGACAAGCTTGAATCCGGATTGTTGTGTCAAGGCGCCTGGGGTCGAGATTCTGGCAGAGAATCTCGGGGTGCTCCGGGTCGTCCTTCACGGTTGTCGTCCAACGGGCTCCGAAGGTTCGGGTGAGAATGCCGGTACGGAAGGATTCGGTTCGGAAACCGAAGGTAGGGGATCGTTGCTGATTAAAGAGTTGGAACTCACCGTAAGGTTTAAACAAGTTTATTCTGTCCCGATCTGGGTGACACTGGTACTATGCCTTTATCAGGCGTGGACCTTGTACAGCGTCTGTATCAAGTCTCCATGTAGTCTCAATCAAGTCTGAGCTCGCATTCTTCTGCACATTTATTTTAAGTTATTAAACAATAATGCAAGTAAACACTAGCGTTTCACTCACGTTTCACTTGTTTTCACTTATAAGACAGTATAAGTCTCAGTCGATCGTGTATGTACAGACCCAAACACAACTATACCGCGACACTAACGCCCTCTAAGCTATGGAAGCCTCCTGCTTCCTGTCTAAACGCTATTCCGGAAGTTCCCTATTCAGTTTCCACCCACTGTGCCTCAAGCACAACGCCAGTATTCTTTTATCATAATAAAGCTCATTGAATTAAGTGTTTATATAAATTGGTGTGTTCTCAGTTATTTGCCTAGATCCCGGGAACCTCCCTTTCTCTAAGATATTATACTTTAGTGGTTCTCTGGCACATTCACCCGTTATCCGATCGAGCCCAACTTTTACACAGGTTAGTTTCTTACAGAATGGAATCGTTTCAGGAATTGCGCCCCACAAAATTGAAAGGTCGAAAAAGACGGACGATCCTAATATACCAATGATATGTTTACCAATACTAATACAATTGTACATAATTATATATCATTTCAAATATAATTCAACGTAGGTAATTATTTACTTAAAGCATATCTATCTGGGGGAGAGGTGCTATAAATGGGTCAGGTTTTAAATAGGACAAATCGAATTGCCAAAATTCTAAACGCATTACACATGCAAGTTATTTTCCTGTTTATGGCAACACTAGTACCCAGTCATTTGACGTAAACTTCACTGCGGTCTCACTTGCAACAGAGTAGAAATCCGCGGTTGATTTTTTCGGCAGTAAAAGAAAAATTTTCGTTGGTTTTCTGTGTCATTTTCTAAGATCTAGATACATACAAAATGTTATATCATTCAAATAGCCTATATTCAACTAAAACGAAAATACTTAACAGGTAAGCTTAATTGATTATTTTCTTCGTTTTGGGGGTATTTTATATTAAACTCACTTATAGTCTTAAATCGGATATCCGTTTCATGGCTGCCTCTCTCATACACATGTACTACTGGACACATTTTACTTTCCTATAAAGTTATTAGTGCATCATTTGATACATAGATGGCATTATTTTAAATGACCAATTATTAGACGATGGCGTATTGTTTCGAATGTAAGAATTAATAAAGTGACTATTCAAAGCGACAAACTTTATCGTAAAAAATTAATAATAAAATATTTAATCTGCAATATGAAAACGTACCTACCTATTTTAGTACAATTGATATCATTTTTGTTCAAATAGAATTCAATTCTAAACTATTTTATTATTTAAGTGTTTTATAGATTTGTTACATACGTATTTATATTTACCACTCGTGGGTATTCCTATGTTGAACTTAGTTTATAAGACATAAATTTTATAAATAATATTACTTTATAACTAAAAAAAACTTCTAAAGCATTAACGATAAGTCACACTGTATGAAGATAGTCAAAAATATTGATAATTTATAGTACAAAGAGTTAATTTTTTCATAGATTCCATTGTTGTGTATCATTAAGATTTACAATTATATAATTGTAATACATAATAAGTATAGTTTTATTAACGTGCCCCTTTCATGACTTATAATGTCCCATTCAAAATCACCTAGTCGTAAAAGAGACATTTCCCACTTATTTGAAAATCAAAGATTTTATTATTTTCTATTACAATTTATGAGTTTGTAATATACTTTTATTGAAGGGAAATAAACACGCTTTCTATTAATGCACTTGCTTTTTAAATACCTATAATGACATTGTCAGAAATGGACGCTAAACAAAATAAAATTGTTTCTTTCATAGCACCTCTCCCCTACGTATACCTATGTACATACGTACATGTTATAAAACTAAGAAGAAGGAGAAGTCGAATCAATAAATAAATCGTAACTAGCAATATCGGTTCCACGAAATTAGCATCTTCTGTGATCGTTGCATCTGTGGAAGAAGAATGTTACTAGCAATTTGTTCACATGATTACAAGAGAAGTTTCCCATGGTGCTATGGCACCGAGACAACTGAGCCGTATATGTATGTACCTGCTGTTTTCATCGTGATAACGTATACGAGTCGGGGGGCTGGAATGGTAGGGGATAGGACAGCATACGGCGTCCACTACCACGAGAGAGATGAATTATCGCACCCGGTAACCGAGTCGAAAGTTCTCAATTCCCATTAAGCGAGGCAGCCGGCCAGAAACCGATAGGTTAGTTGGTGAACCTGCTGAGAATCCCCGGCGCTCAGACCACCAGCCGTTCGGTGACTACATATCAGTCCGATAGAGAACATCGACAAGCAGGCGCCAAAAGGATACTGCTCACATCGCTTGTACAACTAATAACAAGAATAGCCTGATAGAACATGGTACTTTTCTTCTGTTCTGGGCTATTTGTTCACCGTGGCGAGATCCACTCTTCGTTGTACCTATATTCTACTTCCCTAGTAGAGGTATGAGGCATCACCCTCGCTTTTATATCGATAATTGTATTGACAGACTGTGTTTGCTCGCAAATAGATATTGCCATAATATTGATATCTTTGCTATTTTCTTATCTACATTCAGAAACTCAGTTTTGTGTATAATGGATGATTAATTTGCAATATTGATACTGTATTGTAATATCTGTTCAACTTATTGCATCTCTTTCTGTTGTTTTCTTTGTTATTTGTTATTTCAATTTTAATTTTGCCTTATTTGCCCGCTCTCTATTCATGTTTTTTCCTATTATTATGATGTGCCAAAGGGTGGTTATCCTGTAATAAATAAATAATGTTACACGTTCCATTTCTGTCACCATTCGCCCGACGTCTGCGCCTTTCTTCTTGCAAAAGCGAACAATATTTTAGAAAAATTCTCAATTTCGTTTCAAATCGATGCTTTATATTCCTACTTTTGATCCACATCTTATATTTCATGATTTTACATCAAATTTTCTTGGTTGTCTACGTAGAAAGTAATTATAAATTATATTTTATTAAAGGTCAAACTTAGTTGAAAAATTTAAAAGTTCACTTTGCTTAGCCTGTCATTTAATTTATTTGAAAAATAAATTTGATGTACAGTCATCTGTATTATCAAAAGACGCAATTCATAATTGTCTGTATAAAAATTTACCATGAAGCTGATAATAATTAGTATATTAAGGGGTAATGTCACTATAGAGCCCGGGAAGGCAGCCTGATTTTGAGAATTTTTCATGCGAGCATTATGAATGGAATACAAAATCTGTTTGAAGGCCTTTATTGTACATACCTTGAAGTATGATAACTATTTTTTTTTTTAATTTTTTAATATAAAAGGGCGGCGCCACAGCTCAACAAACGAAGCTTCTTCAGAAAAACAGTGTTCCGCGGCGGAAAAGATTTCTCCTTCAATTTTTGACCTAGAAGAAAAACCTGAAATTTTTTTAGTTCTATATAAGATTATCTCGGGAAGTACACGAGGAAATAAAAAAATACTGATTTTTGTAAAAATGGTGCATGATTGAACAAAACACGGAACTGCCGCAACCTCGAAATTGTTGAAACGTTTTGTTCAATCGCGCACCAGTCTTACAAAAAGCAGTATTTTTTAATTTCCTCGTGTACTTCCCAAGATAATCTTATATAGAACTCAACAATTTTTGGTTTTTTGCTGGAAAATTGAAGGAGAAATCTTTCCGGCCGCGGAACACTGTTTTTAATTCAGAAGAAGTGTTACGTGAGGGCGTTAATTTTTAAGCGACCGAGCGGTTGAGTCTAATTTCCTCACGCAAAGCTTAACGAATTTTAAGGGACTTTTATAATTTTGACATAATCAGATTATTACGCAAAAATCAGGATTGTTTTGGGTACGGCTTTCGTCTACAACCTATACAGGTTGTCCAATCGGGATGTGGTACTTTGGTGAGACTGGTTCGAACAAAATGTGACACAATTTAGATAAAATGTTACCATGTATTACAAAATATGCAAAGGAAAATCAAAAGGTGGAACAAATTGGGGAATTTACATGGTATGCGTCAAGCGATATAAATGTACATAAAGAAGTTGCAATGGAGTACAAGAACTCGTTTTTGTAGGTTTTGAAGGTTACAGTTAAATTTTAGCGAAGCTAACAAATGCCGGACGACTATTTGTAGACGACGATTGGTCGAGGGAAACCCTCAACTCACCATTAGGTGGTTGGATCAATCTATGCACGAGAGTTATTCAAAACGGTAATTTATAAAGGTAACGAGGACGATGATTATAATCACGTGAAACGGAGATTTTACAAAACGCGGCACACGCTCGAGGGAATACGACAGATCATCGAGGGATAATTCCCGTAACACGTAATGGTTGGATTACTTGTCGCTTCCGTACAATAGCATACTTTGGATTCACTCACCGAATTGGTACAAGAAACTGTTGAAATTTTGGTTGGCTTACTCTCTCTCTCTCGTTCTCTTTTCCCCTCGCTCTCTTTCCCTCTCGCTCTCTGATGACCTGGAGCAGTCCTACGACTGGGTGACGTTCGCGTGGGGTACACACACACACGCGCAGTACATTAGTTACAGTTGGTTTGAATTTTAAATTATAAAGCGCAAAGTATAGGATTTAAACGGTAAATGGTTAATATAATGATTTAAATTGAGTGTCTACGGGGACTGAGTCTTTCCACCTTCACTATGCCACAGTGGAACTCCAGCTCAAACGTCTATTTAGCAATACGGCAATATGTCCCTCGGACAGAACAACAGCGCACTACGCGACTTGCTAGCTGATTGCCGTAAATAGCGAATAAGATGATATATAATTATAGCGGTTTGAATTTTAAATATAAAGCGCAAAATATAAGATTTAAATTGAGTCTCTACGGGGACTGAGTCTTTCCGTTGTCTCACGATCACTCGGAACTCCAGCTCAATGACTATTTTACAAATAGCAATGTCCCTCGGACAGAACAACAGCGCACTACGCGACTTGATAGCTGACTGCCACGAACGAACGCAGGGTAGGCCCGAGCACTTGGGACTTTGATTAAAGAGCGCCAAAATTGCTGACTCCGCACCTCATGCACACGGGCCCAACCGTCGTCGCTCGGGACGTTCCCAGCATCTCAGTGCTCAGGTTGTTATCGCGTCCGGCGTTCTAAGAACGTCGACGGCGTTGGAAGATATTCGCATGAAAGAACGCAGTGGCGTAACGGTTCATGTAAAGTTACTATTACAATTCGGTCTGTAGATCATTGACAATTGATTGAGGGAAAATCCCACAACACGCAATGGTTGGATCAGATGTCAATGGTAGTGTAACAGAAATTTAGCAAGGAAGAAGAATATAAGGTGGTCTACTACAATGCACGGGGTTCGTAATGCCTATCACAACGCGCATTCCAAGAACGTCGACGGCGTTTGGAATATCGCTGACAATAATCTTCCATTAGAATATGCCGTGACGTGAGAGGCTTCATGTGAATTAAATTATAACTATTACGGATTTTCACTGATAATCGAAATGAATTTGAAAAAGTAACCGGCACGTAAAAGAAGCTTCTTTTGCTGAGCTAAGGCGCCACCATTTTGTATTAAAAAAATTTTAAAAAAATTGTGATCATACTTCAAGGTATGTACAATAAAGGCCTTCAACAGATTTTGCATTCCATTCACTGTACTCGCATAAAAAATTCTCAAAATCAGGCAGCTTTTCCGGGTTCTACAGTGGCATTACCCCTTAAGAAATTATCTCAGATACAGCCTTTGTGATGGCTTGTTCAGTGTTCACAGTTGCATATTCGCTCGCATACTTTATATTCGATTTCCAGATGACGTTTATGATTACGATAATGTTTAAACTAATATAATGCTCGGTATATAAGGTGAAATTTTTTTGACTGGTGTTGTGTCCAGGCAACGCCCAAGCACGCGTATCATACATTATACATATTATATTACGTTCGTTATGAAACGTTCGAGACGTTTCCAAGCTAAGACAGCCGCTAAGCAACCAAATCTACAAAATCAGCAAAATGCGAACGCTCCACGCCAACCGGGCATGGTAACGCGTACCACGCCCAAGAGTAATATAAAACCAATTCGACTCCGCTAATCGACATACTCGAGATCCGACCCTCGACCGGGCAACACGGCTAAAAACCTACTTGTACACCTCAGTCTAGTTTTAGTTGTTTCTGAATAAAGACTTAGTCTTTGAGTTTAAACACATATGGTGTAGTTCACCCGGTGGATTCTCATCCTTTAATCACTCCCGAACCCACGATTACGCCAGATCCCGTACCAGCCTTGCGAGCCATCACGCAGGGCACAACACTGGTATCTAAAATGCAATTCTTTTTCCAATTTCGAATAAGGTTCTAACAATAACATATTTTGGAGGGGGGGTGTTCTGCTAAGGTGATGTCGCGAATTAATTCATTTTAAACATTTCTGATTACAGGACGGCATCGGTCTATGTATTACAACTAGCAAAATACACCCGCGTTTCGCTTCGGACTTAAGAGATATTAAGCACTCCATGAAAACACATTTCACCCCTTTTCACCACCCCCTTACGGGTTGATTAGAGAAAAATCCTGAAATTGGTTTTCAGGCATTTATGTGGGTAATCTTTTGAAGTAAAAACTAAGCTGATATCTAATCGGACCTAAGAGATTTTGAGGAATCCGTGAAAATATATTTCACGTCTTTTCACCTCCTTAGGGGTTGGTTAGTGAAAAATCCTGAAATTGGTTTTTATACATTTGTGTGGGTAATCTTTTTGAGTAAGAGATATTAGGGTGTCCGAGAAAATACAGTTTACCCCTTTTCACCCTCCAGGGGATAGAATTTCCAAAAATCCTTCCTTAGTGGGTGCCTACAGCATGGAAACAATGTACCTTCCAAATTTCACGTTCCTAGGTTAAACGATTTGAGCTGAGCGTTGATGAGTCAGCCAGTCAGTCAGTCAGGACTTCTTCTTTTATATATATACTAACATGCCCCGTGTCGGCTACGCCCGAATTAGTAACGTGACTGATTCATGTTTATTAAAATTAATATCTTTTAACGAAATTAAGTATTTTGAAAAAAAAGCTTATTATATTTCATAATATTTCGGAAAAAACCACATTCTTAGTAAGATGATTTTCTAACATTAGTGTTGCATACGTCGAGCTCGGGCGAATGATCTTGACAAATTTGATCACACGCGGGACATAGTAACATCCAAAGAGGGTACGGATAAATCTACAAAAGCATTCTGACATATATATCCGCGGTAGTCCAGTTCTCTCGCGAGAAAGCGCGCGAGAAGCTTCGCCACCTGGTCGTGACATCGCGGTGCTGCTACGGGCGAGATTATTACTTCATACAAATAAACAAACTTTGCTGCTGTATAATATTACTTCGCCTACTAATCATGAGTAGGATTTGATTAAATAAAACACATCTTTTTTCCAAAGATGAAAGTTATAAGACTTCAGAATAGAGAACATTTTTCGTAATCTTTTTATCGCTAGGTAGTAAAATAAATTGATTTTCAGAACTGCCTGTTCTTGACAATCCAACATATAATTGTCCATGTGAAAAACAATCTGAACGCAAATCAATTCCTACGTATTTGAAAGTCTGCCCCTGCGCTTTATTGATTGTCATGGCAAAAGAAACTTTGATGGGGAATTGTAAACGTTTAAATTCAAAGGGTAGATCAGAAGGAATCATGGGTATGCGAGGCATAAGGGTAACTTCTCCAGTTGCAGGTCCCGTTAAAATAGTAGCTCTAATGATATTATTCCGTAAAGATTTAATTTGCAATCGAGTACCATTACATAATTTGGGAGGATTAAGATTACGTAACAGAATAATTGGCGTACCAATTTTAAGTTGCAGATTATGAGGCGAAAAACCTGCGGGAGTAAGAGCATTTAAAAATTCTTGAGGACGGACCAGCGAAGTTCATGATGATGTGTCGTGCGCCAGGTCGCTTGACGCTTCCCGAACGATGACAGGCGAGCGTAGGAGTACGGTGGCTTGAAAATCCAATGACAAATGGTCGTTTCCGTGTCGCGATTGTTCACGACAATCGCAATTTCCTTAGCAACGAACGTGTTACGTTCGGTCTTAAAGCCTTGCAGGTCGACCACGCCGGATAACATTGTTAGGTAGTAATATGTAGTAAAACAAGTGTCATCGACGGCTGCAGACGAGCTACTGACTATTTCGCGATTATCCTCATCGGTATAGTAGTCGTAGTTGTTAGACGAACACCTCATACTAATAAACAGTGTCGCAGAAACACTATTGCACGACACGCAAGACTTGTTAGAATTCATTATGGATATAAAGAAAGGATTCCTAAACCCACGATTAATACCACCGGCACAAATCATAACCTACCTCACTTCCGCACTCGCACATATTCCGAAAGGACTAGACTTCTCAATCGGAATAAAATTAGAAAACTTGCACGTCCTGTACGAAATCCTTACGGTCTCCGCATTTTCGGATACCAAATCAATCACTGTAGTACTAGATATTTCATTGTTAAACGCGAAAAAATTCAAATTGAGCAAGGTACACCCGGTATCCACGAAGATAAACGAATCGTTCTACGCGTATATAGAACCCCTCGACTCATACGTGGTACTTGACACCTCGGTGCAAGATTACATACAACTAAGCAAACAGGACCTAGCAAAAATGTAAGACAATAAAACGATCTGTACCTCTGCACCTCATCGCATCCAATGTTCAAAGCGATACCATACGGACCGTGCGAAGTACAGTTGTACACAAAATTAACAAAAACCCCAAACAATTGTAAAATGCGAATTATGACACTGAATCACACGATCCTGATAGAATAGCAACAACCAGGCACGTGGATTTATGTCGCAATTGTCGCCAAGAAAAATTTCCACAAGCGCTACAGGTCGTACGTTGATTCCGATTTCCAAATATTTGCAGTGTGTGGATATTAGTGCATATATTCTGACACAGGACATGCAGTCTAAGAGAACAATCAAAGCTATGGAATTGTCCGTTCGTATCAGGAATAAACATAAAAATTTCGAGAAGTTATGAAAATTAAGCCTTACCTGTTACGTGCATTCCCCTTGCATCGTAGCTCATCCAAAAGCTGAGCCAGCCATATTGAAGAAGGTGGCAAGCCCTAGAACATACAAACATAGATATAACACTGATACATTAAACACAATAAACATCAAACGCACAAAACAATGCAAAGTATTACATACCGGCGGAGACGGCGAGTACACCAAATTAACAAAAACCCCAAGCAATTGTAAAAATACGAATTATGACACTGAATCACACGATTTAGATAGAATTACAACAACCAGGCACGAGGATTTATATCGCGCCGAAACCGATACAACCAGCAGTAATTTGCGACGACAAGAGCACAAAAATGTATAGCATTAAGGATTCTGGTATAATAACAATAACAATAAGAAACAAAAATTTCTGCAGTGGGTTACGTCTGAAATTTTCTAGAACTAGCCGAGGGAAAAGTTTCAATACATGTCCGGCCTAACCGATGGAGGGGGTTACCTTCAAAAAAGTAACCACAGATGTTTGATACACGTTCAGAGTAGTACGATAGACGTTTGATAGACGATTGATTTGGTATCCGAAAATGCGGAGAGCGTAAGGATTTCGTACAGGACGTGCAAGTTTTCTAATTTTATTCCGATTGAGAAGTCTAGTCCTTTCGGAATATGTGCGAGTGCGGAAGTGAGGTAGGTTATGATTTGTGCCGGTGGTATTAATCGTGGGTTTAGGAATCCTTTCTTTATATCCATAATGAATTCTAACAAGTCTTGCGTGTCGTGCAATAGTGTTTCTGCGACGCTGTTTATTAGTATGAGGTGTTCGTCTAACAACTACGACTACTATACCGATGAGGATAATCGCGAAATAGTCAGTAGCTCGTCTGCAGCCGTCGGTGACACTTGTTTTACTACATATTACTACCTAACAATGTTATCCGTCGTGGTCGACCTGCAAGGCTTTAAGACCGAACGTGACACGTTCGTCGCTAAGGAAATTGCGATTCTCGCGAACAATCGCGACACGGAAACGACCATTTGTCATTGGATTTTCAAGCCACCGTACTCCTACGCTCGCCTGTCATCGTTCGAGAAGCGTCAAGCGACCTGGCTCAGGACGCATCATCACGGACTTCGCTGGTCCGACGGCTGGGTGCCGTACCACAGGCTACCAGAAATGCGAGCTCGCGAGCTCGCAACCGTCGACGTGGTGTTCGTGAAGGGAGTGGAGAAGAAGATCTGGTTATCGCAACTGCTCCTACGAACAGATCCACGCATCGTAGATATTGTTGAGATGTACGAGAAGAAGAAGAAGAACAACAACGACGATGATACCTGCTACTCCGATGACGACGACGACGAGGATACCGACGAGGGCAACGACGGCTCCGATGTTGACGACAATTATTGTGGAATCGTACCTCCTACCACGGTCGTTCCTAACCTGAAAACAATGCGCGCAAAGAACACTGTACGATGCGCTTTCCACAACGGCGGAGGCGGTTGTATGTGCGCGTTAGAAAACGTTCAGAAAATTTGGAAGTACATGCGATCTGAAATTTAAGGTGAGTGGCGTCTTCCTAGATTACATGTTAAAACAATCCTACAATCTGCCTAACCGTTTCTTTCTTTTGCTGTTTCCAGATTCTACGGACCACCTGCTGTATGGTTTTGTCCTCTTCGCACATCATAGACGTTGTGATATTATTCTTCTACGACGCGTATACAGTCTTTATTCTTCTAATCGTATCTCATACTATTCTTACTATTCTTTATAAACGTATAACATATAACAAAACTGCTTTATATGAATAAAACAATTACTATTCATAGAAGAAGTGTACATCTTTCTTACCCTCTATTCTCGTCCTCCTCCACAGCATACATCGTCGATGCTACGTATTTTTCTTTCCTGAAATATAGAATGTTAAGGTATATGTAAAAAAAAAGATTACAGATACACCTTATATACGTATAAAAACAAACAATTTTTTATTCTCGTCTCTTTCTCCTCCTCTTACAACGATGCATCACATCAGTATTCTTATACTCTAACTTTATATATACTAATTGTTATACAATCACACGCGAAATTATTTTCTATATACACTTCTTACTGTCTCTATATTTTCTCTCTCTCTCTTTCTTTCCGTCGATGTTTTCGCAGAATACTAATAGTAACGAAGTAAACACTATGTGCACCCAGAGTATGTGATTCTATACACTCGGCGTGTACACATAGTGTTTTTTACCCGTCGGTATTAATGCATACTTCGCATAGTCCAAAAGTGTATCGGTATGGTTGTGAAGTATCATACACACACACACACATCCATCGACCGCAATCCAAAGACACTTCAATGTATATGTCATTGAATCGCGCCCAATATATGTATGCGTGGGTCGTTAGTACACGCACATGATGCTTGTAATCATCGATCACGAAAACTATTGTCTCTACTGTTTGTTACAACACTGTTCTGTGTTGGGTGTGCGTGCGTGTGTGATAGTAGCAGGGCTGCTTTATACACATACGTTATGATTAAATCTACATCTCGCTTGTGATAAACCAATCCCCGTCACTATCGATGTAAAGTTCTCACACCATAGACTTGTATCCGTTTGATTGTGGAACATCACACACATACATTCATCCATTTTGATCCATTGACACTTTAATATATATGTTACTGGGGCAACATGGATATATGTATGTATAGCTGGATAGTACTTACACGGAAAACGATTGTCATTACTGTTATGTGTTGTTGGACATATACCACCAATACGTACCACACTCATGGTGCAAAGACACCATATATATATATATATGTGTTTGACACAAGGAGTGCGATACATACGGGTGTTTCTAGCACTACTCGCATCGACGTAAACACTACAGATCGACGTAAACACACACCCACAAATACACACACTTCGGGAGGGACACCAGCTTCGGCGAGGGATGTCAGCTTCCGCGATGAGGAACGCCAGCTTCCTCGGGATGTCAGCTTCGGCGAGGGACGCTAGCTTCCGCGATGAGGGACGCCAGCTTCCTCGGGACGCCAGCTTCCTCGGGACGCCAACTTCCTCGGGACGCCAGCTTCCTCGGGACGTCAGCTTCCTCGGAACGCCAGCTTCAGCGATGAGGGACGCCAGCTTCCTCGGGAGGGATGATCTCCACCGACGATGTCCAAACTGCACATGCAATGGAAAAAACCAGAATGACAACACCGTACATCATACTTATTTCTACTATTCTCTCTTTCTCACTATATATCTGACGTTAGACTTTGTACGAGATAGGAAAAACTAATACTTGCCGTATATATTTCTTCAACTAGTTCCTGTCGGCAAACAGCTTCCTCATTAACACTTCTAATGAGTCGTCGCGGTGACCCGCTCACGTTTTTAAAGACTGTGATAAGCAGCGCGCATGGTAGGGGTGGTTCGCGAGTATGGATATACTTGCATCTCAGTTGTCAGTGGTCATTTCGATATCTCGATCCTTGTTCACTCTACGGGCATTTTTCTTCTCTTTCTTCTTCTTCTCGCTATCCTTCTTCTTCGTTGCTTCAGAACTGTGCTCACGTGTGTTTCCACACCCTCGAGCCAACATATATACCTACCATGTTACTATCGATAGGTTCCCACGATGTATATTTCTTTCTTTTTACACGAATATTTTATACATCGATACTTGCTTCTTCCATTTATATTCTTCTCATTATACACTTCTCACTGTACACTTCTTCCTACACTGTTTTTCCCCTATCATCGCGTTTTTCACCTTTGCCTTTTTCCTTTTCCATACTGTCTACAACTACACTATCCCCAGCACCAACAAACTACACTTTGCATATGGGTGAGTGCAAACCACTATAAAAATGGTACCGATCGGTCTTGCGGACCACATTACATCGCCTACGTTCGTAGTAACCGTTCGGTACAGTTAGCTGTAGTGCGTATTGAAAATGTTTAACCAACATTTCAACAACGCTTCCTACATGGGCGAAAACCATCTCAACCGCTGCAACGTTACGGATTTTCCTGCTAAACAGCGTCGTCCGAATCTAAGGTACATTATATACGTCCGTATACTTTTCGATTTTACACGAAAACGTTCGAATCATCAACTCTGCGTGCGTGTTTCTTACAGCGATACATCTGCACCATCGCCCAAGAAGACCTTCATACGAATCATGGTACGTGATTATCTATTAACATTGACCACGTACAAACGCATCGCAATTGGAATCCGTATCGAGCAGGATTCGTGTCGCGTTGAAATCGCGATAGTCGACAACAAATCCAACGAACTGTGTTTCCCCATGTCTACGTGGAAACTTCTGCTGCAGCAAGAACCGGAGATACTTCAACGTCTCCGTAACAACGCAACTCCATCGCATCAAGACCCTATCGTTTTCGATCATATACGCATCAACTTTACGTGAATCAACAGTCAACGAATTGTCAAAATATCGGATGGTAGTTCAACCATATACATGGTCGAAGCTACGATACGGCAAATGTTTAAATACGATCGCTGCATCGATCACACGTTCTCGTGGTTGTCGGAAATTCTAGACTCCGTAAGCATCAAATACGCTTCTTTTGTAGCCATTATACGTGCCGCTACGACACCGACCGCGGACTATGAAAAACTCATTTCCGAAAGCGAATATTTCGAACCATATTCTTTGTTAGATTGTGAATTATTAGCGTTATGCTTGGATTCCATTATACGTGATGCTAGCAACGAATTCCAATAATGTATACATGTCTATATATGCTTTACCAATAAATACTACACTTTATCGCACGACTATCTGTATTGTTTGATACCTTAAACGATCCTTTCCTATCCTCGCAGGATATCGCTTATCCCAAAACCTATTGTTCTTTCAAGCTTCGTTTCTTACACTAGGTATGTTACGAGATCTAGAAACATCTATACCTCTTATTACGCATTTCGAATAATATCGCATCTCTCCCACCGAATATGCTCTTGATAATCATCTCTAGCCTAATGGACTACCGAAAACAGTATTCGATTACATCGCTTTATTCTTGTACACATCATATTCTGCTGTTACGTGATATCTTTTAAGTCATATGCTCATTATTCCTTCTCGAAAGTTTACCTTCCAAAATTCTCGCGCACCGATGCTGTGTACTATTCTCGGAAATCAACCTTCTATCGCTACAGTGATACGCTTTTGGTTCGATTATCGCGCCATAACAAACTATAAGATTCACCTTACATCTCCTACGCGTCGTAACACCGTATTGTGTTTTCTTACCTCCGACACCGAGAGGGATAGAGAGAGAGAGAGAGAGAGAGAGAGAGAGAGAGAGAGAGATGTACAAAAAATGTCATACCACTCTCACGCTCCTCGTTCAAACGTCGCCGCTTTGAATTTTCGAGGTCTCGAGATTGCGCGCACCGATGCTGCGCATTATTCTCGGATTACGCGATACGAAATGGTATGTTTCGACTCGCATCATCTCCTACGCGTCATACCGCCCTATGTTTCGACTATGCCCCTAGAGTGAGAAGGATAGATTCATATCATACCTCTCTCTCACACTCCTTGTTCGCGGGCGCGATCTGGTCTTGAGAAGATGAGAGGGTTGCGGATCGCTTTGAATTTTCGTGGTTCGGAGATATCGCGCGCACCGATGCCGCGCATTATTCTCGGAACTTGACCTTCGCCTATTATATGTTTTTGGCGCTGTTATTGCGCAATAGCCGTGCAGGTGTCGACTTGCATCTTCTACGCGACATACCGCAGCATGTTTTGACCACGGGCCCAGAGGATGAGTCATCAGCGGTACCACCCCCCTCCCCCTTCCCCTTCCCCTCCCCCTCCCCACGCGCGCGTGTGTGTGTGTGTGTGTGTGTGTGTGTGTGTGTGTGTGTGTGTGTGTGTGTGTGTAGCGAGCAATCGTGCGCGCGCGATTCCAACGTCGCAGATATCGGGGGCGCGATCTGGCCTTGGGGAGATAAGAGGGTTGCGGATCGCTTCCTCCTACAACGCGTGATGTGTCATCGTCAAGGAACGCGTTACGTGACCTCGAGGTACCCCCCTCTATCTGCTCTCAGAGCCCCCATCCCCCTCTAGTGATCCAGAGTCCCGGCACCCACCTCCCCGAGTCGCGGTCCCCCCACCCGCCTCCCCCTCGCCGCCGCTGCGGTTCCCCTCGCCCCGCTTCACCCCTCGCCCTGCGTTGATCCAGAATCGGCCTACTATACCTACTTATGTCATAGAATCCTGAGTTTTTTCGTGCATATAACGTGGTGAACCTGTAAAGGTTGATGGAAGGATGACGTACTGACCTAGATTAGTAGCATTGACATTCGCATCTTGATTGACTGCATCCCGCAAATGTACATAATCATCTGCACGTAATTTTTTTTGATTACGTCGTATGAAATCTAATCTTTCAGTGATCATTTTCGCCATCATATCAACGCAAAATTGATTGAATAAGTTTCGAAAATAATGTAAGTGATTCGTAGAATTTTCTCTAACCATAAGTCTATATGCATAAAACTGCATGCAAGAAACAGTTTTATTTCGACCAGTATTAATTTGCTGAATAATTAAATAGTACCCATCCTCTCCTGGTGGAAACATGAGAGGGTATTGGAGAGAATCATAAGATCGGTGAAGCTCAGATACTCGTTTTATTTGACCATTTCGGCAACTTAAAACTATATCTCTCGGTCCTTTATCTTCATCTACCAGCAGTACAGCTACTTCATTGGTAGATGGAGCATTATAACAACCTCTGTGATGATTTACAGGTACACGATCAGCGTGAATGATGAGTTGAACATCATCATTTTCATGTACACCTCTACTTTCTAGATTGTACTTAAAACTTCTGATCAAGTTATTATTTTGTAATAATATATTTTGTAATAGTTCAATTAATTGCCTTTCTAAATTTGGAACAATATTTGAACGAATACGTAATTGGTCAACATCAGAAATAAAGTAAATTTGAAGAAATTGATGATTCACACCGGGCGCAGGAAGTAAATTCCCAATACTGTGGTAAACTTGCCCTTGAATTTTAAACGTAGGCATGAAATTTCCTTCTGTAATTTGTTTCGCCCGAAAAGAAGTCATTTGAAATAATGTATTATATTTTCGAGTGTTGTCTAAAAAATGTTTCGATAATTGGTGTAAATTTAAAATCAAACTTTTTAAAGGTTCCGGTGGCTCCTGTATTTCAGGAAGAGTAACTTTACCTCCTGCAAAACACATTCCCGGTGCTTCATCTTTCCATTTTTTAGTTGAACAGTTATTACAAATTATATTCATTGAACCTATTTTTAAGTATTTCATATTAATATAATTAAAGTCGGCATTGTATTCAAAAGCTGATCTAACACTGGGAGAGTGAATTCGATTGTGAGCAGTTCGAATTCGCTGATCTTGCAATAGCTGTGACCTTTCGGAAGAATTTATTTCAGATGGCTGCAATAAACTCATTTCTGTAACGGGACATGTTTGCAAAGCCCGTCGTTGTCGACTACTATCTGCTCTTCTTCTCATTTTTGAGAGTCTATCTTGATGCTGCTCGCTACTTTCGTTTATTCTTAAAAAAGAAGAACGTCTAGCAGCAGCGGATTTCCTGGAAAGGTTTTGTTTTGGCATTTTTATTATAATTAACCCGAAAATATAAACTTTCGTAATGGGAAACTGGTAGTACTCAAAAGTGACGATAAACGATCTGCCCGGCTCTGTTATGGGCATGACTGCTTTATTTCAAGTGCGAGAAGCGCCCGGCCCGATCGCCGCCTGGCGGTCGCGTCGCGTAGTATCCATCGCAGCCGGCCGCGTTATGACTTCTTTATGTACATAATTACACAGATTAATTATATTTTACGTGATTAAACGTAGCCTATGTCCGTTCTTGTTGTCCAAGGATACTGTAGTTAAAATTTCGTAGTGATTGGTTCAGTACTTTTTGAGATTTTCGTGTGCATACAAATAAACGCTGTAGCTTTATTATAATAGTATAGATATATAGATCTTTTATTATTCGGTTAGACATATGCAATTGTGAAAAAGAAAACAACAATCGCTTTTATTTTATAGGCCACCCCGAGGTATGGGGTTGAAATCTTTAAGTGAATATGCACGAAAATCTTGTGTGTGTCTCTTACCAGTCTTCCAACCCACAAACTCATATTTATACAATCTCATGATACTTGCAAGTGATAATGATGGTTTGAGTGAATTGTCTTCATCGTGTGCAGCTATAAAAAAAATATGCTATTTTGAAAACAGAATGTACCATATAGCATTATGAAACTTATTCTTGTGCAATAACAACAGGTGTACAGTAGGTACGCTACATACAGAAATGGAATGGCAAATTGTGTGGTGAATGGCATGGCAGTGTAGGTATGTGGTTAAGTAGAATGTTTATTTATTTGTATCTATACATTAATTTTGTGCGCAGTAGCGCTACTGCCATGCTATACATCTTATCCTCCACCCCCTTTTGTGTGAATCATGTCTAAAATTAATTAATTTGACAGCACAAAGCATGTACGTAGATTGTAGATATATATTATTAATTATATGTATTGTACATACTAGATGACCCGTTACTAGGTTTCACCCGGGAATTATTTATGATGTTTCCAAAATAAAAAAGCCTTAAAAAAATAGCCTATAATCTAATGTAGGACGTATGTTAGATATATCCAAAAGTTCATTGAAATCCGTTCAGCCGCTTAGACGTGAGAGGACACACAAACAAACAGACAACATTTCACTTTTATATATTAGTAGAGATATAAGGATGATGGGATGTTTGAGTCATTGCAAAGTTGTTCCTTCGATTTTTCACTGTAAAAAATGTGTCGAACATCGGGTACACAGAACCCTGTATTCCAACAATACAGTTTCGATCACATACTGAATATTGAGCTTAGCCGGGGCTCCCCAGAATATTCAGGCTTTCGATTATACCTCTGACCGAGTTTCTATCATGGAGCTACGTTGTAACTGATCATGGGTAATATACCACGAATGAATAACAGAGAGATCAACTATGCTGGTTTTTTGTATTGACTACACGCAGTTGACATATACAGGGTGTTCGATAACAGATAGAAAATGAAATGGGCAATTCTATGTGACAAAATAAGGTGAAAGCCAAGGGCCAGAGATGGGCATTATTTAAATAAAAAATTATTTAAATAACGTATCAAATAAAGATACAGTAAATAAATAAAGATACATTTTCAAATAAAAATAAGCCAGAGTTACTTTTATTTGAAACGTCACAAATAATTTTTTTGCTCGACGTGAATTTATCTGACGGCCACAAATAATTTTTTTCTTTGACGGGAATTTATCCGACGGCCACAAATAATTTTTTTGTTTGACGGGAATTTATCTGACGGCCACAAATAATTTTTTTATTTGGCGGCAATTCATTTTAACCTTCAAATAATTTTGTCGTTTTTTCATTCATTTGTATTTGAAAATTATTTGAAGCTCAAATAACTCTGGGAGTAAGGGGCGACAGAGAGAGAGGGGGGAGCGTGTGCTAGAGAGCGGAAAGCAGGAGAGCACGATGCGAGGAGGTAGTTGTTAGAGCGAGAGAGAACGAAGATTAGAAAGAGAGGGGGATATTAGGAAGGGGCCTCTCGCTCCCTCCCGTTCCCTCTCGCTCTAACAACTACCTCCTCGCATCATGCTCTCCTGCTTACCGTTCTCTAGCACACGCTCCCCCCCCCTCTCCCTCTCACGCTCTCTACTCCCAGAGTTATTTGAGTTTCAAATAATTTTCAAATACAAACGAACGAAATGACGATAAAATTATTTGAAGGTTAAAATGAAATCCCGCCTAATAAAAAAATTATTTAAGGCCGTCGGATAAATTCACGTCGAACAAAAAAAATTATTTGTGACGTTTCAAATAAAAATAACTCTGGCTTATTTTTATTTGATATAAAAATAACTCTGGGTTATTTTTATTTGATGAGCCTCGAGTAAAATTTTTGTCTTTTATCCGAAATCAATTTTTTATTTGAAATAATTTTTTGCCCATCTCTACCAAGGTCAACGATGTGGCGTTGGACGCTTCGTTTTTCAGTTATTGATGTTCGAAAAATTCGTCAGAAACACTTGAAGCACGGCGGTGATTTAACGATCAGCGGCTCGCATTGTGCGGGTCAGTAGAGTCTCGTACATTCGCCATAAAAAACAAACGCGCATGGGTAGTAAGCAAGGATTTTCTAGAAATAACTGCTGCAAACTTTTACGCAAAGGTGTTTCACAGACCAGTTATGAAGACCCGTTATTATCAGTAACTGTTATAAGGAACTGTTTGTGATTATACATATTTGTTTCGATTACGGTCTTTAAATCGGTTCTTATATAAGTTCTAGAACCATTATTTTTTCAGTTGTATTTCGCTTCCAAAAAAATTCTGGAATCGATTCTCGTATCGATATTGCAATGATTGAAATCGCTAAATATTACGGTTGCAGATTATTTTGTATATGCATACAGTAGGTAGGGTATGGGAGTTCTGGACCAAATGGGGGCGAGGGGTGAGGCGGGGCGGGGGGTAACGCGGACGCGGGGCGAGGCGTGGAGGGGGTACCGCGCTCTCGGGCGCGATTGGCGAGGGGCGAGGCAGGGAGGGGGGTACCGAATTCGTGGGTGAGGGGGATGACGTCACAGGAGCGGGGGATTTCAAGATGGCGTCGCGCGCGCAACCGTTTGCCGTACGCGTGCGGGGATCGGTGCGCAGGCGCAAAGGGATGTACCACGGATGCTATAATTCGACACGGATGACGATTCCAGATTAATTAACCTAAATAGCGCAACCGTCTCACGATCGCCGTGAAAGAATGCAACGTCGCGCTCGCATAAACATCCGCCTACGCAATATAATTCGAGGCGTTATCGCGATAACTATTCGAGATCGATTAATTTAAACAGCGCATCCGCCCCGCGAAAGAATGCAACGTTGCGTATAAATATCTGCCAACGAAAATGCTTTTACGCTGTTTCACACGCACTTATCCCACATATAATCGCGATACATGCAAATACTTGAAATGTTATTTCACAGGGAAGGTGGAAGATAGGTGAGTAAACCTGACATATTAATATTAAGATTTGTAATTTATTTGACTTAATTATCCCCCTCGATAACATCGTCAGCAAATAAATCAGTTAATAATAAATCTACAGGAACTTGCGCAGGGTCAGTTTGAACTGAAATATCGCTAGCCTGAAGCCCCGATACCGCATTCGTAAAAACGGCGTTATAATCAATCCTTTTCGCATTGACGCAGTTTCGCCAAACCACGCTCTTTGGAGCATCGGCACGATACCGCTGATATATATTTGCGTGTACATAATCATCATCATCATCATCATTGTCATCGTCTAATAAATATGTTCGCTGCGCATGTCGATTCAGCCAGAATTGCTCATCCCCGTAGTGATCATCCGGTGGTCCATCGCGTATGGTGTCAGCATTATGAAAAACCTTTAAAAAGATGTCACCATCGTGAACACCTTCCGCCTCGTGAAGTTCTCCACCTTGAATATTTTCGGTCTGAACCGCGACATTTCGACACGCCACATACACTTTCGGGCTGGAAGTATGGCTAGGTGTCACAGCAGAGGTGATCGTAGCTGCAGCTGGACGTTTCAAATTCACGGGCAATGACATAATCTGAAACTGATTTTTTCTTATAATTCTCAAAGCTACTAACAGAACGATTCACTAAAATATGATAATGAAAACTTACGGTATTGTTGGATTGTATTTCCAGTGCGCTGAACGACTGACGATATCCTTCCAAAACAATCTCCTTCAAAAGCAGTCTTCTTCAAACCAATTTCACTTAAAGCACTCAACTTATATGTAATTAAATTAGATGCGATAAATTCTTAAAGCGTTTCTCGTAGCAACGTATGTCTTGACCGCTACGGCAGCATTTGAGAACTGAGTTTAAGGTGTCTGCTACATGATCACGCATACGGAAGTATAGCGCGATAATTATTCAGGTATCGCCCAACGTATTTTGATGATCGAGACCACCGTGACGGGTGTAAACACCCTTATCACGAGTGCGGGTATTCGATACGCATGGTAACGCATCGAGCCAGCGCGGCATCACGTCACCTAATCGAGTCGTTGCGAGTGAGAGAGAAAGAACGCGAGAACGAAGAAAAGAATTCGGAACGATAACGACTCATGAATCTCGGTTAGGGTAGATGGATAGATATTGAATCAGATCTGCGCAGTCGTTCGGTAAAAATCTTCGCGAAAACACTTGTCAGGCATCATTCTTCCCCTGGGTTTTCGATATCTGGATCATAATCGCATCACGTGGAAGAATCGCATCAACCACTCGTGCCTGACCAAAGTAATATGAATATTCAATATTGAATATTGAAGTAGAAGAAAAGAGAAGTAAACATGGAGGTATTCATGAACGCGTTCAATAGTCTTTACCAAATCGCAACGCTTTTACGCACCATTGTGGAATACAGGGACTGGATGGATCGGTGCGACGCGTGCTTGCAACTCATCGTCGAGTATCAGTGCGGCGAAGGAGTGTCGGTGACATCGAAGCAGCGTCTGGTGTCGCTAATCGTGCGCATAAAGACATTACGTACTATCGTGTGGGCACGGTTTTCGCGAGTAGGGATCGAGGTGTCGGCTCGATCGACGACACCTAAAGTCGTATGGGAAGACGTGGAAACCGCGTTTCGGAATCGTATTTCGACTGGTGCGGTCATCAACGTGTGTTACATCGATCTGCGTCGATTTTTGGAGGGTGCCCGACGAATGGTGCTCTCGCGCGTCACGGACGCTATCAGGGAACATTCTGGTGTGTCCGTGAATACGTTCCTGAACGCGGAGTTTATGTTGAACGAGAATATGGATATGAAAAGTTTCGGTACGCGAAATTGCGTGCTGTTCATGACATCGAACGTGCGCGAGTGGTATTCGAAGCACGTGGTCGCTTCCACGTTAGTGGCGATCGAAGAGTTCCAAGATGGCGATAGTGGATGGGCTCTGAGTGCTGTGCTCAACCTCCTAATAAACATTAATAAGCATAACCCTCTTCGCGCCGGTTGCGACGTACCGCTTCTGCGCGCCGTGGTCCTGAAAAAAAGCGGTGGTGGACGTAAAGGGCAGAGACAATGCGTGCTTGTTGTGGTCCGTTGTCGCCAGTTTGTACCCTGCTGTTACGCATGGGGATAGAGTCGCGTCGTACCCACACTACTCGGCGGTGCTTCGCACGGACGATATGACCCTTCCCGTGACGTTGAACTCTTCTGTGTCGGTGAACGTGTACGCGTGGTCCGACGGAAGCTGCGCGCCTTTGCGTTTGACCAAGGACAAGCGAGAGAGACACGCGAAACTGCTACTGGTGCAGCACTCCAAGGAGCCACAGCGATACCATTTCACGTGCATTCAAAGCATGTCGAGGCTCGTATCGAAGCAGCTCGGTAACCATAAAGGACAAGTATTCGTTTGCGAAAGGTGAGTCGAATACGGAATATTTCGATCGATGTATTATTATTTATTCTTATGTTTGTTATTGACGTTGTTATCGTTGTAGATGCCTGAGTTACTTCTACTCGTCCGAGTAATTGACGAAACACACCGTGGACTGTCAACGTATGAACGAGTGCGCCATCGAAATGCCGTCCGCGGAGGAAAGATGGTTGCAGTTCCAGAATTTCAAGAATAAGGATCGAGCGCCATTCGTTGTGTACGCGGATTTCGACTGCATGCTGGAGGATGTCGAGAAAACGGAGCGGAGCCGCACGTGCACGTACCAGCAGCACAGAACGTACAGCGTAGGATACTACATACATTGTTCCACAGACGCGCCTCTGTGTCGTTATCGCGCATATCGTCACGAAACCGAGTGCGTGAAATGGTTCGTGCGGGAACTTCGAGACTTTGCCGACACCGCCTATTCGTGGTTGCGGAACGCGAAACCAATGAACTCGTTGACGAGTCAACAGTGGCGTAGTTTTAACGACGCGATCGTGTGTCACGTGTGCGGGCAACCTTTCGTCGACGCGGACAAAAAAGTGCGCGACCATTGCCACTCGACGGGCGAATACCGAGGCGCGGCTCGCGTGACTTGCAACTTGCAGTTTCAGCGATCGTACACGATACCGTTCGTATTCCATAATCTGTCCGGATACGACACGCATTTCGTGATTAAGGAGTTGGCGTCCGCGTTCGAGGGACAGATCGACTTGCTGCAGGTGATGAAGAAGCGGTACAAATCGTTCACCAAGCATGTAAAGGGAATCGACGCCGAGAACAACGATTGGCAGAGGGGGTTGAAGTTTCGTTTCATAAATTCGCTGAAGTTCTTGGCTGCGAGTCTGGAGAAACTCGCTTCGGACCTTGGCATAGAACGACTCGTGATTCTACGACGCGAGTTCCAACACCTGCCCGATCATCGTTTCAATCTCCTGACCAGGAAGGGCATCTTCCCCTACGACTACGTGACGTCATACACCCAGCTGAACGATGCGTGTTTACCGTCCCGCGAAGCGTTCTATAACCGGCTGAACGATAGCGCCGCGTCGGAGACCGATTTCGCGCACGCCGCGAAAGTGTGGAACTCTTTCCGCGTGCAGACATTGGGCGAGTACAGCGATTTCTATTTAAAAACGGACGTATTGTTACTCGCCGACGTATTCAAAAGTTTCCGCACCGACTGTATCGCGAGTTATGACTTGGATCCCGCGCATTATTTCACACTTCCAAGTTTCACGTGGGACGCGATGCTGAAGTACACGTGCGTACGGTTAGAGCTTCTGACGGACGTGAACATGTTATTGTTCGCGGAGCGTGGCATACGCGGCGTTCTGAGTCAGTGCTCGCACAGGTACGCGAACGCCAACAACAAACACCTGCCTGCGGGGATGTACGACGAGTCGAAGGCGTCGACGTATCTGATATACTTCGACGTCAACAACTTGTACGGATGGGCGATGTCGCAGGCTATGCCGCAAGGAGGGTTTCGATGGCTCGACGATGCGACAGTGGCCGCGCTAGACGTGTCATCCCTGCCCGAAGACGAGGACTCCGAGGGATACCTGTTGGAGGTGGACATCGAATACCCCGAAGAGTTTCATGACGCGCACGCCGACCTACCGTTCTGCCCGGTGCGGGAGCACGCGCCACACGGTAAACAGACCAAGCTGCTTGCCACGCTCGACGATAAGGAGCGATACGTCGTCCACTATCGCTACCTGAAACAGTGCGTGCGACACGGTTTACGCGTGGCGCGAATTCATCGGGTGTTGCGATTCGATCAGTCGCCTTGGTTGCGCGATTACATTCAATTGAACACCGATTTGAGGACGCGAGCCACGAGTGAGTTTCAGAAGACTCTATATAAATTAATAAACAACGCGGTGTACGGGAAAACGATGGAGAATGTGCGGAATCGCGTAGACGTGCGACTGGTGACGCGGTGAGACGGTCGTTACGGCGCGGAAGCGCTGATCGCGAAGCCGAACTTTCACAGTCGTACGATTTTCTCCGAGGAGTTGGTTGCGATTGAAATGCGAAAACTCAAAGTGAAGTTTGACAAGCCGATATACGTGGGGATGAGTGTACTGGACGTATCGAAAGAATGCCTGTACGAGTTCCATTATGCGTATATGCGTGCGAAGTTCGGTGATCGGTATAAGGTCCTGTACACCGACACCGACAGTTTAATGTATAGTGTGGAATACGATGATGTATAGGAAACGATGAAGCGCGACGTCGGCCGATTCGACACGAGTGATTACGCGGTGGACAATCCGTACGGTATGCCCCGCGTAAACAAAAAGGTGCCAGGACTCATGAAAGATGAAAACAACGGCGACTTAATGACCGAGTTCGTCGGATTGAGGTCTAAGATGTACGCGACTAGAACGTTTAACGCTGCAGTGGGGTCTACGATGGAGACTAAAAAAGTGAAGTGTGTGCGGAGATACGTAGTCGCGAACGATATATAATTCGACGATTACATTCGTTGTCTTAACGATCTCACCGAGAAAGCGGCAGAACAACATTCGATCAAACCGGCACGATGTATTTTCCGTGAATGAGGAAAAGAACGCTCTCAGCCCGTTCGACGATAAGCGGTGTATTTTAGCCGATCGGGTCAGCACCCTTCCGTGGGGACATTATCGAATCCCCCAGCTCAAGATCCACGAACGCATCGAGCTTGAGCCCGACGAGTCCTTCGAGAATCCCGTTGTATAGTATGTTTGTATTGTTGCGGGCACCCGATGGATGGGTTCCATGGCCGCTGGTGCTCGCAACGAAGACAAGTGACAGCAAGAAGAAGGTGATCGTATCTATCACCTATCAAGCTGTCAATCGAGAGTCAACCGCCATATCGTACAGACGTATCTTGTTGCCGCCTCTGATTATTGATCTTGTATTCTGTTACCCCTTTACTGTATTACTCCGTTAAATGTTCTGTTATGTTTGTTATACATTAAAATTAAATTATGTCAACCGCGAGACGTAACAATGGTGTCAGAAGTGGGATGCCCCCTCGCAGCGGCATGCCCGCTCGCGCGTCCGCGGCCGCCGCGAATCTTCTCCCTACAGCGATGGGAGATGCCTCTATCCAGGAGCTGTTCACATTCCTACAGCTATGCATCGTGGGATAGATGCGAGAACAGCGGAAGGATGACGAGGCCCGCAGGCAGAGAAAGGACCGTCGCCGGGAAGAGAGGGAGACCGCCGACCGACAGACACAGGCGGCCTTCGAGGCGCGGATTGCAAATTTAGAAGAACGGATACATGTCGTAACCGCTTCAGTTTTAAACGGACATGGCTCGGTTAATAGCGGCGCGAACCCTCGGGGTGGGGAGGTAGTGCCCGTTGTAAATAGTGTTTTCCGCGCGGTTAACCCTATCCCCGTCGGTGCGCCCGCCGCTGCCCCGCCTTCGGAACCCCGCGTACTCAACATGGGGTACATGGTAAAACCGACTATTTTCGACGGGAAAACTTCTTGGGAGGAGTATAGAGTGCAATTCGAGACCATCGCGCGTGCTAACGGCTGGAACGATGAAAAGAAGGCTACAGCCTTGATCGCTTCCCTCGGGGGCGCGGCGAGGAGCGTCCTCACGACGCTCTCCGCTGCCCAATGCGAAAATTTCGCGGATGTGGTTTCGGCACTCGAGTTTCGCTACGGGGCGAGAAATTTGTCGAATTTGAACTATGTTCTCTTTCAGAGCCATAGACAGCGGAGAGATGAGAGCATCTCCTCGCTTGCCGCCACAATCAAGCGATTAGCGCAGTCCGCTTTCGCCGATTGCCCGGCGGAAACCCGCGACAAGCGAATCCGCGAAGGCGTACTTCAAGACCTGACCTGGAAAATCTGCTTGGTTTACCTGGACGACATCATCATCTACGGGAAGGACTTTGAGCAGGAGCTCGGACGCCTAAGGACAGTGTTTTCACGTTTACGTCAAGCTGGACTACTGATGAGCCCCAAGAAATGCTCATTCTTCTGCCGAGAAGTAAAATATCTGGGCCACTTCGTAACGGAGACTGGAGTCAAGACGGATCCGGAGAAAATTAAAGCCATTTCGGAATGGCCGCAGCCGAAGAACGTCACGGAATTAAGAAGTTTCCTAGAATTGTGCGCATACTACAGGAAATTTGTAAAGGATTTCTCCAGCATCGCCAAACTCCTGCATCACCTCACCGAGACCAAACAGGATTACCAATGGACCGAAGAATGTCAAGGAGTTTTTCAAGAGCCGAAGAAGAAATTGAGCGGAGCCCCGGTATTAGCCTACCCAGTGATAGTCAAGGATTTCATTCTGGACACGGACGCCTCTAACTTCGCCATAGGCGGCGTCCTCTCGCAGGAACACGAAGGACAAGAAAAGTTCGTGGCTTATTTCTCCAAGACCTTAGGAAAAGCAGAAAGGAACTACTGTGTCACCCGGAGAGAACTACTGGCAGTGGTGAAATGCATCGAGCACTTCCATCACTACCTCTACGGACGAAGATTTCTGATAAGAACAGACCATGCGGCGCTTCGCTGGTTGTTGACCTTCAAGCGCCCTGAAGGACAGGTCGCCCGTTGAATAGAGCGACTACAGGAATATGACTTTGAGATTCGCCATCGGGAAAGAAGAGCCCATGGAAACGCCGACGGACTTTCAAGAAGACCTTGCATCGATGAAAATTGTAAGAACTGCAATCGACTAGAGAAGAAAGGAGCAGAAGAGGAAGGGCATACCACGAAGAAGATCCACAGGATATTCTGCGAAGAAACGAAGAATGAATGGAAACGAAGCCAGGAGAAGGATGAAGAGATCGACTTCATCATTAAAAAGAAAGAGGAAGGGGAGAAGCCCGGTTGGCAGGAAGTTGCTCGCTTCTCTCCACGGCTGAAATATTACTGGTCCATATGGGACTCGCTGGAAATTCACGAAGGTTTGCTTTTCAGGAAATGGGAGTCCCACGATGGTACAACGACATCGTTGCTTTTGGTGGTGCCACACCAAAGGGTTGCAGGAGTACTAAAGGAGTTCCATGATGCGCCAGCAGCTGGACACTTCGGAGTAAACAAGACTTTGGCAAAGATCCGCCAACAGTTCTTCTGGTCTACGTGTCGACAGGACGTTCAAGAGTGGTGCCGGCGGTGTGACACCTGTGCGGCGAAGAAAGGACCACATCAGAGGGGAGCAGGGAACCTGAAAGTATAGAACGTGGGAGCTCCGTTCGAGAGGTTTGCCCTGGACGTTGTGGGTCCGCTCCCGAAGTCTCAGGCCGGGAACAGGTTTATGCTGGTCGTGGCGGACTACTTTACCCGGTGGCCGGAAGTAATCGCGATGCCAGACCAGCGAGCTGTTACAGTGGCAAGAGCTCTTTTGCACAACGTAGTATGTCGTCATGGTGTATCGTTGGAGATACACACCGACCAAGGGAGAAACTTCGAATCCTCCGTGTTCGAAGAATTGCTGAAGCTGCTGGGGATCAGGAAGACGCAGACGACTCCTCTACATCCACAATCCGATGGCCTGGTAGAACGTTTGAATAGGACGTTGCTCCAATATCTCGCGATGTTTGTTTCAGAACACCAGCGGGATTGGGACGAGTGGATCCCCATGTTCCTTCTAGCTTACAGATCAGCACGACATGAGGCTACCCAATTGACGCCAGCGATGATCCTGTATGGCCAGGAACTTCGCCTACCCCTACAATTGTGGAGGGGATTGCCCCCAGAAGTGGAAGAAGACGAGGACATCGAGCAGGGATACTCCGAATGGATTCGAGAAAAGATGAAGGGGATCCACAAATTTGTTCGACGTCGTCTGGATATCTACAGTTCAAGAATGAAGTCGTGGTATGACAATCGCATTCAAGCTGTGGAGTTCCAACCAGGAGAACGAGTGTGGTTGTTCC
This sequence comes from Andrena camellia, assembly GCA_029448645.1. Classification (NCBI taxonomy): domain Eukaryota; kingdom Metazoa; phylum Arthropoda; class Insecta; order Hymenoptera; family Andrenidae; genus Andrena; species Andrena camellia. Next base: position 27,423,362 of record CM055679.1, read on the forward strand.
AACCACGAAGAGTCAAAGGAAAATGCCCGAAGCTACAAACCGAGTGGGAAGGCCCGTACACAGTGGTGGACCAGATAAACGACGTCATCTACAGGATTCAACGTTCACCCAGGAAGAAGTGCAAGGTGGTCCACATACGCCGCCTTGCGAAATACGAAGGACGACTACAGGAGTAGCGAAGACGTCACGGGCCGCATCAAGACACAAGAAGGAAGATTAGTTTTAGGCTAATCTGGTGGACTGGGCTGCGGAAGCTACCTTCGTAGCCCGGCCAACCGTTTTTGAGTCTGTTTCAGGTGCACGATACCCCACGCCGTGGGACAAGGTGTCGGGGGACTGCTGCCGCGGCTCGGATGCGGTCCCGGATTCCCCGAATGTGCCACAACAGCGTGGCAGTCCACAGCGGGGTGCGGACATGCGTGAAACCACCCCGCTAACTCTCCTGACTCGGATCTTGGTGGCTTCTCCACCCAAAATCTTGTTCACGATGGAGGTCCGGGTTGACTGAGGGACAGCAAACGGGAAATGGTGTCCCCAACCACCGGACGGACGTGCGACGCAGTCGCACGGATCGGTCGGAGGGGGCATCGCGGAGACGGGGCCGCTGACGAGCTGCACCGAGACGGTCCCCTGGAACAGCACCAGAAGCCACGAAGAGGAATGGGGCCATCAGGAAGCGAAGGATTGGATAACTGGAGGCGAGATCAAGAAAGAAGAGCGAAGATGGGCTGGCGAGTTTGGAGGCTGGGCTGGGGGCTGGGTCGCTCGTATGCTCCTGAGTAGCTGCGACCCTCTGCGTGCGTACTCGGCCCCCCTGGTTTCCCCACTCGGACGGCTCCAACCAACTGCTCATACATAACGGGTGTTATCGTTAATTTGTTTAACGTTCCTCAAGGGCAATTGGTCCAGCTGCCATAAGGAGCGACCCCGAGACGGCCCGACCTTCACATCATGGGTTTCCGACGTTCGCGCCGGGAGTGCAGCGACCGAACCATAGGGAGGATACAGCGCCGCGACCGTCGGTGGACATTCAAGTGAGGGCAGCAAAGCGTCGTGGAACGTTCGTGGAGGCGGAGTTCCAGAGACGTCATGGAACACACGTGGGAATTTCGCCGTGGGAACTCACGGACCCTGGAGCAGAATGCGTCGCGGGACACACGCAAACGGACGAAAACATTGCTGGGACACAGTTCTTGGTTCGTCGTGGAACCGAAAACCGGAACGTAGCACCGAAGAGGACCCCGCGATAAGAAGACTACACCGGCCGTCACGTGGTACCCACGCCTTGCCCCATGTTTTTGGTGGTTTTCCCTCGGGGCGGGAAGGCGAATGCCGAGGCGGCGGTCTGGGGAGGCCACCTGGCCAGCACGACCCCCTCCTCAAACCCGGGTACGAAGATCACGAGGAATCAACACGGTCGGGACGACTGCTCTTCGAGAAGGGGGAGCAGTGTTGCGGGAACCTGATGGATGGGTTCCATGGCCGCTGGTGCTCGCAACGAAGACAAGAGACAGCGAGAAGAAGGTGATCGTATCGATCACCTGTCAAGCTGTCAATCGAGAGTTAACCGCCATATCGTACAGACGTATCTTGTTGCCACCTCAGATTATTGATCTTGTATTCTGTTACCCCCTTACTGTATTACTCCGTTAAATGTTCTGTTACGCTTGTTATACATTAAAATTAAATTATGTCAACCGCGAGACGTAACAGTATGATTGTATATTTGCATATACATATGTATATACGTTGCGTTGCAAGCGTTTCTTTCTTTTGTTCATATCATTTATCTATTTACGAATATCTAATATATGTATATAGCGTAGGTTTGTATGATTGTATGTTTGCATGTACAAATGTATATACGTTGCGTTGTAAGCGTTTCTTTCTTTTGTTCATACCATTTATATATTTACGAATATCTAATATATGTATATAGCGTAGAATGGATAAAATTTGTATTTTATACGCGTTAGTATATATGTATATATTTTTCCCTTATTTTATTAAGATTAATTGTACGCATATATACGAGAGGAAGGAAAATAATTGAATAAACGGATAATGTATATATTTGTATGTATTTATTTCAGTAACATAGAGCGTGTTTATGATCGCGAATCATAAGTAGGTGTAGTAGGGGCGTTCTGGACCAATTGTGGCGAGGGGTGAGGCGGGGAGAGGGGTACCGCAGCGGAGGGCGCGGGAGACGCGGGTGGGGGGAACGTAACCCATCGAAGTGGGAATGAACCGTGGAGGGGGACCCCGGTGGAGAGGGAACGCGCGCGCGAGCACACACACACGTGGGGGGGGGGGTGGTACCGCCGATGACTCATCCTCTCGGCCCGTGGTCAAAACATGCAGCGGTATTACGCGTAGAAGATGCAAGTCGAAACCTGCATGGCTGTTGGGTAATAACCGCGCCAGAAACATATAACGACCGAAGGTCAACTTCCGAGAATAATGAGGTATGTCGCGTAGAAGATGCAAGTCGACACCTGCATTTCGGTATCGCCCCAAGGTAAGATCGCGCTCGCGAACAAGGAGGGTGAGAGAGAGGTACGATATGAATCTATCCTTCTCTCTCTAGGGACATAGTCAAAACATGCGGAGGTATTACGCGTAGAAGATGATGCGAGTTGAAACATACCATTTCTTATCGCGTAATCCGAGAATAATACGCAGCATCGGTGCGCGCAATCCGATCCGCAACTCTCTTATCTCCCCAAGGCCAGATCGCGCCCCCGATATCTGCGACGTTGGAATCGAGTATGAGAGAGGTACAATATTGTCGTACATCTCTCTCTCGTTGTCGGAGGTCGGAAACAACAACATACGGCGGTATGTCGCGTAGAAGATGCAAATCGACACCTGAATTTTGGTATCGTTCCAAGGTCATATCGCGCCCGCGAACAAGGAGAGTGAGAGAGAGGTACGATATGAATCTATCCTTCTCTCTCTAGGGACACAGGCAAAACATACGGCGGTACGACGCGTAGGAGATGTAAGGTGAATCTTATAGTTTGTTATGGCGCGATAATCGAGCCAAAAACATATCACTGTAACGATAGAAGGTCAACTTCCGAGAATATTGCGCAGTATCGGTGCGCGCGAGTACAGTTACATTGCAGGAGACTATACAATAGAATATATGTTATTCGAAATGCGTAATAAGAGGTATGGATGTTTCTAGATCTCGTAACATACCTAGTGCAAGAAACGAAGATTGAAAGAACACTAGTTTTTGGGATAAGCGATATCCTGCGAGGATAGGAAAGGATCGTTTAAGGTATCAAACAATACAGATATTCGTGCGATAAAGTGTTGTATTTATTGGTAAAGCATATATAGACATGTATACATTATTGAGATACGTTGCGAGCATCACGTATAATGGAGTACAAGCATAACGCTAATAATTCACAATCTAACAAAGAATGCGGTTCGAATTATTCGCTTTCGGAAATGAGTTTTTCATAGTCCGCGGTCGGTGTAGTAGCGGCACGTATAATGGCTACAAAGGAAGCGTATTTGATGCTTACGGAGTCTAGAATTTCCGACAACCACGAGAACGTGTGATCGATGCAGCGATCGTATTTAAACATTTGCCGTATCGTAGCTTCGACCATTTATAGGGTTGAACTACCATCCGATATTTTGACAATTAGTTAACTGTTGATTCGCGTAAAGTCGATGCGTAAATGATCGACGACGATAGGGTCCTGATGCGATGGAGTTGCGTCGTTACGGAGACGTTGAAGTATCTCCGATTCTTGCTGCAGCAGAAGTTTCCACGTAGACATGGGGAAACACAGTTCGTTGGATTTGTTGTCGACTATCGCGATTTCAACGCGACACGAATCCTGCTCGATACGGATTCCAATTGCGATGCGTTTGTACGTGGTCAATGTCAATGGATAATCACGTCCCATGATTCGTATGACGGCCTTCTTGGGCGATGCTACAGATTTATCGCTGTAAGAAACACAAGCGCAGAGTTAATGCATCGAACGTTTTCGTGTAAAATCGAAAAGTATGCAAAACGTGTACTACGTACCTTATATTCGGACGACGCTGTGTGGTAGGAAAATCCGTAGCGTTGCAGCGGTTGAGGTGGTTTTCGCCCATGTAGGAAGCAGTGTTGCAATGTCGGTTGAACATTTTGAATACGCACTATAGCTGAGTATACTGAACGGTTACTACGAACGTAGGCGATGTAATGTGCTCCGCAAGACCGATCGGTACCTCTTTTATAGCGGGTTGCACTCACACATATGCAAAGTGTAGTATGTTGGTGGTAGGGGTGGTAGCAATCGTCGTTGCAAGAGGAGAAGTAAGAGTAGAAGGAGGAGGAGGAGGAGGAGGAGGAGGAGTGTTAAAATAAAAGCCTTAACATATTTTCATAAAAAATATTGCGTTTATTTATGCAATAAATGTCCATAAAATATGTAAAATATAAGGAATATATACTATATATATAGAAGATAAAAGAAAGTGTAGCGTTCGAGTCCACAATGCATATAATTCCAAATTTTTTTAACATTTTCTAACGCGCACATACAACCGCCGCCGTTGTGGAAAGCGCATCGTACGGTGTTCTTTGCGGGCATTGTTTTCAGGTTAGGAACGACCGTGGCAGGAGGTACGATTCCACAATAATCGTCGTCAACGTCGGAGCCGTCGTTGTCCTCGTCGGTATCCTCGTCGTCCTCGGAGTCGCAGGTGTCATCGTCGTTGTTCTTCTTCTTCTTCGCGTACATCTCAATGATAACTACGATGTGTGGATCTGTTCGTAGGAGCAGTTGCGATAACCAGGTCTTCTTCTCCGCTCCCTTCACGAACACCACGTCGACGGTTGCGAGCTCGCGAGCGAGCATTTCTGGAAGCCTGTGGTACGGCACCCAGCCGTCGGACCAGCGAAGTCCGTGATGATGCGTCGTAAGCCAGGTCGCTTGACGCTTCTCGAACGATGACAGGCGAGCGTAGAAGTACGGTGGTTCGAAAATCCAATGACAAATGGTCGTTTCCGTGTCGCGATTGTTCGCGAGAATCGCAATTTCCTTAGCGACGAACGTGTTACGTTCGGTCTTAAAGCCTTGCAGGTCGACTACGACGGATAACATTGGTAGGTAGTAATATGTAGTAATATGTAGTAAAACAAGTGTCACCGACGGCTGCAGACGAGCAGCTGACTATTTTGCGATTATCCTCATCGGTATGGTAGTCGTAGTCGTTGGAATCTCGTAATTTTTCGCACTACGTTCGTCAAAGAATTGTATTCTATCATGCACTCGTATAGGCGGTTGTATTTGCGGGTACGTTCTCTTTGCACTCGAAGTCGATTCGCACGTCCACCGCGGCGCTCTTCACCGACTCGTTCTGTCGAGAGCAATCTATGATCGCGATAGGGGCGTATCGCAAAAATTCGGTCGTGTTCAGCAACGGTTCGCCGTGACCGTAGTACGAACGTGTAAATTTCGCGTACATATCGTACAGGAGCGCGTATTTAGAATTATCGAAATCCAAGTTCAGGTCGTCGTACGGATACGTCTCGGAATTCAGAAACAATCGTACGTTCGTGAGTTTGCACGTGTCCAATCTGCTCGCGCATTTCTGGAGATTATACCTTCGCTCGGTTTGCGTAGCGAACATCACGTATCGCGGTATCTCGAGCTGCGACGAGGCTCTCACGGTTCACGTGTATTTGGTTGTCGTTTGCAGCAACGGATACTCTTGCAGTTCCCACGATCGAAAACTCATAGCGATAGGTAGATCGCTTTGCAGGAGACGTAGCATCGACAGTTTTTGAGTGTCTTCTAGCACGACGTGCGGCATACGCCATTGTATCTTGCGTATCGCCAGTTTCGGTATTATCGCGGAGGATAGAGAAGGCGCGTACATCGCGTTCGTATCGACTCGCGAGCGAATCAGGAGAAAGTCGTGTCGCGCGTTCATCACGATACGCTTGTAATCTTCGCAGAATCCTAGTAGCGCGTTCATGGGCACGCAGAAATTGAACGCCGGGCTATTAAAAATGTTGCGGTCGTGTGCGATGGTGTGGTCCCAACCGGCGGTTCATCAACGCTTTGCGCCTCTCGACGGACAATGACGCGTAATGTTTCAGCGTGGTCGTGATTCCCGGATTTCTACAGCGATCGATCTCTACGCCGTTCAATTCGTATCGAATCTCGTCGAACATGAACGCGACGCAATTGTTGTCCAGAAAAACTCTCGCGGCAGCTTTCACGTTCGCGGCAGTAGTCGGGGCGGTCATCGCAGAGAGACGTTCTTCGACGTAGAGATAACTTTCGCACGGGAGCGTGTACAGATCTTGTTGTTGAATAGGTACTCTTATCTCGTCGTTATTGTCGAACTTCGTCGTGTTGGCGTACGGATTGTAGCCGTGCACCTCGATCTTCGTGATAAGATCGTCGAACGTCGGTGTACTCGTCATGTCCAGTATGGTATACATCGTGTTAGACGTGTGTATGTATGTATAAGTGATACGTTAGTACGTTACGACGAATCCCAGGGATCGTAGGAAACGCGCGTTTCAATGCGTCAACGATTTGAAGCTTCTTCTTCTTTTTCTTCCTCTTGTTCCGCTCCCTGTCTTTATCAGCGTTGTCGGTGGCGGTGAAGGTGTTGCGTTTCGACGATAATACGTGGTAGAGACCGGAGGAGGAGCGGTGAGCGATGATGATGAGGCGTACGTGTGATCGAACACCAACATGCTACACACTCGCGCGCGTTCAAATTATCATATTGCGCGAACGCCGTTGCACGTGCAGGCGAATCGTTATTTCCTCTCCGCGAAAATCTATAGGGCGATCGTATTGATCAACGATGCGTACCGTTAGATCGTGTATCGCTCGTGGAACGATAGGCAGGTAAATGACATGTAGCGGAGTTTCCAATATCTTATATCCCGGTGGTACGCGAGGTGAAAATTCGTGAATCGTATGTACAGATTTGTCGTTGCTGTACGCACCGGCAGAGACGTTACACGTTACTCTGATCACGTTAACGTTTATAATGTTTACGGGTTCGTCGGACTCGTGCCAGATTCTCGGCAATAAGACACGCATCGGCGAAAATCCCAGCAACGATCCCTCACTGTTCGTTCGCGTAAAGTCCACGAAGAACGAGCAGTACAGTTCGCTTTTCATGGTGTTGTTGTTAGCTCGTAGCACTAGCGGATACTTGTCGTCGTCGTCGGTCCCGTTGTCGTCGCGTCTTCGAAGATGTCTCTCGAGTAATCGTTGCTTCAGATACTTAGCGATAGCGTCTAATTCGTAGGAGCCATGGGGGATCCTAACGCGGTCGCGAGCGACATCGATGCTGGGGATCGCGGCGTTCTTGTTGTTCGCGACGAAGTAGAACGTATCGTTGCTCGAGTCGATGTTCGGTATCGTGTGAAACGTCTCCAAGTCGGCGAGTCTTAGTTCGTACTGCCCGTCGCTCAAATCGATCGGTGGAATGTAATTGACCGTGAGCACCCTGCTCCGACCCGTTAACGTGAGCGTGAGCGACATCGCACCACTGTAGGTTACGCTAGTGAGACCGAGAGAGCGAATGTGACGCGGACGTAACGTAGCGCGTCAATTTATCTCGGGTAGCGCCTAGGCCAAAGTTCCAGAGCTTTTTGTCACAGAAATTATACGCACAAGTGGCCGCAATTCATCTGGTCGAAACGTTGAGAGCGATCGTGATTGTACTTGATCGTAGTTGTCGTAGTTTTCGTTCCCCGTCCGTAATAGTCGATCAGTTCCGCGGGCGTCGCAAATTCCCAAAACTATCGAAATACTGTACGCGCGATCTGCGATTCGCGTACGCTACCCAGTGCGTGCCATCGCCGCGATTCTCGTCCAGATTCGCGATACCGCGTTCGTTCGGTCGTACGCGCTCGGGGAGCGTGTCGCGCATAAACACCCCCCGAAAGAACGGTACGTAGACGCACTCGCGCTCAAATTGCAGGTTAGTCATAGGTCGTTGTAGCTGCTGTCGCGTTATCGCCGCAAGCCTGGTTGAACGGGGTTTTTTTTTTCCTCGATCTTCGTCGCAGGTTCATGTCGGCGCCGCGCTTGTACGGTGCCAGATACAGTCCTCGCCCTTCCAGCGCCCGATTACGACGCATCGTTTCTTCCAGCTGTTTTCGCCAGGCCTTCGCGTCATTGACCGCTTTGGCGATACCGGCAGCTCCGCCGGTCAATGCTCCGATAGCCGACAAAGCTGGCAGCACGAGCGGTAGAAGCGAAAGAAAGCCTCCGCGTTCCGCTACCGGTAGGACACGGTGCTGTCGCAACAGTTGTCCTCTGGATTTGCGTTTCCTTCTCGTAGTCCTTCTTCTTCTTCTTCTCATAACCATACCGAGTTTAGTCTTAGCCTTCATCGTGGCCCACACTCCAGTCGCTGCGGCTTTTTCGCCAAAAGTCGCGTTGTCCGCGAACACTCGTTCTCGCGCTCGTTCCGCTAACGCACGATCCTCCTCGTGTCGTCCCTCCAAATCCTTTCGAGAAGAGTACGCGATATCGTGCTCCCGACACGCCCCGTCCAGCGGATTCGCGCCTTCGTCGCCGCGACCCAATCGCTTCGACAAACACGTCCCCGGTCCGCAGAACTGATATCCCGGAATTTGTAGTTCGAACGGTAAACGATTTATGATCGTGTTCACGAGTCCCGATCCTGTCTTCTTCTTCTTCTTCGTTGGTCTACGCGTTACCGCAACCATACGCGTGAAAATGCAGATGCACGGAGACGCGAGGACAGTCGTAAGTCGACGGTTCTTCGATAGCGATCGATTTGAGGAGCGCTACTATTGTGATTCGCTCGACAGGTGTCGCGGGTATAAATAGCAGTGACGTTACGGTTTCGGTGGGTGAGAGAGAGAGAGCATGCGATTCGCGAAACAACCGAACGCTATTCGCGTGACCGCGAACAGGATGTTGGAGGATCAGACGTAGGACGACGAGAGTTGTTCGCGCAGGCACGGTTCGTTGTTGCCGAACAGCGTGCGAGCTGTGATCTGCGGTCTGTCCGGATACTGAAAAACGAACGTGCTGCACAGCCTGCTGGAGAGTCCGAACGGTTTGCGTTTCGAGAACGTGTACGTGTACTCGAAATCGTTGCGACAACCAAAGTATCGGTATCTGGAGCGAGTGTTGTCCCCTGTACATTCCCTACTCGGACACCGCTGAGATCGTCCCACCGAGGGACGCTATGCCCGATTCGATCTTCGTGTTCGACGACGTGGCGTGCGACGAACAGACGGCGATCCGCGAATACTTCTCTATGGGCAGGCACGCGAACGTGGATTGCTTCTACCTGTGCCAATCGTACGCGAGAATACAGAAACACTTGATCAGAGACAACGCGAATTTTCTCGTGCTGTTCAAACAGGACGGGACGAACTTGCGTCGCGTGTACAACGATCACGTGAACACGGACATGATGTTCGAGGCGTTCACCGACCTGTGCGCCAGATGTTGGAAACGACGCTACGACTTCGTGGTCATCGACAAGGACCGTGTCAGGTACGATGGTCGGTATCGACGAGGATTTAACGAGTTCGTGATAGCTCGCGAACCTCAATAGATCGCGAGTCCTTCGTCGAGCAACACGCGAGGATGTCTGACGAAGCAGCTAACAGCGGTGTCAACATTGAGATCGCGCAACAACAACAAAAACAACAAGGAGACATACAATAGAAACGACGTCGTAGACAGCAACAACAACCGCGAGAGGTCGAGACGAAGAAGAAAATTGTTAAAATCAGCGCCGCTATACGACGCAAGTACATGAGCCTGAAACTCGGTAAAATGGCGACGAAAGCTGCTGCGGAGGGGAGCGCGCGTCCGATCGTCGAACTGCTGAAACATTTGGTCGAGAACACCGCGACGTGGAAAACGATTCCAGCGACATCGCTCGTCAAGCGGAAGCATCAGCAACGTTCGAAGAAACGATTATCCTTTACTCCGTCCACGGTCGAAGCGACGATACTGCCCGAAACGACTCCACTTCCGGATTCGAACGACGAAGACGACGACGACGACAGCACCGTCTACGAAACAACCGAGAAACATGAGCCGGACCATGGCGAGACGGATGAAACGATTCGAGAAGTTCTCGATCCAAGAACCCCCACCACCACCACCACCAGCAGCGTCGAAAACCTCGACGCGAACACTCGAAACGTCAGCGGGCCGCTATCGCGCAAATATCTGCACTTGTTCTTCACCGACACTAAGAAACTGATCGACAAGGTGTACGGCGTGTACATAGACGACGACGAACAGCTGATGATCGGTGATTCCGTGCTCAATATCGGCGAGAACGACGACGACGATGTTAGCGTGAAAGGCAAGCGATACGCGGGTACGCGAGGCTTGTACGAACTGCTGTTCATGCGAGTGCCTAACGAGCAAGCGTACACTAACGCTGATCTCGAGGCGTACCGCGACATCTTATTGACGACGAACGCGCATCGACGGGACCATTCGACTAGCAAACCTACGCTAGGTAACAAGGGCTACAAGTACAGGAAGATCGTGTCGGTGTTGTTGCGTAGTGGAGACCGCGCTTCTGGTGACAGCGTCATGCGCGAAGGTCGAGGATTACCCATCGAAGACGCGATGACGGTTACCGATAACGTGATCGCTTAGGTGTACTGGGACGATCCGAACGAATTGGTCGATCGACTGCGATTGCTCTTAGCGTCGCACGAGGCCGGACACATCGGACACGACGACGAAATCGCGTCCATCTTGGAGGACCTTCGCGAAGCCGGTCTCATCGTAAATTGATCGGTCGGCTCGACGACGCGTCAGTCTCGTTCGCGATCACCGCCCACCCAACATGTCGGTAAACAAGTTTGGAGCACCTTTGCACGGTAGTACCGACGCCAACGATCGACGCACGGAGACGATTCGCTCGCGGAATCTGTACGTCGCGAATCACGTGCGAGAGAACGCGTTGTGTCTGAGCACCGATCGGTCAACGTTCGACGCGATGGAACGCAAGATACGTCGCGTGGCGCAGCCGGAGGTGGATACCGACGCTGCGACGAAACGATACGTGGACGACGTGAACGAATCAACGACGACGCGACTGAACGCTTTGACGACCGCGATGAATATCGCCGTGGAAGGACGCATCCGAGATTCGGAGAATTCGATAAATACCACGCTGCAACAACAATTCGATCACTTGCAGGATAGACTCGACGTGCTTGCGACACTGATCGCGGAAGTACAGAAACGCAAGGAAGCGTCGCAATGAGCGACGACTACGACGCCGACGACGACGACAAACCCCGTCAACACCGTACGTGCTTCGAGTGCCTGGTGCAATATCTGTTGCTTGTCGTGGAACGTTACCGTCGCTATCGTCGCTATGGGCGCGAGTAAGGAGCGAATACAACTGGTCGACGAACTGCACGCTCCAGCGAGACGAAATTTCCCACGGAGACGCGTAGTTACTCGAGGCTACGACGATCTGTGGCAGGCAGATGTGGTGGAAATGCGCGCGTAGGCAACCCACAATCACTGCTACAACTACATACTCACAATCATCGATACGTTCAGCATGTACGTGTGGGCCGTGCCTGAGAAACCGAAAAGCGGACGTGACGTGACCGAGGCGTTCGCGACCGTGTTGCGACGAAGCGGCAGATGTCCGCGAAACCTACAAACCGACATGGGAAAGGAGTTCTACAACGCGGAGTTTCAACGATGCGCGATGACTCGCGGAATCAACCACTACTCGACGTACAGCGTGATGAAAGCGTCGATCGTCGAGCGTTTCAATCGCACGCTGAAGAATCTGATGTGGATAAAATTCTCCTTGAACGCCTCTTATCGCTGGTTGGATCTGCTACCGACGCTCGTGCGCACCTACAATCATCGTAAACATCGCACGATCAACGCGCGACCCGTCGACATGACCTCCGCCACTCGTTTACCGTTCATCATATCGTCGGATGTCGAGCAACGACTACGACGACGCGCCAAATTCCGCGTCGGCGACAAACTACGCGTGAGCAATTTCGAGACGATCTTCAAGAAGGGATACACGCCGAACTGGTCGACCGAGGTGTTCGAAATCACCGCTGTACAACGAACGCATCCTGTCACGTACATTCTACGCGATTCCGCGGGAGAGCCGATCTCGGGCGGATTCTACGAGCACAAACTGCATTCGGTCGCGAATCCGGACGTATATCTGATCGAGAAGATTATTCGTGGCAAGGGTAACCAGGTGTACGTGAAATGGTTGGGATTCGACTCGTCCAAGAACTCGTGGATACGGGAAAAGGATATTCTATGATGCAACAGCGGTTCTTTAATAATATTACTATTACATACATATACATTTGTATCGTTTATTTCATTCTTTGTCTATAAAAAAATAAAGCACAATATATACATCACGATGCTTGTACATTATTTACGTGAATGTGTAATATTATACATAGGTATATTAAGAAAAAATTTTTACGTCCTTCCATTGCATACTTTTTTTTTAAAGAGGGGGAAAATGCATTACGCATACCCCGACAACAGTTATGTCGGGGTTATGTGGGACTCCCCATTTCTGGCCTACCCACTAAAAACCCCCTCTACGTTCATACAGTGTATCATACTTGTATACATAGCAAAATATATATATATCGTACGCGACATTACTACGAATCTACATATACATATAACTATTCTATCTACATATACATATAACTATACATATAACTATTGTATCTATTTACCCATATACGTATCACTGTCACTATCGTTATCGTCGCACTCGGGAATCCGATAGTGTCCCCACGGAAGGGTTTCGATCTGATCGGCCAGAACGTAACGCTTATCGTCGTACGGACTGAGCGCGGTCTTCAGTTCGTTCACGGAATAAACGTCGTGTAATCGCGCGCGAATATGGTTCTGTCGTACCGTAGTTTCCGCGTGCTCGACAAGACACCGCACGTAGTCCTCGAAACGTATTTCGTTCGCTACGACACTTCTCTTCACCCTCTTCACTTTCTTCGTCTCGGACGTTCCCGCCGACGACGACGCGTCACGCACACGAGTCGCGTACATCTTAGATCGAAGTCCCACGAAATCCGTCATCAAGGCACCGCTGTTCTCGTCTTTCATGAGTCCCGGCACCTTCTTGTTTACGCGCGGCATACCGTACGGGTTGTCCGTCGCGTAATCGCTCGTATCGAATCGCGCACTGACGTCACTTTTCAGCTGCTTGTAAGCGTCCTCGCACCGCAGCAGATACATGAGACTGTCGGTGTCCGTGTATAACACTTTGCACCCATCACCGAACTTGGCGCGCATGTAGTCGTAGTGAAATTCGTACAAGCACACTTTGGACCCATCCAACACGCTCATGCCCACGTATATGGGCTTGTCGAATTAAAGTTTTAGTTTTCGCATCTCGATAGCGACCAAGTGTTCGGAAAATATCGCGCGACTGTGGAAATTTGGTTTCGCGATCAACGATTCGGCGCCGTAACGTCCGTTCCACCTCGTTACCAGTCGCACGTCCACTCGCTTTCGAACGTTCTCCATCGTTTTACCGTACACGGCATTGTTCATTAGCTTGTACAGTGTTTTCTGGAAATCGCTGGTTGCTCGCGTCCTCAACTCCGTGTTCAAGTTGATGTAGTCGCGCAACCAACGCGATTGATCGAACCGTAGAACGCGATGAATTCGCGATACGCGTAGTCCGTGTCGAATGCACTGCTTCAGGTATCGATAGTGGATCACGTACCGGTCCTTATCGCGGAGCGTGGCGATCAGCTTGCTTTCCTTACCGATGGGAGCGTGCTCGCGCACAGGACAGAATGGAAGGTCCGCGTGCTCGTCGTGAATGTCCCGCGGATACTCCAGGTCCACTTCCAGCAGGTAGCCCTCCGGTCCGTCGTCCTCCGGCAAGGAGTTCGCGTCCAAAGTTGCAACCGCGTCATCGTCCAGCCATCGAAATCTACCGTGCGGCATCGCCTGCGACATCGCCCATCCGTACAGGTTGTTCACGTCGAAGTACATCAAGTACGTGGATGGTGGCGACGCGTCGTACATCGACGTCGGCAGGTACTTGTTGGCGCGAGCGTACCTGTGCGAGCACTGACTCAGGCCGCCGCGTATACCTCGCTCCACGAACAGCAGCATGTCCACGTCGGTGAACAGTTCCAATTCGACGCGCGTGTATTTCAACATCGCGTTCCACGTGAACGCCGGTAACGTACAGTAATGCGCCGGGTCTAGTTCGTAGCTCGCGATAGAGTCGATACGAAAATTTTCGGACACGTCGGCGAGCAACAACACGTCCGTCTTCAAATACAAATCACTGTAGTCGCCTAATGTATGTATACAAAAACTCTTCCACACGTTGGTTGCGTGCGCGTAATCAGCCTCCGACACATCGCTATTGTTCAGACGATTGTAGAACGCGTCACGAGGCGGCAGTCGCGTATCGTTCAGCTTGTCGTACGACGCCACGTAATCGTACGGGAAGACCCCCTTTCTGGTGAGGAGATCGAATTGTTCGTCAGGGAGATGTTCGAACTCGCGTCTTAGAATCGTTAGTCTGTCCTTCCCGAGATCCGACGCGAGTTTCTGCAGACTCGTGGCCATGAACTTGAACGAATCGACGAATCGAAACTTCAACATTTTTCAAAAATTTTAAAATATTTGATTTCGGCGCACAGTTTCGGTCAAACGATATTAAAAAATTTTCAGAAAAGCAGGAATTTATACCATTTTCAAATTACCTTTTTATACTAAACGTCTATTTCCCCCAATTAAAGATAAAATATCATTGCTTAAAAACTCTAATATAGTTTACTCAATCCCTTGCATGGGTTGCAACCAGGTTTACATTGGACAGACATCCAGACTATTGGAAAGACGTATTTATGAACATAAGAGGAATATCTTTTCACCTTCCCTCCAACACACTGCATTAACAAAACACTCAATTGAGTTTGATCATAGATTTGACTACGACAACGTCAAAGTCGTTGATAAAGAAACCAAATTAAATCAGAGAATTCTACTAGAAACATTGCATGTGATTAAACAACCCAGCGTAAATCTTAGGTATGAAACACCTAAAATACAAGACTATTACGCAACCTTATTGAAAGAATAAGGTCGAATGATGCAATTGTTCTATTTTTTCTATTAGAATTTTCGCTTCTACAGTTTCTATGTTTCGACTGATTATACATATTAATTTCAACGGTATGTAATGCTTTGAGTGTTGATTCTTTATCACATCATCAGTTATTTTTGTTACATTGGCAGTGGTGTTGTGAGGTTTCGGATTTCGGCACGTTTGTTTTACTTCTTAAATTTTAAACGGTTTCAACCAGGACATGGTTCGACCACGGGATTGGCTTTGCCCTCTGGACGTTCTTGTCTTCTGTGTACTGTTTGCTTCAGTCAACGTCCAACCGACTCGCACATCGCACGCTTTTATTATGCGTGTTACATAAAAGCAGACGCAGTATCTTGTTATTCAAACTTTCCTTGATAAAGGTCTAAACATTGACCGAAACGTCGGAAGCTGATACTTCTTATATTTGCAAATTAGCTTTTATTTTTTTTTTTAATTGACCGAAACTGTTCGCCGAAATCATGTTTTAAAATTTTTAAAAAAAATTTTACGGTCGAAACTATAATTTCATTATTCAACATTTTTCGCCAGTCCTTGCGTTCGCCCCTGAGGTCCTCGACGTTCTTCGTAAAAGATATGTATCGTTCTTTCGTTATCGGTAGGAGGTTGATCTTTCCCTTGAACGCGTCTGCCAACTCCTTGATAACGAAGTGCGCGTCGTAGCCGGACAGGTTGTGGAACACCACAGGTATCATGCACGAACGTTGATAGCGCAAGTTGCACGATCTGTGCGCCGCACCCCTGTACTTGTCCGTCGAGTGGCAATGATCGCGCACTTTCGCATTGTCCTCGCCTTAGTCGAAGGGTCCCCCGCACACGTGACACGTGGTCGCCCGGTGAAAACTCGTCCACTGTTGCTGCGTTAACGGCGTCATCGGTTTCTTGACGCACAACCACGAGTACGCAACGTTTGCAAATTCCCGCAGTTCGCGCACAAACCACTGCACATAGTCGATGTCACTGCGACGCGCTCGATATCCGCACAGAGCCGGCTCGTCGGAACAATGTACGTAGTATCCCAAGCTGTGCGCTCTGTGCCGTTGATACTCGTACGTGCGACGACGATCCATCGCCGGTTGTTCAATCGGCTCCAGTGAACACTCGAAGTCCGCGTAGATCACGAAGGGTACTCGTTCCTTGCGTTCGTGATGCTGGAACCTCAAAATTTTCTCCTCTTCGGACGGCAATTGCACCGCGCACTCGTTCAAGCGCAAACAATCTGCGGTGTACCGCTGCAATCGCTCCGCCGAGGAGAAAAAGTTGAGGCACCTGAAACGTATACGAGAAAACAATGTAAACGCTTCTTCATCGTCACGTATAGCTCGAATATTTTTTTTGTAATTTTTACTCTTATTTGCATACCTATCGCAAACGAACACTCGGCTGTGATAGTTACGCAATTGTCTTGATATCAACCGGGAGAGATTGCGAATGCAGGTGAAATGGTACCGCTGCGAATCCTTGCCATCTTGTACCAGCAACACGTTCGCGTGTCTCCCTTCGCGTTTGTTGCCGGACACGCGTAGAGGCACGCATCCATCCTCGTTATCCCATAGATACACGTTCACGGACACTTCGTTGGCCACCTCGAATTTCCGTATCTGGTCCATGGACATTGGGAGTTGCACGCCATCCGTACGAAGCACCGTCGAATAATGCGGATACGACGTCATTCTGTCGCCGTGTGTATCAGCCGGGAACAGACTAGCGACGACCGACCACAAAAAACACGCGTTCTCGTTGCACCGAACGTTCACCACCGCTTTTTTCACCAAGACTGCTCGCGGAAGCGGTACGTCGCAACCGGCGCGCAATGGATTATACTTATTAATGTTTATCAGGAGATTCTGTACCGCCCGTAAGGTCCATCCGCTCTCGTGCTCATGAAACTCCTCCATCGCAATCAACGTCGGAGCTACCACTTGCGTCGCGTACCACTCGCGAACGTTCGATGTCATGAAAAGTACGTGATTACGTGTCGCGAAACTCTTTACGTCCGTCGCGTCCAGCAACACGAATTCCGCGTTTACAACAGTGTTCACTGAAACGCTGCGATGCTCCGTAATAGCGTTCGTAACGCGAGAAATCACCACTCGACGGGCATTCTCGAAGAATTTGCGTGGATCAACGGCCCCCACGTTTATCACGGCCCCGGTCGACAAACGTTTCTCGAACGCGGTTTCGAGTTCCTCCCACACGACCTTGGGTGCCGTCGCTCGAGCCGCGACCCCGCACCCTACTCGCGATAACTGTCCTCGCACTACCGTGCATTATTCTCGGTAGTGTACCTTCTATCGTTACAGTTACATGTTTTCGACACGCTTCTGGCGCGATAACCATGCAGGTTTCGACTTGCATCTTCTACGCGTCTTGCCTCCGTCTATTCTTTGATCGCCTACTGACAAAGGACTAGAGACGGAGAGATATACGAAAATATCTAGCCTCTCTCTCGTACTCCTTGTTCGCTCATCGCCGCTATCGCGGACGCGAATTTTCACAGCTCAGAGATAGCTGCGTATTATTTTCAAACGTATACCTTCCATCGTTGTATGTTTTAACGCGGGTTTCGACTTGCCTCTTCTACGCGTAATACCTACGCATGTTTTGACTATGTCCCTAGAGAGAGAAGGATAGATTCATATCGTACCTCTCTCTCACACTGCTTGTTAGCGGGCGCGATCTTACTTTGGGGCGATACCGAAATGCAGGTGTCGACTTGCATCTTCTACGCGACATACCTCATTATTCTCGGAAGTTGACCTTCGGTCGTTATATGTTTCTGGCGCAGTTATTACCCAACAGCCATGCAGGTTTCGACTTGCATCTTCTACGCGTAATACCTCCGCATGTTTTGACCACGGGCCGAGAGGATGAGTCATAGGCGGTACCCCCCCCCCCCCCACGTGTGTGTGTGTGTGTGCTCGCGCGCGCGTTCCCTCTTCACCGGGGTTCCCCCTCCACGGTTCATTACCACTTCGATGGGTCACGTTCCCCCCACCCGCCTCCCCCTCGCCCACCGCTGCGGTACCCCTCGCCCCGCCTCACCCCTCGCCGCCAATTGGTCCAGAACGCCCCTACTATACCTACTATCATAGAATAATCTTGTCGCGTATCCACGAGTTCCGCTACGAATCGAACCCGAGCCACTTAACGTACACCTGGTTTCCTTTGCGACGAATAATCTCGACCAGATAGACGTCCGGATTCGCGACCGAATGCAGTTCGTACTCATAGAATCCACCCGAGATCAGCTCTCCCCAGGAATCGCGCAGGATGTACGTCACCGGGTACGTTCGTTGTACGGTTACGATTTCGAACACCTGGGTCGACCAATTCGGAGTGTAATCCTTCTCAAAGAGGGTCTTGACATTGCTCACGCGTACCTTGTCACCGACGTTGAATTTCGCGCGCCGTCGAACCCCTTTCGATGCGGAGGGGGAGAGGGGCTCATTCGCGGTGAACGACAAACGCGTTGCGGTGGTCACGTCAACGGGTCGGGCGTTGTTCGTTCGATGCTTGCGATGATTGTAAGTGCATACGAGCGCAGGTAACAGGTCGACCCAGCGATAGGACGTGTTCAAGGAGAATTGTTTCCACATGAGATTTTTCAGCGTGAGATTGAAACGTTCGACGATCGACGCTTTCATCACGCTGTACATGGAGTAGTGGTTGATCCTGCGTGTCTTTGCGGATCGTTGGAACTCCGCGTTGTAAAACTCCTTTTCCCATGTCGGTTTGTAAATTTCGCGAACGCCGCGGCCACATCGCACTCACTGTTCGTTTACGGATACGGCCCACGCGTACTTGCTGATCATACCGATAATCGTGAGTTGATGATGGTGACATCTTTTTAAAGGTATTTCATAATGCTGACACCATACGCGATGGACCACCGCATGATCACTACGGGGATGAGCAATTCTGGCTGAATCGACATGCGCAGCGAACATATTTATTAGACGATGACAATGATGATGATGATGATGATTATGTATACGCAAATATATATCAGCGGTATCGTGCCGATGCTCCAAAGAGCGTGGTTTGGCGAAACTGCGTCAATGCGAAAAGGATTAATTATAACGCCGTTTTTACGAATGCGGTATCGGGGCTTCAGGCTAGCGATATTTCAGTTCAAACTGACCCTGCGCAAGTTCCTGTAGATTTATTATTAACTGATTTATTTGCTGACGATGTTATCGAGGGGGATAATTAAGTCAAATAAGTTACAAATCTTAATATTAATATGTCAGGTTTACTCACCTATCTTCCACCTTCCCTGCGAAATAACATTGCAAGTATTTGCATGTATCGCGATTATATGTGGGATAAGGGCGTGTGAAACAGCGTAAAAGCATTTTCGTTGGCAGATATTTATACGCAACGTTGCATTCTTTCGCGGGGCGGTTGCGCTGTTTAGATTAATCGATCTCGAATAGTTATCGCGATAACGCCTCGAATTATATTGCGTAGGCGGATGTTTATGCGAGCGCGACGTTGCATTCTTTCACGGCGATCGTGAGACGGTTGCGCTATTTAGGTTAATTAATCTGGAATCGTCATCCGTGTCGAATTATAGCATCCGTGGTACATCCCTTTGCGCCTGCGCACCGATCCCCGCACGCGTACGGCAAACGGTTGCGCGCGCGACGCCATCTTGAAATCCCCCGCTCCTGTGACGTCATCCCCCTCACCCACGAATTCGGTACCCCCTCCCCGCCTCCCCCCTCGCCCATCGCGCCCGAAAGCGCGGTACCCCCTCCACGCCTCGCCCCGCGCCCGCGCCCGCGGTACCCCCCGCCCCGCCTCACCCCTCGCCATCATTTGGTCCAGAACTCTCATACCCTACCTACTACATACCTTTTACAAATTTATTATGAAGAAACATAAAAACTCAAATACTGTGTTCTTTAATATAAATGCTATTTTTAAAACAGTTAAATATAATGGACAAAAGAGATTTTTCTTATATGTTGTTTTATCTTCGTGTCGTAATATCGGTTCTTTTTGATTTTCGAATGATATGCGGCGTTAGTATTGTATTGCTTGCAACGGTCTTCAACAGCCGCTGAAACAGATATATGTAGTCAGAAATTTCGGTTCCTTATAACAGTTATTCAGAATAACGGTTCTTCATAAGTGTTTTCTATATAGAGAACAGGTAGCAGGTTACCTTGTACTAGGTCGAAAGTAAAATTAAACAACACAGAAATTCCGCAAACAAAGACAGTTAAGTACCTGGGACTACATCTAGACTCAAAATTAACATGGAAACAACTGCAAAAATTGAACAAATTCGATTAAAAAGGAGAAACATGTCATAACTGACCGGTAAAAAATCCAAACTCAGTATGGAAAACAAACTGCAAATCTACAAGTCAATAATACAGCCCATCTGGACATATGGAATAGATATGGAAGACAATAGTTGCACGTGAGGGTATACGTACCTGGGGAAATATAGAAATTAATGTCAACAATGTGTTTATTAGTAAAAGATATACAGTTATTAAAACAAAACATAATATTTACTGGTGTACTAACAATAATGTTAACAATCAGTTGATGCAAATATGTATCGTCATTGTTTTGCTGCTTTTAACATTTTTTTGTGTTGAATCATTTTTGCCTTGTCTCTGTTGCAAGCAATAAAACAATAGAAATTACAAATATTAAAATAATAATAAGGTATATAATTAAACTTTGAGGTTAGATACTCTTTGAAAAATTTTCTATAAAAATTTATTAATATACATTACACTGTTGAAAAGAATTTGAATCGCTTTATTTATCTGTATATTATACTTACTTTACAGTTAACAGAAAAAAATTTCAATACAACAAATCTTTACAATATTTCACTTTTCTGCACACGCCGAGCTTCCATTTAATACTCAACCGTTTCAAGGGGAGGTTCCGGTCTAAAAATCGATTTTTTTTTATTTCATTTTTCGAATGTTCAACCTTTTAGGAATGCATGTTTTTAAGGATTTTTTTAAATTCGTAAAATTCCCGAAGTTATAGGCATTTGAGTAGCGGTAAATACATGGGTAACATCCGGGCACTCGACACTCACAGTGTTCTTAAAATCGGTGAAACTTTTTTATTTTGAAGAATATACTTCTGGCTTGTGGATAAACCAGTAAAATTTTAAAAAATTGAAATTTTTTAATTTTTAAAGCCGTTGGAATGATGAAAAATATAGGGAAAAAGTGATTTCAACTTCAAGTGTGGTTATTTTCTCAAAAAATGTAATTTTCATTGCTTAGTTAACGCGAGTTTCATGCCCTTTAATAATCTGGCATTGTTTTTTATTTCATACCAATAATTTAGGTGCTACAGGTTCCACCGATTTGGATGAATTTTTTGACGCCTCGAATTTAACGACTCCCCAGTGCCGTCTGCAATGATTAATTATAAAACAAAAAATTTATTTCTATAGTTTACGACATCCTTAATACAATGCAAAAAGTCCCATTAAATTATATGTAGTAGCTTTCCTTTACTTAATTCCTAAGTATCGCCTATTTTATGGGCTCCAGACCGGAACAGCCCCTTAACCGGAAGTACCCCATTATTGGTGGTCAACCAATACGAAGTCTCCAGATCTTTGTCAAATCCCTTACTAGAGGAATCCCTACCTTGTACACGAATAGTGATAAATGCGTCGATATTTTTTTATGCGACTGTAGGCCTGTACGTGGCTCTACTGGCCTATGCAACGCGAGACGCTGATTGCCGAATTGCTGTAGGAGAGACCGGGGCAAAGTGAGACGAAAAAAGTTTGAAGTCGAATAAAATTTTTCCCTTTCAATAAAAATGTGTGGAAATGGATTTATAATATAATTTGAACATTACTATTGATAAATGACGAATAGCAATACTTAAAATAAACTTAAAGTATATTAAAATTCAACTTGAAAAGAAAATGCCAAAACTAACCACTTTACCCCATATATGGGGTAAAGTGAGCTACTATCCGGGGTAAAGTGAGGTGCAACATAATAAGAACTTCAATTAAGGATATAGGTAAATATTAACCCCTTGCGCTGGAATGACGTGTGTAGCACGGCAGCTTCTGGCTTTTTTGCACCGTTGTTGTCAAAAACTGTGGTAGATTTTTCTTTTTTTTGAGGTTAGATTCTGTTCCATCACGCCGCGTGGTTTTCTAGCCAGCTGACAGGTTAGGATATTGCACACATCACTTGCGCATTGATTCTTAGCAGCCATTTGCGGCTCAGTTTACCCCCGTCACTTTACCCAGAATGTGTACTCAGTGGAAAATTAATTATTTAATAATGTTAGGATTAATGTTTTCTCAAACGCGTGTACATGTATGTTTATAAGCTTGTTATAAACACGGAGAAAAAATTTCGAGTTAAAATAACACATTTAAGACTCATTTATCCAAAAAGCTAAATTGAAAAGAAAACCAATTGGAAGTCTCTAAAACTTCATTTTTAATTTTTTAAATGAATTTCCATTTTTCGATATCTGAATGTGCATAATTATCATTGTGGTATTAGACACATTTATTACGTCACCAAAATTTGTAAATATATTCTATTGTTAAAGAATAAATTAAGAAAGCTCATTTTACCCCGAGGTTCACTTTGCCCCGGTCTCCCCTACGTCAGGCATTTCTGACTTGAATTTTTAAGCATTAGTAACAGAAAAACGAAACCTCCCCTGCCATTTCGTTACTCTTGATTTTCATTTTACTTTGTCATCTCCAATCACCCACTTCATTTTCTACTATCTGTTGCCGAACACCCTGCATAATATAGCCGTGTGGCGTAATGGAATATCAAAATGACTTGTAAGTTGAGTGACGAGTGAAACCTAGCTTATGCACCGATCGGTGTATTGAATCAAACTAATTACATTTATATCTAACTCATGTCCCTTTGGAATACAAATCCAATGTTCCCCCAGCACTGCAGCTAACTTCATCGCGGATATGTTGACGCACTGATACTATATAGTAGCTTTTTTGAGTGGACCAAACAAAAGTTAATCCGAAGGTGCGAGATCAGGACTTTGGCGGGGGTACTGCAAAATGAGGGCAAACATTGTTGTGCGGCCACACAACGCCTTTAGAGAGTAGTCCTTAGCGTTTTGTCCGAATTGCAGCATATTGGAGCACACAATTGGAGCATATCATTGTAACGAGTACTGTTTATTATTATGTCTTTTTCCTGGCAATGTTCCAGCATTGGTACTATCGAATCCCAAGATACGCATATCATCACTTTTCCCACTGATAGCTGCGTTTTGGACTTTTTTTTATTAGCAATCCAGGACGTTTCCATTCAATGCTCCGTTGTTTACTCTCTGGCTCGTAATGGTGGGTTCACGTTTTATCTCCGATGATAATTCTTTGTGAAAAGAAATCACCTTCATTACTATAACGATCCAAAAGCTTTGCTTGTGTTATTCCAAAAGTTGTTTAGGGGCCCATCTTGTTTACACACTTTACGGAAGTCAAGTTTATTATTGATGACTTTATACGTGACTTGTTACTTTATCAATAGTCACGTGTGACATATCCAATCACTGATCGATATGAATGGACGTTCAGCTCCTTCTTCATGCTTGACACTTGTGCGACCATGTTTGATCTTTGTCAATCCATTCATAGACACTGCATGCGGAAGTGCAGTACTCCCATACCGGGCTGCAAGTCTTCGATAAATTTCTGCTCCTGATACACCTTCAGACCACAAAAACCGAATTACGGCTCGCTGTTCTTCCTTGGTGCACACTAATAATGGAGCGGCCATCTTAATGTCTCCAAAACAAACGCCAGGAGCGAGCTATTAAGTTGAATCTTCGAATGATAGACAGAAAGACTGACAAGGAGATTATCCCAGGTGTCCGCCTCCGATTGCTTTGATTTTTGGATATGTTTTAGAGGACCGAAAAATAAAATATACGTGTTTTTTATAGCGGCCCGTTTTCATATTTAGGGGGTGAAATCACCCCTCAAAGTTATAAGATTTTCAGGGGTTCGTCTTCGATTGCTTTAGTTTTTGGATATGTTTTAGATGATAGAAAAATAAGAAACAGGTGTCCTTTTATTTTGGCCTGTTTGCATGTTCGGGAGGTGAAAGCACCCCTCAAATTTCGTGAGAATAGGTGGTGCCCGCCTCCGATTGCTTTGGTTTTTGGCTAAAGCAATCGGAGACGAACAACTGATAATCGTATAATTTTGAGGGGTAGTTTCGCCCCCAGAACATGCAAACAGGCCAAAATAAAAAGACACCTGTTTCTTATTTTTCGGTCCTCTAAAACATATCCAAAAACCAAAACAATCGGAGGCGGATACCTGTGATACTCTCCTTGTGAGTGGCATCTAAGGACGCACGCACAGCTCGCAGTATAGTTTCAGTAAAAAGTTGTGGCCTCATTCCGGATAATTTTTTACCTTTGTGTATATGTACGTATACCGAGCAGTAGTGCCGTCTCCAATGGGGATTGCAAAAGAGAAGATGAAAAAGTAGGTGGAGCCATTGACTCTTTCTACTCCACAGCGCGAATTCTGAGGGGTCAGTGATGAATGTATTGGAGGATTGGTAGATAATCTAGTGTTATTGGGGATAGTTATTGTGTACGTTTGAAAGAAAATGAAAATTGTTTTCACATTTCTTTGGAATTTAACTGCAAAAAAATATAGGCACTCTTAAAATTCTACTTGTGAATTTGAATAAGTAACGGAGCTGTAGAACATTTCCCAGAGTATCCCCTGTAGTTTGAGCACACTATATGTTAGGTTGAGCGATTCAGATTATAAATATCTGAACAAGTGTCTTATGTACCTGTTTTACTTTTAAACCGTATTTATAATTTGACAGGAATATTTGGTAAAAAATTGGGTAGCCTGGTTCGTATTGACCGGATTTCTTGGGGCCTCGCTTTACAGATTTTCATGAACCAAATTATCTTATATGAATTATATGACACATCTTTAAACTGATCTCAACACAGACTATCACATTATGAATAAAAAAGTATAATAATCTATTTAAAGAAATTAAGTTGCCTTGAAATCTCCTCTATGCCTTCACCTACAAAAAAAACTGTTCCGTACCAGATAATGTCCTCTTGCATACCAAAACATTTTTATAAGAACAATTATTTTTTAATGTCTTCAATTGTTTATGAAATATTCCACCATTCTCGGATAACTCAGACACATTGTAGACACATAAATATTTTCATTATTTATATGCATTAAATACATAATTTCAAATATTTAGCATCAGAGTCAAATGCAGATTCAAAGCAGTCACCGCGTAAATTTGCTATTCCCTTTCCATCACTATTTAGTCATGGCATTACGACAGCATATGTACAGTATCTGGTATATGCAGAGTGCTTGCTTTAGTATTCACGTGTGTTCTCTGTAGTATCTAATTCAATATCGTGAATATAAGTCATGCAACTGATCTTGGATGAATACTGTCATCTGTAGTTATAAAGTCAATGTACTATTGCGAGATGAGAAGAAGAAAGACGACCCACAAGATGAAATGTCACAGGGGCAAGGGGAATCGTCCACTCGCGTCAACTTATCCCCTCCAACACAGTTCGTCCCGTGACGAAGAACGCAAACGGCACCAATCGCGACACCCGCGGATATAGACAGTAGGGTGGACCTTAGTTACTCTTGTCCAAACATAATTTTGAGTTTTTTGGCGGGGACACCCCCAGGATTGTGCCATTGGGAGAAAAATAGTGTGTGCAAAATTTGAAATCGATCGGAGGACGAGAAACCGTGCCTCATCGCATTTGAAATTTTTTTATTTTTGTAACTCGTTTTTCTCCATTGTAGTATATCGTTAATATACATTTTTATATATCGTCGTATTTGTCTGTAATAATATAGAATCAAAGTATAAGATCACTTAAAAAAAAACATCATGACCTGAAATCTCATAAATTAACCATAAAAAATACTTTTTTCGTTGACATTATATTTACGCTGTCAAACAGTACAACTTTCGTCTAAATTTTTTTTCATATAATTATAAATAACAGATTAAAGGGAAACGTACACCCGAAATGCACCAATTTTTGCAGATATTTTTCTACTTATTTTAAAAACCAGGGGTCTAGAAGAAAATCTGACTACTCCACGCGATGCAGCAGACATTTTCCCCCCCGAAAATATCAACAAAAGTGGTAAGTCACGTTTTGTTTTCAATACAGAAGACAACAGCGGCGGGCGTATCCATTGCCGGTCAGCGACAGAATCGCTTAAGGGGTCATGCTCAGTCAGGAGGCCGAAAAAAAGGGTGGTCTTTGGAAATTTTTTACTCAAAAGCTGTAACACATTTCTCAAAAAATCTTCTTTCCTTTTAAGAATTGCATCTAGTACCGTGCATCGTAATTTTTTTATTTAAAAATATTTATCAATAACTAAGTTATTGTCCATCACTCGAAGGTTCTCTAAAAAAAAAGGCTTCTGCGGTGACCACAGCTGCTCGAAAGTCGATCATCTAAAATAAAAAATTCAAAA
Source organism: Andrena camellia (assembly GCA_029448645.1). NCBI lineage: Eukaryota > Metazoa > Arthropoda > Insecta > Hymenoptera > Andrenidae > Andrena > Andrena camellia. The sequence continues at coordinate 27,450,063 of CM055679.1, forward strand.
GAATTTACGTATTATATTATATTATCTAGTATTTGAACGAAGGATTTTTCGAAATATTGATTTGGGAAAAAATGGCTGATGTTTAAAGTAAAAGTTTCAATTTTTATCATAAATTGTGCCTGATTTTCGTCAATTCAAAGAAAACTAAGCATCGGATAAAAAAATCCTTCGTTCAAATACTAGATAATATAATATAATAAGTAAATTCTTTTGAATTTTTTATTTTAGATGATTGACTTTCGAGCAACAGTGGTCACCGCAGAAGCCTTTTTTTTTAGAGAACCTTCGAGTGATGGACAATAACTTAGTTATTGATAAATATTTTTAAATAAAAAAAATTACGATGCACGGTACTAGATGCAATCCTTAAAAGGAAACAAGATTTTTTGAGAAATGTGTTATAGCTTTTGAGTAAAAAATTTCCAAAGACCACCCCTTTTTTCGGCCTCCTGACTGAGCATGACCCCTTAAGGGGGTAGACACGGATAATGTAGCGCTCTGTATACCGACACAATCTGGCCCGAAACATGGGTTTTGTAGAATACATTGTTCGTCCTTATATGAGAGAATTTTGGGATGGGCGAGGTCTCATTCGAAAGAGGAAGATTCAGTGCAGGGCGCTCTGCTCATGGTTCGACGAAATTGTGTTGATATCTAATAATATGAGTGTTGAAAGTAGAGCAAAATTCGACAAAATACACCCGCAAGAATCCAAGTATTTTTAGGTCACTAAAAGAATTTCGTGACACAAACGATGAGCAGAGCGCGCTACACTGAACCTTCCTCTTTCGAATGAGACCTCACCCAGCTCAAAATCTGCTCATATAAGGACGAACAATATATTCTCGTGACTGCATTCCCAAATACGAGTTCCGCCATACTGGCGATAATATAGAGCAAGTCACGTGACAAATTTAGTTCAGCTAGTGGAAACGAGATGGCGCCTACTCGAGAAGACTGCCAACGTGGAATCATAGCGAAACTGAAGCGTTAGCTGGATACATGTGCCAAAGTAAAAGCGTGATGTAATTAGTCAGTGTATGCATTTTCGTACGATTGTAGGTTAGGTTATATGCATTTTAGGCATACATTGACTAGGAACTGCAGGGAATTGTGTAGATTTACTAAATTAACGCTTTTACCGTAAAACATACATCACTTGAAATCGCTGTCAAATTTATGTTATAATTACATGGCCACATTATTTAAAATAAAAAAAGAGAGATTGGAACTTTTTTACTAATACTGGAAATATTGATTTACTGATATCATATTTTCAGAATGTGGAAGTTACACCAATTATTTGCAATTATTGCTCTTATTATTATTCTTCCGACTATTGTATATAACATATAACAAGGAAAAGTCTCCAAATCGGTCAACAGTTGACTCCCTGATTTTTTGTAATAATTCTTTACGGTTCTATGCAGCGATGGACATTATTTAAATGAAATAATATACTTCCAAATGGCCCCAGTGGCCGATCGGCACGAGGTTTCAGGGAGGGTGTGTGTACCCTAAATCTGAAATTCTATTTAGCTTCGGGTATTTATTAGTTTCCTTTATATACATATTTGAAGGCCTTTCATCTTGGGCTTCGAATAATTTTTCCTCTTTCATTGTATCTTTATCCTAAGGTCATATTCAGATATATTGGCCGGTCGATTCGTTTTCGCGAACAGCGATCGAGGAGAAATCAGCCACCACCATCTGATGATCGTGGATTCGTCAGTTGGAGATCCACGGCCACCGAGGGGTATGGTGGGGTAACGGGAATGCTGCTCGGCTCCGTCTGAACATAGCCGTGTGGCTGTTATTTATTCTTATTGTTAGCGTAGTAGTTGTGTGCGTGACGAAGCTATATGTAGACCAATACGAGATGAAACTATCGAGAAAGAATCAATGTTCTGACCAATAAAGCTCCTGAATTTTTTCGGAGCTAAGGCACACCTATTCTGATGTTTGTATTTCTACGCTGACAGCTCGGTTTGGCCTATACACGCCAGAAGCTTGGCGCTATCCCTACCACTTCTGGCTCACTCTTGTTCTACGAAGGCGAGAGCGAGATGGAACGGGAGCGAAAACGTTGAGAAAAGGAGCACCGAGGCAGGCAAGCGGTACCTATGGTGGGGGAATACGCGTTACAAAACTCACCGGCCAATATATCTGAATACGATCTTAGAAGCTCGAATAACTGACGAGAACCTTTATGTCCCGAGCCGCGCGAGATCGCCGTTGCTCGGCGATGTGTCCTCGATTATATAGAAACAGAATTCGTTTATTTTTCATCGTATCAATATGAAAGTGACACAAATGGATTCCTGGCATTCTCCCGATTAAATTGCCAGAAAATAATTTAAATCTGACTATTTTTAACGAAATGGGCTTTCAATTCTGCAAACAAATTTTCACGTACTTTCCTTGATTATGGTCCGAATAATATCATTTTTGGGGCTAATTTGATCGAGAAAACATGAGGGATCGATTGATGTCACTTTTGGAAAGATCCGATTATAAACGCAGAACTGCAGATTTGTCACTGCTTAGTGCGCAACATTGAATGGCCCCGCTGGTTTCGAGCGTCGAAACCCACGAAACTCAGCGATGTCGCATGATTGCCAGCACGAAGAACAAGAGGGGAATTTCCATGGCCAAGGAAAGTCAGCCTTCTATAGAACTCAAATCCAAAAAGACTTTTCTGACAAACTTTATATTCACGTCAAATAAATACTTTAATTGTAAAATTTAGACAACGAACTATTATTGAATTTCAGCAGTTCTTACATATGCATCACTTGGTTGGGAATTCCTGATTTCAGAGTTTCACGTATTTACCTATTAAAATGTTGCTTCAAGTCATCGGGAAATTGCTTCTTTTCGTACATACATATATATGTTCGCGAGTAGGTGTCACGAATGACGCGACTTTGGTTTCCCAAATAAATTCACATTTATCAGGGCCCTCGCCCAAACCGCTTGACAAGGAGATTGAACCACGTAAACCGAGTGCGAGTGAAATAACGCACCAGCGAGAGACGGCGACTTGAGTCATCCAGTACTGAATACGAAAATGTTCATATTTCTCATTAAACCTTGATAATTGATGGATTGGTGAGTTTATGTCCACGAAAATGAGTCGAGACGCGAAGCAATTCGGTCTATTTTTTCTTATGAATACATGATTATGACGCACATTATGTTCACTAAAAATGGACCGAATTGCTCCATGTTTGGCATCATTTTCATCGAGAAACCCTAAAAACTCCATTGATAATACTTTCATCAACAGTTATCAAAAACATGAACATTTTATCTTGCCCGTTGGTTTTATTGCTCGCCGCTGTCAACGAGTGGTCTACTGGGGCCCGAAGGTCCTCGCTCGCAGCGAGAAAGCAAAACGGTGGGGTGGGTAGGTCTTTCCCGATAATCCGGGCCCAACCATTTGCGTGCGCAGCCTCATATTGCACGTTAGTAGTGTGTCTAGGAGAGTTCTAACCCAGGTCCTCTGAGGGGAGCGCGGGGGCGGGTAGAAGTGAGGGCGCGCGGGGGAGTGCGGTGGGGGGAACTTTAGACACGGGGACAGCGGGGAGTGGAAAACTGGTTGCGCGCGCACGAGCCGCGGAGTGGGGAAGCCATAATCGTGGAGGGGATCAGTCCAGACCGAGCGGCCGCGGAGACCTCTCCAGACCTGGCCCACCGTCAGAAATTTTTCAGAGGGGGGAATGACCAACAGTCGAAATTTTTTCATACCTAACCGAGGGAGGGAACGACCTTGGCCCACCCCCGAAAATTTTTTCACCCCTGACCCACCCCCGAAAATTTTTCAGAACTGGCCTACACCGATTTAGGGAACCAATATACAGCAGAGAAATAATAATTTTTATCAGAAATTGTATCGAGCGATGTCGGGAAAGATCGACGTTTTACAAATCACATATTCGGGGAAAGAGAGAGAGAGAGACGGCACAAACACAGTTATTTTAAAGCTAAATTCGGGGAGGGAAAGAGACAGTGGTACAATCGCATGCATTCTAAAGCTAACAGTATTTCAAAATGTTTTTTCAATCTTAGCGTCGCAGCGTATCCCGCGATTACGCGTGTAATTTAAGTCCCCTGGGACTACTGCGCGAGATAATACCTACCATTTGGCGGCGTGAAGAACGGCGCGAAGAACGCATGAACGAAACATAATATATTCTCCGGAAACGCCGAATCTTAAAATTATGTGACGAGGAAAGAAGGACGAGGAAGGTGGGTAAATAAAATGGAAAAATAATATGTTTTCAACGATAATATATATTGTTACATAAAATAGGCTAATAATAATAATAATAAAGTATATATATATAAAATACAATAATAATAAAGAATATATAAAAGAAGAAATAAAACGAAAAAGAAAAGAAAATAAAAGAAAAACAATAATAACAATAAAAATAGAAAAATAGACAAATAGAAAAATAGAAAAAATAAAAGATAATAAAAGAAAAATAATAATAAAGAAGAAAAATAATAAAAAAAAGAAAAAATAATAATAAAATAAAAAAATAGAAAAACTAAAAACTAGTGGGGAGGCGACTGTGATGGTGCGGTGTCGGGAGCCCCTCGAGGGCCCGGGGGCGGTGATGGTGGCGACGGTGGCGGTGTTAGGAGTCCCTCGAGGGGCTCGGGGGGCGGTGATGGTGGCGGCGTCTGCAACCCCTCGATCCACGCAAGAGGCTGCAGCGGTGGCGGCATCAACAGCCCCCTGCGTTGATCTAGGGGTGGCGATGGCGGCGGCGTCAACAACCCCCCGAACCACTCGAGGGGTGACGGCGGCTGTGACGACGACGACAACAACGACGGCGATGGCGATGGTGGCGTCGGCGTCGACGGCGATGGCGACGGTGGCGTCGACGGCGATGGTGACGGTGGCGTCGACGGCGGCCACCAGGGTGCCATATTGTCAGATGATGATGATGATGGCATCGACGGGGGCCCCGGGGGTGTCATCACCCACCCTGGATGTGATGGCGGCTGCAACCTACTGCATTCTATCCAGGGGGGGGGGGGATGACAGTGGCAACGGGACCAGCGGTCGCCGCAAGGGGCCCCATCTGTCGATATGGCACCCATGGGCGCCATAGCCTTTCCGCCATCGCGGAACCAAGCACCAGCCCCGACTGCCGCCGCATCCCCAAATCTAGCGGTGCATCCTGGGGGGGGGGAGGGGGCGCGTACTGCGGTGCGTCCTGGGGCGCGGCCCCCACCAGGAGCCGCGCTAATACCGCCAATTGATCAGCCAATTGTCAATAATTCTAGAACACAAACGTCAATATAACACTAACACGTGAATAAACATAATAAACATCAAAAGTACAAAAGCAGTACAAATACCACTGGAGGCGGCGGCGGCGATGGCTGCGGCGGCGGCGACAGCTGCGGCAGCGGTGAAGGCGGCGGCGAAGGTGGCGACGAAGGTGGCGACCACTGCGGCGATTCAGGTGGCGAGTTCTACAGCACAGAAACATTAATATAATATTTGCGACCGCGCGATCGAACTCGATTTTTGAAGACTAATCGCGATAAATGTAAAAAATATTGTTAAGTACATACCTCAGGGTCCCACTCCGGGGCTATCCTGGTCACTCCCATGTCACTTCAAAATAATTTTTCACTTCAAAAGAATTTTTCACTTAAAAAAATGTAACTGTTCGCCGTCAAGCTTTAAAGACAACTGGTCTCGCTGCATCTCCAAGCTCTCGCACGTAAACTCATCTCTTGAAATCGAGAAGCGCGTAGCTTTGCAAAAGTAAGATGCCGTTGTTCTCCACCTTCATTTTTCGTCGACCACTCATTTTCTTCTTCTTCGCACTCGTCATTTGGCTGAACCGCTTCCCCTTCTTCTTCTTTGGACACATCATTCGACTAAACAATACCACTTTGAACGTGTATCGAACATCAATCGAACCACTTTGGTCATGTATCGAACGTGTATCGAACCACTTTGATCACGTATCGAACGTGTATCGAACGTGTGTGGTACCACTTTCAACATCAATCGAACGTGTATGGTACAACTTTCAACGTCTATCGTACCACTCTTGACGTGTATGGTACCACTTTGATCGTGTATGGTACCACTCTGAACGCGTATGGTACAACTTTCAACGTCTATCGTACCACTCTTGACGTGTATGGTACCACTTTGATCGTGTATGGTACCACTCTGAACGCGTATGGTACCACTTTGATCGCGCATCGAACCACTTCTACATAATAATTACAACCATCATCATCTTAATCTAGCGTACATCACATGCAGGAGGTTGGGGATGGGTGGAGAAAAAACATTTATGCATTAAAAATTGATTATATTTATTTATGCATTTCTATCTGGTGTTTAGACCACCAGTTGAATATTTTAAATACATTTTGCAAGGCACAGTGCTTTGCGCGTCTGCTACATCGCAGAGTATTAACTACATTTAGCTTATTTAGAGATATGATATCCTCGTAGTCAATGTCCAGTGTCTCGATGATCGCGTCCGCTCTCGTATTTTCATCGAAGAAATCCGCAAGCCAGTCGCGTTTCTGCAGCCCTTTAACGTATACGATATGGGATGTGTCATCTTCTTCATCGATCGCATCAGCAACAGCTTTCGTAATTAGCTGTTCAGCCATACTGTATGGAACGTCTCCATCTTCCCACCGTAGTCCATGATGTTTTGCCGCCAGCCACCGGATGCTTGATTTATCAAATTTCATAAGAAGATATTGGGGCATCGAACGCCTAAAAATATAGTGCGAGAGAATTGTTCCGTTTCGTAGGACACTTCCTTGACGACAAATCTTCCATCAACGATAAATCCTTGCAGGTCAACAAATGTCGGTATGGCCATTATCGGTACAATTTAGAGGTCAGCTCGCTTCCAAGACAGACGGGAGAATGCGATCTTTCTCGTAAAGCATCTCGATTTTCACGATGAAATTTTGGCACAGGCGAGGGAGAGCAAGTAGCGCGACAATTTAAATGATTATTCGCACCATGTTTGTCAGTGGATTGTATTCAGCCGATCGATCGTACAGAAGCAGACAGTAGGCTGTAGCATTTGCAGGCACATTCTCTCTACATTCGAATTCTATGCGCACGTCCACGGAACCATTCTTGATCGACTCATTTTGTCGCGAGCAATCAATCACGACGAGGGGGCCAAATTGTAAAAATTCGGTCACGGTGAATAATGCCTCGTTGCAACTATATCCATAATACGATTTACGGAATTGCATATACATATGAAACAAGATGGCTTGCCTATTCTTGTCAAAGTCCAAGTTCAACTCATCGTACGGGTAAAATTTCGAGTTGAGAAAAAGTTTTAGATTGATCATTTTGCAGTTGTCGAGCTCAGTAACATCTTCGCTCATCACATTCTTTCGATTAGTCTGTAGGCCAAAGATAACGCATCGCGGCTTCTCCAGCTGCGCAGATGCCTTCACGGCCCACGAATCCTTGGTCGTGATCCGCAAGAGAGGATACTCGTACATATCCCACGATTGAAGACAAATGCTTAGGTTTTGTCCACTTTCCAATGTATGTAGCAACGATAGCTTATTAACGTCGTTCAGCGTCACATGAGGCATCCGCCATTGCACTTTATGTAATTCAATTTCTGGTTCCAACATCGGCGATATTATTAGAGAATTGTTGTCGTTACGCGATCGTATTAAAATCAATTCGTGACGCGCATTAATAATCACGCGTTTGTAGCTCTCGCAAAATCCCAGCCAATATTTTAGCGGGATGCAAAAATTGAAAGGATTTTTAAATATTGGCCCATTACGTCGTCTCAAGCCCCATCCTGCATTCTCCAAATTTTTGTCTTCGCCAGATGTCAGCGATACATAGTTTTTAAGCGTGCTAGTTATTCCAACGTTTCTGTTGCGATCAATCTCCACGCCATTCAGCTCGTATCGAATCTCGTCAAATAAGAATGCCACCCAATTATTTCCCAACGTCACCGTTAATGCAACATTTGGCTTATTTATCGTCAATTTCCCCTCCACGTAGAGAAAACTTTCACACGGCAATGTGTACAAATCCCGATGCTGTATAAGTATTCTTATCTCATTGCTGTATCCAAACGTCGTGTTGACGTACGGGTTGTGTGTGTGAGTCTGGAGCTTGACGATGCGATTATCAAACGTCGGCTTCCCTCCAATGCTTAGAATGTCAACCATTTTTTCAACTTAAATGCGCGCAATGAATCCCAGTGATTTCAAAAATGCAATGTTCGCAGCACTGAGCCTCTTCGTTTTAGCGTGATCAGAGCTGTTGCAGTTGTTGCAGTTGTTGTTGTTGTTGTTGTTGTTGTTGTTGTTGTTGTTGTTGTTGTTGTTGTTGTTGTTGTTGTTGTTGCAAACAATTTCGTTTGGATGAAACGGGTTTCTGGTGTCGTTCAACACAAGCATCTCTTTCGTTCGCACCACGCGTATTATCGTCGTCGTCGCCGTGCGTGTAGTCTGATGGTAATCTCTTCACCTCGAAAATCGAGCAACCGTCCGTCTTGATCCACAATGCGTATCGTTAGATCCGTAATGACCTGTGCGGTGATCGGAAGGTAAATGATCTGTGCGGGCGTTTCCGATATCTTATATCCTGGTGGGACCCTCGGAGAAAATTCATGTATCGTATGTACGTGCTTTCCATTGTTGTACGCACCAGCGGTCACGCTACATTCTACGCGAATAATGTTTACGTTCATGATATTAATTGGATCGTCCGATTCGTGCCACCGTCCAGGTTCTAATACCCGATTCGTCGAGAATCCCAGTAGCGATCCAATGTTATTGGACTTTGTAAAGTCTACGGCGAATGAGCAGTATAGCTCGCTTTTCATGGTGTTGTTGTTGGGACGCAACACTATTGGATACGTATCGTTGTCACCACCACCATTGTCGTCATCATTGCCACCGAGATTTTGAGGATACCGCTCGAGTTATCGCTGCTTCAAATACTTGGCAATAGCATCTAGTTCGTAGGACCCGTGGGGAATCGCAATGCATTCGCGAGTGATGTCGACGGTGTTGTTGTTGTTGGTGTCATAGTTTACGGCGAAGTAGAATTTATCGTTACTCGAGTCAATGTTCGGTATTGTATGATAAGTTTCAAAGGTTGTTAGACCAAGCTCGTAATCATCGTTGCTCAAATCTATGGGTGGAGTGTAGCTTACCGCGAGGGTGCTACTCTTACCGGTTAGAGTGAATGTTAACGACATATTCCGAGCTGTACTGCTCGACTAGTACTGAATCAGAGCGGCGGGAAGTCAATCCTTAAATTTGGTGCCGATCGTCTGTAGAAAGCGTAGACACAGTTGTCCACAGTTGCTCTGATTGTACTGCTGATAAGACGTTCTATTGTATTCAATTTTCACAGCATCTTTATCCAGATATTGCACCAATTCCTTAGGCGGTCGAAGATTTCCAAAGCTGTCGAAATATACAGCTCGACACCCTCTCTTCGCGTACGCCACCCAATGAGTCCCCGGCCCCTCGACGTTGCCCAAATTTACGATGCTGCTCTCGTTCCGACGTACTCCTCCGGCAGGAAGCGCATTGCGCATAAAAACACCCCTAAAAAATTGAATACGCATAAGTTTTGCCAACTCCACCAATTGCGCATCGGTAGTTACGCCCACAGGCATTTTTATTTTCTTTTCGGCGTTTTTTTTTTCGTTTCGATATTCCCTGTCCGCGCTTGTGTGGCGCGAGATAAAGTCCGCGACCTTCCATGGAGCGATAACGACGCTGCATTTCCTGCAGCTGATGTTGCGCCGCCTTATTATCGTTTACGGCCTTGGCGATCCCCGCCGCTCCATCCGAGTGATCCGAGAACACCTATCAGCGGAAGAAGTGGTAATATACCACCCCGTTTTGCCACCGGAAGAATCCGCTTTTGCGGTGCTCTCTTTGCAGTCCTTTTGCGAGTTTTTGTTTTCATCCCCATTCCGATTTTCTTCTTGGCCTTCATAGCTGCCCAAACAGCTGCAGCAGCGCCTCTTTCGCCCAGAGCCGAGTCTCGCGCAACGATGCGTTTTCGCGCTTTGTCAGCGAGTACGTTATCTGCCGCGTGCCTTTCGCTGAGGTCGTTGCTACGCGAATACGTTATATCGTGTTCGCGACACGCTGCGTCCAACGGATTGATACCTTGATCGCCTCTAGCCAATCGTTTTGCCAGATGAGTTCCTGGACCGCAAAACTGGTATTCCGGGATATGTAATTCGACAGGTGTTGCGTTTATCGCCCGATTTAACAAACCTTTCATTACTCTCGTCGGTGACATTCGCCACAGTTTTTAATCAGTGGTGCTGGACCGTCGATATGCGTTCGCTGCCAAGGGCGATTATAATGTTACGTCTCGCGGTTGACATAATTTAATTTGAAGGTATAACAAGCGTAACAGAATATTTAACGGAGTAATACAATAGGGGTAACAGAATACAAGATCAATAATCTGCGTCGGCAACGAGATATGTCTGTACGATGTGGCGGTTGACTCTCGATTGACAGCTTGACAGGTGATCGCTACGATCACCTTCTTCTCGCTGTCTCTTGTCTCCGTCGCGGGCACCAGCGGGCCATGGATCTCATCCATAGGGTGCCCGCATCAATAATGTTCCAGACACCGGCGATACTGCCGAACCTCGGAATCGGCTTTTATATGCTCGGGGAGTCTGTCCCACAACTGATCAACGTGTCTACCAAACTCGCGCAGTAGAATATTCTTTGGTATACATTTCAACTGCTCAGAGGTTATGTCTCGATTATCACAATTATCTGACAGAACGAGAAGCACTTCGAATACTGAGATGTTTTGCTTCGGCGTGGACCTATAAATAGGGCGCGTCGCCGCTTCGATGTATCAAAAATCATTTTCGCGGTTCGCAGCGAGGATGCGATTCGTGCGGCAACCTGCGACGATACGCGTGACAAATTTTGACGATAAATCGCAAATGATGTCCTCGAAAACAAGGCGCAGACATGGTAGCATGCTGCCAAACACCATACGCTGCCTCATTTGCGGTCCATCAAATTGTGGAAAGACCAACGTGCTGGTGAGCTTGTTGAAAAGTCCTTACGGCGTCCGCTTCGAGAACGTGTACGTGTATTCGAAATCGTTGCAACAGCCGAAATATCAGTATTTGGAGAATTTATTGACTCCAATAGATGAAATTGGCTACTTCACATTTTCTAATAACAGTGACGTCATCCCACCGAGTGAATCGCTTCCGAATTCCATTTTTATCTTTGATGACGTGGCATGTGACAAGCAATATACGATAAGGGAATACTTTGTAATGTGGCGCTACTCGAACGTTGACTGCTTCTATCTCAGTCAGACATATGCAAATATTCCAAAACATCTTATACGCGACAATGCGAATCTGCTGATTCTGTTTAAGCAGGATGGCACCAACTTGAAACACGTGTACAACGATCGTGTAAACACTGATATGTCTTACGAGGATTTCTGCGCTTTGTGTCGTAATTGTTGGCAGCTCGAGTATGGTTTCGCGGTGATAGACAAGGATAGTGCAATGTCCAATGGACGTTACAGAAAGGTATTTAACGAGTTTGCCGTACCATGAGATGGTCAATCATTGTCAACACGTCGGTGGGAAAACAACGTCTGCGGTGCAACAATGATCGATATCGATAGTCTGGAGATTAAGGATCGCGAGAGAATAGCGAAGGAAATTGCAAAAACCAGCGAAGCCATTCGCAAGAAACATCAGGTTTTGGAGACCGGCAAGATGGAGGAAGATATCGCGTTGGAGAGATACTTTAAACCTATTGTCGAACCCTTAAAACATATTGTTGAAAATACCGCAGCGGCAGAAGCTGAAATATCGCCGCTGATGAGCACAAGCGTTGAAGGGAATGAAACATTAACGTCTGAAAGAAAAATCCGGCCGAAATGGAACACATCGTGTAAAAGCAGGGTCCCACTAGCGCAACCGCGCGCCGCGCAGGTTTTTTTCGACGCGCAAGGCCGATTTGTTGCAGAAACACGTTCCCACTGGTGCAACTGCGCGCCGCCCTCGGGTCAGATTTACGAGTTTCTCGGATTTTCGAGGAGTTTGGAGCACTTGAAAGGGTCGACTTTTACGACGACCCGCGCGTCGAAAGCGTTCGTGTGCGCGCTATGCCGGGATTTCTCTGCCATGCGCGCACGCGAATGCACGCCGCGCATTGTCGAAAAGACTGAAAAAATGTGTTTTTCAACGCAAATGTACTCTTTACTCCTACATATCACTTGCATACGTGTGTTTATGGTCTACTATTTAGTTTATATATTAAAGCAAGCAATGACATGAAAATTATTACTGTAAATAGCAACAATTATACTGCTGCGATAGGTATACTTGTTTCTAGATACATCATAATTGTAATACACTATATATGCAGATATGTGACACTGAATTATAGTTGTCCATCTTTATCACTTTCAAATTATTCTATTTCTCAAAAACAATTAAGTTAATGCTTTGATTCATCCTGCAAGAAAATGCTACTTAGGTATAAAAATATCATTTTACCGTGACTTCTATGTTCATTCGTTCACGTCAGAGGCTATTCATACGCCTAAAAAAGTAAACTATTTAATAGTACAATGGTGCATTTACTATTTCAGATTACTCGTAATGACATTATGTATCTACTTACTGTCAAAGCGTTCACTGCCGGTGACCGCCTCAGCAGTAAATGTGTTAACTGTAATTCCGTTTCCTATCGCATTGCATCTCGACATTTGTGGATGTACGGAAGTCAAATTTTAATCATTTTCTAAGTCATAAACCATTGTTAGTACCTTCAGGTAAACTAAATGTAGGTACCTAATTACTTAAAAACAAATGTTTCAATATGCAATAAAGTAACAGCATTTATGACATTCTCTATAAGCCAGATATTTCGGGACTTTAAGTACACACACCAGGATATACTTGCCTACCCATTTCAGAAATGCGAATTAATCAGAGGAAATGATACACGTGTATTTCCTGTGCAAGGGTAGAATCTTCGCGTCTGGGAGGAATGCTGATCCAATTGGTTATGATATAATCTCCCCTCTACCCTCAATCTCATATCGTGTGAGAATAAAAAGAAACAGCACTCCGGGAATACAGAATACCATAATTTTATTTGAAACACACTTTCCAGCAATCTGTGACCGAGACGTAGTAAACCCCTTCAAACATTTCAAGTAGTATAAAGTGTGAAGGCGTTGTTTTGGCTACTGGCATAACCGCCGTCGTTAGCTTTATTTAGATAAAGAAACCAAGATGTAGAAAAGGAGGCTAGTATTTCCACTGTTTTCAACGTGTGCGCCAAGCATTCACGTGCGCGCCTGGCAGAGCGTCGGCCCATTTCGTGCGCGCGGTCTCATAAATTAGACCCTTTCAAGTGGACGAAAACGTCGTGCGCGGCGCGCAGTTGCACCAGTGGGACCTTGCCTTAAGAGAAAGAGGAAACCACGCGCGTCATCGGATTATTCACTCGTAACCTCTACACCAGTTCAATCGAAGCGAAAACGGCAGAATGTACCATCAAACGCGTCCCCGGTTCCTCTCCCACCAAAAAATACATTTCCCAGTGTACAATTGCTCACAGCCAATGATGATGATGATGATGATGACGATGATGTTTTTGAAACTACTACCGATGAATCGTTTGCAACATCTATTAGACAGCAACTTCAACACCCGCGGGACAAGAAACGTTTCGCGGCCATTTGGGTCCCCTGGGACAATAATATATGGATGCAATCATAAGTAGGGATAAGGAAACTGTCACAGACACTGTGTATGGCGTATACTTTGGCGATAGTAGAATGATGCTTGGGGATAAGGCATTCGATATGGACAAGGCTGATAATATAATCATCGATGGCGTAAAATACAGAGGAACGCCCGGCATTTACGAACTGATTTTCAAGTGAATTCCCGACGATGCTGTATACACCGATGCCGATAAACAAAAATACAAAAGTATACTGCTGGCGACGAATGCCTACAGACGCGGTCATTCTGCTCAAAATCCCATATTAGGCAACAAGGGATACAAGTACAAACGTGTAATTGCACCGCTACTCCCTCGTGTATCAACCAATAAAGCAGGGAAAGGTCTAACGGCGCCGCGAGTCATGGTGGTAAATGATAACATGATCGATTACCTGCGCTGGGACGATCCCAACGAGCTTGTGGATCGATACCGTTTGCTGGAAGCGTCGCGTCAGGTGGGCAACAACTCGCATGACCATGAAATTCTGTCGATTATCGAGGAACTCCACGAGGGAGGGTTCATTATAAATAAAACCGCGCACCGATGATGCGCACTGTATGCATTGAGATGCCGATCACCAAATTTGGAGTATCGCTCGAGAAGAGTGGCGCAGCTAGAATGGATTATTACAAATGGAACGGTTTGCTTCGAAATTATATGCGAGACAACGCTCCTTGCGTGACCGGTGCCGACTTTGATGCAAAATCACGCAAGATACGACGCGTAGCTCAACCGGTGGTCGATAGCGATGCCGTCAATAAACTATACGTGGAAAAGAGCATTAAACTTTTGAGAGAGCAGCAGGAAGAATTAGAGAAGAAGCTGATCATGTTTAAGAGAGAGATGCTGGCGCTGCAAAACAGCGTTCAAAAGATATCGCATGCGTCGAATTCTATCCCGCAGCAGCGCTGCGAAGGAGAATCATGCGAGACGGTTGAACTTGTCAACGGACCGATGGGGCGCACATAATGCGCGTACACGATAATTATCGCATCATTCGTGTCAAAGACACCTCTGCGATCAAACATGCAGCCATCGTCGAAATCCAAGAGTAAAGAAAACCACGGTCACAAGAAGCGACAACTCGTCGAGGAATTGCATGCTCCAGCTCGAAGACATTTCCCGCGGAGGCGAGTCATAGTGCATGGATACGATGATCTGTGGCAAGCTGACGTTGTAGAAATGCGTCCATACTCGCGATTCAACCAAGGTCACCACTACATACTCACCGTCATCGATGTGCTGAGTAAGTATGCATGGGCGGTACCGCTCAAGACTAAAAGTGGTGCTGAGGTGGCTAAAGCGTTTGCAAAGATATTTAGAGATCGATATCCGAAAAATTTGCAAACCGATCAAGGAAAAGAATTTTACAACGCCGATGTGCAGAAACTCTTGACAAAGCATGATATTAATCATTATTCGACGTATTCGGTGATGAAGGCCTCCGTCGTAGAACGTTTCAATCGAACTTTGAAGAACAATATGTGGAAACTGTTTACGCTCAATGGAACCTACAGATGAACCGATGCGCTATCGCGTCTACTTGCAGAGTATAACGCGCGAAAACATAGAACCATCAGAATGCGTCCTTGCGATGTTACCCCGGCGATCGCCGATAAGCTGCTGACCACCGTATACAGCAACATAAAGATCGCTGCTCCGGCGAGATTCAAGTTGGGCGAGTTAGTGCGCGTGAGCAAATTTAAAACCATCTTCGATAAAGGCTACACGCCGAATTGGACAAACGGAGGTGTTCGAGATAGCCAAAGTACAGGCAACTAATCCCGCAACGTACCTGCTCCTCGATTCTTGTGGAAAACCTGTTGCCGGAGGATTCTATGAACACGAGCTGCAACGCGTCACCAATCCTGATGCGTATCTAGTGGAAAAAGTATTGCGTAGGAAGGGGAATAAGGTATACGTCAAGTGGCTAGGGTTTGATAAATCGCACAAATCTTGGATAAATAAAAATAATGTATTGTAACATAATAATAATACATGATTCAATAAATACAATGATACATATACATCTGAACAATTTTATTTTTATGCATAATTCCACCATTTATAATGCTTTAATAAATATAATAATTTCTATACATGCGCGAAGAATTTTATATTTTACAATAATTTCTATTTTACAATGGCACATTATAATGTCACCAGGGCAGAGTGTCGGTCGCATCGGGTACGATATACCGTTTGTCGTCGTGTGGGCTTAGAGCGATTTTCGATTCCGAAATGGTGTATACTTTGTGCAATTTCGACCGTATGCATGATTGCCTGCGAACCATTTCGATCTCCCTGTGCAAACACTGCGCGTAGTCGTCGAAAGTTATCGTCCTGGCTATGACGTTGGTCTTGACGCCTTTCGCCTTTTTCGTATCTTTTCTACCGTCTACGCGGAGTGCATACATTTTCGCTCTAAGACCTACGAATTCGTTCATTATCGCACCGTTATTTTCGTCCTTTCTTCAGCCCCGCAACCTTCTTATTTAACCGCGGCATATTATATGGATTGTCGATGGGATAATCAGATGTATCAAATCTATCGATATTGTGTTTCATGGTCTCGTAGATATCTTCGCATTGAATGTGATAAATGAGACTGTCGGTGTCTGTGTATAGAATTTTACAATTTTGTCCGTGCAGGGGAGACATGTGCTCGTGGTGAAATTCATACAAACAAATTTTTGATATGTCCAGAATGCACATACCCACGTATATCGGTTTGTTGAATTTCACCTCGAGTTTTCGCAATTCAACAGCTATTAAATTTTCCGAAAAAACACTTCTGCTGTGGAAATTCGGTTTCGCGATCATTGCCTCCGCGCCATATCACCCTTCCCAATGTGTTAAAAGTTTTACATCCACATGATTTCGCACATTTTCCATAGTTTTACCGAATACCGCGTTGTTCATCAATTTGTATAAATTCTTTTCAAAATCATTTGTCGCGCTTGTTCTAAACCGCGTATTGAGTTCGATGTAATCGCGGAGCCAGGGGGATTGATCGAATTGAAGCACGCGGTGTATCTTTGTAATACGAAGACCGCGACGCATGCACTGCTGCAGGTTGCGATAATGGATAACGTAACGCTGCTTATCGTATACCGTCGCGAGTAACTTGTCCTGTCTGCTGCCAGGTGGTTTGGCACGCGTCGGGCAGAACGGTAGATCGGCATGAGCGTCGTGCAGACGTTGCGGATATTCCAGATCTACCTCGAGAATGTATCCCGTGGGCGAATCGACAGCGATCGAAGCCACGTTAAAATTTGCAACATCTTCGACCCATTGAAATTTGGCATGTGACAGGGGCTGGCACATTGCCCATTCATACAAATTATTTACGTCAAAGTACATCAAGTACGATGACTGTTCCGATGCATCGTAAGATGGCATGTACTTGGCATTGGCATGTGCGTATCTTCCGGAACATTGACTTAAACCACCGTGTATACCGCGTTCGACAAACATGACCATATCGATGTCTGTGAGCAATTCGAATGTAATTTTGGTATATTTTAGCATGGAATCCCACGTGAAACCTGGTAATGTATAATAATGCGCCGAATCTAATCCGTAACTCTTGATGCAACTTTCGCGAAAATTTTCAAAAATATCTGCCAACAACAAGACATCTGTTTCCAAATACAAATCGCTGTATTCGCCCAAGGTTCTAATGTCGAAACGCTGCCAGACAGTCTCGGCGTGCGCGTAATCGCTCTCGGACACTGTCTCGCCCGTTAACGAACTGTGGAATGACTCGCGCAGCGGTAAGCATGAGTCCTGCAGCTTGTTCGCGCAATCAAGGTATTCATACGGAAAGACACCCTTTCGCGTCAATAAATTGAAATCCTCGGTGGATAATGTTTCAAATTTGGATCGTAAAATTTTTAATTTATCTGTGCTAAGAAAAGATGCTAATTTGTCGAGTCTGGTATTGAGAAATTTGTACGAATCGATGAATCGCAATTTAATATAATTTCGCGAGTCTGATTCAGCCGTATCTTCGACAATTTTTGTGAAAGAAATATATTTTTCTTTAGTAATGGGCAATACATCAACGTGACCTTCGAAAGCGGTAGCTATTTCCTTGATAATAAAATGCGAATCGTAGCCGGATAAATTATGAAAAACGATGGGGATGTGAAACGCATTTTTATAATTTAAATTGCATTCCGAATATGCCGGGCCTCTAAACCGTCCGGATAGATGGCAATGATCGCGAACTCGTATGTCGCTAGCCTCGAATGGCTCTTCGCAAATATGGCAATCTGTTGCATGGCGAAATGTCGTCCACTGTTCGCTAGTTAAATCCAACATGGTAACATTACTGGTCAGGATGGGTTTGGCAAAGTCTGCAAAATTTTTCAATTCTTCGACGAACCCATGAAACACAATCCGCGTCGCGGCGACATCGATAGATCGATAGCGATGTATCGTACGAACAATGCATATAATACGCTATGCTGTGCACTTTATGGTGCTGGTTCGCGTGTAATTTATTATTACCCCTCTGATTGTCCTCCTTTTTCTCGATGATGCACTCGAGATCTGCGTATACCACGAAGGGGAGCCGCTCCTTCCTGCAGTGGTTGCCGAAACTGAGGAAGTTGTTGCCTTCGCTGGGCAGCAGAATGGCGCAGTCGTTCATTTGCCCGCAGTCCAGCGAATGAAGCTCCAACTTCTCGGCAAATCCGAAGTAGTGCATGCATCTGCAAAAAAAGAAAACAATTTTTATTCAATGCTTTCACGAGACATTTCAACATTTCATATATTTATATACGTACCGATCACAGATGAATTTCTTTCCATTGTGTCTGCTCAGCTGGGTGCTCACCAGCCTGGACAAGTCCTTGATCAGCACAAAGTGCCCTACAGCGCCGTGCTCTTGATTCGGCGTGTAGAGCAGGTTGACGTGCCGATCCCTCTTTTGGCTGGTGGGGCGCAGTGGGAAGACTGTCGGCCCTTTCTTCTCCTCGAAGCTGTACACGTTGATGGAGACGTTGTTCAGCCGTTCAAACTTCCAAATCTGCTTCAGAGACATTGAAGATTCAATGCCCTGGAGATTTAATATGGAAGCATATTCGGGGTATGAACTTTGGCGATCGGCGTGTCTTTCCGCGGGATGTAGAGCAGCGACCACTGCCCACGCGAAACAGGCGTTGTCCGGGGATTGCACGCTAATCGTCGCTTTCTTCAGCGATATTTCCCGCGGCAACTTATAGTGACACCCCGCGCGAAGCCGATTGTACTTGTTGACATTGACGGTCAGATTCAGGATTCTTGTCAATGCCTATCCGCTGTCGCGTTCCTGGAACTCTTCCAGCGATGCCAGGGTTGGTTCGATAACGCATCGTCGGTACCACTCCTGTAGATCGGATGTACCGAAGAGTTCGCAGTTTCGGGTATTGATGCTTTTACAAGCATGCTTGTCACCTGCTACAAATTCGCCGTTGAATACCGTGTTCACGTGGAGGTTTCGATGTTTCCTCAAAGGACCCCGCACATGCTCCAATACAATGGCCACCGCATCCTGGAGGAAGTTGCGCGGTTCGATGTAATTCGAATTTAGCGCGGCACCAGTTAATACGCGGCTATCGAACGCAGTGTCTATTTCGCGCCACAAAAGTCCCGTGCTCGAATGTCCGGCACCTTCGCGCACGAAACGTCCGCGCAACGAATATTTCAGTCCTTCGAGCTGCGCGGTTCGAGCAACTAACGATTATCGAACACCGATCGATAATCGAGGACGTTTCACTCGGCTGTGTTCTTTCAAAGATTCGATACACTCGTTGTACCGTTCTTCCCACGCGAGGTATTCTTCGCGTGAAATCAATCGTTCCGATTGATCCCGCAGCTGGCGTTCCACTTGCGCGAATTTTTCCATGATCTTAAATGAAATGTAAATGTAATGTATTATCCGCGCAATGTGTTACAACGTGTTCGACGCTTTGTGCAGTTTAGAGCATGCTTTTATGATTGGTACCACGATTTAGCGTCTCTGTCTAACTCTTTCGGTGTACCCCCTCCCTCGAATGCATTGCATGCAAAAACGACGATCCGTCCCAACATTGTTCTATACAGTTTCTGCTCATATCGCATAATTCTTTCCATGATTCACGCGTATGACGTATAAGCGCGCAAGATCACCCGGCACAGTTTCTGCCGACACCGCATAATTCTAGGATTCGACGCTTCCAAAGTATTATATTACATTCAACATGTGTCGAGACTTTTATTCCGGTGAGATTGAAAAACATTACGAAAACATTGGTGGCTTTAGAATAAAATGTTGTGGTGGGGGGAAGCAATTACGCCTCTATTTAAGCCGGCTCCCAGACGTTATTCCATCAATCGCTCTGTAGCCTCAGTGACTTTGATGGACCAGGCAGCGCTACAAAAATTGACCGATACCATTAATGAAATATTCGCTGGGAGCCCAGATTATTTCGTTCCAATCATGCGAGATGATGGTATAGCTCCATGTGGGGAGAATATTTATTATGACAGGTAAGACTTATTTTCACATATTCTCACAATTTTTTATGTTTATTCCTGATACGAGCGGACAATTTCATAGCTTTGATTGTTCTCTTAATCCGCGCCGAGGATCCCGTATCGTGGTCAGAAGATACGCGTTAACATCCGTGGGTAGCAAGTATTTGGAAATTGGAATCAACGTAGGACCTATGGCCGATGTAGAAGTTCTTCTCGGTGACAATCATGGGAATCATCTCATATTACCATGGCATACATGGAATCTACTATTCGACAGCCATTCATCCATCGAAGAACGTGCACAATTGGCTGAACCTGACTCGATGCAGATTGATGAGTTAATATTGGAATTTGTTCGGACACTATGTGATAATACACTGTATTTCAAACCGAATACAGTATCATTTTTATGTAATCTTGAGCCATGTGTAAGCTATGTGTATCCGCGGTTGCATCAAACTGCCAAAGATATGAAAGTAAAATTTGAATGTTTTGTTAACGCGTTGCAACCGAGCGGTGTTGCCTGCGAAACATTAGATACGCGCAGTGCTGCTAAAATAATACGCGATATCGAATATTACTGCGAGGATTATCTCGTAGATTGCGAACTGGTAGCATGTGCCATCAGTGATATTTTGGCTGATGCTCGTAGGAAGAAAGAATGTTAAATTATTATTATTCTATTTTATGTAACAATATATACATATTTCTTAAACGTATATTATGTCTCTATTTTATTTACCCTCCTTCTCTCCTCATCACATACTTTTAAGATTCGACGTTTTAAAATTATTATTTCTCTGCGTTGGGGAAAAAGTGTCTGTTGGTATGGAAAAAATTTTCAGCTGACACCGCATAATTCTATGATCCGCGTCGTCTTCGCGCTGCCAAATGACGTTATCCCACACGGCTGCTCCAGAGGAGTCAAATTACGCACGTGATCGCGCGATACACTGCGATACAATTTCTGATAAAAATTATTATTTCTCTGCTGCATATTGGTTCGCTAAATTGGTGTAGGCCAGTTCTGAACATTTTTCGGGGGTGGGTCAGGGGTGAAAAAATTTTCGGGGGTGGGCGAAGGTCGTTCCCTCCCTTGGTTAGGTATGAAAAAATTTCGACTGTGGGTCATTCCCCCCTTTGAAAAATTTCTGACGGTGGGCCAGGTCTGGAGAGGTCTCCGCGGCCGCTCGGTCTGGGCTGAACCCCTCCACGATTATGGCTTCCCCACTCCGCGGCTCGTGCGCGCGCAACCAGTCTTCCACTCCCCGCTGTCCCCGTGCCTAAAGTTCCCCCGCCGCACTCCCCCGCGCTCCCTCACTTCCACCCGCTCCCGCGGTCCCCTCAGAGGACCTGGGTTAGAACTTTCCTAGACACACTACTCACGTTAAAAAGTATTCTTTTAATTACAACTAGTAATTCAGTTTGTAAGTGCAATTAAATTAGGCGTCATTAAAATCATGCAGAGTTCATTAATTTTAATTAATTGACCAATTCATTTATTTTTTAATTCATTAATGCAGTGCTCTGGTGAAGAACGTCGTAATACGGAGCTAATACTCTAGGTCCTAGATTCTACGATAGTGCTGTTGCGTGGATCTTCGGGAACTTGCGTCCAATTCCAGGGAGTGGGGGTGATGCCCGTGGAATGCAGAAGCACTCTGCTCGGAGGATGCGTTCGGGTTTTGAATTCAGGAATTAAAAGAATTAAAAGGAAACTTTATATTCAGTGTTGAACAAATATATATATTTTGATGTGATTTAACAAATACGTCTATTCAGAATTAACTCTCGCAATAGAATGAATGATCTTCAATTTCGGTTGTTAACATAAATAATCAACTACATTTGTTTTCTAACGAGCGTTTACATAATTCGATGATGATTAATAAAAATTACAATGATAACGAGTGTATGATTACCTAGCCATGAATATATTTAATTGCATAATTTCAGTATATAAGAAAAACCAACATCTTCATGAAGTTTCCCTCTTACTTTAATTCAAATTTCCCTCCGAATGAAAAACTACATTCACATCATGGCAAGGTAACGGGACTACAACATTCAATTCAAGCTTCGCGCTCTTTTAGTTCATGGTGAACTGACGGTTACACAACAGTGCCAATGTGTAATTGAAACGCACGCTACTTCACACTATCGTTTCTTAGCATTTATACGGGGTGATTCTTTAGCTAGAGTCGTCAAACGCGATGCTCACCAACAATCATGTGTCTCGCTGAGTTTCGTGGGCTTCGACGCTCGAAACCAGCGGGACTATACAATGTTGCACACTAAGCAGTGACGAATCTGAAGTTCTGCAATTTCTAATCAGACCTTTGCGAAAGTAACGTCAATCGATTCCTTACGTTTTCTCGATCGAATTGGCCCCAAAAATGATATCATTCGGACCATAATTAAGGAAATTATGTGAAATTTTTTTTGCAGAATTGAAAGTCTGTTTCGTTAAAAATAGTCCGATTTAAATTATTGTCTGTCAATTTAATCGGGAGAATGCCAGAAACCCATCTAGCAGAAATGCAGGCTGGAGGAGGTATCCCTTCCATGACGCCGACCGGGCGCAGGCTGGATGCGCGTGATTATTATGTGGTCCCCTCCTCGAAGAGGCAGAAAATAAAACCTATGTATACGCTATATAACAATAAATGTTGCGCGGCTATTTCGTTCTATAACTTTTTATCATCCTTCCGAAACATTATTATTACGCAGCAACAGTATCTTTAGGAAATCGGGTATAGCACATACGTTATATTTTCTGTCACTTCGAAGAGGGGACCATATAATAATCACGCGCATCCAGCCTTTTTGTGAAGAGGGGGAAAATGCATTTATGCATACCCCGACATTTATTGCCGGGGTTATGTGCCCCGCCATACCCCGCAATATGATTGGGGCAAACCACCTCGTAGGCGGTCCGCCCTATCTAGATAGATAAGGCGACCGTTCCGCCTGCGTACGTTCAGTGCGGCCGGTATGGTCCGTACCCCATTCTAATCGCTAATAAAAACTTAAAACTACCCGCTAAAATTAAAATTCGATAAAGCAAAATTAAACATAGTCGGGAGATAAAACACCGTACGCAAAAACAAGCCAGTAGGCCCATTAGGGGTCCCACTGCTGCACATGGGCGGGGGCCAACCCTCTTTCTTTTACGGGCGAGTCTTTGCCGCGTGAGGGCCCTATTGGCAGCAGCCACTTGGGCCTTCCTCACACGCTTCTCCCGCAAAAGACGGTTGGCCTCCAGCTCCGCCGCTTGGCGCGCCTCCATAACGGATCGCGCAAACACAGTCAAACAGGCCCATTTCTCCTTCGAGGAGGTGGCAAGGCCCACAATGGTGGTCACCTCCACTGGTGCCCCTAGACCAGCGGCCAGTACCTCGCGCTGGGGGGCGAATACCGGACATGCCGTAAGAACGTGCTCGGCATCATCCCGGGCCGCCCCGCAGTCCAGACACACCTCGGAGGGTGCCTTCCCGATTCGATGTTTGAATCTCTGGAAGGACCCGTGCCCATTCAGCAATTGCATGGACCAATGGTCCGCAATCACTGAGGGACCCGAGGTGCCGTCAAAGGTACCAGCCGCAGGAACCAGGCGCCTGACCCAGCCCGTGGGTGGGAAGTTATTCCACTCCGCCTGCCATTCCTCCATGGCCGTTATTAAGGCCGCGGCTTTATGGAGACGAGCCCTCTCTTTTAAAATGACCGGATCGCCACCAAGGGTGGGGTCATTCCTATCATGCGCTTTCGCGCAAACAACTGCGCGCCCCATTTTGGCCTTGATGTACACCGGCATACGCCCCACTAAATCGCAGAGCGAAGCAAAGGACACGCTCCTATATGCCGCCGTACATCGGATCAGGGCCGCTCGCTGAGCACGGCGGAGAATAGCTCTGCTACCCCCAGTGGACAGCGAAACGGCCCAGACTGGCGATCCGTATAAACTGACGGACTTCCATACCGAGTAATACAGGTTCCTGGCATGGGCGGAAGGGTCCCTGGTGTTAGCGAGGAGCGCTGAGAGCGCTCCTGAGACCCTATCCGCCCCAGCAGAAACCTCCTCCAGATGGGTCCGATAATTGCAGAGGCAGTTAAAGACAACCCCCAAATATCGGACCCTGGCCGCTGTGATGATCTCGGCATCCAGGATCCAAAAGACGTCTTTTCCGACGCCAAGGAGAGGCCAGTTCTGCGGAACCAAGCTCCAATCCTAGGCAGAACAGAGGCCATCTGCATCCTGATCCGGGAGAGGTCTGTCGCCGAGAACATGAGGGTGAGATCGTCGGCGTAAGCAATCGCACGTCCCGCCCCGCTCCCATCAATCTCGGCGAGGAGTCCGTCGTACACGGCGTTCCACAGAAAGGGTCCTAAAACGGACCCCTGTGGAACGCCCGCGTAAATGTCACGGACCACGGTGCCCTCGTACGAGTGCACCGTGATCCCGCGATCGTTAAAATAATACCTGAGGACAGCCCGAACATATCGGTCTACGCCCCTCCTACTCAGTTCGTGCAGAACAACATCCCAAAGAAGGGTGTTGAAGGTGTTCTGCACATCAAACGAGAGGAGGACGCAGATCTTATTATGGGCCCTCGAGGCTTCGGCAAACCGGGAAATTTCGGTTGCCGCCTCCATGGTACCGACACCGCGCCGAAAACCAAATTGGTTTGGGTGGAACGCGTCCCTGCCGAGCTGGAATTCCAGGATCTCTTTGATAGCATACTCCCAGACCTTTGATATGGCTGAGAGTATAGAGATCGGCCTATAGGCCCTCGGACTTAACGGATCCTTTCCCGGCTTCGGGATCAAGATGACTCTCGCCATCTTCTAAGAAGCCGGGATTCCACCCCTCGCCAATATGTCGATCACCATCTCGCGTATCATATCCGTGTTAGCCCTGGCCACACAGGCCACGACCCCCGATGGGACTCTATTGAGTCCGGGGGCCTTGTTGGGCTTGACACGCGAGAGTGCCCTATCGATAAGCTCGGGACTGACCACAGGGAACTCCCTCCAATAAGCCGAGAGGGGTCGCATGGATGGGGCAGCGCGGATGCGCTGTAACCCAACCGCTGGAGTGGGGGCAGGAGGAGGAAGGGAGGCGGAGCGGTGGAGAACAGGGCGTCAACCACCCCGCCCACCTGCTCACGCGTCAAAACCATGTTAGGTTTTACACCCCCCCCCCCCCAGCCTCGCCATAAAGATCTTGTATGGCTTCCCCCACGGATCGCCATCCACAGTGGCATAGAGGTTCCTCCAGAGCTTCTCCTTGGAGCGCCAGATCAGGACTTGAACCGTCCGCCTGGCCAAGAAGGACTCCCGCCTAAGTTGTTCAAGGCGGGGGGAGGAGGGATCTAACTTCCCCCGCTTCCTCTGAAAGGACCTCCGGGCAACGTGCATCGCTTTCCGAGCGTCCGCGATCTCCGCGTTCCACCAACGGTTGGGTTTCCGGGTCCCTCGCGGAAGACACCTCTTCCTGAGGACCCGGGCGCTTACCCCCTCCAGAAGGCACTGAAGCCCATCCGCCCGGGGCACAACGTCCGTATCAACGGACATCTCGGGGGGGGGGGGGGCAGAAGGGCCCGAAGGCGCAGCCACGGGTGTGGGCGGAGTCGGGAGGGCATCCCGCAACACGCGGAAGCCCTCCAAAATCGACTCTGGGGACAAGTCCCTCATTGAGTACAGGGACCAGCCGCCGTCTGGAGGACGACGGGCCACGTCCAGTTTGTTCAGGATGTGGCGGACATAGAGATGGTCAGAGGCAGTGTAGTGCCTTAGCACCTCACTCCTCCGAACCCTCCCGGCTAGCCCCCTGTCAACGGACAACACATCAATGAAGGACGAACCCCTTCCCCTCCGGAACGTTGCTCCTCCCGGAGTCTAATGGGCACAAGCCCCACCCTCGCTAACAACGCCATACAGGCATGGCCCCTCCTATCAGCCACCCTCCCTGCCCAGGTGGGGGATTTGGCATTCAAATCCCCCGCCAGGACGACCCCTCTCCCCGGGGTTAAAAGGGCTAAAACAATCTCCTCAAGCTCCTCGAGGTACCGCAAAAATGCGGGGCCCTTCTTGCTCGGCGCACAGTAGCAGCTCACCACGACCGTGTTATCCACGATCGCGGTGGCTATACCTTCGGCTGCGACTGGGGGGCAAGGGAGGCGAACCTTCCCTTGAACCCGGTCACCCAGATCGCTGCATCCCCCGTGGCATCCCCCGTCCATTCCGGTAAAATCCTGTATGGTTCGGAGATGACCACGAGGTCAACCCCCAGGAGGCAGGCGTTGTGGATCATTAGATCCTGCGCGAGCTTGCACCTGTTAAGATTGATCTGCAGGATCTGGAACATTAACCGGGCCTACTAGATCTTGCCCCCCCCCCCCCGCGGCCGAATTACCCCTTATCGCAGGACAGGCCAGCGACGCGGTGACGTGCGCCGCCTTAGGGCCTGTTACTCCTGCCGCCGAACAAATAATGCACCGAGCCACGCCCTTGCACACTGCAATGGCGTGGTCGGGGGGCCCGCATCTTCTGCACAGCTCCTTACCCTTGGGGACCGCTGTGCACGCGGCTGCCAGATGCCCTAGCTGATGGCACGCGAAACAACACGCGCATCCAGCCTACGCATCTTCACTAGCCCAATTCAACATCAAACACAATTTTATATATAATGTTTGTTCAATAACTTCTTTCTGCATAGGACGTTTAATTATCTTATAATGTGTATATAACTTTCAGGTTCTGCTTCAGTCTTTTGCTAATTAAAAAATGCTAAGAAACTTCATTTTCTGGGGACATCCCCTCATCTATTTTTCCTTTTCACTTATAATTCCTTACTGCCAACGTAGCATATTGTAGCATAATCAAATTTTAAGTAATTAAAATATACAATGAATTTTCTACGTTTGATCTACCAACCTTCCGTTTAAATATTTACAAGTACAACGCAACAGCTGAGAATTTCTTTACTTATTCAGAATAGAATACGGAAATAGCAAACAGCTCCCTCTCGCGTGCACCAGGCAGCCGCGTATCTATGGGTATTACCATTTCTGTGCAGAAAAAACCTGCTGTAATACCGACCTGCCAAATCGGCCAGGTCACGTGACGTGTCTACCCCCTTAAACGCGTAAACTACCACTGTCGGCGCCGTACGCTTTGCCAAACTATTTCGCTCGGGTATTAAAAACGAAACGTGACTTACCACTTTTGTCGAAGTTTTTCGAAGGAAAACTTTCTGCTTCATCGCGTGGAGTAGTCAGATTTTCTTCTAGACCCTTAGTTTTTAAAATAAATTGAAAGATATCTGCAAAAATTGGTGCATTTTGGGTGCATTTTCCCTTTGATCGTTGCTTCAATATATTTAAATGGTAATAATGCAATAATAATTGTACTTTGACGGTACAAGGAACCGAATAACTATTACTGTTTGAATACGAAAGATGTTCAAAGTTGAAATGTTGCATTTTTTTTTCGAAAACTGAGGGTGATGGCAAAAAACGGTTTGCGAATTCGTATTCAGCGCATAAAAATCTATAAGAAACGGGTGCTGAATATTACATGTCCAAATAGCTGTTGAATAGTTACAATTAAACTCTTGCATGAGTTTGACTGCTCATTCGGCCGAATCCTTTACTGCTAAATTATTTACTATAATTAATCCAATATTATAATTGGGATTATTTTCCCATTCTAGAGAATCCATATTTATAAAATCTGTTGGAACAGTATCGGTTATTTCATTAAAATTTTTAAATCTGTAATTTATACATATGTGACGTCCCACTATTTTTCGCGCGCGGTTAATTATAACATCTCCATCGTAAACCTCAACATAACTCCATCAAAATCCATCAAACTCAAAATCTTACCCCTTTCCCCAAACCACTGATCACCTTGGCGATGTACCTTAGAGGTCCCCGTCTCAAGATGGTCATCTACGACCCCAAATCCCCTCTTCGCCTTACGTGGTATGACCAATTCCCTCCTATATAAGTTAACAAAGCCTCTCGTCCCTAAAAAACCCTCTAAAATTGAGACCACGTCTCACGCCCTCTCTATGACCAACGAAGTCAATACCCCATTTACCCCTTTCCAATCGAACCTGCTAAACTCCATCAAATGGGTTGAATGTTCCCCTTTCAAAAGCCTATGCATAAGAACCTCGGAAGTCTTATTGCGACGAAATTTGGCGTACGTAACTAAAAGCAGTCTAATAATAGCCCAAATCCTGTAAAAACCCCGGAAGTCATACTACGACTTATTTTTCTAAACGGGTCAAGGTCCTTACCGCGCGTACCCCCCCCCCCCGTTCCTGTAAACATATAAATACCAGGACCTCAGAGGCCTAAGATTCATTATCGATTGTTCTTCGACCAGTACAAAGTATTCATTACTACATTGTTCTTTCAATAGTCAATCTGTGAAACTAAAACCTTAGTTAAGTAGCTTCAGTGCGACCGAATCTACCCGGCAGCTCCTGTAAGTGCCGATCATTAACTATAATACTCAAATCATCATCTTCATAATAACATTTCGTATTACTATTGTGCATACTTCTCGATTCCACGCTTTATCACTAATGCTTATCGAATTATATTATTATTTTGCTTAGTACTTATCGCTTTATATTATTATTTTGTCAGCTTATCGCTTTATATTGTGTTCATAGCTAATAATCATCGCTTTATATTATTATTACTAACACTTATTACTCATCTAACGTATCTCATGTTCTTATTACTACTGCCTATCGTTATATACGTGTTATGTGTCAAGGCTAAACGTCTAAACGCCTCTTTATAATAATCACGAAGTGCATTAAAATAAACAACGCTCTTACCTCCAAATACCGCTTCGAATTATTGTAACGATCCTCCGGCCGCGAAGCATCGGAAACATAACAAGCTGGTGCAACAGCTGATTTCGGTTCGCGAACGCCGGGAGTCCTTATAGTGTTTACGAAGCTTACTTTCGTATGGGTCTTGCACGAGCCGCACGGCTAGACATATTTCGCGGAATTATTACTAATGACTTCTTATACCACTGCAGCAGTTAATCCAATTAGTCGAACCAAAACAAAGCTCTAACGGGTGTCCCCAAACAAAGTGATTACCAACCACACCTTCCATAGTCGTTCGGTGCTACGAATCTGGCATTCGCGCCCGAACTCCGATCTAACCGCGGTGCTCCGAATCTGGCATTCGCGCCTGAACTTCCCGTCTTCCCTCCGGGCCACGAATCTAGCATTCGCGCCTAAACCCCGACTCTACGCAGGGCCACGAATCTGGCATTCGCGCCCGCGTTCCCTCCAATATTATCCTGTCTAAGCCATCGTCCCAAAAACCACACCCGGGACGTGACACATATATGAAAATTTCTTTTAGACAAAAGTTGTACTGTTTGGCAAGGTAAAAATAATTTCCACGAAACAAGTTTTTTCTGAAGGTAAATTTATGAGATTTCAAGGTCATAATTTTTTCTTTTTAAGTAATCTTATACTTTGATTCTATATTGCTGCAGAGCGTAAAAAGAACAATTCAATGATATATAAACATGTATATTAACGATATATAAAGGAGAGTGGGGTAATTGCGAACACCTAAGCAAAAAAGCAAACCAAACGAAAACTATATGAGAAATGAATTTGTTTATTATTTACAAACATACTTAAACTATTCATCTATAAAGTACTGTTACGAATTTTTGAAAAATTATAATAAAAATCAACTTTATAGTGAAAAAGCAAAACCCTTGGTGTTCGTGATTATTCGACTGCAGTGGGGTAATCACGAACAGAGTGCTAAATATCGCGGAAGTCGCACAGAAAGCGCGACTTCCATGGTCAACCCATAAAAAATGTTGCTAAAACCTATACCTACGGTATTTTCCAAATTCATCTTCTTGTGCGTTAGAAAAAAATTGCAATTCGTCGGAATATCGAAAAAAATAGTAAAGGTCGTTTTTTAAACTTTTTTTCTGAGCCTGTAATGAAAATTCAAAAATCCCTTTTGTAGATTTAAGTAAGTTTTATACATGCTGAAAATTTCATCAAAATTGGTTAACGTTGCTAATTTCGAAGGTTCGAGATTACCCCATCCGAGTTGTTCGTCAATACCCCATGATATCAAAAAATAAAAAAGAATTTATTTCAGAGGTTAGAAACATGATTCAAGCAACGCCTTGCTCACAAAATGTTGGTAAAAAAGTGCTTTATTTCAACTTAAAAAAACAATTGTATCATTAATTGAAGAGTAATTACATGCAATTGAAAATGGACAAAATATTACTTGAAACGTGATGAAAATGATAAATTGTGTTTATCTTGAATAGCACAAGCGTTCTATATATATTACTTTCTGCCTGGCGTTGGATACGACCTAAACTATTAGCTAGTGGAGAGGGAATATCGTTTTTATTTATTAAAACGCCGTAACATCGTATTCGCGATTACCCCGCGTTCGTATTTACCCCACTCTCCAATACATTGGAGAAAAACTAGTTACAAAAATAAAAAAATTCAAATGCGATGAGGCACGGTTTCCCGTCCTCCGATCGATTTCAAATTTTGCACAACTATTTTTTCCCCCAATGATACAATCCTGGAGGGTGTCCCGAAAAAATTTGAAAGTCGAAAAATAAGGTCCACCCTATTGTACATAGCCTTAGACTTCAATAATCCCAGTTCTACCAGATCACTCTTCTTTTCATCTCGCAATAGTAAGGGAGACCGGGGCTAGTTGACTAATTCCCTTTAATTATTGTATTATGGAATAAAGTATGCTGCGATTCGCGATATTGAAGCATATGAATGACCAACTTACCATTTAATGTGTCGC
This sequence comes from Andrena camellia, assembly GCA_029448645.1. Lineage (NCBI taxonomy): Eukaryota > Metazoa > Arthropoda > Insecta > Hymenoptera > Andrenidae > Andrena > Andrena camellia. The sequence goes on from CM055679.1 coordinate 27,481,244, forward strand.
CGTGACAAAAACTTGCGTGTTCTATCGGTGATAATGAAAAATCTAAAAAGGTCGGCGGGAAGTAAATATTTTTGTTTCGACTATTTATGAATTTTTGTCCACTAAGTATTGCTTGATGTTTTTTCATGAATATTTTGTGGAAACGTGATACATTGACTATAATTTACGGTATTTTATTTTATCCGGTGCGTGAAGGTTTTGTATGTACGGCCCTTAACATGTTAACAACGTCGGACGGGGTTACTTGACTAAGCATAGGAATACCACTAAAAATTGCATTTTTTATCCTCAAGATGCAGTCGAGGCAAAAAATTTAGCTGTTCAAGTCCACTTCCCCCACCACAAATCTTTCCAAACTCACCCCTACCAGTTTTACACACTATTCTCCCTTCAAACTCTCAGGCCTTCCAAATAGACCATAACAAACAAGTACAAAATAATTACAGTATCTACCACCATGATAATAAAAAAAAATAATACTGTGAAGGAGTGAAAAAAAATTATTGGTCGTAGTATACATATGTATGCGTTCCGTATACTATATTGATGGAATTAGCAGCGTATATATACGCATTGCGTATATATTGATGGAACTGTGACAGCGTTTATATACGCCTTTGGCAGACAAGTGTAACGTCCCACGGGGACTTGAACCATTAAGAAGAACCGATCTACATTATTACCAAGCTATCCTGTATTATCGCGCAGACCCATTGTACATACTTTTACATATAATTTACGCTTCAAGCAAACATTAGAGAGACAAATATTATAGAAATGTTAAGAATATTTTAATATAAATGCTAACGAAAGCGCGAAACAAATTATAATGTAATAAGCAAGTAAAACACAAAATAACGAATAACGACACACTGCGCATGCGCCAGGCCGCTAAAATTCTAGTCTACAAGGAGGCATACGCAGCATACAGGGCGCTCATTCAAATACGAATACGTTCCTGCGACCAACGAATGCTAGTTCCTGGAGGCAGCTTAAGTACTATCGAGCAGAATTTCAGCACGCTCCGGAAACGGCAGCGACTGGTTCTCAGTGTATAAGGTACTGGTGCTCCTTTTTGGATCTTTCATTTAAAGGTCGATAACTTTGTCTTCACGGAGGTTTCATGCGTTGCTCCTATTAGTAGGCAGCAGCTTAGCCGCTTAGCGAAGGCAAGGTCTACGGAACACTAGAATACAAACTCTGCCAAGAGTGTCGGGAATCGCTCCGGAAACGGCAGCGGCCGCTCTCACAGCAAAAGTGTAGAATATAGAATTCTGTCAAGAGTTTCGGGAACCGCTCTGGAAACGGCAGCGGCCGAACTTACGGCAGAAGCACATACATATATAGATATATCTCATAACATATTTCACAGCGTATAAGAATAAATTAGCGTAATTAATTAGCATAGAAACTATAAAACCCCCAAAAAACACAAAAAGCATAAGATACATATATAATCGTAATCGTAAGCAATATTTAGGATTAAGTATTTGTTGTGATTTAATGAAAAACACTGCTTTTCAAATGTCTTAATAAAAGTCTTTAATAATGTTTAAAGAATGTATATATATATATATACTGTGAGTAGTCGGGCTATGCCGATTCTGGACCAAATTGGGGCGAGGGGTGAGGCGGGGCGGGGGGTAACGCGGGCGCGGGGCGCGGCGTGGAGGGGGTACAGCGCTCTCGGTCGCGATGGGCGCGGGACGAGGCGGGGAAGGGGGTACCGAGTTCGTGGGTGAGGGGGATGACGTCACAGGGGCGGGGGATTTCAAGATGGCGTCGCGCGCGCAACCGTTTGCCGTACGCGTGCGGGGATCGGTGCGCAGGCGCAAAGGGATGTACCACGGATGCTGTAATTCGACACGGATGACGATTCGAGATTAATTAACCTAAACAGCGAACCGTCTCACGATCGCCGTGAAAGAATTCAACGTCGCGCTCGTATAAACATCCGCCTACGCAATATAATTCGACGCGCTATCGCGATAACTATTCGAGATCGATTAATCTAAACAGCGCAACCGCCTCGCGAAAGAATGCAACGTCGCGCTCGTATAAACATCCGTCAACGAAAACATACGCCAACGAAACCGTAGAGCGACAATTATTCGAATATCGTCTCGAATATTTTTTATAAAGTTTGGGACCGTCGTCTTATCACCAACGCTATAATTCGATACACGTGGTAACGCATGTCAGGACAGCCCATACTGCCTATCCTGAAACACAATTGTTCGCGCTCGTATAAACATCCGCCAACAAAAACATGCGCCGACGAAAACGTAGAGCGATAATTATTCGAGCATCGCCCAACGTATTTTGATGATCGAGAGACCCCCGTGACGGGTGTAAACACCCTTATCGCGAGCGCGCGAATTCGACACACGTGGTAACGCATAAAGCCAGCGCGGCATCGCGTCAACCGATCGAGTCGTCGAGGGTGAAAGCGAAAGAACGCGAGAGCGAAGAAAAGAATTCGGAGCGATAACGACTCATGAATCTCGGCTAGGGTATATGGTTAGGTATTCAATCAGAGCCGCGCAGTCGTTCGGTAAAAATCTTCGCGACAACATTTGTCAGGCATCATTTTTCCCCCGGGTTTTCGATATCCGAATCATAATCGCATCACGTGGAAGAGTCGCATCAACCACTCGCGCCTTTTAATTGAATATTGAAGTAGAAGAAAAGAGAAGTAACCATGGAGGAATTCATGGACACGTGCAGGGTTTTGTCCCGGATGTCCGTGCTTTTACGCACCATTGTGGAATTCAGGGACTGGATGGATCGGTGCGACGCGTGCTTGCGACTCATCGTCGAGTATCAGTGCGGCGAAGGAGTGTCGGTGGCATTGAAACAGCGTCTGGTGTTGCTGATCGTGCGAATAAAGACATTGCGCGCGATCGTGCGGGAAAAGTTTTCGCGAGTAGGGCTCGGGGTGTCGGCTCGATCGACGACACCCAAAGTCGTATGGGAAGACGTGGAATCACCGTTTCGGAATCGTATTTCAACCGGTGCGGTCATCAACGCGGGTTACATCGATCTGCGTCGATTTTTGGAGGGTGCTCGACGAATTACGATCTCGCGCGTCACGGACGATATCACCCAACATAAAAGCGTGGTCGTGAATACGGTCCTGCGCGCGGAGTTTATGTTGGGTGAGAATACGGACATGAAAAGTTTCGGTACGCGAATTCGCGTACTGTTCAGGACATCGAACGTGCGCGAGTGGTATTCGAAGCACGTGGTCGCTCCCACGTTAGTGGCGATCGAGAAGTTTCAAGATCGCGACAGTGGATGGGCTCTGAGGGCTGTGCTAAACCTCCTAATAAACATTAATAAGCATAACACTCTTCGCGCCGGTTGCGACGTACCGCTTCCGCGCACCGTCGTCCTGAAAAAAAAGCGATGGTGAACGTAAAGAGCAGAGACAATGCGTGCTTCTTGAGGTCCGTTGTCGCCAGTTTGTACCCTGCTGCTGTTACTACGAACGTGCGTAGGGACTCATCGTAACCACACTACTCGGCGGTGCTTCGCACGGACGATATGACTCTTCCCGTGACGTTGGATCAGCTGGCGAAGTTTGAGAGGTTGAACAACGCGTCGGTGAACGTGTACGCGTTGTCCGACGGAAGCTGCGCGCCTCTGCGTTTAACCAAGGACAAGCGAGAGAGACACGCGAACCTGCTACTGGTGCAGGACACCAAGGAGCCTAAACGATATCATTTCGCGTGCATTCAAAGCATGTCGAGGCTCGTATCGAAGCAGCTCGGCAATCACGGACATCAAGTATTCGTTTGCGAAAGGTGAGTCGAATACGGAATATTTCGATCGATGTATTATTATTATTATTTATTCTTATGTTTATTATTGACGTTGTTGTCGTTGTAGATGTCTGAGTTACTTCTACTCGTCCGAGCAATTGACGAAACACACAGTGGACTGTCAACGCATGAACGAGTGCGCCATCGAATTGCCGTCCGCGAAGGAAAGATGGTTGCAGTTCCAGAATTTCAAGAATAAGGATCGAGCGCCATTCGTTGTGTACGCGGATTTCGACTGCATGCTGGAGGATGTCGAGAAAACGGAGCGGAGCCGCACGTGCACGTACCAGCAGCACAGAACGTACAGCGTAGGATACTACATACATTGTTCCACAGACGCGCCTCTGTGTCGTTATCGCGCATATCGTCACGAAACCGAGTGCGTGAAATGGTTCGTGCGGGAACTTCGAGACTTTGCCGACACCGCCTATTCGTGGTTACGGAACGCGAAACCAATGAACTCGTTGACGAGCGAACAGTGGCGTAGTTTTAACGACGCGATCGCTTGTCACGTGTGCGGGCAACCTTTTCTCGACGCGGACAAAAAAGTGCGCGACCATTGCCACTCGACGGGCGAGTACCGAGGCGCAGCTCACGTGACTTGCAACTTACAGTTTCAGCGATCGTACACGATACCGGTCGTATTCCATAATCTGGCAGGATACGACGCGCATTTCGTAATCAAGGAGTTGGCGACCGCGTTCGAGGGACAGATCGACTTGCTGCCGGTGACGAAGGAGCGCTACATATCGTTCACCAAGCACGTAAAGGGAATGGACGCCGAGAACAACGATTGGCAGAGGGGGTTGAAGTTCCGTTTCATCGATTCGCTGAAGTTCTTGGCCGCGATTCTGGAGAAACTCGCTTCGGACCTTGGCAGAGAACGACTCGCGATTCTACGACGCGAGTTCCAACACCTGCTCGATCATCGTTTCAATCTCCTGACCAGGAAGGGCGTCTTCCCGTACGACTACGTGACGTCATACGCCAAGCTGAACGACGCGTGTTTACCGTCCCGCGAAGCGTTCTATAACCGGCTGAACGATAGCGCCGCGTCGGAGGCCGATTACGCGCACGCCGCGAACGTGTGGAACTCTTTCCGCGTACAGACATTGGGCGAGTACAGCGATTTGTATTTAAAAACGGACGGATAAATTGCCGAGTATTCTTACGCGCGCGTCACTTCCTCTCTCTCCGTCTCGCGAGTGTAATCTATGATATGTCGTTCACGCTCACGTTAACGAGTCGCAGCAGCGTGCTCACGGTAAATTATTTCCCGCCGATAGATTTGAGCGACGGTCAATACGAATTAGGACTCGCGGACTTGGAGACGTTTCACACGATTCCGAACATCGACTCGAGCAACGATAAATTCTATTTCATGGTGAACTATGAGACCGGCAACGACTCCATCGTCGACGCCGCTTACGAACGCATTACGATCCCCCACGGCTCCTACGAATTAGACGCTATCGCCGAGTACCTGAAGCATCGATTGCTCGATCGATATCCTCGAAGACTCGGTAACACCGAGAACGGCGAAGACGACAAGTAGCCTATAATGCTACGAGCTAACAACAACACCATGAAGAGCGAGCTATACTGCTCGTTCTTCGTAGACTTTACGAGACCAGACAACGTGTGCTAGCTGCTAGGATTTTCCCCGAATCGCGTCTTATTGCCGAGAATCTGGCACGTACCCGTGAATATTATAAACGTTAACGTGATCAGAGTAACGTGCAACGCTACTACCGGCGCGTGCAGTAACGATAAACCCGTACACACGATCCATGAATTTTCGCCTCGCGTGCCGCCGGGATATAAGATATCGGAAAATCCGCGACACGTCATTTACCTGCCGATCGTCGCACGAGTAATACGCGATCTAACGTTGTGCATCGTCGATCAGTGCGATCGTCCTATAGATTTCCGTGGGGAAGAAATAACGATTCGTCTGCAACACACAGAGAAAACACCAAATTATTATTATTATTATATAAAACGTTGGCATTAGCACGCGAAACACCAAACAATTAAAATTCACTTATACTCACTCTTCGAACAACCGCCTCAGCCCCCAAAACTCTCCTTCGAACGCCAAAAATTCAACTTCTAGCGTATCCTCCCGCCACATACGTCGGGCTAACTGAATTTTTTCCCTCAACTCACTGCAGATACGTCTGTCCCTCCTCGTCGAGTATTGGCGATGCTGAAACAAACCCATGACTCGATTATATCATCGTCGAATACTGTACGCGCACCAATATGATATACACATAACACCACTTACGAGTAACTGAATTATGATGTCCCGATCACCATCACGCGCATGCGCCTCGATGTCAGCTCGACGCTGAATGAAACAAACGTGTGAAACAATCAAATCTTCGTCGATTGGTGTACGCGCATCAGAATAATTTTTCCGAAACATCACGAGGCGCCCGACCGTCCCGAGATATTCGTCGCTCCATTGCGACATTTCGACCTCTCGTTCGTGCTGTAACAAACACGCGATTCTATTAAAACACTGTTAAATGGTGTACGCGCACCAATATAATTTTTTTCGAAACATCACTTACGAGATATCGAATGCAATCCCCCCGCTCCACGCGACACGCCCTAACCAGATTATCGATCGATTTTTGAAACAAACGTATAACTTTGTTGGAAGGCTATCCAATTGAATGAACGCGCCAATTCAATTTACACAAAAAAATACTTACGATTTTTCGCACCAACTGATCTCGCTCGTCGTGCCACGAACGTTCGATTTCACCATGTCGTTGCTGGAACAAACGCATAAATTCATTAGAATATCGTCAAATGGAATACGCGTACCAATTCAATTTACACAAAACTACACTTACGATACATCGCTGCATGTCAAATGCATTCACACCTGGCCCCGCTTCGGATAAATATACTTCAAACGTGTCCATAGTTTGTAGAAAAAAATGCTGGTGATAACTGCACTGACCCGTGCGGCGGTGGTCGACGTCCTTATATGTATTTCGGTTCTCTAGCCCTGCGCGTTGCAGGGTAGGGGTAGTCGTGGAGTACGCGCGGTGGGGTGTCCGTATCACAGTTTCTTCTTCGATGATTCGTTAATAATTATTCCAGCTTATAGCGTACTTTTATGGTTTGCACTTTTATGGTTCGCACCGCGAATCGTCTCCGACTCTTCTGCAAAACGTGTACACCTTTTTGGCCCGTACGCTATTTGAATCTGCCGCGCGTACCATTTGAATTTGTCGCGCGCTATTCACATTTCATATTAATGTTCGTGCCATAACACAACCATGATCATCACCATCATTGATACAATACACTCTTGCATATTGGTGTGTACGTATGCATGAGTCTGTATAAAAGCGACGTTGGTCAGTCTTGCGGACTTCATGACATCACCTACGCTCGAGTGCTAACAAGTATCGTTCGCGTCAATTTCTCCGTCGATCGGTATAATCGTACAGTGCGTATCAAAATGTACAAACGCAGCTTCAACGATTCGTCCTGTGCGTCCGGCAACGATGGCGGTTCCCCCAATAAACAACATCAACAATCCGATACGAGGTACGTACATATTACTATACACTTTCACACTTACATCGTTCGCTTACTTCTTTCACTGTAAACGAACAAATCATTAATTCCGTGTACGCGTTTCTTACAGTTCTGACTCCGCAACGCCAAAAACATCGAAAACGCCAAAACCGTTAAACGTACGGATCCTGGGGCGCGTTACCCTTTAACCTCGACAGCCTATAAAAGGCTAACCATTGGAATTCGCATTGGCATGGGTTCGTGCCGTGTCGAAATCACCATAGTCGACAATAAAGGCTGCGAGTTGTGCTTTTCGATGTCGACGTGGAAGCTCCTGCTGGAAAATGGGGCTGACATACTTCAAAGATTACGCGACAACGCAACGTCGCCCCAAACCCACGTCGTAATTGATCATTTGCGAATCGAATTCACGCGCATGCATAATGATCAACTCGTCAAACTCACCGATAGTCGCGTTACCTTGTACATGACGGAAGTCACGATGCGCAAACTATTCGCGTATGAACATTGCATCGATCATATGTTCACTTGGTTGACCGAAAATATATATTCCGTGAGCAGTAAATATACCGCCTTCGTAGACATTCTACGTAGCGCTACCGAACCAACGGATCATGTAAAATTAATTTCCGAAAGCGAATACTTCGAACGGCATTCTTTGATCGATTGTGAATTGTTAGCGTTAGGAATGCAGTCCATGTTGCGCGATGTAAATCACGTACCACTATAGTACGCGTATATATACGTTTTAATAAATAAACGATTTTTACATTAATACCTGTAACGACTCATTTATAATATCAATTACTCGTCTGCCAGATGACCAAGAGGCAATCGACATCGTACCGTTTTCTTTTGGAATTTCGACTATGGGATAAACTGCAGAATTGCTCTGTCAGCAGGTGGTAAGTGGTAACCTCGAATCGCCACATGCCGCTGACTCGTGGAACAATGCGGTCATAAACCGTAACTCTGGTGAGACGATCCGACCGAGCAATCTGGATAGGTTTGCTAGCCGGATGTCTGGTTTTTTCCTCGCTATGTCATCCTTAGAGGTATATACTTGGCGAATGACAATTGTGTTTTAGGATAGGCTGTATGGGCGGTCCTGACACAGGTCTGCTGTAAATCAGACACCTTGGGTGTAGGGTTTCCTTAGAGTTCGCTATCGGTTTAAGTACGAGTTGACGGTCGCTCGACGTCTGGGAAAATTCAAGACTTTTCGCCTCGAATGTTATTCTCGCGCGGTCTCTCTCTCTCTCGCTCGCTCTCCCTCTCCCTCTCTCTCTCTCTCGCGCTCTCTCTTACGCTGTACCTTGTCCTTCCTTCTATACACGAGTCTAACGTCGCCTGCGTCCGATGCGTTACCACGTGATTCGAATTACAGCGTTGGTGATAAGACAGCGGCCCCAAACTTTAAAAAAATATTCGAGACGACAACCGAATAATTATCGCTCTACGTTTTCGTTGGCGCATGTTTTCGTTGGCGGATGTTTATACGAGCGCGACGTTGCGTTCTTTCGCGAGGCGCTATCTTCAAAATTCCCCGCCCCTGTGACGTCATCCCTCTTACTCACGAACTCGGTACCCCCTTCCCCGCCTCGCCCCGCGCCCATCGCGACCGAGAGCGCTGTACCCCCTCCACGCCACGCCCCGCGCCCGCGTTACCCCCCGCCACGCCTCACCCCTCGCCACGCCTCACCCCTCGCCCCAATTTGGTCCAGAATCGGCATAGCCGCACTACTACTGTGAAGGATAATATACACACACACACACACATTCACACTCCACACACACACACACACACACAAACACACACACACATATGTGTGTACATATGTATACATTACAGGTGACTCAGTTTTTTGCGGCAGTATTGTTATATCGCCTCGTTTGAATTAACCCTATAAAGATGGGATCTCCTAGCAGTGTGCCGGTGTAATGGAGAAGTCTGGCATCTGTTTCTCCTACGCGTCTGACGCGCCTCTGCCTCAGCAGCAGCTTAGGCTACTCTAGACGCAAATGCACTGCGATGAGTGTCTGTTAAAGGCATTCGCCGGTCCAAAAATCGGAAAATTTTTGTTTGCATTTTTTGCATTCAACAATAGCTAACAAATGTTCAGTTAAAATTTTGGATGGAAATTCCTAACGGTACAGATTTTATTGGCATTTCAGGGGAGTCACCAGTGTGACGGCCTTTAAATAGGTGTTTTTTGAAGATGGATTGTGAAGCAGGTATAATAGACAGAAATCTGATTTTTCTCTTAATTAATAATACAGTTATTGATCCAAAAAAGAATCAATTTTTTTAACCGAATAAACGCATGGAAAATATGGCACTTACGGGCAAGTCAAACTTTAAGTACGTTTTTTTGGCGGATGCCCTTAAAGGCGGAATCTCCTAGCCTACGTCTGCGTATATGTAATAGGTGGAAAGCTGCCGCCGTTTCAAAGGAATGCAGGTTCGATTGGTCATAATACAGTCCGCGTCAAAATTAAAGGAACGCTATAATTTCCCGAAAATTTTGGTCATTTTCAAACGGCCGTATCTCTGTGAAAAACGGTCGAAAAAAATATTTAAAAACGCATCCTAACGCTTGAAGTTTCTAGTTTTCGAATCAAAGACTCAATTTTCTTCATCCATTATGATACTGTTTTAACAAGCTGGAGCGCAGGAAAGGAAGTTTCAGTAATTTTTGCTTAGCTTGAACGTATGCCCGGGCCAAAAAAAATTTTTTCCCGTAAATCCAACAAGGAGCTCCTATAGAGCAAAAATTTCTCTTTAATTTCCGTTGTTGGTTTTGTTTTATGATTTTTATTGCCCAAGTTATTTGCGATCAAAGCAAAAAAAGGTACTTTTCTCTTTAAACACCTATAACTTGCAAACTCATGATCGTAGATAAATTCTCACGAGTGTTTTGGAAAGCTAAGAAAGTTTCATTTCTGAAGCTTCAGTAGCCAATTTAATAAGATTTTTTTTTAATCGCATTAAATCCATTTTAATATGACCCCCAAAATGTCATATTTACCATTTTTTTTAGAAAACATGATCCCACTTTAAGGAAAATCATGGAATCATTCAAGTGTCCACGTTGTTTGCGAGTTAAAACTACCCTTAAACACAGCGCAAAAGGCCGGACCGATCAGATTTTTTTCCGTGTGTCCCCGATAGTCAAACATGCGATATGGTCTGAAAAATTGAACGAGCACCTGTTTTACGTTATGTTTCTCTTCAGAAGCATTGTTTTTGTTCTCACAGCTTTTAAACGAGTTGTTCAGAGAGATGGTTGATGAGAATAGAATACACGTATTGATTTCGCTGAGGTAGGACACGTGGTGATTTATTGAGAGACCATACGATACTAGAGACGATAGCGCACGAAGATAACACGTATTGAGTTCGGTTTTTCGAGAGAAGGGGGAATCGACACGAGTTCGACAACGAGGTCGGCGAAGATCGGCTCGTGCCTGTACATTACTCCCCCCCCCCCCTTGCCGACGGCCGTTGCGTCGGCAAACGACGACTGATGAGCTTGAGAACGCGGAACTGTCCCTAGAATGGGTAAATTATGTTCCGATAGGCGTAGTCGGCAGAAGGCACAATTTTACGATTGGGCGTTTGAGAGTGTTGGTTACTGTCCGGAGTGTCACGACTCGAAGTTTGTTGTCTCGGCCCGGATGGAGCTTAATGACGCGCGCGAGGGGCCATCGAGTCGGCGGTAATCGTTTGTCTTTGATGAGGACGACAGACCTGACACGGACTGAGTCACGAGAATGCAGCCATTTGTTGGCTGCTTGAAGCTGGTGAAGATATTCTGTGGACCAGCGCTGCCAAAAATGTTCTAGCATTTTCTGCAGCAGCTGCCACCGTGAGAGGCGAGATGAGGGAATGTGACTCAGTCCGGGTTCAGGTATGGCGTTGAGCGCATTCCCGGTCAGGAAGTGACCCGGGGTCAAGGCGGCGAGATCCGAGACATCGTCGCTGAGAGGACAAAGCGGGCGAGAATTTAACGCGGCTTCGATCTGTGCCAGCGGCGTCGTGTATTCTTCAAACGTTAGGCTAGTGTCTCCGATCACACGACGGAGATGAAACTTTACAGATTTGACGGCAGCCTCCCATTTGCCCCCGAAGTGAGGCGCCGACGGAGGATTGAAAATCCATTGAGTTCCTGAATTCGTGAGACTGCTGGCAATGATCGCAGACTCTCGAGAGGCTGCAGAGAACAGGCGTCGCAATTCCGCGTCGGCTCCGATGAAATTCGTTCCGCAAACGCTAGTGAGTGTGGCGCAGATCCCTCGACGCCCACAGAATCGCTTGTACGCGGCGAGGAACGCGTCAGTGGTATAATCAGTCACCATTTCGAGGTGCACGGCGCTTGTGGCGAAACATACAAATAATGCAATGTACCCCTTATAGGTTTTGGCGCCGCGGCCACGGACAGTTCGCACGGACATCGGTCCGGCGTAGTCTATGCCCGAATGTAAGAACGGGCGCGAGGGTGAGACGCGACGAGTCGGCAACTGTCGTATTTGTTGTTGACTCGTCCGCGCGCGGTGTCGGACGCAAACGACGCAGCGATTTATAAACATGCGTATTGGTGAGCGTCCTCAAATAATCCAATATGATCTCCGAATTGTATCTAACGTAAGTTGAGCTCCACCGTGAAGGGTTTGAGTGTGCGCGTTATGGATTACCAGGGAGGAAAAGTGGGAGTTTTTTGGGAGGACTAGCAGATTTTTGTGATCAGGATCGAGTAAAGAATGTTTAAGTCGCCCGCCCACTCGCAATAGGCCTTGTTCGTTGAGGAATGGCATTAATTTGGCCAGCGAATTTGAGGGCTTGAGCGGCTGATTCGTTTTCAAAGCTTGAAGTTCAGCTGACAAGTGCTCACGTTGGGTGATTTCGACCCAGAACAGTCGAGCTCTATCGAGGTCGGAGAGAGTGAGCGGTCCCGTGAGGTTCGCGTCAGAGAATTTTCGCCATTTCTGAATAACGCGAAAGCACCAAGCGGTAATTCGAAGTAATCTTGTCAAGGATGAATAACGAGTCATTAAGTCGAAGTTGACAGTGAGAGAGGCGCTTAACGCGACGGATGAGGGCGATAGTTTTCGCGCTTCGATGTCAACGCGGTCGTCCGCGAGGGGAATCAGAGCTACGGACAGCTCGAGACGCGGGATGGTGTTTGCCATGAGGAGGGTGCACCTTGCGGTTTGGTCTTCGTTGAGAACGCGTAAATAGAGTGCGATCCCGAGCGCGGAGGAGCTGGCGTCCGAAAATCCGTGAAGTTCCGTGACCGTATGACCACTGGAAGTCCCGAGCCAGCGTGGAATTGAGATTTGATTAATGTCAGATAATTGATCAAGAAAGCGTGCCCATCGCTGGCAGAAATCAGAAGGAAGAGGATCGTCCCAACCACTCTTGATCGACCAGATTTCCTGCATGAATATCTTCGCGCGAACTGTTATTGGAGCGAGCCAGCCGAGAGGATCAAATAACTTTGAGATTTGAGAAAGCGTATTGCGTTTGGTGCAAGGACTGGCGCGAGGTTCGGCGTGAAGAGAGAAGAGGAATACGTCCTGGTGAGGGTTCCACGACAACCCTAAAGCGCGATGAGTGGAATCGATGTCAAGGGATATGGAGCTCAACTCTAATTGGTGAGTATCAGAATTGGAGAGTAGAAGGTGGTGGTCGTTGGCCACCCACTTCTTAAGATTGAACGTGCCGGCGTTCAGAAGTGCGATTATTTGTTTAATTTTTAGTTGACCGGAAGCCACGTCATCCGCGCCCGATAGAATGTCATCGACATACGTGTCGCACGAAATCGCGTCTACCGCTAGAGGGAACCGCTCCCCTTCATCTTCCAGGAGTTGACGGAGTGTCCGTAGAGCAAGGTATGGGGCGCATGCGAGGCCGTACGTAACGGTCGTTAGATTGTACGTTGAGACAGGACAGGCAGAATCGTCACGCCACAATATTCGCTGGAGCGTTTGATCTTCCGGATGGACTAAGATTTGTCGATACATTTTCTCTATATCCGCCGCAAACACAACCGCGTATCGTCGCCAGCGCAAGATCACGTCGGCTAGTTCAGTTTGAAGTTTCGGTCCGATCATGAGACAGTCGTTGAGAGATATACCGGAACTCGTCGGGTGAGACCCGTTAAACACTACTCGTGCCTTCGTACTGGGAGCGGCGTCGCGTAATACAATATGATGAGGAAGATAATATGAGCGCGTATTGGAACTTTCGCTTTCTGATGCAAGCCGCATGTGACCGAGGCAATCATATTCTTTGAGAAAGTCGTGATATGTACATTTGAGATTTGGATTTGCCTCGAGTCGTCTTTTGGTTTGCATCAGCATGCGGAGCGCGGCTGTCCGTGAGTCGCCGAGGGCGGAGGGATCACGCTCAAGTGGGAGCCGAACGCAGTAGCGGCCGCGAAAATCGCGAGAATGTGTTTTTTGGAAATGTTGCTCACACTTGATCTCCGCAGGGGACAGCTGAGGCGCAGTGCTTGCCGTCGGCTCGAGAGTCCAAAAGCGTCTGAGAAGCTCGTCTAACTGAGTGTCTACGTTGCAGTGAAAGCCGATGACGGAAAAGGAAGAGGCTGAGTTGACCGGTGACAAACTCGGACCTGAAATGACCCATCCCAGATGAGAATTTTGCGCTGTGGGAGTATTGGGCTCACCCTGAATGATCTCTGGCTTTAATAAACGTCCGTAGAGGTCAGCGCCGATAACCAAGTCAATTCGCCGCGGTGAGAGAAAGTCGGGGTCGGCTAGCGGCTGAATTTGGAGATGAGGCCAATAAGCGGGGTTACCTAGCGCAGAGGGAACGTAGTCAGTTAATCGAGATAAAACGAACGCATTCACCTCACACGTGTAGCACGGATCGACGTGAGAGCTGATGGAGAGGCGGACAACGCCGCGTGTTGTAGCCGTCCTTCGCTCCCCCATTCCTTTGACCGGGAGGCGCTGCAGCGAGGGAGATGGAGGAGCTGGACGAGCGATTCCCTGATGAAGGAGACCTCGGACCCCTGGCCCAAGAGGGCACGCACTGAGCATGTCCCGCCGGCGGATGAGCTAATGATGACGCGAGCAGTTGCGAGAAGAACCGGAATCCTGTCCGCTGGGGAGGATCCTGAAGAAGCGTGATGAGCGGTAGGCGCGTTGGAACTGCATTCAGGTACAACTGCGTTGCTAGTTGATCCACTGGAACTGGCGGGAGCCGTCGGAGCGTCCGACGGGCGATGAATCGACGTATGATGGCGGTCTCGGCAGATGCGACAGCGTTTCGTGGACCGACACGCATTGAGGCGATGATGACCAAGGCAATTGAAACACAGACTCTTTTCGATGACGAAATCGCGTCGCTGCTTCAGCGGTTTGTTCAAGTATTTGGGACATGATGCGATATAGTGAGATTCGTTGCATAGGACACAACTTTGAGCGGAAGTCGCTGTGGATGGAGCCGTTGTTTGATGCGATTTAACACTGTTCGATGATCGGCCCGGTCCAGAGTTAGAAGGACGAGATTTATTGGAGCTGGAGGTTGTGGAGCGATGCATCATTTCTATGGACTTGAGGCCTCGGAGTCGGCCTTCCAGAAACTCCTTGAATTCCTTGAATGCTGGTGTCTCTTTTCTGTTGCCGATAGTGAGCTCCCAATCTTTGATTGATTGGGGATCAAGGTGGCGAGAAATCCAATAGATTAGAAGAGGATTCCATGCGTTGACTAGGCAACCGAGACCTCTAAAAGCCCCCAAGGCTTGATCGACGGTTCCTAACAACTGCTTTATTTCTATTGATGATTCTTGATTTGACCTCCGGAGCGAAAACAATGAATCGAGCTGAGCGTCTGTAAGCGCCCGTTTGTTTTCAAACCGGTCGGTCAGGGCGCTCCATGCCCGTTTGAAATTATTGTCGTTAACGGTAATGGTGCTGATGAGCTGCGCAGCTTCTCCCGATAGGCTAGTTTTGAGATAATGAAATTTCTCCACGAGAGACAGTTCGGTGCTTTTGAGCACGAAGGAGTGGAACAAATCCCGAAATGCGGTCCACTCGCTGTATAGCCCAGAGAATGGAGGAAGATTAATTCGCTGTAGAGTTCGAAGACTACTCGCGAAGGAAGAACTGCTCACGCTCGCAGAGGCGCGGGCCGGGTTAGCAGTCACTGCACATGGACCGGGTAAAGCGTCAAACATATCGCGGAGAGCGACTTTAGCCTCGATGTACTCGTCTTCACATTGCGTACGCACATCCTTGGTGAAGTAATCGTTGGTGGCTAGTTCTGTTGTACTACCCACGTAAATCGTCGAATGTGCGAGCGAGAGACAATGGCCGTTGATACTGTTCAAATTTAACACAGAAGGTCACACACTTACACGGAAGCACTTGAGAACGATTCGCGACTGAACTTTTTCGCAATTTCACTTGTGAACGCGTGAGATCGGCACTGGTTTTCCGTGCGAAACAAGAGGTAAAAAAAATCCGGCTCGAAGGACCAAAAAATGTTCAGAGAGATGGTTGATAAGAATAGAATACACGTATTGATTTCGCTGAGGTAGGACACGTGGTGATTTATTGAGAGACCATACGATACTAGAGACGATAGCGCACGAAGATAACACGTATTGAGTTCGGTTTTTCGAGAGAGGGGGGAATCGACACGAGTTCGACAACGAGGTCGGCGAAGATCGGCTCGTGCCGGTACACGAGTGTTGCAAGTTTTTTTGTTAGTTCAATGTCATTTTAGTAAAAAAGGCTTGTAAAACTCTAGATTGTGCATTTGTGTGGTGATAATGCCAGTTATTATTAGTTATAAAGTTTTTGTCATTGCGAAGAGTTTGGATAAAAAAATTTTCTTAAATTTTTGAAACCTTTTCTTTTTATTAAAATGACATTGAACTAACCAAAAAGAAACCTGCAACAATCGTTCAACAGTCACGACAACAAGAAAGGGGTTTTGAAGAGAAACATAACGTAAAACAGGTGCTCGTTCAATTTTTCAGACCATATCGCATGTTTGACTATCGGGGACATACGGAAAAAAATCTGATCGGTCCGGCCTTTTGCGCTGTGTTTAAGGGTAGTTTTAACTCGCAAACAACGTGGACACTTGAATGATTCCATGATTTTCCTTAAAGTGGGATCATGTTTTCTAAAAAAATGGTAAATATGACATTTTGGGGGTCATATTAAAATGGATTTAATGCGATTAAAAAAAAATCTTATTAAATTGGCTACTGAAGCTTCAGAAATGAAACTTTCTTAGCTTTCCAAAACACTCATGAGAATTTATCTACGATCATGAGTTTGCAAGTTATAGGTGTTTAAAGTGAAAAGTACCTTTTTTTGCTTTGATCGCAAATAACTTGGGCAATAAAAATCATAAAACAAAACCAACAACGGAAATTAAAGAGAAATGTTTGCTCTATAGGAGCTCCTTGTTGGATTTACGGGAAAAAAATTTTTTTGGCCCGGGCATACGTTCAAGCTAAGCAAAAATTACTGAAACTTCCTTTCCTGCGCTCCAGCTTGTTAAAACAGTATCATAATGGATGAAGAAAATTGAGTCTTTGATTCGAAAACTAGAAACTTCAAGCGTTAGGATGCGTTTTTTAAATATTTTTTTCGACCGTTTTTCACAGAGATACGGCCGTTTGAAAATGACCAAAATTTTCGGGAAATTATAGCGTTCCTTTAATTTTGACGCGGACTGTATTATGACCAATCGAACCTGCATTCCTTTGAAACGGCGGCAGCTTTCCACCTATTACATATACGCAGACGTAGGCTAGGAGATTCCGCCTTTAAGGGCATCCGCCAAAAAAACGTACTTAAAGTTTGACTTGCCCGTAAGTGCCATATTTTCCATGCGTTTATTCGGTTAAAAAAATTGATTCTTTTTTGGATCAATAACTGTATTATTAATTAAGAGAAAAATCAGATTTCTGTCTATTATACCTGCTTCACAATCCATCTTCAAAAAACACCTATTTAAAGGCCGTCACACTGGTGACTCCCCTGAAATGCCAATAAAATCTGTACCGTTAGGAATTTCCATCCAAAATTTTAACTGAACATTTGTTAGCTATTGTTGAATGCAAAAAATGCAAACAAAAATTTTCCGATTTTTGGACCGGCGGATGCCTTTAACAGACACTCATCGCAGTGCATTTGCGTCTAGAGTAGCCTAAGCTGCTGCTGAGGCAGAGGCGCGTCAGACGCGTAGGAGAAACAGATGTCAGACTTCTCCATTACACCGGCACACTGCTAGGAGATCCCATCTTTATAGGGTTAATTTAAACGAGGCGATATAACAATACTGCCGCAAAAAACTGAGTCACCTGTAATGTATACATATGTACACACATATGTGTGTGTGTGTTTGTGTGTTTGTGTGTGTGTGTGTGTGTGTGTGTGTGTGTGTGTGTGCGTGTGCGTGTGTGTGTGTGTATATGTACCGATTCAAAATCGCAACGACGCGCATCGCTCGTCTGAATTGACCATTATTAGACATTCCTCGACCTGAATTAATCCTTATATTGCTCCGTGGATTGCACGTGCTGACTTGAGTCCCGCGCGCACCGTTGCCCAGCGCGTACTCGTAGAACAATACGGTCATAAACCGCCACCCCGGACGAGACGCTTAGGCCGATCAAATTGCCTGTTAGTTTTTGGGAACCAGATGTTTGCATTTTCTTCGTTTAGTTCTTCAAGAAGGTGGGGGCTCCCCCCCCCCCCACCGACGAATTTCCGAAGCTCAAGGTCCCTCCTACACTAAGGAAATGCAACCAGTTGGATTTTCGTCGCCTCCTAAACACCTAGGAGCGAACATCAATCTGTTCGTCTTCATCGGTGAGACACCGGATTTCGCTTTGCATTGGCGTGTATTGGACACACACGGAAAATTTATTACCTAGTGTATTAGTGTAGTTTAATGATTAGTATAGTTATCATTTATTAGTTATTAGTTACTGTTTAGTGAATATAAGTGGTCCCCGAGTGTCATGGAGCGACGCGTAAGAGGCAGAGGTCGCCACGATGGGGGAAACGTTCGCGAAATGCTTCGTGCTATTGACGAAGCAAACAGGGACTATTCATTAGCCAGGGAAATATACAGACAATGGTTGGTGGACAGTGGCCGGGAAATACGAGTCCCCTACCGACGGGAATTTCAATGCCTAGATCACCGTTTTTCAGAACTAAATGTAGAGGAGCTGAATGTGAGAGTCAACCCTCACCCGAAACCAGATAGACCTCGCGTACCCTGGAGAACTGAAGAACACGTGATCGCGTTAGCGCGTGCATTCCCACTAATGGGCCTCCGGGGTATCGCTCGTCGTGTAGATATTTCGCACGTGACGGTGCAACGCATCATACGTGAAGAAGGTCTACGACCATTCAAACTTTAGAGGGTCCAAGCACTCCGTGCAGGTGATTACGCTGCTCGGCGTACCTTCTATCGGTGGATTCTACGGAAATTACGACGGAATGATCGCTTTCTAGAAAATGTCCTTTTCACGGACGAAAGCAGTTTTTCCAGCGCGACTCTACAAAATAGGCAAAATACGCGAGTGTGGGGCTATGTGAATCCCCACGCAACCGTCCAACGCTTCAATCAGGGACGTTTTTCTGTGAATGTGTGGGCAGGAATTGTGGGAAATCGGATTATTGGCCCTGTCTATTTACTCTCATTAACCAGTGCAACATATTTGCACTTTTTGCGGCAAAATTTGTTAGGCCAACTTCGCCAAGTAGTTCCGCGGAACAGACGCCGGTCGCTATATTTTATGCATGATGGTGCACCAGCGCATTTCAGCCTGGCAGTCAGAGACTACCTACCACGAATGTTTGGCACACGGTGGATAGCACGCGGGCCTGCACCTCACTTGTGGCCACCACGATCACCCGATCTCAATCCCCTAGATTTTTTTATGTGGGGAGCAGTGAAAGACATTGTTTATAGATCGGGAACCCAAATTGAAACGCGGGAACAATTAAAACAGAGAATAGAAGGAGCGTTCCGAACGATTCAAGATTCGCCGGACACTTTTGCAAATGTTCGCCGAAATATGAGAACAAAACTCCAACAATGCCTCGATAATGACGGTGGTCATATCGAAGCCAGCGGACAGGCACGGATGCTACGCGCCATCAATAATGATGGGAGTGTCCTGTAGGTGAGGAGAAGACGCAGGAGGTGAACCACCGAGAACGTTGGTAAGTTAATAAGTTAATATCGTCTAACCTTCACAATTCAACTTTGTCAATTTTTTTCCCACAAAATGGTGCGTTTGCGACATATGGTTCCTTTTAAACTTTTCCTCCTGTCAATCAGCAGAATCTATTGTTGTGCCCTATCCGTTCAACTGTCCGTAGGCAAAAGATAGGTGAAGTCCCGGCCGTAGCATAGGGCCCAAACGAAGGAGGCCAAGAAAGAGGGGGTTTTTAGTGGGTATCCCGCTAGCAGCGGCGAGTCCCACATAATCCAGGCAACCCTGCCTGGGTATGCGTAATGCATTTTCCCCCTCTATAAAAAAAAAATCATAAGATAGGTAAAAATTCTAACTGGTTACTGCCAACTCCGAATTTCTGTTGGGAAAACACCACTTAATTCAGGCCTAGCCGGGTCAATGCACCTTGCACGGTCTTCTGTCCCATTAAACGCCGTGTTGTGTCTGCGTAGAGCCCAGGAGCTACCTACCCCAGGCCACTACCCTTCAGGTAGTAAATACTGGCAAACGGCAAAGTGGTGGTGGTGGGCCGAAGCATCTACGTGCAACACTATACATTCAAATCGTTGCGAAATCTTTAACAATTTTTCCCCACGAAACGGTTCGTTTGCGACATATGGCTCCTTTCAAACTTTTTCTCCTTACGCCGAGCAGAATATGTTGATGTAAAAAAAATTTAACATTAATTTTCAATGTTATAAACAATTTTGCAGCAAATTTTTTTTGCAAATCTCCACCGATCCGGGGGTGTAGATTCACCCCCCCCCCCCCGCAAGCGGTGAACAATACTTTTTTAACACCCTGTACACCACTAAAGACTGAAAACGTTTGATGAGTACGCGTAGCCGAAGGCGAGGGCGTACGGTAATATATCTGGTTTCCACGTGTTTCCCGATTGCCATTTCTTAAAATATTTTATGATTTCCAGTATTTTAAGGTCTATACAACCGTAATAAATACCCAAAAGTAATATACGAAGACCTTTTTTTCTACTTTTTTCGCGCTTGAGGAATGGTTCAACCCACTGTGCGATGGGGCTCGAGCCTCGAACTCACGATCTGCGGATCCTCTGTGTACTGCAGATGCGGTCAGACTGGGCCATTTGGGAGCACGGTCTCCATGATGTTTACCATAGCCGCGTAGAAGGGGAGCTCGAAAGCCATTGGTAACGTGGGCGCGCCACGGATAGGGAAAACTGTAAGTGTAGCAGCGTGTGGCGCAGGTTCGTACCCGTAGGATAGGCTTGAATGACTGGGTTCCTTGGAGGGCCCCAGTTTTTGCTGCCAGAGTTACTCTGGCTAGCAGTTTTTTAGGTACAGTTAATTTTTTTACTTGCAAGTGTTAATGAAACTGTGTTATTTTTTGCACTGTACTCTATATCTCATTTTGTATAAATTTTTATTTAAATCAGTTCGTTTAATTTCTCCATTTTGTTCATTTCAAACTTATGTACACTTATGACTTTCAAGAACGCAGTCGGATACATACATTGAGAAGGATAATTGTCAATTACATAAATACACAAAACGTTCGTAATTGTTGTGGTTCTCCACAAACCGAAACTTATAACTAACAATAGGTACTTAGCTAATAAATATTTACACTTAAGGAATTCATTTTAATTCCACTAACTACTAAAAATGCGTACATATTTATACACGTGCAGGCAACCACACAATTGCACACATCGGTACGTATAAGTGAAAATAGTTAACTAACACATATTTTCACTAATTTGAAAACAATGTAATTAATTTACATTGGGATAACCACTCTACCCTATACATACAATTAGTAACGTTACGTCAGTCGAAGGAGTGATTATGTTTTTTATCTTAGTCCGCGGTGCCGCGTTTGCATTACTAAATTTGTTAAATTTGGGACAATTCTCTGACACGAACTCAGAATTAACGAATTTTTGAGATTTTCATTAGTCATTGTTGTTCTCCTTGTCGATTTCGTTATTTTCATAATAGAAAAAAATTGCTCGCATATATACGTAGATCCAAACATGGTCAATATAGACGTATAACACTTATGCAAGTGTGGAAACCTACATTGCGGAATGTTTTTGTAAAATTCGATTATATTATTTTCTTCGTTAAATTTTCTCTCCAATACTTGGTCTATCTTTAAATTCATTAATTCCAGTTGTAAATTTTCTGGAACTTTTGTGACATCTACCGAGAACGGTGATGTTACTATATCAAAATATTCTAATTTATATAGATCTTGAAATCTGAATGAAAAATCTTCTCGTAAATCTTGTACTATTTTTTTATATCTATTTCGATCAACATTTACTTCGTCTGTGAGTACAGACATCAATTTTTGAAAGTGGGAAAAATCGTTTTCTTCCAACTGTGTGCCCAATAACTCAATTTTCAATTGAAATTCGCGTATAGATTGCAAGTAATCTATTATGGTTCTACCCTTTCCTTGTAAAACTACATTTAATGTACTCAAATGATCGGTTAAGTCTGAGAAAAAAGCTAAATTGCATAACCACTTATGGTCGTGCAATTCAGGCACGTGGTGATGTACCATGTCCGTAAACAGTGACAGTTCGTTTCGAAGTTTGAAAAATCTATCTAAAAGTGTAGCTCGGCTAAGCCAACGCACCTCGGTATATAATGGCAAGTCAACATAATCACATTTTAACTCATCGCAAAATGTGCGGAATTGTCTCCGTTTTAACCCGTTCATTCGAATATAATTCGTCGTTCGAACTACGACTGACATAACGTCCTCGAACTGGATACGTTTTGCACATAAATTCTCCTGGTGTATCACACAATGGAAATTTTTAATATTATGAAGAACTCCTAGCTTTTTTAGACCGGTTCGGAGGCGGCCGACGAATCCATTGTACTTTCCCGTCATGGAGGGTGCACCATCGGTTGTAACCGATACCAATTTCTCCCAGTTTAAACCAATTTTTTCCACCGCTTCCTCTCACCGGATGTCCTCTCCTGTCGTGCTTTCTTTTAACGGATAAAAATCTAGGAGTTCCTCTGTTATTTTTTTTTCACTTACACCTCGTATAAATATGGCAACATGTGGTGTACCTGTCACGTCTGTTGCCTCATCCAACGCCAAACTGAAACGGATGAATTTATGGGCAGCATCCGCTAATTGTCGAGTCACGTCTGTTGCCATTTCTTTAATTCTTCTCATCACTGTGTTTCGCGATAGAGGGATTGCTTCGAATTGTTGGCCACGTTCCGGACAAATAAGCTCTACTGATTTTGTTAAACAGTCCTTTATAAAAGCACCATCGGTGTATGCTCTCCCATTTTTCGCAATTTTATGTGACAGCTCGTAGCTGCATCGTAAAATCTTCTCCTTACTATCACTACTTTCCTACAATGAAACCAATGAACTAGTACATGTTCTACAAGAACTGATAATCATTAAATATTCCAGTACTAAATTAGAAAAACTTACTTGTTGCTGTCCATTTCTTCCCGCTTGATTGATTTGTTCTTTCCGGCACGCTATTGCTTTTTTTCGGTCTTCCGTTGATAAAGCATCAAGCTGATTAGCATGATACTTATCATAATGCCTTTTTAGGTTGAAATCTCTTCCACAATTAAAAGTGGTAAAGCACACCAGGCACTGTAATTGTCCCTTATTCTTTGCTATGCAGTATGAGGTCTCCGAATCGTTACACGACGCACAAGTAGATGTGACTGTCGATGCTTCCATGGTCACCGTTCACAAAATTGTAACACTTCTGTACGTATATTTCACGAAGCAATAGCTAATATGTTATGTCTACGAGCGTTGAGATGCTAGTGACGAATTTTTGAAAACTCCTCCACCTTCAGCTTTTCCAGGAAGGCGGAGTTTACTAAGGACGTTTCTTCATTGGTTAAAATCATAATAATAAAAAATACCTGCCTACACATCCATAGACGGATAAGTTTGAGCGAGGTACCTTTCCGCGCGACTTAGGGGTGGTCAGGGGATTAATTGCGGGTCGGGTAATTCGTACGCCCGACCGACAATAATCCACGAACCAGTACCTCTTCCAGGTTGTGCAGGTCAAAGAAATATGACAGTTATTCATGATTCTTAAGTTGTAACTCACTTTCATAATAAATGCTTTCCGTTATAAAAATATAACTGTTACAAACTGGAAGCGTCCCTTGTCAGAGCACATCATTACCTTCGTGATCTTACACGAAGATGTAAATACAGCGTAATATACAATGAAGATCATTCCGCGGGGAGCGTATATAACATACAAATACCCTCACATATCCAGATAAAATCTATTCATTTCAAAATGCCGTTTGAATATTTTAAAAATTAACATCATATTAAATACCTATAGCTTGGAATCCCATTCAGCGGTGGCGCATCGACGACCAATTCCGCCGTAGCGAAAGGGTTAATCGCCGACTGTTGAGAACGCCTTACTTGTAAAGAAAAATACTTGGAAAATGTCGTTGAATTTGTCTTCCAAATGGCTATCATATACAAATCGATAAATTATAGCATTCCATTTAAAAAGAGAAACTTGACCTTCTTATCTCGTAAATCTTTTAAAACGGAATACAACTATTGTTTCTATACTGGCCATTACCAAAATATATCGTTTTGTAGGAAACATTTTTACGAAATTTGTACACTTTTAATAAATCTGGTATAGATGACAAAACATATTTTCTTTCAGTGTTTTCTCAGAAAGTAATTCAGAATTATCCCTCTCAATGTACATATGTACTTTCACTGCGTTGTTTCTAATGAAGGGAAATAAAGCAGTGGGGTGTCTTTCACGTTTTACATTCCTATACTTTTCCTTAAGCAACGCTACAGACTAATTTTAACGTCGTCCTCTAGGGATATGAAGGTTTATAAGTTTATGTCTCGTCAGTCCAATGCTAAAGAAAGCATCTTCTATTCAGCTAACTATTATCTGTAAACTGGGGTTTACGATACGAACGTGACTTTTAGCACTTTTTCGGGAACTGTCATTGGTATTGTCGCCGAGTCGTTATGGCAATTTTATTCATTTATGAGCAGGAAAACCTCCGAATACTAGGCGAGTCCGAGTTTTTTCTGCATTTCAATATCAATTGCCATGTCATAAACCCAGGCAACGGGACCCCTTGTACACCGTCCACTGGAGGATCGCTGGGACCCCCAAGAATCTCAGTCGTTCAAGCCTATCGTACGGGCATGAGGTTGCACCGCACACTACTACAGTTTTCCCTATCCGTCGCGCGCCCACGTTACCATTGGCTTTCGAGCTCCCCTTCTACGCGGCTATGGTAAACATCATGGAGACCGTGCTCCCAAATGGCCCGGTCTGGCCGTATCTGGTGTACTGGCAAGCCGCCTATCCGACTCCACCAACGCTGATCTTCTGAGGTCTCTCATTCCGAGCTTCCTCTTATGGGGGTTCCTGATTCCACAAATGTATTCTACATTTTTATACTTATATAGGTAATTAACATAATTTTTGTGTATAATCAAAATTATTTTTATACTCAATATTTAACATTAAAAAAATACATTATTATCATTTCAGAGTCATATTATTTCAATTTATTCCAACAATTTATATTACAATTAGACTTAAAAATATTACTTTCGATCAGGATTTCGGCGAAACCTGCCACTGTGGCGCTGTAAGAAGACATACCTAAATAAAATAAGATTTTAAACAGTGAAAAATACACTCCGTGTACCCTACAACTTAAATTTGTAATAATAAGCTCATAATCGAAATCTATAGTGTACTCACAATTAGCAATCTGATACTTGTATATTGGTATTTAGTAAAAAATATCTTGAAGGCCGTATTACAATTATTATGATGTCGCTCAACCGCGCAGGATCGCACTTTAAGGTAGGCTGTCACTACGCCTCGCCTCGGATCATTTTATTCTTCCCATGCGTTTCTAATGCAGTTTGACCATTTGCTCACACTACTCCTAGCCTGACCTCGCCTCAGCGCGACTGCAATCGACGGATTTCCCCTCGAGAAAAAGTGAGGAAAGAAGTTGCGCCGTGGCAAGGCGAGGTGTAGTGAGAGCCTACCTTGAGGGTGTGGCATCTCCGTCGTGCATCTGTAGTTCTGCGACCAGAATCAAATGAGCCAGGTGTGGACATTCATTTATAGCTGCAAGTTAACGCATCCTAATTAACTTTGTATATCAAGTTGATGGCACAAAGATTTTCCCCTTCTTTAAAGTCTTTTCAGTCTTTGAAGCTTTTTTTTAAGTATCACTGTTGTCAACATTTTTCGTAAAGATTGGAAATGAATACCAAAATTTGGAAATAAATATTGATCAATCTCATATCGTTAGGAACCGGGAAACTATATAGTTAATGTAAAAAAATGAGCCCATGTTGAAAGTCCGGGGCTCGAACCTACATTTAAAAAGTTCGCAGCGCTTCAGCAGTTCGAAACTTTACCGCTGCGCCATTGACACTGTTGGCAACATAATTCACATTTTATTGATTCCGTTAATCAATTTCTTTAATTCCTATGCTGCTTTGCTGTATATAAACACATTGAAGAACGCATAAAACACTTATTTAGTAGTATAAGTTACTCTGCCATTTTAAAAACGACGAAAAAATTGGTTTTCAATTTTTTTAATCATGGCATACCAAATTGAAAAGTCTGAAAAAATTCAGGTCAATAGTAACAATATGTATTTACATATCATACTGTAAAATGTTAGATCTTACAGTAATATCGTACTGTAAGGGCGTAAGTAGTAGCGTGCAGCGCAGGCTCGTACCCATAGGTTGAAATAACTGGCCCTCTTGGGAGCCCAAGCGGCAGCAAACGCTGGGGCCCCCATGAATCCCAGTCATTCAAACCTATCCTACGGGTATGAGCCTGCACCGCACACTAATGCAGTTTTCCCTATCCGTTGCGCGCCCACGTTATCATTGGCTTTCGAGGTCCCCTTCCGCGCGACTCTGGTAAACATCATGGGGGTCAGGCTCCTTAAGGTCTGCGCATACATATCAGTTCCGCGTCAGTTCCGGGTCAGTTCCGGGTCAGTTCCGTTTCAGTTCCGTGTCACAGACAACTGTGTAGATGGCCTGCTGCTCTAGCCCGGCCTGCAGTCCCAATTCAGCCCTTTCCGTAGGGGCGTAGGCCTTCAGTCAGGAGTAGGGGCTGATTTGGTGTGCCCCGCAAGCGTCGGTCGCATGACACTTTTCGCATGAAGTCAACAAACGAAACGTTGTAATGGGTGGATCCTTTCACATGGTAACCCCTTCAAAAATTCCCTTTTCATGTCTAATGCTGTTTATGGGATGAACCCGCTCGTTTTTTACTACATCTTTTGTGTAAAATCCAAATAGATAACGCTTCAATCTCATTCATTTTTTTCAGAAAAATATTTTATCCAAAAATGTATGGCGCACGAGAAGATATTTTCTATTGAAGAACAAATGATCGACACGTATCGCGATACGTGTTTCGCCTCGCGCCGTGTGAAAAAATCCCCTCGTTTCCACGTTTCATCTGTCGACATCAGACAAAAAGTATCGTGCGGCCGACGTTTGTGGAGTAGACAACAGCAGTATCGCGATACGAGAATCGTTGCGTGAACGGTTCCTATGGAAGCTATAATGATCAATGGAAAATCGGTATCCACCATGACACGTATCGCGATACATGTATCGCCGCGTGAAAGAGCTCTAAGTTGGCACGTCTTGTTGAAACGCACATCCAGCTCCATTTCCCTAACACCCAACATTCATGCATCCGATCATACCCTATACCTATACCGCGCAAAATTCAAATACAAAACTCTTTTCATTACAATCATTAAACATGATCAGAATTATATCACGTTTGGTATTATTTTCATTGCCAAAACTCCAAAAATCCATTGCTGGTACTTGTATGGCGAACTAATTTTAATTATAGTAATTCCCATTTTCATTACTGAGCGGCCTATTGCTGTCCTTGTCTTTATGACCCTAGGGTCTGGGACCCCCGAAGCGCGTGGTTCGAGAGCCTCGACCCGAGAACTTTTCACGGTCATAAAAAAAGGTCGTCCCTTTCACCTTTCCGTGATTTCAGGACTCCGTCAGTCCAAATGCCCAAATATCGGTTGGCAACCAAATTTTAGTTTCCCTGAACGGATCCGGGTTCCACACTGACATCTGCTGACATCCCTGATACGGACAAGTGTGCGCTGCTCCATTGTAAAGCACGCAACCGATATTTTTTAACAGCGACACTGACGGCCCGGAACTGCCGTATACGGAAGACAGTCGAATTTCACTGGTCGGATACGGAACTGACAAGTGTGCCCTGCTCCATTCCAAACAAGCAACCGATACCTTTTGCGATCACGGAACTGACACGGAACGGATATGTGTGTTTAGATCTTAAATCACCTAACTGGCCCTCGCTGGGCTATAACAAGAAACCTCCTAGGTTGGTAGTAGTTATTGCGTGTGATAACTTTTTATTTCTATTATTGGCGAATTTTTCAAATCTGGAGCTGCCCCTAACTTGCATCAAAATGTACAAAAAACGGTTGGTTATTGATAACTATGCACAATAAAGAACACAATTTATTGATTTATTGTTGCTTTTTTAATCAAATATGAAAAAAATTGACCTCGATCTTCAATTCTTGGGCCTGCTCGTCATCATTGTCTATGGAAATATCCTCATCCTCATTGTCAGTCAACGCACATTTGAGATCCTTATAAAAAGACTATTTATAAGGGGTGACGTTGTTGTGCATTCGTATTGCACAAAACAATAATGGTGCAAGTTCAAAATTTGCAATAAGTCGCTCATCTGTTATCGGATTTGCATGAAACGTGCACAAAACGATGTAGAATTTTTTTACCTATATTAAATGTCGTAACCCAAAAACTGTCAAAAATGGAGCTGCACCCCTCTTGCTGCAAAGTCCTCAATTGTATTATGCACGGTTCAACTTGGTTCCAAAAACATAACTCGTACATCATCAACCTTTCGTGACAATCAAACGCGTAATTATTATTCAAGTCCTGTCAACCTGATCGTTGCCCAATGAACGAAACGATGTCACTGTGTGGAAGACTGTGCGAACCTACATGCGAGAGCACAAAAGCTACAAGCGAAACACCCTTACGGAGTATTATTTTTGGAGGGTGTCCATCTATCGTAAGTGTTCGAAACGATTGTCAGTTATCACCTATTCAGATTACTCTGCAAGACTAATTGACACGATACTCGTGGGTCGATTGCAGGAATGACACGAGAAACAGCTGGATGCCGATGCGAAAAAGGTTTCGTCCGAAAGAGACAGCATATATGCGTCGACTCTGATGATTGCCCAAAGTAGTGCCCCACAAAGTCTACCTACGTCTTCTGATTTACCTGAAACTCATAGGATCCTATGCTTGGTTATTTGTAGTGTAAAATACCAGTAATAAACATGGTGGTTTAAGTGCAGATTCAAGTTTGTTTATTTATAAAGTACACATTGAGATAAGTACATACTTAATCCTATTGCGTGGCTATTTGGAGGGATGCACTTGAATTATGTTCCTTCAGTTAAGCTGCACAAATTATTATAATGTTAAGCAAACGCGAGAGGGTCCGCTAAAGTAAAACCCTCGAAATTGGTTTAATCTCAGAAGTGATGCAGCATCGTCCTTCTAAGAGAATAACTCGAGGTGTGAGAAACTGCAAGATATATTACCTTTCGCATGTCAACGCTCTGCATCGTGTCACGGGACGTTAAAAAGTAATCATATATCTAGCATTACATTTATGCACTTCTTTCCCAAGTTAATAGTGAGAATTATCGTTTTCTGTGGTCTAATTAAAGTTACATTTACATTTATTTGAAAAAAAGTTACTGTTTTAAATTCAGCACTTCATTGTGAAACATACATTTCTTTTGCATGGACTATATATTTATATTTTTAGATATTCACATGGAGATATGTATACAGGGTGTTTCACGACAGGTGGCATTTCTTTTGGGTAGTGATTCTACAGACAAAATTAAGACGAAAATATAGAATAAAATATTTTAATGTCGCACTTCGTTTTGGAGAGAATTGACTGCATTTTAACCGAGTATGCTTGCACCGTAGTACACTTCTAGACTCTTAAATTTGGCTAAAATTCAGTTCATTTTCTCGAAAACGAAGCACGACATTAAACAATTTTATACTATATTCATGTCTTATTTTGGGTTATAGAATGGCCCCTTATCGTGTGCGTCATCAACGACGCTCGACTATTTTTGGCTTGGGTTTAATTTTGGTTGATTTTTGTGAGTGAATTCTATTTTAATATTGTTTTGGCTACCACCCGATGCCGTTCGGATTCAGTAACCGTAGAGTCAACGTATGTAGCAATACTTTGTATTTTCTAACTTATTTCAACAACGTCCAAAATACTGCAATCTGTTTTCAAAGTATGGAGAGCAAATGTGCCGACGTTATGACTAAAAATTATTACAAATAAATTTTTTCTGGATAAAATCGAATTAGTATTCCCTAAAATCTTATTTCATTATTCTGCATTTCATACCAGAATAAAATCACAATAAAGAGTCGGAAGGAAGCAACCCACAATACAAATCTTGCGCGACTGTTGACTAGGATGGCCCTTATTTATACGTGACAAATTTTTTTGGTATTTCTTTGCTCTCACCCTCTAGAACAGTGCCATTTGATAAAAAAAAATAGTCCCTGAAAAAGTTAATTGCAATCGGACAACAGGAAAGGGTGACGACCAGGTCTTAAAATTTAGAATTCATCAATAGTTCGGATTTAAAGAATTTCTAAAAAATGGTAAGCACTATCGAAATTTTGTTCAAATAATATTAAAAGAACATTCAATTTTCTACAATTACGGTATATATAATTTTCTCGTGATTCCAACTATTTTTTAGATAATAGCGTTTGAATATGGAGAGGTCCGTACTGTACGCGTGTATCAAGAGACACAGAGTGCTCTATAACGCCACGACCCGCTGTCAAGAACCCTTCAATTATCGAATCTCAGTGACGGTTGATCCAATTAGATTTTGGATGGTCTTAATGGATAGCTTGGGTTTGATTTACATAAGAAAAGTGTTTTCGTTTTGTAACTACGTGCCTTATGAGCTGAGATATTTCAATGCAAAGTTCCAATTTGGCGATTTTTAAGTCCTTAAGGGGACCTTCCGGTCTAGAGCCCCAAAAATAAGTGATTTTTAGGAATTAATTAAAGGAAAACTACTATATATAATTTAATGGAACTTCTTGCATTGTATTAAGGATGTCTTAAGTTATAGAAATATATTTTTTGTTTTATAATTAATCATTGAAAACGGCACTGGGGAGTCGTTAAATTCAAGGCGTCAAAAAATTGATCCAAATCAGTGGAAACTGTATCTCCAAAAGTTATTATCCGATTCGTCTGAAACCTTTTTTATTTTGAAGAATATACTTCTGGCTAGGGGGGAAATGAGAAAAATTACAAAAAATTGAAAATATATAATTTTTAAAGGCGTTGACAGGACTAAAAATATAGAGAAAAAGTGATTTCACACTTCAAGTGCCGTTATTTTCTCAAAAAATCTCATTTTTGTAAATTTTGTGCCGCCCCCCCCCCCTAGCTAGAAGTATATTCTTCAAAATAAAAAAAGTTTCAGTTGATTCGGATAATAACTTTTGGAGGCAAAGGTCCCACCGATTTTGAGAACACTGTTTCAGGAAAAACGTGTTTAAAGTTTTACGTGAGCGGCGAGTGGCCGGTTGTGACCCATGTATTTGCCGCTACTCAAATGCCTATAAGGGAGAGTGGGGTAATTGCGAACACCTAAGCAAAAAGGAAACAGAACGAAAACTATGTGAGAAATGAATTTGTTTATTATTTACAAACATACTTAAACTATTCATCTATAAAGTACTGTGACGAATTTTTGAAAAATTATAATAAAAATCAACTTTATAGTGAAAAAGCAAAACCCGTGGTATTTTGACGAGCAGAGTGCTAAATATCGCAGAAGTCGCACAGAAAGCGCGACTTGAGTGGTCAACCCATAAGAAATGTTGCTACAACCTATACCTAATGTATTTTTCAAATTCCTCTTCTTGTGCGTTAGAAAAAAATTGCAATTGGTCGGAATATCAAAAACAATAGTAATGGTCGTTTTTTAAACTTTTTTTCTGAGCCTGTAATGAAAATTCAAAAATCCCTTTTGTAGATTTAAGTAAGTTTTATACATGCTGAAAATTTCATCAAAATTGGTTAACGTTGCTAATTTCGAAGGTTCGAGATTACCCCATCCGATTTGTTCGTCAATACCCCACGACATCAAAAAATAAAAAAGAATTTATTTCAGAGGTTAGAATCATGATTCACGCAACGCCTTAGTCACAAATTGTTGGTAAAAAAGTGCTTTATTTCAACTTAAAAAAAACAATTGTGTCATTAATTCAACAGTAATTACATGCAATTGAAAATGGACGAAATATTACTTGAAACATGATGAAAATAATAAATTGTGTTTATCTTGAATAGCATGAGCGTTCTGTATTTATTACTTTCTGCCCGGCGTTGGATACGGCCTAAACTATTAGCTAGTGGAGAGGGAACATCGTTCTTCGACACTATTTCTTGATAACAGTCACCAAAATTACGGTGAATTCTCTCTTTTTCAAAGTCACTATCTTCTTCTTCGGCCAATGTAATTTTCAGCGCTTCCAATAAGAACTGCTACTTCACGGTATGCACATTTTCTGCTTCGAAAAATTGCAGTTTATATCTGGGATCTAGCAAAGCTGCAAGTGTAAATATTTTCTTCTATTCTAAGTCGAATCTCCTTTTCAAGCTGTTTTCTAATTCGGTTTTCATTTGCATTATTTCCTCAACTTCATCGACATAAGCTTCCAAGTACTTTAACAAAGTCTTAAGGTGTGGAATGACTTCAGATATCGACGAGCAGGCAGAACTAATGTTTTTCATCACTTCTTCAAATGGTTTTAGTTAAGCGATGCATTTTTCTAGGAGATCCCATTCTTGGATGAATACATTAACAAAGTTGACACTATTTTCGGATATGTATAAGGACACTGCTCGTTTTTGTTCTAAGAGGCGAGATAACATATAGTATGTGGAATTCCATCTGGTGCAAATATCTTGAAGAAGCTGATGATTGGGTAAATTTAGTTCTTTCTGAATATTGTGGAGTTTATCTTGGACTAATCCAGAATGGTTAAAATAAGTAACGATGCGCCTCGACTTCGATATAACTTGCGTAAAACTTTTCTCACTTTTGAGAGCATCATTAATTGCCAATTGCATTGTATGTATGAAACATCGAACTGCTGAGAAAATAGAATCATTTATGGCTTCGACCATATTTTTACCGTTATCTCGCACAATAGCATGGATTTTAGTCTGACTGATGTCCTACAGAGTAGGGATTTCTTCTAAATATTGTTTTATATTTTCAGTGGTATGAGGTCCTGAAAAATGTTTCATTTGCAATACTGCATGTCGGAATTTAAAGTTCTTATCGAACCAATGAGCAGTAAAGCTTAAAAAGCTTTGTAAATTGTTGGGGGTTGTCCATAAATCAGTACTGACGGAAATTGCGACGGCACCGAAAACTCCCTTCCGTATTTCGGTTTTTGTCTCATTGTAAATATGGAGTATAATATTGTCTGCGAAATATTTTCTACTGGGCATATTATATTTTGGTTTCAATTGTTTCATCAAAGTAGTGAAGCCCGTATTTTTAACCGACTTCAAAAAGGAGGAGGTAATAGATTCGACTCGTTTGTATTTTTTTTTTATGTTTGTCCCCGCATAAATCCTCAGCATATGAGCTGATTTTGATGATCTTTCTTTTTACTCGAAAGAGGGCGATGCCCCGTTGGCCCCATCCTACACAGCATCAACGTTGGCCCAATATTTTGCCAGTTCTGGTTAATAATAGAGACTATTTTCACCTAATTATTATTATTTTATGTACGTACGCGCATATCTCCCCATCATGTTGTGTCAATATAAATAAAACTAAAAAGTTAAAAATAAAAAAATGTTAAAAAAAATTAAAACTGTAGAGAGGTTATAATTCTTGCCCGGCAATTAGTTTGGAGATCTATCGCGGGATGGCGTCGCGAAGTGGCGTTTAAGTTTTCGTGTTGTAGGTCTTGATTGGTTGCCTATATATGACGATCGCGCGTCGCGATTCTTCCTTCATGTTGCCCTTTTTTTTGGTCGGTGTCGCGCAAATATCGTTACAAAGCGCACGTTGCATTATATTATAAACAGTTCTTTATTTTATTCGCCAATTAGTAACAATCTTTATTTTTACATTATACACTTTCTTTATCCATGTATTATTTCATGTTCAATAAACATTTCCTCGTATTCACATACTGCGTCAAAAAAAACCAACTTCAAAAAAATAAAATGCACTCAAAAGTAAAAAATAATTGTTTCCCTTATTTAATCTATGACTCTCATATTTTTTAAGTCGGTGCCTCATCATTTGTACTGTGTAAATCTGGTGCCGAATTAAAAATATGAAAGTCGTAGATTAAATAAGAGAAAAAATTATTTTTTACTTTTTAGTGCAATCTTTCGACAATAGAGATGGGTTGGTTATCAAGTGCAATCATCTTACCAATAGAAATATGAATTTCTCTCGATCTCGAGTCATCAATTGACCACAGCACAACGATACAATCTTCTATCTTTTGTTGAGATTGTTGACAATTACTTTCAAATATCGGTGTTAACAATATCTGGGAGGGGGAATATGGTTCAGCTTCAGAGGAAACTGGTTCAGTTGAAGCACACTTTTTTATCATAGCTGACAATTGAGGTATGAGGTTACTATGGTTGTACATGATATGATTTGTCATACTTGTGGTGTTTGCCGCTTTTCCAATACCATCGCCAGAAATCACTGATTGGCATTGCTTACACCTTACTTTCCACCGGTCTCCTTCTATTTCGTCGAAAAATGTCCAAACACGTGATTTTCTTTTCAACATAGAGGGCACAATCTTTATTTATTTGCTTATACGGAGAATAACGACACGCAGCCGGCAAATACAGAAAACAAAAACGAAACGACAGGTCCATCATGACTGCATGGCGGGTGATTCGATAACGCACGAAATACAACGAAAACGAACGACCGACTACTTAGTCGGCTTACGGCCGATTATTCGGCGTTTTGGGGGAGCATTAATTGGCTAGTCGGCCAAAACCCTAGTCGGTACATCTCTAATAGAAATGAAGGGAATGCACAGGCTTGGAGGTTGTCCAGAGAAGGTTAGATAGACAGAGAAGCATCTTGTTTCGCACAAATTTCTGGAAATTTGTCAAATAAGGTAAATCAACAAAATTTGTCAAATTAGCATAGCATTAAGAATTAAGAAAATTATGGTGTACTGCTTGCAATGCAGAGCAAGTCATATTAGTGAAGAAAGTACGCTGAAAACGCATCTCCTTTGATACTTTTCAATCTTTTGTGAAAGATATTCATAATACTTTATTAAAATCCACAGTAGTTCCCACGCTATTCATTAATTTTATTAGATTCGCATTAACAATATTTCAATTCACCAATAAATGTACTAAATTAATTTTATTCCAACATCAATAAATTGTGCGTTAAAAATATTGGATCTCTTTGTTCATTTTCGCTAAATTACCATTAGCATTTAAATTTCCTCCAACAAGACTTTCTGCCATAAGCTCTCACCTATTTCGGACACATTATGTAGTCTCTACACTTACTACAGCAAAAGGCCACCCTTCTTCTATAAGTTCTACGTTATGTTGTAACTAAAAAATGTGGCTTTTATATATTTACAGATAATCGAAGCAGAAGCGAAAGAGAAAATAACCCTGCTGCACGAGCAAATGAAAAAAATAAGCACATTTGCATGTATAATTTTATATTACCAATGAATGGCTCAGACATAAAATTGATTAGTTGATTATGGAAACCTGTTCTTTATTCATCATCAAACCTTAATTACCCCGTCTTGCTCCACCTTTCCGTACTTCTTCTGTGGCGGGCTACGTATTCTCCTGTAATTAATACTACAAAATGTGTGAAATCTCCACAAAATTACCTTTTTTAAAAAAGGCACAAGAATGCGCGCCAAGTATACGCGCGCGAAGACGATGTTGTAAATTTATTAACCCAATAAAAAGAATCCCATTTAAAAACAATGTCGCAAATTAATAGCTTTATAAAACTAATGATATACAAAAATTGAGCCAATTATAACAATGGCTATTTATGTAAATAGAAAAATGTATTAAATAATATTAAGCAGATATATTTTTATACAAATAAATATTTCAATACGAATAAATATTTTATTCAAAATACTTGGCGCTGCGAAACCAAAAAAATGTTAATTGTCTTGGTTAATAAATAAAACAAGACACCACTGAGACAAGGAAGAAAGAAAAAGATTTTAATGCAATTTATACATATTTATTCAGTTTAGCAACACCAACTCGGAACGCAGCGCCGAGTATTTTGAATAAAATATTTATTCGTATTGAAATATTTATTTGTATAAAAATATATCTGCTTAATATTATTTAATACATTTTTTTATTTGTATAAATAGCCATTGTTATAATTGGCGCAATCTTTGTATATCATTAGTTTTGTAAAGCTATTAATTTACGACAATGTTTTTAAATGGGATTCGCTTTAATGGATTAATAAATTTACGACATCGTCTTCGCGGGCGTATACTTGGCGCGCATTTTTGTACCTTTTTTTAAAAAAGGCAATTTTGTGGAAATAGACAATACGGCCCGCAGGACAGGTGAAAGCGCGAATTGAGCGAATAAAGATGTTGCTCACCTATTACAGTATATAGGTACAAATATTATTTCATGAGATTACATAAATATTAAAACCGTTTAAATGTTACATATGTAAATAATTTGATACGTTTTTACAAACAGCACAAGATCGATAGACGAACAGATTCAGATACTGATTATGTATGTTTAAATTGTTTCATTCAAGAGTGAAAGAATTTATTTACAATTCAGTATCATGATAACCCTAAAGGATTATTCGTCCACTAAGTAGTTCTAACATAAAGCATTGCTGAATACGAATTTAATCCCGAAAAATGTGTACAGTCATGCCATTTATTTTTAGCCCAACGAACTGGAGCTATTAAAGTAATTTATGGATGCTAATGGACCACTTTATCAATGCGTATAGGGGGATAATGATCTTTGAAACGAATGCGCTGAAAAAGTATATGGCACGAATTGATGCATTAATTTTGTGGAATGATGCACATGTATTATGGAGTGTAGTGAGTTATAAAAAGTTCAGACGCGTTGAAGTGCAAAGTAGGTAATAATAAAAGTCTGCAGTTTGATTGAACAATTGGCGTTAAGATAAACAATTAGATATAGTAAACTGAAATGTGTGACCTTAACGCAATCATTCTAACGACATTCGGCGACAATTCTGTTATTGAAATTCCCGTCATTTATTTCGTTTATAATACAAAATTTAAAACATTGAAGAAAACGATAAAATATTCATTTATACGTACATATATTAAAGGCAAGCTATATATTTAATTGTTTACCTTTACTCTGAATAAACCCACACATTTCAAACACAATAAAACAGGTATTAATTCTCATGAATCTGTTTGCAATATTGTCGACCAATATGTTCAAATATTGAAAATACAATATACGATTACAAGGAAGATTGTAAAAATCTACATCTTGACTGGTGTGTCAACGTGTTCTCACAAAGAGAAACCTTCTACCTGGTGCCTGGGTTAGGCGTATTTTTACATTGATATTTATTGCAAAGCATTAAAAGTGTTGTTCAGGGGACTCTAAATGTTTGCTTTGATACCAAATCGAGCTCATATTTCGCATTATGCCCCACCGCTTTAATAACCCGCGCGCTAGCATGGGATTCCATCTCCAATATTGATGTGATACAAGTCACAAAATCCCTCCACGATATAAGTAACTTATTATTCCCACCAAGTAGGGGATACCTCTCGGACCCAGCCAACTGTGAATTACAATTCTGTCTCCCAAAGTGACTCTGTCTCGTGGCCGGCCGGTATCAACTTTCGAATCGGGTAGTCTATTCGGTTTGCCTTTATTCTCTGCCGCGGCGCGTGAGAGAAACTAAGAACGACGGAGAGGGCTGCCGCCAGGAACAAGTCATAAATTACGGTTCCCCCTCACTTGTTCTCAGTTCCTTTCACTCGTCGCGGCAACTACAAAATAAGTAGTGGGGATGACTGATTATCACTCATGGAATCACGAAATGTATTACTTATGAACACGGCTCTGTAGAAATGAGCCGGCGGCTTCAGCACGAGAAGCCGACGACGGGTATTTAAAAACCGAAACGGTTCTACGATGAGTTGCCTACTAATGAAAAGTTACATTCCTACATTTTTAGTTTCATTCTTATGAAAATATTTCTAATATATTTAATGAGATTTTGCTAATGAAAATGCGATTAAACACTTCTTTCACTATTTCTTTTGATAAATAACAAAGACTTTTTCACAAAGTATTGCTTCCTTACACTTTAAAACCCCTATCTATCTCTACCGCTAATTCTCTGTTACATCCGCCTCTACCACTATCTGCTCCATGTTCATTGTTCGTCCGCCACGTTATTTTCTGTTTGAAGACGATTCAACTGAATCGTTCTGCGATTCGAAGTCACGTTTCGCGTAGGACGCGGAATCCTCGAATCAATCGCGTTGAAGGCAATGTGACTGCTTCGCTCTGATCACGTTACCGAATCAGTAAATCCATAATTTGGTAAGTAACAGTCAGAACCGATCGTGCACCATCCTCTTCTCTCAGGACAGAAACTGTGGATGAGAGCCACGGTGTCCTCGAACAGTCGATTTGTGTCTTCGGTCAGTTCGTTTGTCCGCGACTCAACCCTTCCGCTGACACGCTC
Organism: Andrena camellia; assembly: GCA_029448645.1. Lineage (NCBI taxonomy): Eukaryota > Metazoa > Arthropoda > Insecta > Hymenoptera > Andrenidae > Andrena > Andrena camellia. The sequence continues at coordinate 27,519,821 of CM055679.1, forward strand.
GGCTTAGCAGAGACTGCGACGTCTATCTCCATCCAAGATTACCGCGACGTAAACGGCAACACGCTCGGAGTTTCTTCAGACTGCTTTCGAACCACTGTGTCAGCAGCTTTAGGGGGGACGAACCCACGAATGAAAGACGGGACAGCACGACCGGCTGAGGACCCGATTTTTTTACGTGTTCTCATTACTTATTTGGCCTAAAAAATGGAGTAGAAACATATTTTATAATAAAAAAATTATTGTAAGCCGGTTTTCTAGGTCTGATGCCGTAAGACAACCCGTCGCAGCGTCGGCCACAGTCAGCAGTCCCGCAAGATTTGTATTGCGGGTTGCTGTCTTCTGACTCTTTATTGTGATTTTATTCCATTATGAAATGCAGAATAATGAAATAAGATTTCATGGATTAATACTTCGATTTTATCAACAAAAATATTTATTTGCAGCTCTGTTATTAAGGCGGAAAACTCTCATGTTGAACATCTTCACGTCAGTGTATATTTTATGTCTTCAACAGCTATTTTTACGGCAGCATATATTCTGCCCGCGTCACCACCTTCTCTGTACCTTGATTTTTCCAACAGTGTTGTAATGGTTGTTGACCAGTATCCCAGTGACTATGTTTTTGTACTGGGTGACTTTAACTTGCCTCGAGTTGAGTGGACTGATCATGTCCCTCTGCTTAGACCTGGTTGCAACCAAAATGTAGCATCAGCCCTGGAATATTTGGTGAACAACCTCTGTCTCTGCGGCTTAGTCCAAATGAACCACGTTTGCAACTTTTAAGACTCTATCCTTGATTTAATTTTCTGTAGCAACACTGGTATTGTTATATTCTCATCTGATGATCCTTTGCTCAGATGTGATTTATACCATCCCGCCTTGAACATGCAATTTTATGTACATCCGTCGCACCATGCAACCGTAGGAAATGATGTTTCTCATACGTATGATTTTAAACATGGTGATTATTCCGCAATGTGCAACTATTTTAACCCAATTATTTGGGACGAAATCTTGAAAGATACTAATCCCGATGAAGCGGTTTGTCTGCTTTATGATCACCTTTATTATGCGATTGAACTTTTTGTACCGAAATAAAGACCATGTAGTATTAAGTTTCCTAAGTGGTTTACATCGCAACTCGTTAATCTTATTCGCCAGAAAAAGCAAGCGCATTATGTTTATAAACGCACTAATCTTTATGCCGATTATCTTCTCTTTTCTGAACTTCGCACTGAGTGCAAAGTATTATCGAGGAAGTGCTATATTCAATATGTACGAAATACAGAAAGTTTTATGCTGAATAGCAATGATATTAAACCTTTCTGGAGTTTCATGAACAATCAGCGTAAATCCCACAAATTACAAAGTGTTATGCACTTAGATAATGCTAGTGCAACTGATACCTTATCGATCGCGAATCTATTTGCATCCTTTTTTGGTTCTGTCTATACTTCTCACTCTGCGGTGTCGCCAGATGTCACCTTTGATCATAGTACTCAGATTTCGAAGATCAACATCAATATTGGTGATATTTTTGACAAAATCAATAATTTACGAGTATCTAAAGGCCCAGGCATTGATGGAACCCCGCCAATTCTTCTCAAATCATGTTGCTTCACTCTTTCACGGGCATTATGGATTATTTTCAACTCCTCTTTGGCTAGTGGGATGTTTCCATCTGTTTGGAAGACTACCTTAGTCACACCTGTCTTTAAATCTGGTGACTCTGCTAACGTGAGGAATTATAGGCAGATATGTATTATTGATATTATACCTAAATTATTTGAGAGTTTAATTGTTGACAGTATCAAGCCATTTATTACGAGTTTGGTTTGCAGTGAGCAGCACGGTTTTATGCCAATGCAATCTACCGTAACGTATCTTTCTATCTTTTGCAACTATATCACAACTAACCTTGACCGGTGTAACCGGGTAGATACTATATACACTGATTTTAAGAAGGCATTTGACTCTGTTGCTCATAATATTCTATCATCCAAACTGTCGTCGATGGGATTTTGTGACCCCTTACTCTCTTGGCTCTCGAGCTACTTAGTCGATCGGAGACAGATTGTTCGTGTTGCCGGATCGCAATCGGTCCCGTTTGATGTAACTTCTGGAGTTCCACAAGGATCGCATCTTGGTCCTTTTCTGTTCATTCTATTCCTCAATGACTTGACTAAAGTGATTCACTATTGCAACATTTTGCTTTTTGCGGATGATCTAAAGATTTATAAACAGATCATGTGCCCCGCAGATTGTATTTTATTGCAACGAGACCTGTGTAACTTAGAGCATTGGTGTGAGTTAAATGGCTTGGTACTGAACTACGCAAAATGTTATTTTATGTGTTTTTCGGGGAGTGTATCCTCGGTAGATGTCGAATCCAGACTCGGTAATGTTGTTCTCTCACAAGTTTCTGAGATTCGTGACCTGGGAGTCCAATACACGTCGCGTTTAAATTTTTCTCCGCACTACCAACGGATTGTTAGAGATGCGTATAAGAATCTGGGGTTTATCAAACGATGCACAACCGACTTTACTAATCCCCGAACTTTTAAATTATTGTACAGCGCCCTAGTCAGTCCTCACCTGGAATATGCATCCGTTATTTGGTCGCCTTACCAATTAAAATACAAACAACTTATTGAGAGGGTGCAGCATAGTTTCCTTAGATTTGCTGCATATAGGCTAGGCCAAAGGATGGCAATTACTGACCATGATTATATCCCAATCCTAAATCGGTTGAATCTGCGGTCCTTCGAGTTTAGGAGAGCTGAGGCGGATCTGCTTTTCCTTTTTAAGATTATTAACTGCCATATTAATTGCCCTCAACTCCTTGAGTTGATTAACTTTTATGCTCCCAATAGATCGTTTAGATTTACACGTACTTTTCATCCCCAGCAGTATATCTCCTCAATGGTCAACTCTGACCCTGTTAACCGCATATGTAGTGTAGCTAACTCATATAGTACTACCATGGACTTATTTGGCGGTAATATAAGCAGCTTTAGAAACTCGGTTCACACAAACTTGCGAAACTTGTGATTTGTCCGTCAGAACTGTCTTACTAACTATGTACACTAATGGGGCCCTATCCCCGTTTATCAATAAAATAAAATATTTGTAATAATTTTTAAAGTCATAACGTTGGCGCATTTGCTGTCCATACTTTGAAAACAGATTACAGTATTTTGGACGTCGTTGAAATAAGTTAGAAAATACAAATTATTGCGTCTTCCGTTGACACTAAGGTTACTGAATCCGAACGGCACAGGGTGGTAGCCAAAACAATACTGAAGTAAAATTCACTCAAAAAAATCAACCAAAATTAAACCTAACCCAACCAAGCCGAGAAATAGTCGAGCGTCGCTGATGACGCACACGATGAGGGGCCATTCTATGTATAAAGGTGAAATCAGACGGCACGTGGATCAGCGAGCCGTGCCGGCTCGCCCAGGCTCGTTCAGGATCGCTCAGGCTCGCGAGTCGGCGATCCATGAGCGTTGTCACGGCGCGTGAATCGGCGAGATGGGCCGGCTCGTCCAGGCTCGGCCAGGCTCGCGAATCGGCGATCCATGAGCGTTCTCACGGCGCGTGGATCGGCGAGTCTCGCCCAGGATCGCCCAGGCTCGCGAGTCGGTGAGCCATGAGCGTTCTCACGGCGCGTGAATCGGCGAGATGGGCCGGCTCGTCCAGGCTCGGCCAGGCTCGCGAATCGGCGATCCATGAGCGTTCTCACAGCACGTGGGCTTGGCGAGCCTCGTGCTAAGCTCGCCGATCCACGTGCCGTCTGATTTCACCTTAAGGGGACCTTCCGGTCTAAACGCCGATTTTTTTTATTTAATTTTTCGAATATTCAACCTTTTAGGAATACGTGTTTAAAAGGATTTGTTGAAATTCGTAAAATTCCCGAAGTCATAGGCATTTGAGTAGCGGCCAATGCATGGGCAACAACTGGCCACTCGCCGCCCACCTAAAACTTTCAACGCGGTTTTCTCGAAACAGTGTTCTCAAAACGGTGAGACCTGCATCTCCAAAAGTTATTATCCGATTCGATTGAAACATTTTTTTATTATGAAGAATATACTTCTGGCTAGGGGAGCTACCAGAAAAAATTACAAAAAATTGAAAATTTATAATTTTCAAAGGCGTTGAAAGGATGAAAAATATAGGGAAAAAGTGATTTCAAACTTCAAGTGCCCTTATTTTCTAAAAAAATGTAATTTTTGTAATTTTTCTGGTTTCCTCCCTAGCCAGAAGTATATTCTTCAAAATAAAAAAGTTTCAGTCGAATCGGATAATAACTTTTGGAGATACAAGTCCCACCAATTGGGATCAACTTTTTGAGGCCTTGACTTTAACGACTCCCCAGTGGCGTGTGCAATGATTATTTATAAAACAATGAAAAAAGTCCCATTAAATTATATATAGCAGTTTTCTTTTAATTGATTCCTAAATATAACCTATTTTTTGGGCTCTAGACCAGAAAGTCCCCTTAAGCCAAAATAAGACGTAAATATAGAATACAATTTTGTAACGTCGCGTTTCGTTTACGAGAAAATTCACTGCGTTTTAGCCAAATTTAAGCGCCTAGAAGTGTACTACGGTGCAAGCATACTCGGTTAAAATGCAGTCAATTCTCTCCAAAACGAAGTGCGACATTAAAATATTTTATTCTATATTTTCGTCTTAATTTTGTCTGTAGAATCACTACCCAAAAGAAATGCCACCTGTCGTGAAACATCCTGTATACATAACTCCATATGAATGTCTAAAATTATTAATATCGAGTTAATGCAAAAGAAATGTATGTTTCACAATGAAGTGCCAAATTCAAAACAGTAACTTTTTTTTCAAATAAATGTACATGTAACTTTAATTAGACCATAGAAAACGAGAATTCTCACTATTAACTTGGGAAAGAAGTGCATAAATGTAATGCTGGATATATAATTACTTTTTACGTCCCGTGACACGATGCAGAGCGTTGACACGCGAAAGGTTATATATCTTGCAGTTTCTCACACCTCGAGTTATTCTCTTGGAACAACGATGTTATACTACGTCCGAGATCGAACCTATTTTCAAGGTTTTATTTTAGCTGACCCCTCTCGCGTGTGCTTAACATTATAGTAATTTGTGCAGCTGAACTAAAGGAACATGATTCAAGTGCATCCCTCCAAATAGCCACGTAATAGGATTAAGTTTGTACTTATCTCAGTGTATACCTTATAAATAAACAAACTTGAATCTGCACTTAAACCACCATATTTATTACTGATATTTTACATTACAAATAACCAAGCACAGGATCCTATGAGGTTTAGGTAACTCAGAATACGTAAGAAAACTTTGTGGGCCACTACTTTGGGCAATCATCAGAGTCGACGCACATACCCTGCTCGTATCGGACGAAATCATCTTCGCATCTGCATCCAGTTGCTTCTGGTGTACATTCCTGTAATCGACCCACGAGTATCGTGCCAATCAGTCTTCCAAAGAAATCTGAATAGGTGATAACTGACGACCGTTACGAACACTTATGATAGATGAGCACCTTCCAAAAATAATACTCGATAAGGGTGTTTCGCTTGTAGCTTTTGTGCTCTCGCATGTAGGTTCGCACAGTCTTCCACACAGTGACATCGTTTCGTTCATTGGGCAAGGATCAATTGCATCCCTCCAACTGATACAAACTCTGCGATGACGGCTGCCTTAAATAATAATTACACGTTTGATTGTTACCAAAGGTTGATGATGCACGTGTTAAGTTTTTGGAACCAAGTTGAACCGTGCATAATACAATTGAGCAGCTCCATTTTTGACAGTTTTTGAGATATGACGTGTAATATACGTAAAAAAATCTACATTCTTTCGCGCACGTTTCATGCAAATCCGATAACAGATGAGCGACTTATTGCAAATTTTGAATTTGCACCCATTATTGTTTTTTGCAATACGAATGCACAACTACGTCACCTCTTATAAATAGCCTTTTCATAAGGCTCTCAAATGTGCGTTGACTGACAATGAGGATGAGGATATTTCCACAGAGAATGATGACGAGCAGGCCCAAGAACTGAAGATCGAGAATCAATTTTTTCCATATTTGATTAATCAAGCAACAATAAATCAATTAATTGTGTTCTTTATTGTGCATAATTATCAAAAACTTTAGAATTACCGTGTTTAACACATACTCGCATCGGTTCGCTACCATGCTTTACGCGCCTGCGAGCGGACGCGCGCCCCCCGCCCTAATCTAGCCCCAACCAATGCTAATACCATCGGCTGTGAAACATATTTCAATAGGTATATTATGCCGAAAGTTTTTCATATGTTTTTGACAACATATATCAAGATCATTGAAATCGGTGAGGCGGTAGCTTTCAAATTTCAATATATTATGCCGAAAGTTTTTTTATTAATATCTCCGAATCTAAGGCCGACCGTCAAAAAGTTTAAAGGGAAATGTTGTTCAGAATGACGACCTTGACAACATATGTGAAGGTCATCGAAATCGGTGAAGGCCCAATTCATCGGCAAATTTACCATTTTTAATGTTAGCTCAAAGCAATGACATAAACAATTTTTTATAATTTACTCGAACTTAGTAAAGATGGAGCTGCACCTCTCTTATTGCAAAGTCCTCAATTATGCATAAAAATCAGCCGTTACTTTGCGCGTAGTGTAAAAACATTTATTGCTGCCAAACAATAGCTGAATAGTTATGTATAAACTTACAAGCGGGGGCCACCGCGACGACGAATAGGACTGCTGCGACGACATATCGAGACATAGTAGACTTTTCGATGCTGTTGTTTCGATTTAGTAGCTTCAAACTTACTTTTGTTTGTATTGACGAAGCTTTCTTTTCCCTTGGTTTTTATACTCCTCGTATCATGCAAATTTGATGTATAACATACTGTTTTCTTCACTGACGTACCATTTAATCAGAGGCCTACGAAGGACATTGTTCTTCGGTGAAATGGTTAATTGCAAGGTTGTAAAACTTATCATAATAATGAAGTACTACGTTTTTAATATTATTGCTGACCGAGCAACACAGTTACAGATAGGAACGCACTCACGCGCCCGTACCGTCAGGTAAACTTGTGTAAGCTGAAAGTACATTTGCATTTTTCTTCAAGGTGGCAGATATGAAAGTGTCCGGTTGATGGGAGGTTTCTTGTTATAGCCCAGCGAGGGCCAGTTAGGTGATTAAGGAGCCCGACTTCCATGATGTTTACCAGAGTCGCGCGGAATGGGACCTCGAAAGCCAATGATAACGTGGGCGTACAACAGATAGGGAAAACTGTAAAAGTGAGTCTCGACGTTGCGAGGCTTGCGCGCGAGGCACGCCTCGCGCAGTGGAGAGTCTGGGGAGACTACTTCGACGTGGTCGCTTTGCAAAGCAACCTCGTGAAAGCAATTGGAGAAAGCTCGCATAGCATTCAAATCCTACAGTAATATCTTTTACAACAGGCATCTAACCCCCAAAACGAAGATCATTCTATATATGCTTCTTGTCCGTCCGATCGTCACATACGCGGCTCCCATTTGGTGGAATTGCAACCATACAACTATGAAGAGTTTAAGGGTTTTCGAAAGGAAATGCCTGAGGGAGTGCCTAAGCTTATATAGAACGCAGCAATCTGATTGGCGCCACTACTTCAAGAACGAAGTGCTGTATGATAGAGCTGGGATCTCTAGAATTGACCTGTTCATCATCCAGCTCACTCGCGACTATTAGAGTAGAATCCCGCATATTAAGAATAATGTTATTTGTTCGCTTGTAGAACAGCCTGCCTTACTCTCGCAAGGGCAAATCCTATCGGGTTACATACCCCCGCAAGAATTCACATACTGTGATAATGCCGGGATGATCCAAAATGCGGATAATATTCCGTTGTTGTACCATTGGAAAAGAAACAAAGCGGACAAAAGCATTCCGCTTGTAGAGCAGGACCTCATAACGGATGCAAGCAAGTTTAAATTCTCTGTAGCTATTCCAAAGGTTGATTTCCTTGACTTCCGTAGACTTAACACTGATAAGTTCTGGTGGCTAACGGATAATAGCATCCACATCCGAAACCTCCGCGACCGGAAATCTCGGCTTCTACGTAGACATAGATTAGAATAAATCCTGACATGTGATTCTCTTTCAGTTAAAGATGTCTGTGATATTATTATTATTATTATTATTTATTTTAACGGGTAAAGACCCTTTAGTTTACAATTAACAAATAAACAGTGTAAAAGAAAAGGAAACAGGAGAAAAGCCAGTACATACATAAACAAACCATGATACAATAAAATAACGGAACTAATGAGCTAATACAATTTGCGTTAGAATTGAAGTTAACGGGCATGTACAAAGACATTCCTGCGAGCCAAAGCCCGCAAACGATACTTAAACGTGGCCAATGTACCGTTAAAAAAATCAACATGCTCGCTATAACGATTCGCTAATTTACATATTCTATTAATGGAGTTATTCGTCCCAAACGACGTGCTGTGTCCCGATAAGTAAAAAAGAGAAGGCGATCTTAGAGAAACAATATGCGCATACAGGTTAAGCAGAGCCAAAATGTCCGCAGAATCGGTGTAGCCGTTAATAATACTGAAAAGGCAAGTCAGATCGGATAGACATCGACGTTGCTCCAACATGAGAAGACCGCAGACTTCCAGGATAGAACTATATTCATGACATAGTCGGGTCATCGGAGTGCCGAACTTAAAAGCCAGCAGTCGTAAGAATTTGTGCTGAACGCGTTCCAATAATGTAATATACTTTTCCTGATAGGGATTCCACACAGGAGACGTGTACAGTAAATGGGGAACGACTAATGCGTTGTACAGGGTGATTAAGGTACCGGGATTAACGAAATCTACCGATGCACGCATAATGAAACCAAGCATTCTAGCCGCTTGATTTCTAATATTATAGTAGTGCTGAGAAAACGATAACGAAGAATTGAAGGTAACTCCGAGGTCCCGAATACTATCGATAGAGTCCACTAAGGCACCATTAAGTGTATACTCAGTACGGTGCAAACATTTTTTATGAGAAAAATGTAGTACGTGACACTTGGAGACATTCAATGTCATCTCGTTAGCCCCGCACCAGTCGCAAAGCCTATTCAGATCACCCTGTACAAGATTTACATCCTCGTCAATCGCAATTCTTTTAAATATCTTCAGGTCATCGGCGTAAAGCAGAAAAAGACAATGCTGGAAAACATCGGCAACATCGTTAACGAAAATGTTAGACAATAGAGGACCGAGGTGCGATCCCTGTGGTACGCCAGAAGTGAATTGATAAGTCCTCGAAAAGCTGCTTTTAAATTTGACCTTTTGGTGTCTATTTGTTAAGTAACTCGATAGCCATCCAAGTAACTTGCCTCGGATACCAATATCATTTAGTTTTCATAAAAGGACCGAGTGTTTGACAGTGTCAAATGCTTTATGAAAGTCAGTATAAACAGAGTCAACTTGATAACCACGCTCAAGTTCATTTACAATATAATGATGGTACAATAGAAGATTCGTGGTAGTTGAGCGGCCCAAAACGAAACCATGTTGCTCTTTAATAATGATATTCTTAGTGAGTGCTGATAGCTTGTCCGTAATAATACTTTCGAAAACACGAGGCATGACATTCAAGATACTAACTGGCCTGTAGTTCGAGATATCAGACTTATCGTTTGCCTTGAAAATAGGTGATACAATACTGCCCTTCCACTTTGACGGAAAAATGCCAGATCCCAATGACATGTTGAAAATAATGCAGAAGAACCTGGCGATGATGTATTTACATGATTTAAAGAAGATAGGTGGAATAGTGTCATCACCCGGTCCTTTGTTAACATCAAGAGAGAAAATTTTATGAAAAACGTCACCAATACTAATGGATAGGCCAGAGACATCAATATCGTGGTTAGAATTGAAAGATTTAGTGCATGGGGTATCACGAACAAATACCGATTGAAAGAAAGACGCAAAGCTATTAGCAATATCCAAACTGTTGTGAAGATACTGACTGTTAAAATGCATCGATTGCGGAAGAGAAACATCTCTATTTCTTGAATTAATAAATTTCCAAAAACTTTTAATGTTAGTTGAAGTCGTCCTTTCAACTCTGCTTACATGTTCAAACCAGCATTTCCTTACGGCAGTTTTGCATTGAGTCCTCAAGGCCAAAAAGCATAAATAATCAGAATATAAATTACTATTTTTATAATTAGTGTGCGCTCTTTTCTTCAGGCGAATTAAGTTTCTAACATGGACTGAAAACCATTCAGGGTAAGGCGAGGGCCGGACATAGAATTTCGGAACATGTGCGTTTATGGCATAATTAAGATGTGAATAAAGAAAATCCACGGCTGCATCCGTAAACAATCCGTTTAAACTACACTCCGCGTCAAAATTAAAGGAACACTATAATTTCCCGAAAATTTTGGTCATTTTCAAATGGCTGTATCTCTGTGAAAAATGGTCAAAAAAAATATTTAAGAAAGGCATTTTAACGCTTGTAGTTTCTAGTTTTTGAATCAAGTACTCAAATTTTGTTTTCATCCATTATGATACTGTTTTATCAAGATGAAGCGCAGTAAACGAAGTTTCAGAAATTTTTGCCTAGTTTGAACGTATGCACGGGCCACAAAAATTTTTTCCCGTAAATTCAACGAAGAACTTTTATAGAGCAAAAATTTTTCTTTAATTTCCGTTCTTTGATTTTGTTGTATGATTTTTATTGACCGAGTTATTCGCGATCAAAGCAAAAAAGGTACTTTTCACTTTGAACATCTATAACTTGCGAACTTATGATCGTAGACAAATTTTCATGATTGTTTTGAAAAGCTAAGAAAGTTTCCTTTCAGGACCTTTAGATGCCAATGTAATGAGATTTTTTTTTAAACGTATTAAATCCATTTTAAAAGGACCCCATAAATGGCATACTTACCATTTTTTAGAAAACATGATGCCACTTGAAGGAAAATCATGGAATCATTCAAGTGTTCACGTTTTTTGCGAGTTAAAACTACCCTTAAACACTGCGCAAAAGGCCGGACCGATCAGATTTTTTTTCCGTATGTCCTCGATGATCAAACATGCGATATGGTCTGAAAAATTGAACGATCGCCTGTTTTATGTTATGACGTCAAATCATTATAGATGGGCTTGAGAATCGTTTGAACATCGTCATCAAGAGGGGGTGGATGCTCATAATTCTGCAATGATCCAGCAGCCTCATCCGTACGCCATTGACACCAAGATTATTATCGGTCGAGATTTTTGTGATACAATGGTGCCCATATTGCGCATTTCATATCTTTGACTGAATCTGGATGTCGACGTATAGCTAAGCCGTAGTATTTTATTTGTTAATTGTACTTTTTCAGTGTAGTAGGCCGTGAATTTTTCTTCTTTTTCATTGGCTTTCCTTCTCGCCCGCTCTGGACTTGCTTTTTTGCCCTTTTCAATTGAGTCAGCTGTATTTTTGCTTCTTTGGCCCGTTTATACATGCGTTTTCTCACATGTAAAATGCATTCTTTTTTCTAATGATGAAATCATCACCATAAGGTTTTGTATCCAACAAAGCCCTGAAGGTTTTTGTGTCTCCATCCCCGATATAATAAGTATATTTTACGCTGTGCGTTTCTTCGGGACCGTTTAATATCAGTTCTATGAAAAGAAATACAAAATTTCAAAACTGACATTTTTGCTTTTTGAACACGTGTCGCAACACTGTGCGGCGCACCGATGCCGCTCACTACAAAAGGCTGTAAAAGCCGGAATACTTCGAATATTGCTGCCCCAGTTTTAACAGTACATTCTTAAAGGTTCATACAATCGAAAAATGCAAAGAAAGAAAACTCGATTTTTTTAAACCGATTACCAGAAGGACACCTTGAGTAGCGGCAAATGCATGGGAAACACCCGGCCACTCAGCACTCACGTAAAACTTTACACGCGTTTTTCTCGAAACAGTGTTCTTAAAATCGGTGGAACCTGTATCTCAAAAAGTTATTATCCGATTCGACTGAAGCTTTCATTGTTTTCAAGAATATACTTCTGGCTCGTGGACAAACCAGTAAAACTTTTAAAAAATTGATAATTTTTAATTGTTAAAGGCGTTGAAAGGACGAGAAATATAGGGAAAAAGTGATTTCAAACTTCAAGCGTCGTTATTTTCTCCAAAAATGCCATTTTTTGTAATTTGTACTGCTTAGTCCACGAGCGAGTTTCATGCTCTTTAATAATCTGGCATTGTTTTTTATTTCAGACAAATCGTTTAAGTGTTACAGGTTCCACCGATTTGGATGAATTTTTTGACGCCTCGACTTTAACGATTCCCCAGTGCCGTCTGCAACGATTAATTAAAAAACAAAAAATATATTTCTATTATTTAAGACATCCTTAATACAATGCAAAAGTCCCATTAAATTATATGTAGTAATTTTCCTTTAATAAATTCTGAAATATCACCTATTTTTATGGGCTCTAGACCGGAACACCCCCTTAAAGTGCAGACCAGTTGCTTCTCTAGAAGCCAAACTGTTGAATGAATAGCGTCATTTCGTTCCCTTCTGTGTTTTTCTGGATTTATAGGCTATAAAAGGTAAGTCGAGGTTACATTTTAATAACCTCTTTCATAAAACAGTAGTGTCCAGACTCCTATTTCAAATATACTTCTAAGATAATTTTCATTTAATGTTTTGGATAATAAAATAGCGGAGGTATTAAGGGACAATGCAGCGAAAATATTTGGCCATATTAACCTTTCCTTTCAAAATTAACGAAAGGGTCATCTGTCCCTGCAGAAAGGAATGATGGCATGATTGGGATTGGCTCACTTTCAAATTGCCTAGAATATTGAGGAAATTATTTTCAAACAAATCTAAATGTTCACTGACTAAAATAGCGACAGATGTAATAGTTGGGCCGGAAAGAAAAACTAATTAGGCTGAATAAAAAAAAAATGTGTATTTGACTGTTTATTCTTTACAAATATTAAAATAAAGTTTTTGTTTATTTATCATTCACTTTTGTATTCACTTGCTTTGCTAATCGCCAGTAGGTAATTCACTGTTTGATTGATGTGTTCTTTACTTGTTTAGCGTAAATAAATGAAATTTCAATAAATTTGTAGTTGTAAATAAGTTTGCTCTTTTCTTTGTTATTTTTTCATGGATGATTATGTGGGTTATCTTTCCCAAGGACGCAAATCATCCCTTCTAACGACGAAAGCCATCGCTCCTAGTACCTCAGGAGTGATGATCATGATTTCAGTTTTCAACACGATTTTCAGCAGATATCGATCAGTTTTTCTGAATCAGCATAAAATTCTGAACATATTAGGTTTATTGGAGCGCAGCTCCTATTTAACATATGCGGAGCTAAAAAATTACGCGGGATCCTGCAGGATTGCAACCCCTAATAGGAAGCCCAAGCCAAGCCACGTGAGCCCCAGCTGGGCGAGGCTCGCCGAGCCACGCGCCGTTGGAGTTCACCTTTACGCGAACAGCGATCGAGGGGAAATCGGCCCCCTTTAATAAGCCTTCAGCGCGAGAGAGAGAGCCAGAACATTAAGAAAAGGAGCAGGCTCATTGGAGGGGGCCGATTTCCCCCCGATCGTTGCTCGTGAAACAACTTCAGACCGGCAAATATATCTGACCCCGACCTTAGTAATGAAAATTGTAATTTCTATATTCCCTATTAAATCTGTATGAAAATGTTATTACTGTATCGGCGAGATTCTTGTCACGATAATGAGTCATACATAATGTAAAATTTATTTACGGAATTCTGAAGCGATACGAATTGTCTATAGTTAAAAATAGTCCTAATGGGGGTCGTATTTGGATTTATTCTCATCGCAAAAGCATTGCCTATCGAGTTGTAGTATCCTCATGCATATGTAATAGACAGTATAAGAGTTTAAAGTTTCATTCGTGTCGGGACGTGTTCAAAGTCCAGCAGGAGCTAAGGTCGGTATCAGATATATTGGCCGGTGAGTTTCGTGAGAGATAATCTCCCACCACACAGTTTGCGTGCCTCGGTGCTCCTTTTCTCAACGTTTTCTGACTCGCTCTCGTTCCACCGCGCTCTCGCCTTCCCAGAACAACAGTGAGCCAGAAGTGGTGGGGATTGTGCCAAGCTTCTGGCGTGTAGGCCAAACCAAGCTGTCAGCGTAGAAATACACACATCAGAATAGGTGTGCGTTAGCTCCGAAAAAATTCAAGAGCTTTATTGGTCAGAACATTGATTCATTCTCGATAGCTTCATCTCGTATTGGACTACGCATAGCTTCGTAACGCATACAACTATTACGCTAAGAATAAATAACAGAAAAACGGCTAAGTTCAGGCGTAGCCGAGCAGCGTTCCCGTTACCCCACCATACCCTGCAAGGGCCCCGCAACTCCAATTGACAAATCCACGATCGTCAGATGGTGGTGGCTGATTTCTCCTCGATCGCTGCTCGCGAAAACGAATTCACCGGCCAATATATTTGATACCGACCTTAGATAACATCATGGCAGATCGACCGACTTAAATAAGTATTTTTAAAACCTTGTGGCACAAATATACAATTATAACGATATAGCCGTACCCTCATGCATGTTAAAAATTAATTACATTATTTCAATGTTTATAAATGTAATCGCTTTAAACCCCCACAGCAGCTTTGCCGGCAATAGTTAGCCAATCACATATTTTTCATAATAATCAGATTTATAAATGTCAACTTGCTGCTTCTTTGATCATTTATGAAATAAATTAAATGGTTGTAAATATGAATGAGATCAAAGCTATTGCATTATACTAGCAATAGTCGATATCAGATATATTTGATATGATATATTTATAAAGATTATTTAAATAATGTTATTAATTTTTAATACGAATTAGGCTATGGTTGCAATAATATATATACACCTTGTCATAATATACCTATATTATACACTATGTACATTAATGAGGGAGAATGAAATCAGGTTTTGCAAATACTGTGAAGGGCTAATATTTTCGAAATTGAAATGAAATTGAAATTGAAAAGAGCATCGACCATCGGCCTCGCTTGCACTTACACTCGGTCGAAACGTCACTTGTTAGAGGCACTGATATTATATATCGATGGCTTAGTGCACATATTGTATGTCCACTTTTTGTGAAATTTAAGTTTTTATATGCAACAAATACTTCTTGACCGTTTCTTTATGCTGTACAAAAACTACATTTGTATCTATTTCATAAATTTGTCAAAAATAATATTTTTATTCATCGTGTGTCCCTGAATCTGATGTTTAAACCTGTTTTTCTCGAAACCGCTAAAACTGGATATACAACATTTGTGCACTAAGCCATCGATAAGCACGAGGTGGACGTGGGCGCGTGTAGCGCATTAGCAAACCGGTGACTTGTAGAAGAATGTGGTTGTAAACAGCCAATTTTGAATTTGACTGTTTTTGATAATTCCTTTTTCCTGTTACGTATGTGGAATTTTCCCATACGCCGCTCTCAACCATTTTTCGAGCTCGCGTCTGCGAAGGGAAAACGCCCTAAATTCCTTTCGCTTATCACACACCACTAATGGAAGTCAAGATCCCGACCAGCTGGATTTCGACCGTGAGAACGGGAGTGACACGACGACGACCCCGAAGGATTTCCTTATATGGAGATTCCTAACGAATCCCCACTCATTTTTGGGACTATATAAACCCTTTGGTTTCAACCCTCGTCGGTTCAAAGCAGTACAGTCACGTATAGAGTAACGTCGTGTCACGCTCGTACAGAGTTGGTTAAAATCCAGTAAGATCGGGCTCGAGTCTCCTTACGAATCAACAGTTAACCTCATAGAATCCGCAAGTTCGGTTTATATTCTATTTGGCACTTTGAAATAGCCACTCTTACGCCCCGCATCGCCAGTGCGTTAACACCGTGCAACTATTGGTAATTACACACTATTTAATTATTTAATCGCGACACTTACATTTGTATCATATTGACTATTGAATACACGAATGGTGTTCACGTTGTAAATAGAATAGATTCGTTAAACCCATCTCTTACCCAGCGATCCTTATAATATTAGTAGCACTCACCCACTGATACAACTTTACCGCTCGAGTTGTATCAAACTTTAATTAAGAGTTACGAGGCATCACTAACATTTCCCGCGACTCCCTGATTTCACATCAGGTTCGTTCGCAAACCTTTCACCAAAACAAGGAATCTTCTTCAACCCAGTGGCTCCCCGATTTCGCATCGGGTTCGTCCACGAAACCTCACTCCTCCTACGGCTCCCTGATTTCGCATCAGGTTCGTCTGTATCCTACAGCTCCCTGATTTCGCATCAGGTTCGTCTGTAAGTCTACCAACCTCCGAACAGCTCCCTGGTTTCGCACCAGGTTCGTCTGTGAATAATCCAACCTCCCAACAGCTCCCTGGTTTCGCACCAGGTTAGTCTGTGAACTTCATCCTAGTGACTCCCTGATTTCGCATCGGGTTCGTTCACGTCGTTTCACCCTCCTGCGGCTCCCTGATTTCGCATCAGGTTCGTCCGCGTGTGAATCCATCCTAGAGGCTCCCTGATTTCGCATCAGGTTCGTTCTCGTTTCCGATAATCCTAGCGGCTCCCTGATTTCGCATCAGGTTCGTCCGCACTCTGACTAACAAACTCATAGACCGTATTCCTTGGGAAATACCCTTCTCGCCGGCCTCTCGCTTTGCCACAGCCCCGGCTCGTAACAGAACTGGTGACAGCGGTGGGATGCTACTGCATTAGAATCGCCGTAAAATTTGGGTTTTTAAATACGTTAAAATCACTCGTAATTTAGTAGCGACAATATACTAGTTTTCTCTAGTCAAGTCACTTAGTAACTTTCAAAATGACAAGCACACAGGCGAACGTCTCTTCTAACGACATTATGAACCTGACAGTTTCAATCGCAAACTCAATGTCACTCTTGACGCAACGGACATGTATACAGAACATTACCATGTCAATTCCAACCTTCGACGGTGAAAGTCCACCCCTGACGCGCTTTGCACAAAATGTGGAAGATGGGTTAACTTTGATTCCTGAGGGTACGGAAGCCGAGTATCTTGCGATAATACTGACGAAACTGATCGGTCCGGCACGCAGGTGCACGTTAGAACATAAATTCAACTCTGTTAAGACATTAGTCCAACATTTGAAAAAGAGATTCGCGCCCGGTAGAAGTTTGTCATATTTTCAAGTCGAAATCGCGAAACTAAGCATTCGCGAAGGAGAAAGTCTGCGACAGTACGTCGACAGGACTAGCCATCTCGTTTATTGTGCGCGCGGAGCTATTCGGGAAAGGTATCTGGATCACGCTGAAGACTTCGTCAAAGAAATGGAAAAAGACGTTAAAGAAAACTTCATTGATGGTTTACCGGATCGAATTTCCTGGAAAGTGTCGGCTCAGATTCAAGACATCAAAACACTTGAACAAGCTTACGACGCCGTGCTACAGATAGACAGAAAATTAAGGAATCGGCGTCAGTCGCCCCGTAATGAATCACCCTCCAGGTGGTCTCGTCGAGACCATTACGCTGAAGATTCCCGCCACCACGACCGCGAAGTGTCGTACCCACACTCTCCGAGTAGATACGACCAAAGCAGGGGTCGGTCTACAAGAACATCTGGTTTTGAAGAGGAACGAGAAGGACGGACACGCACGACGGCCTGGACTTTGCGTCACCGGAGCCCCTCGAAATCCCCTTCTTATCGCTCCGACTCATCGTATCCAGATGATGGAGAAAAACAATATTCCATTTTAAAAAAT
This sequence comes from Andrena camellia, assembly GCA_029448645.1. Taxonomy (NCBI): domain Eukaryota; kingdom Metazoa; phylum Arthropoda; class Insecta; order Hymenoptera; family Andrenidae; genus Andrena; species Andrena camellia. Next base: position 27,537,645 of record CM055679.1, read on the forward strand.
CACGATAAAGATCGCAAGCCAAGTTTGTATTGTTGGCATTGCGGTATAACCGGACACGACGGAAAATCCTGTAGGAAACATCCGCGTAATCCGAGATATCAACGAGACTCGCGAGATTCGTCTGTCGAATCAAACAAGTCTTTAAACTTAGATCGCGCTCAACGTATAGGCGACACGATGAGCGGAAACAAAGAAGTTCGCCAAAGAACAGTCCGCTTCGAAGAGGAACCCTCATCAAGGAAGCACCTGCCCCACGCATCCAAATCAAGGTTCCAGAACTGGAGTCAGGAACGGGAGAATTCTTAATCGATGGTGGAGCATCCGTTAATTTAATAGTCATTAGCGCCCTGGGAGAAAAAGCCGCGATAAACTCTCGGGAAGAAATCGAATTAACCGGAATTACTACTAATCCAATTCATACTCTAGGAACAACAATTCTTCATATCCACGAAGCTCCCGCACTTTTCTATGTGGTAAAAGAGCTTGCAATAGAAGCAGACGGACTTATAGGAAGCCCATTTTTAAAACAGGAGGAAGCCGAAATTTCCTATTATCATGGGACTTTGGTGATAAAGAACAAACCAACCCGACCTTTACGTTTTTCAAATTATCAAGACCTACCTCAAACGAAAGAACTACCGACGTCGACCAAACATCGTATCGAACCTAGGACGTCGCAACAGATTGCTATAACAATAACAAACTCGAGGATTAAGGAAGGATATTTACCGCGTATCAAGACCCTCGAAAATCTTTACATAGGGGAAGCAGTCGTGAGGAACAATAAAGGAAAATGCTACGTTATGGCAACAAATACCAGCGATGTACCCCTAGACGTAGAGATAGAACCACAAACATTAGAACCATTTGATATCTTCGGGTCATCAGACGAAGATTTTCACCCAGCTGAAGAACACCCGTCAAGATTCAAAACCAACGAAAATAGAATACAAAAAATCTTAGAAGCCCAAAACACTAAACATTTGAACAAGGAGGAACTACATTTCGTCACCAATTTAGTTAAAGATTTCCCCGACCGATTTTATCTTCCTGGAGATAAACTTGGGAAAGCTCGCGACTTTAAACACTCAATCCATACATCCAACGATATTCCAATCAACACAAGACAATATCGCTATCCTCTCATTCATCAAAAGGAAATTCAAAAACAAATCAGCGCGCTATTATCAAATGGTATAATTACGCCTTCAAAATCTCCATACAATTCACCTTTGTGGATCGTCCCGAAGAAAGAAGACGAAAACGGAGTGAAACGTTGGCGTCTGGTAATAGATTTTCGCGGCCTCAACGAAATAACAATTTCTGATAAGTATCCATTACCTCAAATCACGGAGATCTTAGATCGATTAGGAGGAGCTAAATATTTTTCAGTCTTTGATCTCGCCAGCGGATTTCATCAAATAGAGATGGATCCGAAGGATAAAGCAAAAACAGCATTCACTACTCCAAATGGACATTACGAATTCTCTCGAATGCCTTTCGGATTAAAGAATGCACCACCCACCTTTCAACGCCTGATGGATCAAGCACTCACTGGACTTCAAGGGACGGACCTCTTTGTCTACTTGGATGACATAGTGATCTACGCATCATCGTTACAGGAACATAATATCAAAGTCAAAAAGTTGTTAAACCGCCTTCGAGAACATGGATTGACCCTCCAGACCAACAAGTGCCAATTTCTGCGAAAGGAAGTTGCATACCTTGGACACATTATTTCAAAGGAAGGGGTAAGACCTGACCCTAGGAAATTAAAAGCTGTTCAAGATTTTCCCACACCTACAACGCAAAAGAACATTCAACAATTTTTGGGACTTGTTGGATATTACCGAAGATTCGTACCTAATTTCACAACAAAAGCAAAACCATTAATTAACTTATTAGGAAAAGGCATCAAATTCAAATGGACAGAAGAACAAGACCGCAGTTTTAAGCAATTACGCAACGAACTTTGTCAACGGCCTATATTGCAATACCCTGATTTCAGTAAACCTTTCATCGTAACCACAGATGCATCTGATTACGCTATTGGAGCTGTACTTAGTCAAGGGGAGATAGGAAACGACCGGCCAATTGCCTACGCATCCCGCAGCCTAAATAAACCTGAGAAGAATTATTCGGCTACGGAAAAGGAATGTTTGGCCATGGTTTACGCCGTAAGATACTTCAGGCCCTACATCTACGGAACCCCATTCACCCTCGTTACAGATCACAGACCACTTGTCTGGTTACATTCCGTCAAGGACCCAACTTCTAGACTTATGAAGTGGAAGCTCCGACTTTTAGAGTACGAGTACCAGGTTGTCCATAAATCCGGAAAGACGAATAAGAATGCAGACGCATTATCACGCAACCCCACGTCTGCCTGCCTGCCACTTATTCCACGAGAGCTCCGGAATCCCGACTTCAAAGCTCAGATACCGAAAACAGACGCTAACAGCGATACAATTGGACACCGCATACGACAGTTACGACGAGATAGGGAAAACCGACCCAAGTACCGGGAGACAAGCAGCAGCTCAGATGAAACAGAAGAAACCGCACGTGGGAACGTTCAACATTCTCCAATAATATACAAGAACCGATCTTTTCCCAGCTTATCTCAAGAGGTAACCATGCCAGATGAACGCCAGGAAACCATAAACAGTTTTTCACCCGCAGCAAATTCCACTCAAATCGTCCCTCTAGATAAGGACCGTCTCGTCTTTGACAATTTAATATCCTTTGAGGAGCCGCTCGAAAATACTGTAATAGAAAATGCAAGAAACTTTCAACAAGATTTACTCAGTACACCGCAAGTATCATCAGAAGTCATGGATGAACCTTTACAACCCTCAATAAACCAGCTACCTGCAGGAACTACGACCGAAGCCAGTGTGGGACAACCACCTGACAGCAGGTCAACTGAACCTAGGGTCTTTGACCACACGCTTGACCCTTACCCATTCTTCACTACCGACATCGAGAATTCAAACGACCTTGACGATCTGGAAGAGAACCCACTAGATCAACCACATAAAATTATTATTTCTTCAAATACCTTTACCGCTGAAGAGGGACATTACGTACATTTCATTTCTGCTGACTGCAATTTAGTAAACCCCGTCGGAAAATTACTGCTGGATACTGAAATAATTAGTAAACCAAATCTTCTGGCAGCACAACCAAAAAGGGGACAGGTGATAATTACAGACAATGGATTATTTAAAACTTTCAGTATAGTAATCTCGGATAACTTTTTCGATAATATTAAAAGAGTAGATGTGCTCAACGGATTGAAAACTCTTCGACACACTTTGGATCAAAATCAGATTAAATCATTTCGAATTTCTGCCACCGGGGACCTTCACAAAATACCATCCAACGAATTCGTCAAGATTTTGGAAGAGGTTTTCATAGGAACCGGCCTACAGAGTACTTTATGTAACTGTACCATTACAACACCATCCGAAGAAGACAGACAGCACATCATAAGCGAAGCTCACGACAGTTTAATTGGAGGACATAAAGGAGTAACGAAGACATATAAACGCATCCGATCAAAATTCCATTGGCCACAAATGCGCAACGACATTCAAGACTACATCCGTAGATGCCAAAGTTGTCAGGAACAGAAATTAGTCCGAGCGAAAACACAATCACCGACACACCTATAGGAGCCTTTGACAAAATTTCCTTGGATACAGTAGGACCTTTACCAATTACACCCAGTGGGAACAGACACATTCTCACCATGCAAGATAACTTAACAAAATATTGCGTAGCTGTAGCAATACCTAACATTCGAGCTGCTACAATTGCAGATGCTTTCGCTAGACATTTCATCGCGATTTATGGAACACCTCGCGCAATACTAACAGACAAAGGAACTAGCTTCATCGGAACGCTTATGACCAACCTATCTGAAATATTTAAAATCAAACAAATCACAACCTCAGGATATAGACCACAAACCAATGGATCTCTGGAACGAAGTCACATCGTCCTTACCGAATACCTCAAGCATTACATGGATAATTATGAAGACTGGGATTTATTAATACCGTTCGCAATGTTCTCTTACAATACATCCGTTCACGAAGCAACAAATTTCACCCCATACGAGTTAATCTTTGGAAAGTCATCTTGAGAACCAAGCTCTTTTCCAACTGGCGAAAAATTAAAGTCATTTGGAGACTACTTAGTAGAATTAATAACACACATGTCTCGAATTCGTAATATAGCGTCGGATAATCTAACCAAAGCATCAGGACAAATTAAAACACGCTTATTTTCCGTCCACGGCAAAACGGTAAGCCGAACGTCTGCCCAAATATGGTCCTGATCACCCTGCTCCGGAGACATACACCCTGGCAAGGAGTGAGGGTCTACCTGAGGGGTACTCACCCCTTCCCATACGCCGCCCCTGCACACAACAACCAGCACGGAAATGCTGATGGGGAACAGAAGGATGGCCTCACAGCCACGGTGATGCTCGACCGACTACCCGGACAACCTCCACTAGACGTCGTGGACCACTGGCTGGAGATGGGCTACGTGGTGCCCAGCGACGACTAAACACCATCACCACACAACAGTAGCGATAAGTACACTACACTACACTACACCCGACAATTTTCATTCACACCTTTATTCACGAAAGGATTTGTGGGGCGTTTTTCCTCCTCTTGAAAAGCATCACGAAAATCGCGATGTTTTGTCTAGGGGGGGGGGAGATGTTACGTATGTGGAATTTTCCCATACGCCGCTCTCAACCATTTTTCGAGCTCGCGTCTGCGAAGGGAAAACGCCCTAAATTCCTTTCGCTTATCACACACCACTAATGGAAGTCAAGATCCCGACCAGCTGGATTTCGACCGTGAGAACGGGAGTGACACGACGACGACCCCGAAGGATTTCCTTATATGGAGATTCCTAACGAATCCCCACTCATTTTTGGGACTATATAAACCCTTTGGTTTCAACCCTCGTCGGTTCAAAGCAGTACAGTCACGTATAGAGTAACGTCGTGTCACGCTCGTACAGAGTTGGTTAAAATCCAGTAAGATCGGGCTCGAGTCTCCTTACGAATCAACAGTTAACCTCATAGAATCCGCAAGTTCGGTTTATATTCTATTTGGCACTTTGAAATAGCCACTCTTACGCCCCGCATCGCCAGTGCGTTAACACCGTGCAACTATTGGTAATTACACACTATTTAATTATTTAATCGCGACACTTACATTTGTATCATATTGACTATTGAATACACGAATGGTGTTCACGTTGTAAATAGAATAGATTCGTTAAACCCATCTCTTACCCAGCGATCCTTATAATATTAGTAGCACTTCACCCACTGATACAACTTTACCGCTCGAGTTGTATCAAACTTTAATTAAGAGTTACGAGGCATCACTAACATTTCCCGCGACTCCCTGATTTCACATCAGGTTCGTTCGCAAACCTTTCACCAAAACAAGGAATCTTCTTCAACCCAGTGGCTCCCCGATTTCGCATCGGGTTCGTCCACGAAACCTCACTCCTCCTACGGCTCCCTGATTTCGCATCAGGTTCGTCTGTATCCTACAGCTCCCTGATTTCGCATCAGGTTCGTCTGTAAGTCTACCAACCTCCGAACAGCTCCCTGGTTTCGCACCAGGTTCGTCTGTGAATAATCCAACCTCCCAACAGCTCCCTGGTTTCGCACCAGGTTAGTCTGTGAACTTCATCCTAGTGACTCCCTGATTTCGCATCGGGTTCGTTCACGTCGTTTCACCCTCCTGCGGCTCCCTGATTTCGCATCAGGTTCGTCCGCGTGTGAATCCATCCTAGAGGCTCCCTGATTTCGCATCAGGTTCGTTCTCGTTTCCGATAATCCTAGCGGCTCCCTGATTTCGCATCAGGTTCGTCCGCACTCTGACTAACAAACTCATAGACCGTATTCCTTGGGAAATACCCTTCTCGCCGGCCTCTCGCTTTGCCACAGCCCCGGCTCGTAACATTCCACGTCCACCCCCTTCTGAAGTAGCGACTCCTTCCACGGGTCAACTGAGAAGTCCCCTTCTCGTCGGATCGTAGCGACCAATAAGGTTTTGAAGGAACCCTTAAATTTCTAGTTCTAAATCTACGACACAGTTACGGCGAAAACTGGAACAGTTCACTAAATTCATTGGAGTACTACAGTTTACAAAATTCAATTAACTGCAAAGCCTCACTCCCAGCATTCGAACACTTACGAAGAAATGTTCTAGTCAAACAGATCGCTACAACATTCGAGTAGCGTAGTGGTATTTCCGCAAAAACATTCGACCGGAATGATTTGCGAAAATCAGTCGAGGATAACATTTTATTTTGTCATTCAAACGTTGAAGCTGAATTATTCGAAATAAGCTCAAGAAACACATTCTTAAAATTGACTCTCAACGTTTCCAGGATTTATTAACCATTCGTTTAATTCAGAATAGTTAGACTGTAATCGTTAAACGAGTCGAGACACAGACATAGTGACAAATTGTTCCAAACGTTACTAACTCTTACTAGTCGCTCTACCCATTTGAAGAACCAATATCACATTTAATGATAAATTCTATAGATTTTTGGAAAATTAATATAAGTAAACAATAGTAGATAGGCTATGAGAGTTCTGTGACCGGGTGGCGAGGCGGGAGGCGGGGCGGGGGGTACTGCGGGCGCGGGGCGGGGCGTGGAGGGGGTACCGCGCTCTCGGTCGCGATGGACGAGGTGCGAGGCGGGGCGGGGTACCGAGTTCGAAGATGAGGGGGGGGGGGGGGTGACGTCACAGGGGCGGGGGATTTCAAGATGGCGTCGCGCGCGCAACTGTTTGCCGTACGCGTGCGGGGATCGGTGCGCAGGCGCAAAGGGATGTACCACGGATGCTGTAATTCGACACGGATGACGATTCGAGATTAATTAACCTAAACAGCGAAACCCTCTCACGATCGCCGTGAAAGAATGCAACGTCGCGCTCGTATAAACATCCGCCTACGCAATATAATTCGACGCGCTATCGCGATAACTATTCGAGATCCATTAATCTAAACAGTGCACCCGCCTCGCGAAAGAACGCAACGTCGCGTATAAATATCTGCCAACGAAAACATGCGCCAACGAAACCGTAGAGCGACAATTATTCGGATATCGTCTCGAATGTTTTTTTAAAGTTTGGGGCCGCCGTCTTATCACCAACGCTGCAATTCGATACACGTGGTAACGCATCGGACGCATGCGACGTTAGACGCGTGTATAGAAGGAAGGACCAGGTACAGCGTAAGAGAGAGAGAGAGAGAGAGAGAGAGAGAGAGGGAGACCGCGCGAGAATAACATTCGAGGCGAAAAGTCTTGAATTTTCCCAGACGTCGAGTAACCGTCAACTCGTACTTAAACCAATAGCGAACTCTAAGGAAACCCTACACCCAAGGCGTCTGATTTACAGCAGACCGGTGTTAGGACCGCCCATACTGCCTATCCTAAAACACAATTGTCAATCGCTAAATCTATACCCCTAAGGATGACATAGCGAGGAAAAAACCAGACATCCGGCTAGCAAACCTATCCAGATTGCTCGGTCGGATCGTCTCACCAGGGTTACGGTTTATGACCGCATTGTTACACGAGTCAGCGGCATGTGTCGATTCGAGGTTACCACTTACTACCTGCTGACAGAGCAATTCTGCAGTTTATCCCATAGTCGAAATTCCCAAAGAAAACGGTACGATGTCGATTGCCTCTTGGTCATCTGGCAGACGAGTAATTGCCCGCCGTATTAGTACGAAAGGATATTATAAATGAGTCGTTACAGGTATTAGTAGGAAAGGATATTATAAATGAGTCGTTACAGGTATTAATGTAAAAATCGTTCATTTATTAAAACGTGTATATATATATATATATATATATATATATATATATACGCGTACAATAGTGGTACGTGATTTACATCGCGTAACATGGATTGCATTCTTAACGCTAACAATTCACAATCGATCAAAGAATGCCGTTCGAAGTATTCGCTTTCGGAAATTAATTTTACATGATCCGTTGGTGCGGTAGCGCTACGTAGAACGTCTACGAAGGCGGTATATTTACTGCTTACGGCGTATATATTTTCGGTGAACCAGGTGAACATATGATCGATGCAATGTTCATACGCGAGTAGTTTACGCATCGTGACTTCTGTCATGTATAAGGTAACGCGATTATCGGTGATTTTGACGAGTTGATCATTATGTATGCGCGTGAATTCGATTCGCAAATGATCAATTACGACGTGGGTTTGGGGCGACGTATGTTGTTGCGTAATCTTTGAAGTATGTCAGCCCCATTTTCCAGCAGGAGCTTCCACGTTGACACCGAAAAGCACAACTCGCAGCCTTTATTGTCGACTATGGTGATCTCGACTCGGCACGAACCCATGCCAATGCAAATTCCAATGGTTAGCCTTTTATAGGCTGTCGAGGTTAAAGGGAAATCGCGTCCCAGGTTCCGTACGTTTAACGGTATTGGCGTTTTCGATGTTTTTGGCGTTGCAGAGTCAGAACTGTAAGAAACGCGTACACGGAATTAATGATTTGTTCGTTTACAGTGAAAGAAGTAAGCGAACGATGTAAGTGAAAAGAGTATAGTAATATGTACGTACCTTGTATCGGATTGTTGATGTTGTTTATTGGGGGAACCGCCATCGTTGCCGGACGCACAAGACGAATCGTTGAAGCTGCGTTTGTATATTTTGATACGCACTGTACGATTATATCGATCGACGGGGAAATTGACGCGAAAGATACTTGTTAGCACTCGAGCGTAGGTGACGTTATGAAGTCCGCAAGACTGACCAACGTCGCTTTTATACAGATTCATGCACACGTACACACCAATGTACAAGAGTATATTGTATCAATGATGGTGATGATCATGGTTGTGTTATGGCACGAACATTAATATGAAATGTGAATAGCGCGCGACAAATTCAAATGGTTCGCGAGGCAGGTTCAAATAGCGTACGCGCCAAATTTAAGGTGTACACGTTTCGCAGAAGAGTCGGAGACGATTCGCGGTGCGAACCATAAAAAAGCAAACCATAAAAGTGCGCTATAAGATGGAATAATTAATATCGAATCATCGAAGAAGAAACTGTGATACGGACCCCCCCACCACGCGTACTCCACGACTACCCCTACCCTGCGACGCGCAGGGCTAGAGAACCGAATGCATATAAGGACGTCGACCTCCGCCGCACGGGTCAGTGCAGTTATCACCAGCATTTTTCTACAAATTATGGACGCGTTTGAAATATATTTAGCTGAAGCGGGGCAAGGCATCAATGCATACGAGATGCGTCGGCGCATCGTAAGTATAGTTATTTTTTTTTAAATTGAATTGGTGCGCGTATTCAATTCGGCGATATTCTAATGAATTTGTGCGTTTGTTACAGCGACGACATGGTGAAGTCGAACGTGAGTGGCACGACGAGCGGGATGAGTTGGTGCGAAAAATCGTAAGTATTGCTTTTTTTTTGTAAATTGAATTGGCGCGTTTATTCAATTGGATATCCTTCCAACAAAGTTATACGTTTGTTTCAGCAATCGTTCGATAATCTGGTAAGGACGTGTCGCGTGGAGCGGAAGGATTGCATTCGATATCTCGTAAGTGATGTTTCGAAAAAAATTATATTGGTGCGCGTACACCATTTAACAGTGTTTTAATAGAATCGCGTGTTTGTTACAGCACGAACGAGAGGTCGAAATGTCGCAATGGAGCGACGAATATCTCGGGACGGTCGGGCGCCTCGTGATGTTTCGGAAAAATTATTCTGATGCGCGTACACCAATCGACGAAGATTTGATTGTTTCACACGTTTGTTTCATTCAGCGTCGAGCTGACATCGAGGCGCATGCGCGTGATGGTGATCGGGACATCATAATTCAGTTACTCGTAAGTGATGTTATGTGTATATCATATTGGTGCGCGTACAGTATTCGACGATGATATAATCGAGTCATGGGTTCGTTTCAGCATCGCCAATACCCGACGAGGAGGGATGGGCGCATTTGCGCAGAGTCACGGGAGAGGATCCGCTTCGAACGGCGCATGTGGCGCGATTACACCACGCAGGCGGATTTTCTCGCCTTCGAAGAAGAATTTTGGGGACTGCGGCGATTATTCGAAGAGTGAGTATAAGTGAATTTTAATTGTTTGGTGTTTCGCGTGCTAATGCCAACGTTTTATATAATAATAATATGGTGTTTTCTCTGTTTGTTGCAGGACGTAACACACGACGATTTTTTCTTTTTTTTACAATAATTTTTTTCTTTTTAAAATAATTTTTTTGTTTAAACAAATTAAATATTTTATTAATAAATATATATATATTTTTATTCAAAACAGTGTGTGATTATTAATGTACATCCATGCATGCATACTTAAATTATAAAAAACAGTATTTGCGTAAAATGACGTTCATACGGGAGGGGTATTCTTGCTCGCGGGTGAATAAATCAGTCGTCGTCGTTGTCGTCGTTGCGCTCACTGCCACTGCCGTCGCTGTTGTACTCATCTTCGCCGTTGTGCTCGTCGTCGTCGCTACGGTTATCATCGCTATAGAAACAAAAAATAATTAATACATATTCGTTTCTCTGCGTACGACGCGTAAAGTAGATGTAATGCGTGTATAGGACTTACATTAGGCGACACTGCGTATATAATTCCATATCTTACGGACGTTCTCTAGCGCGCAAACGCCATCGCTGTCGTCAAACGCGCATCGCGGAGCATTCTTTAAAGACATAGACTTCAGGTTAGGAACGTCGGTATCATCGTAGTCGTTCACGGCGTTAGGCGTGATCCCACAATAATCGTCGTCAACGTCGTAGCCGCCGTCGTCCTCAACGGTTCGAGCGTTGATGATCATTTTTCCCTTCAGCTTGTACAGATCCCAGAGATCCTCGACGATTATGTCCGGTAGTAGCGACAGCATCCAGGTTTTCTTTTCCGCACCTTTCACGATGGCGAAGTCGATGTTCGCGAGTACGCTGGCGAGCAGTCCCGGAAGTTTCCAGTATGGAACGCAGCCATCCGACCAGTGGAGCCCGTTATGATACTTCGCGAGCCAGGACGCTTGACATTTCTCGAACGAATTCAGGTGATTCCAGAAGTATGGCGATTCGAAGATCCAGTGGCTGATCATCGACGTTTCATCGTTATTGCTGCTGCTTTCGTTGTTGCTGTTTATGCGAATCGCGATCTCTTCTCACGACGAAGTCACGTTCAGTTTTGAAACCTTGCAAGTCGACAACGGCGAACATAGTTACTTGTATAAGTAGTAGTAGTAGTAGTAACGTCGGTAGCGAAACAGTAACTGAGGACGTTGACATCGACATCATCGTTTTAAAACAGTAGTAGTATTCGAAGTAGTAGTAGTATTAGTAGTACTAGTAGTAGTAATCGTTCACGTACGCACACTATATTAGTTTGCGTACCACGTTGGTTAAAGGGTTGTATTCGATTATGCGGTCGTGTATCATGAAACAGTACGCGGTAGTATTAGCGGGAACATTTTCTTTGCTTTCGAACTCTATTCGCACGTCCACCGTAGCGCTCTTCAACGACTCGTTTTGCCTAGAACAATCTATGACCGCGATGGGCGCGTATTGAAAGAATTCGATTGAGTTCAGCAACGGTTCTCCGTGACCGTAGTACGATCGAGGGAATTTCGCGTACATATCGTACAGGATCGCGTATTTATACTTATCGAAATCCAAGTTCATATCGTCGTACGGATACACCTCGGAATTTAGGTACAATCGAACGTTTGTGAGATTACACGGATCGAACGTGCTCGAGGATCAATCGGAGCGACCCTGTCGATCAATTTCTATGGCGAACATCACGTATCGAGGTTTCTCGATTTGCGACGTAGCTTTCACGGTCCACGTGTGCTTCGCTATCGCTTGCAGTAACGGGTACTCGTTCATGGCCCACGATCGGAAACTCATCGCGATCAGCCGACCGCTTTCCAGGATACGCAGCATCGCTAGTTTATTCGCATCCTCCAGAACTACGTGCGGCATACGCCACTGAACCTTGCGTATCTCCAGTTTCGGTTTCGCAGTGGCGAACGCACAGTGCTTCGCGTTTGTATCGACTCGCGATCGAATAAGGATCAGCTCGTGCCGCGCGTTCATCACGATTTGTTTGTAATCCTCGCAGAATCCTAATAGCATGCTCATGGGTACGCAGAAATTGAAAGAGCCCGAATGAAAAATATCTTTATCCTAGTCGATGGTATAATTCCAACCGGCATTCGCGAGCGCTTTGCTTCTGTCGATCGACAATGAAACATAATTTTTCAACGTGGTAGTGATCCCGGGATTTCGACAATGATCGATTTCGATACCGTTCAATTCGTATCGAATCTCATCGAACATAAACGCTACGCAATTGTTGTCGAGAACCGCGGTCGCGGACGTTGCCGGGCTTTTCGCATCCTGCGCCGTCAACGTGCCACGACCTTCGATGTAGAGAAAACTTTGGCACGGAAGCGTGTACAGATCTTGCTGCTGTATGGGGATTCTTATCTCAACGTTATTGTCGAACGTCGTGTAGGCGTACGGATTATGCGTGTGGTACTCAATCTTCGTGATACGATTGTCGAAGGTTGGCGTATTCGCCACGTCCAGAATAGTAGACGTCGCGTCGCTCTCTCCGCTTGTCTAATAGGCGACGATGAATCCTAGCGATCGTAAAAAACGCGCGTTTCGACGAGTCAACGGCTTTCTTATGCTTCTTACCGGTCCTCTTCTTATCGTTCCACCCGTCTTTATTCTACTTCCACTTTCGCTTTCCGATGAAGGGTTGTGCCGATGACGCGAGACAGAGACGGCAGGAGTAGCAGCGGCAGCCACGATTGATGATTCGTACGTGTGATCTAACACTAACATACTACGCACACGCGCGTACACGCGCGGTCACGCTACCTATCGCGCGAACGTCGTTGAACGTGCAGACGAATCGTTATTTCTTCCCCACGGAAATCTATAGGACGATCGTACTGATCGACGATGCACAACGTTAGATCGCGTATTACTCGTGCGACGATCGGCAGGTAAATGACCTGTCGCGGAGTTTCCGATATCTTATATCCCGGCGACACGCGAGGCGAAAATTCATGGATCGTGTGTACGGGTTTATCGTTACTGTACGCGCCGGTAGTAACGTTGCACGTTACTCTGATCGCGTTAACGTTTATAATATTCACGGGAACGTCCGACTCGTGCCAGATTCACGGCAATAAGACGCGATTCGAGGAAAATCCTAGCAGCGAGCCCACGTTGTCTGGTTTCGTAATGTCTACGAAGAACGAGCAGTATAGCTCGCTCTTCATGGTGTTGTTGTTAGCTCGTAGCATTATAGTGTACTTGTCGTCATCGCCGTTCTCGTTGTTACCGAGCCTTCGAGTGTATCGATGGAGCAATCGTTGCTTCAGATACTCGGCGATAGCGTCTAATTCGTAGGATCCGTGGGGGATCGTAATGCATTTATAAGCGGCGTCGACGATGGAGTCGTTGTCGGTCTCATAGTTCACGATGAAATAGAATTTATCGTTGCTCGAGTCGATGTTCGGAATCGTGTGAAACGTCTCCAAGTCCGCGAGTCCTAATTCGTATGGACCGTCGCTTAAATCTATCGGCGGGAAATAGTTTACCGTGAGCACGCTGCTGCGACTCGTTAACGTGAGCGTGAACGACATATCATAGATTACACTCGCGAGACGGAGAGAGAGGAAGTGGCGCGCGCGTACGAACACTCGGCAATTTATCCGATGTTACGAGTCTTTATTATAGAAGATGTGGATTGCCATTACGCATGGATACATTGCAGCATAACCTTAGTATACATAATTATTAGTATTATTATTAGTATATAGGCCATAATTCCATAGACTTTTGCTGTAAAAATTGCATGCAGAAGCGACCGCAATTCATCTCGTCGAAACGTTGAAAACGATCGTGATTGTACGTGATCGTTGTACCGCGTCCGAAATAGTAGATCAATTCCGCGGGTGGTCGCAGATTCCCAAAACTATCAAAGTATTTTACTCGCGGCCCCCGTTTCGCGTACGCTACCCAGTGCGTACCGGCGCCTCGGTTCTCGTCCAGATTCGCGATGCCGCCTTCGTTGGTTGGTACGCGCGTGGGAAGTGTGTCGCTTATAAACACCCCTCGAAAGAACGGTACGCTGGCGCACTCGCGCTCTAGTTGCAGGTTCGTCATAGGTTGTCGCGTTATCGCCGTCACCGTCGCCACGCGCCTACTCGATCGACGTTTTTTTTTTTCTTTGATCGCAGTCATCGTTGGCGTCGACGTCTAGGATTCAAACCCGCGCCTCGCTTGTACGGCGTCAGATGCATTCCTCGCCCTTCCATCGCCCGATGATGACGCAACGTTTCTACCAGCTGTTTTCGAGAGGCCTTCGAATCGTTGATCGCTTTGGTTATACCAGCCGCTCCACCGGCCAATGCCCCGATAGCCGATAAAGCGGGCAGCACGAACGGAAGAAATTGAAGAATGCCCCCGCGTTTCGCCACACGTAGATTGCGATGTCGTCGTCGTTGCGGATGTTTCTTTCCAGACTTTCTCTGTTTACGTTTCGTCCTTCTCATACCCATGCCGAGTTTAGTTTTAGACTTCATCGTTGCCCACACTCCAGTCGCTGCGGCTTTTTCGCCAAAGGTCGCGTCGTTCGCGAACACGCGTTGTCGCGCTCGTTCGGCTAACGCGCGATCCGCCTCGTGTCGTCCCACCAAATACTTTCGACGAGAGTACGCGATATCGTCGTCGCGGCACGCGGCGTCCAGGGGATTCACACCTCCGTCGCCACGAGCCAATCGCTTTATCAAACGCGTTCCCGGTCCGCAGAACTGATAACCCGGAACGTGTAGTTCGAACGGTAAGCCGTTTATGATACCGTTCACGAGACCCGATGCAGTCTTCTTCATCTTCTTCTTCTTCTTCAGAATCCTTTTCCCTACTTCGCGAGACGCCGCGGTCGTTGATGCGACCATACACCTGCGTTAGAATAACCGCGATAGCTACTGTAATAATAAACGCGTACGCGCGCTCCACCGATCACAACGATAGTGACCTGCGCGACACGTGCCACGAATATAAATAGTCGTTCCCGTCATAGACGCGCGCGCGAACATGCGATTCGTGAAACAGTCGGACGTTATTCGCGTGACCGCGAACAGAATGCTCGAGGATGATAGGGATGCGAGTCGATCGAACAGACACGGTCCGTTGTTGCCGAACAGCGTGCGGGGCGTGATTTGCGGTCCGTCCGGGTGCGGAAAAACGAACGTGCTTCTGAGCATGCTAGGGAGTCCGAACGGTTTACGCTTCGAGAACGTGTACGTGTACTCGAAATCGTTGCATCAGCCAAAGTATCGATATCCCGAGCAGGTGTTGTCGCTCGACGACGAAATCGAATACTTTCCCTACTCCGACAACGTTGAGATCGTTCCACCGAGAGACGCTCGGCCCGATTCGATCTTCGTATTTGACGACGTGACGTGCGACGAAAAGAACGCGATACGCGAATACTTCTCCATGGTCCGTCACTCCAACGTGGATTGCTTTTATTTGTGTCAGTCGTACGCTTGAATACCTAAACATTTGATCAGGGACAACGCGAATTTTCTCATGCTATTCAAACAAGACGGCACGAACTTGCGTCGCGTGTACAACGATCACGTGAACACAGACATGACGTTCGAGTCGTTCAACGAATTGTACGCGAGATGTTGGCGTCAACGATACGATTTCGTGGTGATCGATAAGGATAGTTCCATGTACGAAGGTCGATAACGGAGAGGATTTAACGAGTTCGTCGTGGTTCACGGGCTTCAGGAAACCACGAGTCGTTCATCGATCAACACGACATGTCTAACGAATCCACGACGACGACGACGACGACGACGACGACGACGATGATTATCGATCCTGACCCCGACGACAGTGGCTATGACTCCGGATCGTCGAACGAAGACGGTCGTTTGCGAAAGACGCGTGCCGATTGCATATTACGAACGCTCGAGGAACTCGTACTACTTCTAACGACCACCCGCGAAGCATGAGCGAGGAGCGAGTACAATTAGTGAACGAGTTACACGCTCCCGCGAGACGAAATTTCCACGGCGTAGCGTTGCGATTCGCGGTTACGATGATATATGGCAGGCCGACTTGGTGGAGATGCGTTCGTACGCGAAGCAAAATCGAGGATATCACTACATACTAACGATCATCGATGTGTTCAGCAAGTACGCGTGGGCCGTACCCGTGAAAACGAAAAGCGGACGCGACCTGACCGAGGCGTTCGCGACCGTGTTGCGGCGGAGCGACAGATCCCCGCGAAATTTACAAACCGACATGGGAAAAGAGTTTTACAACGCGGAGTTCGAACGATCCGCAAAGACACGCAGGATCAACCACTACACCATGTACAGCGTGATGAAAGCGTCGATCGTCGAACGTTTCAATCGCACGCTGAAAAATCTCATGTGGATACAATTCTCCTTGAACACGTCCTATCGCTGGGTCGACCTGTTACCTGCACTCGTACGCACCTACAATCATGGCAAGCATCGAACGAACAACGCCCGACCCGTTGACGTGACCCCCGCAACGCGTTTGTCGTTCACCGCGAATGAGCCCCTCTCCCCCTCCGCATCGAAAGGGGTTCGACGGCGCGCGAAATTCAACGTCGGTGACAAGGTACGCGTGAGCAAGTTCAAGACCCTCTTCAAAAAGGGGTACACTCCGAACTGGTCGACGGAGGTGTTCGAAATCGTAACCGTACAACGAACGTACCCGGTGACGTACATTCTACGCGATTCCGCGGGAGAGCCGATCTCGGGTGGATTCTACGAGTACGAACTGCATTCGGTCGCGAATCCGGAAGTCTATCTGGTCGAGAAGATTATTCGTCGCAAAGGAATCCTGATATACGTTAAGTGGCTCGGATTCGATTCATCGCGGAACTTGTGGATACGCGACAAGGATATTCTATGATTCGCGATTATAAACGCGCGCTATGTTACTGAAATAAATAAATAAATACATATACATGTATATACATTGTCCGTTTATTCAATTATTCTCCTTCTTCTCGTATATGTGCGTACAATTAATTTTAATAAAATAAGGAAAAAAAATATATACATATATACTACCACGCAAAAAATACAAAATTTTATCCATTCTACGCTATATACATATATCAGATATTCGTAAATAGATGAACAAAAGAAAGAAACGCTTACAACGAAACGTATATACATATGTATATACAAACATACAATCATACAAACATACAATTATACAACGGGATTCTCGAGGGACTCGTCGGGCTCAAGCTCGATGTGTTCGTGGGCCTTGAGCTGGGGGATTCGATAATGCCCCCACGGAAGGGTGCTGACCCGATCGGCTAAAATACACCGCTTATCGTCGAACGGGCTGAGAGCGTTCTTTTCTCCACTCACGGAAAACACATCGTGCCGGTTCGATCGAATGTTGTTCTGCCGAATCGCTTTCTCGGTGAGATCGTGCAGGCAACGAATGTAATCGTCGAATTGTATATCGTTCGCGACCACGTGTCTCCGCACACCCTTCACTTTTTTAGTCTCGCTCGTAGACCCCACTGCAGCGTTAAACGTTTTAGTCGCGTACATCTTAGATCTCAATCCGACGAACTTGATCATCAAGACGCCGTTGTTCTCATCTTTCATGAGTCCCGGCACCTTTTTGTTTACGCGGGGCATACCGTACGGATTGTCCACCGCGTTATCACTCGTGTCGAATCGGTCGACGTCGCGCTTCATCGTTTCGTATACATCATCGCATTCCACGCTATACATTAAACTGTCGGTGTCGGTGTACAGGACCTTGCACCGATCACCGAACTTCGCACGCATGTACGCATAATGGAACTCGTACAGGCATTGTTTCGATACGTCCAGTTCACTCATCCCCACGTATATCGGCTTGTCGAACTTCATTTTGAGTTTTCGCATTTCGATCGCAACCAACTCCTCGGAGAAAATCGTACGACTGTGAAAGTTCGGCTTCGCGATCAGCGCTTCCGCGCCGTAACGACCGTCCCACCGCGTCACCAGTCGCACGTCTACGCGATTCCGCACATTCTCCATCGTTTTCCCGTACACCGCATTGTTCATTAATTTATATAGAGTCTTCTGAAACTCACTCGTGGCTCGCGTCCTCAAATCGGTGTTCAATTGAATGTAATCGCGCAACCAAGGCGACTGATCGAATCGCAACACCCGATGAATTCGCGCCACGCGTAAACCGTGTCGCACGCACTGTTTCAGGTAGCGATTGTGGACGACGTATCGCTCCTTATCGTCGAGCGTGGCAAGCAGCTTGGTCTGGTTACCGTGTGGCGCGTGCTCCCGCACCGGGCAGAACGGTAGGTGGGCGTGCGCGTCATGAATCTCTTCGGGGTATTCGATGCCCACCTCCAACAGGTATCCCTCGGAGTCCTCGTCGTCGGGCAGGGATGACACGTCTAGCGCGGCCACTGTCGCATCGACCAGCCATCGAAACCCTCCTTGCGGCATAGCCTACGACATCGCCCATCCGTACAAGTTGTTGACGTCGAAGTACATCAGATACGTCGACGCCTTCGACTCGTCGTACATCCCCGCAGGCAGGTGTTTGTTGTTGGCGTTCGCGTACCTGTGCGAGCACTGACTCAGACAGCCGCGTATGCCACGCTCCACGAACAGTAACATGTCCACGTCCGTCAGAAGCTCTAACCGTACGCACGTGTACTTCAGCATCGCGTCCCACGTGAGACTTGGAAGCGTGAAATAATGCGCAGGATCCAAGTCATAATTCGCGATACAGTCGGTGCGGAAACTTTCGAATACGTCGGCGAGGAGCAATACGTCCGTTTTTAAATACAAATCGCTGTACTCGCCCAATGTCTGTACGCGGAAAGAGTTCCGCACGTTCGCGGCGTGCGCGTAATCGGCCTCCGACGCGGCGCTATCGTTCAGCCGGTTATAGAACGCTTCGCGGGACGGTAAACACGCGTCGTTCAGCTTGGCGTATGACGTCACGTAGTCGTACGGGAAGACGCCCTTCCTGGTCAGGAGATTGAAACGATGATCGGGCAGGTGTTGGAACCCGCGTCGTAGAATCGCGAGTCGTTCTCTGCCAAGGTCCGAAGCAAGTTTCTCCAGACTCGCAGCCAAGAACTTCAGCGAATCGATGAAACGGAACTTCAACCCCCTCTGCCAATCGTTGTTCTCGGCGTCGAGTCCCTTTACGTGCTTGCTGAACGATATGTACCGCTCCTTCGTCACCGGCAGCAAGTCGATCTGTCCCTCGAACGCGGTCGCCAACTCCTTAATCACGAAATGCGCGTCGTATCCTGACAGATTATGGAATACTACTGGTACCGTGTACGATCGCTAAAACTGCAAGTTGCAAGTCACGTGAGCCGCGCCTTGGTACTCGCCCGTCGAGTGGCAATCGACGCGCACTTTTTTGTTCGCGTCGACGAAAGGTTGTCCGCACACGTGACACACGATCGCGTCGTTAAAACTACGTCACTGTTCACTCGTCAACGAGTTCATTCGTTTCGCGTTTCGTAACCACGAATAGGCAGTGTCGGCAAAGTCTCGAAGTTCCTGCACGAACCATTTCACGCACTCGGTTTCGTGACGATACGCGCGATAACGACACAGAGACGCGTCGGTGGAACAATGAATGTAGTAACCTACGCTGTATTCTCTGTGCTGCTGGTACGTGTACGTAAGACTCCGCTCCGCAGGCTCGACATCCTTCAGCATGCACTCGAAGTCGGCGTGCACGACGAATAGCGCTCGTTCCTTGTTCTGGAAATTCTTGAACTGCAACCATCTTTCCTCCGCGGACGGCATTTCGATGGCGCACTCGTTCATTCGTTGACAGTCCACGGTGTGTTTCGTCAATTGCTCGGACGAGTAGAAGTAACTCAGGCATCTACAACGATAACAACGTCAATAATAAACCTAAGAATAAATAATAATACATCGATCGAAATATTCCGTATTCGACTCACCTTTCGCAAACGAATACTTGATGTCCGTGATTGCCGAGCTGCTTCGATACGAGCCTCGACATGCTTTGAATGCACGCGAAATGATATCGTTTAGGCTCCTTGGAGTCCTGCACCAGTAGCAGGTTCCCGTGTCTCTCTCGCTTGTCTTCGGTTAAACGCAGAGGCGCGCAGCTTCCGTCGGGCCACGCGTACACGTTCACCGACACATCGTTCAACCTCTCGAACTTCGCCAGCTGATCCAACGTCACGGGAAGAGTCATATCGTCCGTGCGAAGCACCGCCGAGTAGTGTGGTTACGATGAGTCCCTACGCACGTTCGTAGTAACAGCAGCAGGGTACAAACTGGCGACAACGGACCACAAGAAGCACGCATTGTCTCTGCTCTTTACGTTCACCACCGCTTTTTTTTCAGGACGACGGCGCGCGGAAGCGGTACGTCGCAACCGGCGCGAAGAGGGTTATGCTTATTAATGTTTATTAGGAGGTTTAGCACAGCCCTCAGAGCCCATCCACTGTCGCGATCTTGAAACTTCTCGATCGCCACTAACGTGGGAGCGACCACGTGCTTCGAATACCACTCGCGCACGTTCGATGTCCTGAACAGTACGCGAATTCGCGTACCGAAACTTTTCATGTCCGTATTCTCACCCAACATAAACTCCGCGCGCAGGACCGTATTCACGACCACGCTTTTATGTTGGGTGATATCGTCCGTGACGCGCGAGATCGTAATTCGTCCGCACCGGTTGAAATACGATTCCGAAACGCTGATTCCACGTCTTCCCATACGACTTTGGGTGTCGTCGATCGAGCCGACACCCCGAGCCCTACTCGCGAAAACTTTTCCCGCACGATCGCGCGCAATGTCTTTATTCGCACGATCAGCGACACCAGACGCTGTTTCAATGCCACCGACACTCCTTCGCCGCACTGATACTCGACGATGAGTCGCAAGCACGCGTCGCACCGATCCATCCAGTCCCTGAATTCCACAATGGTGCGTAAAAGCACGGACATCCGGGACAAAACCCTGCACGTGTCCATGAATACCTCCATGGTTACTTCTCTTTTCTTCTACTTCAATATTCAATTAAAAGGCGCGAGTGGTTGATGCGACTCTTCCACGTGATGCGATTATGATTCGGATATCGAAAACCCGGGGAAAAAATGATGCCTGACAAATGTTGTCGCGAAGATTTTTACCGAACGACTGCGCGGCTCTGATTGAATACCTAACCATATACCCTAGCCGAGATTCATGAGTCGTTATCGCTCCGAATTCTTTTCTTCGCTCTCGCGTTCTTTCGCTTTCACCCTCGACGACTCGATCGGGTGACGCGATGCCGCGCTGGCTCGATGCGTTATCATGCGCATCGAATTCGCGCGCTCGCGATAAGGGTATTTACACCCGTCACGGTGGTCTCTCGATCATCAAAATACGTTGGACGATGCCCGAATAATTATCGCTCTACGTTTTCGTTGGCGCATGTTTTCGTTGGCGGATGTTTATACGAGCGCGAACAATTGTGTTTTAGGATAGGCAGTATGGGCGGTCCTGACACCGGTCTGCTGTAAATCAGACTTCTTGGGTGTAGGATTTCCTTAGAGTTCGCTATCGGTTTAAGTACGAGTTGACGGTTACTCGACGTCTGGGAAAATTCAAGACTTTTCGCCTCGAATATTTCGCCTCTTACGCTGTACCTTGCCCTTCCTTCTATACACGCGTCTAACGTCGCCTGCGTCCGATGCTTTACCACGTGTGTCGAATTACAGCGTTGGTGATAAGACGGCGGCCCCAAACTTTAAAAAAACATTCGAGACGATATCCGAATAATTGTCGCTCTACGACTTCGTTGACGCATGTTTTCGTTGGCGGATATTTATACGCGACGTTGCGTTCTTTCGCGAGGCGGTTGCGCTGTTTGGATTAATCGATCTCTAATAGTTATCGCGATAGCGCGTCGAATTATATTGCGTAGGCGGATGTTTATACGAGCGCGACGTTGCATTCTTTCACGGCGATCGTGAGACGGTTGCGCTATTTAGGTTAATTAATCTCGAATCGTCATCCGTGTCGACTTACAGCATCCGTGGTACATCCATTTCCGCCTGCCCACCGATCCCCGCACGCGTACGGCAAACGGTTGCGCGCGCGACGCCATCTTGAAATCCCCCGCCCCTGTGACGTCCCCCCCCCCTCACCTTCGAACTGGGTACCCCCGCCCCGCCTCGCCCCTCGCCCATCACGACCGAGAGCGCGATACCCCCTCTACGCCGCGCCCCACGCCCGCGGTACCCCCCGCCCCACTTCACCCCTCGCCCTCGGTCGCAGAACTCTCATAGCCTACCTACTGACAATGAACGAAATTAATTTTAGAATCATGATTTTTCAGGATTACAGTTTGACCTATAGTAGTTCTTATATTATGGGTGGACTAATTATTTGTCGGCAGGGACGGCTTTATCATACTTGGCGCCCCTGGACAAGATTATCGTGGCGCGCCTCCAAGGGCACGAAAATCAATTACCAGAACGGATATAAATGAATAAACGCATACAGCGGCGCCCCTAAAGATTTGACGCCCAGGGCGGTCGCCCTGCCTGCCCCCTCCCCCTAAAGTCGGCCCTGTTTGAGGGGAGTAGGAGGGCTTCCCTTAACGCCGCACAATAGTGAATATGCTCCAAAACCTGGCCAAAAGTAATATTTCCAATTGTAAGGTAAATTGTTCAAATATTTTAATATAAAATGGCTCTAAGAAGATAAAAATGTAATTTTTTAACGTTAAATATTTCATTTGTTGTCCGGATTAGAATTATAATTCATAACCCACTTGCAGATTAACCCGAGTCTGACTCGGGGTAAGCGTTTTCCTTCATAACTTAAGAACCTATGAGTAAGTATTTCCATTCGAGTTATCTTGAAACCCTAAATTGAAGTAGGTAATTAGGTATGTGCTTAAAACGTTCAAGCAGCTCAAATCATTCGAGAAGATCGAATTTTATCGAGCTCGTACGAATATTCAAACTCATTTAAAATATTACGTGTATAATGGAGTACTTGGCTCGGTTCGAAAAAAACGAGCTTTACTCGGTTGTAATTTCAAGTACTTGAATTTTGAAGTATTTGGCACCTCTAGATCTAGTGCAGTGCGAATACACTCCCGGCGTGCCACTATCTAAATATTATTGTCCGGAGATACACTTCGCGATCCCTGATACGCCGAGCACGTAGTCACATGTGTAACGTCCGAGTGCCACGAGGGAAATGGAGGTCACTGATTTCTTCCAAACTAAGATGGTAGCGATTCGTGTGGCATTCGGTAAAATATTAAAAGCTATAGGCTTTTATATTCAGAAAAAGTTTATTAGAGCAAAACTTATCTTAGTTAACCTGCCGGCGGGCGCTCGCGTGTACTCAGTACACGGAGGTCAGTTTTTGGCTTAAAAACCAGTTTTACCGTGATCTATTCTACCCAGCATCCCTATGTATTCTTCCAGCGGACATTTTTGCATAATCCTACGTACTTGTCAGGTTCAAATTCAGTTTGGAAGTGTCTTTAATTGAATGAAAAAGAAAGTATGCCGCATATCCTGCCGGCGAGTGCGCCCGTGTACTCACAAGTTTTCCAGGTGTCCGCCTCCGATTGCTTTGATTTTTGGATATGTTTTAGAGGACCGAAAAATAAGATATACGTGTTTTTTTATTTTGGCCTGTTTGCATGTTTAGGGGGTGAAACCACCCCTCAAATGTTTTCAGGTGTTCGCCTCCGATTGTTCTGCTTTCTGAATATGTTTTAGGATTAGCCCCAAAATAAGAAACAGGTATCTTTTTATTTTGGCCTGTTTGCATGTTTAGGGGGAGAAACCACCCCTGAAAAGTTTTCAGGAGTTCGCCTCCGATTGCTTTGAAATTTTATATGTTTTAGAGGACCAAAAAATAATAAGTAGGTACGTGTTTTTTATAGCGGCCCGTTTTCATATTTAGGGGGTGAAACCACCCCACAAAGTTGTAAGATTTTCAGCTGTTCGTCTCCGATTGCTTTGGCCAAAAACCAAAGCAAACGGATGATGGCACCACCTATTTTCATGAAATTTGAGGGGTGGTTTCACCCCTTAAACATGCAAACAGGCCAAAATAAAAAACACGTATATCTTATTTTTCGGTCCTCTAAAAAATATTCAAAAACCAGAACAATCGGAGGCGAACACCTAAAATCATTTGAGGGATGGTTTCACCCCCGAAACATGCAAACAGGCCAAAATAAAAGAACACGTATATCTTATTTTTCGGTCCTCTAAAACATATCCAAAAATCCAAGCAATCGGAGGCGGACACCTGCAAAACTTATGAGTACACGGGCGCGCTCGCCAGCAGGATACGCGGCATACTTTCGTTTTCATTCAATCAAAGACACTTCCAAACTGAATTTTAACCTGACAAGTACGTAGCATTATGCAAAAATGTCCGCTGGAAGAATACATAGGGATGCTGGGTAGAATAGATCACGGGAAAATGTTTTTTTCAGACAAAACTGACCCCCGTGTACTGAGTAAACGGCGCGCCCGCTCGCGCGACTACGGCGGGCGCGCCCGCTGGCAGTTTAAAGGACAACCATAAAAAAACTTTAAAAAAGTAAAAAAATTACGCCAAGTACATGAAATCAAACAAATCACAAAAAATAGAAGATAATTACAAAATAAAAAAAAGATGTGAAATCAAAATGAGCTGCAAGTACATAAAGGTGCTTTCCCGCTGCGTGCAAAAACGACACTGTGTAACGCAATGTAAGATTCGGTGCTTTCCAACTGCGCTTAATAATATTAAGCAGATATATTTTTATACAAATAAATATTTTAATACGAATAAATATTTTATTCAAAATACTTGGCGCTGCTCACCGAATTGATGTTGCTAAACTGAATACATATGTATAAATTGCATTAATCTTTTTCTTTCTTTCTTGTGCGTGCGTTCGTGAATGTGTGTATGCGTGCGTTTGCATATGCTACGTATGATATTAGAGTTAAATATATATAGAATAAATCTGACTGCGTTTGTAATATGTATATGTATATGTTTATGTATTTTAGATTGTAAGGGAGTTATTGTAAATTATTAATACTAAGACAATTAACTTTTTTTCGGTTTCGCAGCGCCAAGTATTTTGAATAAAATATTTATTCGTAATAAAATATTTATTCGTATTAAAATATTTATTTGTATAAAAATATATCTACTTAATATTATTAAGCGTAGTTGGAAAGCACCGAATCTTACATTGCGTTACACAGTGTCGTCTTTGCACGCAGCGGGAAAGCACCTTTATGTACTTGCAGCTCATTTTGATTTCACATCTTTTTTTCATTTTGTAATTATCTTCTATTTTTTGTGATTTGTTTCATTTCGTGTACTTGGCGTAATTTTTTTACTTTTTTGAAGTTTTTTTATGGGGATCTCACTTCTTTTTACAAAGATAATTTGCATTGGGAATGACCTCAGATTATTTTTAATATTATATTTATTACTATCTTCTATTTTTTGTGATTTTTATTTGTTCTTCTATTTTTTATGATTTATTATTATTATCTTCTATTTTTTGTGATTTATTTTTTCATGTACTTGGCGTAATTTTTTTTACTTTTTTGAAGTTTTTTTATGGGGTTTTATTTACTCGTGCAGCAGGGTTACTTTCTCTTTCAGCTGTTAAAATAATTCTCTTCGTCTGCATCGTTAACTGAAAAATAAGACACATTTACTAATTATCTAAATTATCACACGTGCTCATTGTCAAGATCATTGAATGAATAATTGCGTATGCAAAACCCTATCTGCAAATTTGTGCGTAAATAGTCTGACGTAGATCACACTGCATCATCTTCTGCTTCGGTTATCTGTAAATATATATAAAAGCCACATTTTAGTTATATACAACTTAACGTAGTAGAACTTACTTATATAGAAATAGAGTAGCCTTTTCCTATAGCGAGTGTAGAGACTACATAATGTGTCCGAAGGAGGTAAGAGCGTATGACAGAAAGTCTTATTGCAGAAAATTTAAATAAATGCTTATTGTAATAATTCAGCGAACATGAACAAAGAGATCCAATATTTTCAACACACAATTTATTGGTGTTGGAATAAAATTAATTTAGTATGTTTATTGGTGAATTGAAATATTGTTAATGGGAATCTAAAAAATTAATGAATTAATGAATAGCGTGGCAACTGCTGTGGATTTTATTAAAGTATTACGATTGTTTTTCATAAAAGATTGAAAAGCATTAAGGGAGATGTGTTTTCAGCGTACTTTCTTCACTAATGTGACTTGCTCTACATTGCAAACAGTCCACCATAATCTATTTTCTTAATAATTCTTAATGCTATGTCTTGACAAATTTTGTCGATTTACCTGATTTGACAAATTTCCAGAAACTTGTGCGAAACAAGATGCTCTGTGTATCTATCTAATCTTCTCCGGAGAACCTCCAAGCCTGTGCATCCCTTTCATATCTATCCATCCAAGCCTGTGCGTCCCCTTCAATTCTATATCCAAGCCTGTGCGTCCCCTTCATTTTTATCCAAGTCCTGGGCGTCCCCTTCATTTCTATAATATTAAGCTTTACATAAAAACTCTAAATTGCTGGTAAGTAGTGTGTCTAGGGCGATTCTAACCCAAATTTGAGTTTCAAGGTCGTGATATGGATTTCCCCTGACCTTGAAATCCAAATTTGAGTTTGAAAATTTTCGAAATTTGTTTTTTGGGGGCGGGCGCGGGCGGGCGGCGGATGACGTCATAAAGATGGCGGAGTGGTGGGGGTATAGCGCGAGAACTGATATTATCGAATCAATACCGAATTGATATCGAACCGATACCGAAGAAGTGCATCGAGGAGGAGGAGGAGGAACCGCGGGTGAAGAAGTGCTACTCTGGAGCGTGGTACAAACTGTCGGTAAGGAAGGATCGTGGTACAAACTGTCGGTAAGGAAGGAAACATTTCATTTTATGATATTAATATAAATGAAAAAACGGAATCTCGGGCGACAGGGCTCGATCGAAACCAAGACCTCCGCGGTACGAGTCAGCCGCTTAACCAACTCCCCCAACGCCAGCTCTCTGACATTAGTCTTTCCTCAATGGTACATATACCGAGCGTAATAATTTATTTTCATCGGATGATGTCGGACAATGTCGGCTTTTTACGTGCAATCTATTGGAGGAAGGAGGTACATCGAAAGAGTTAGACAGAGATAGCACTACTTAGTGCTACAATCATATGCATTCTAAAGTTAAATTCTGAGAGAGAGGGAAAGAGACAGCAGTGGTACAATCGCATGCATTCTAAAGCTAAATTCTAAGAGAGAGGGAAAGAGACAGCAGTGGTACAATCGCATGCATTCTAAAGCTAAAATTTGTCAAAAATGTTTTTTTCAAACTTAACGTCGCAGCGTATCGCGCGATCTCGCGTAATTTGACTCCCCTGGAGCAGCTGCGCGAGATGACGTCATTTGGCAGCGCGAAGAAGGCTCGAATGAAAATTTTTCAGAGGGGGGACTGACCGCCGAAAATCTTTTTCACACCTAACCGAGCAAGGGAATGACCTTGGCCCACCCCCGAAAATTTTTTCACACCTGATCCACCTCCGAAAATTTTTCAGACCCAGCCCACACCGATCTAACGAACCATTATGTAGCAAACAGACATTTATTTCCAACGCAGAGAAATAATAATTTTTATCAGAAATTGTTTCGAGCGATGTCGGGAAAGATCGACGTTTTACAAACCGCATATTCGGGGACGGGAAAAAGAGAGCATTACTTAGTTGTAAAGCAAAATTCGGTGGAGGGAAAGAGACGACACTACATAGTGGTACAATCGCATGCATTCTAAAGCTAACAGTATTTCAAAATGTTTTTCAATCTTAATGTTAGAGGTTACACAAATGTGTATATATGTTCATGGCGTTTACCCGTATTCAAAACTGGGGCCATCTGATGCGGAATGCGTTTATGTTACGAGAATGATTCGGATAGATAATCCGGTTATGCTGTTACCGTTTTCTGTACATTGCGTTTGCCACCTGTTTGCTAATCCTTTTGTATGCTTATAATCTGTGTTTTGTGTTGCACTAAATATTGTTGCGCTTTTCATTAAACTAATGTGTACTTATGTATATAAGCCTCATTCCTCTCAACACTTAATATCGCAGCGTATCGCGCGATAATGTGTAATTTGAGTCCTCTGAAGCAGCCGTGAGGGATGACATCATTTGGCGGCACGAAGAAGGCGCGAATCATAAAATTATGCGGTGTCAGCTGAAATTTTTTTTCCAAACCAACAGACACTTTTTCCCCAACGCAGAGAAATAATAATAATTTAATGAATAAACGATCTAGCGAACCATTCTGCAGCAAGCAGACATATTTTTTCCATCTCAAAGATATAATTTTCAAACAAATATGTAACAAGCATTCTAAAGCTAGCATGTTTTTAAAGCGTTCAGATTTAGCGTCGCAGCGTATCGCGCGATGACACGACGCGAAGAACGCGTGAACGAAATATAATAATATTTGAAACGTCGAATCATCGAATTAGGTGGTGAGGAAAGAAGGAGGAAGGTGGGTAAATAAAATGGAAAAATAATATGTTTTAAATGATAATATATTGTTACAGTCAAAGAATATGAAAATAGAATAATAATAATAATTTAACATTTTTTCTTCCTACGAGCATCAGCTAGAATATCATTGATGGCACATGCTAACATTTCGCAATCTACGAGATAATCCTCGTCGTAATATTCACTATCACGTATGATTTTAGCAACACGACGCGTATCTAATGTTTCGCAGGCAACATCGCTCTATTGTAGCACGTTAACAAAATTTAAAAAATTTCATCCGCACATCTTGTGCAGTTTCATACAACCGCAGATACACATAGGCTATACACAGATCAAGATTAAATAAAAATGTTACAGTATTCAGTTTGAAATACAGCGACTTAGTATCTAGTGTTATCTTTACAATCAGAGAATCATAGAAAGAATTATGCGGAGTCGATAGAAATTCGTGAGGAGAGGTCATATGCTACTGCATAAAAACTTAATTCTAGCTAAATAAAAAGTCATAAACATTAATGAAATTAAAAATCTTATAAAAATAATTCTTAAATACCCAGCTATAACAATTAATGCTAATCTACCTCTAAAATACTCAGTATTAAACCCAGACACCAATTCTGATTTCCCCTCCACTAAATTGGACACCTTTTGATTTGTCTCAATTAATAATCTAATTAAAAACATTAAATAAATTAAAATTAAAATTAAAATAAATTTAATGTAATATATATATTTATATAAATCCAATAATGAATAACTTTCAATTAATAAAATTACAGAAAATATTGTTAAAAATAAACTTACTTCATAAGAAACTGACTGTGAAATTGACCCAATCGCTCCTAATATTGAATAATTAGAATTTGAAGTCCAACCAACAATTACGACAGGGTAAACACCTATTCTTAATAAATATAAAATTCTAATTTTTATTGAATATAGCAAAAAATAATTTATAAATTAAGTCCTTTCGTACAAAATTTATTAGATAAATATAGATAGAAACCGATCTGGCTCACATCGATCTGAACTCAAATCATGTAAGGTATTAAAAGTCGTACAGGCTTAAAATTTAAACTCCGGCATTTAAATTATATCTTAATTCAACATCGAAGTCGCAATCATCTTCATAAATATGATCTCTCTAAAGATATTACGCTGTTATTCGCAAGGTAATTAAATCTAACAATTTTTAATAAACTATCTTTTGAAACAAAAATAATTGGATAAATTTTTTAAAGTTAAATAATTCTAAATATCCTCCGAATAAAATAATTAATTTTATTAAAACTTATTCTTAAAATAAATTATAAAATTCTATAGGGTCTTCTCGTCCCATAGAAAAAATCTAAGCATTTTTACTTAAAATTTAAATTAACAGTTTAATCTAGAGACAGGAAATATTTCATCAACTCATTCATTCAAGTCTTCAATAAAAAGACTAATTATTATTATTGAAATAAATTGCACCAAAATTCTTAATTTTTATCAGTGAAATAAATTATTAAATTATCTTAAATGAAATTAAATTTTAAAATTACAATTCTTAAATACATCAAATCAATAATAATTATATAAATGTATAGATAATCCCATAAATTTGTTATATTTAACAAAAATAAAATACTTTTCATAATTAATTAAATATATGAATAAATTCATTTAAAAAACTAGATATCAATAAAATCGAATAACATATCACCTCTAATTATAAATTTATAATTATTATTCCACATAAAAAATAATTTATAATTAGCTCTTTTAATTTCAAGATTAATACAATTTATATTAATTATGATAATTGCAGGCGAAATACATACGGTGGATAATGAAATTGGAGAGATCAACACCAACATACTGGCTATTAAAAGAAACAGGAAGAGATGGCATAGCAATTGAAATTGGAGAATGAGCAATGAAGTTTGAAGAGAGGCTAATAAACTCGGAAGAAGGATCGATAAGATATGAAAGTGGGAGAAGTCTAATGAGAGGAAATGAAGTTACGAAAAGGGAACGAATGAGAATCAAATTCTTGGAAGGGAGAGGATGGTCAAGTGAAGAATTGGAAAGAAGAAGAAGATTAAATGGGGAAGAAGTGTCGATCAAAATACAGCAGATAAGTAAAGACATCCAAGAACAAGAAAGAGAGACGAAAGTAAAAGAGTCAAAGTTCCTAAGAGAATTAAGAGCGGTGGCAAGGAAACCAGGAGATAAGCTGGAATACTCATGGGGGAAAAAGAAAAAAAGGAGAGGAGAATTAGAAAGGATAGGAAGATTCATACAGGGTAGTGAAACAAGGGCATGTAAATATTGGCTAAAGAAAGAAGAAAGGGTATTTAGGCTTTATAAGAAAGAGGAAGAAGCAGTGAAACACATGATTGATGCATGTGAAGTAAGTGGAGAGAGTGGCAGGAATTGGAAAGAAGTAATTAGAGGAGAAGGGAAAAACTTGACTATTCTACAGGAGATAATAAGGAGAATGAAAAGATGGGAAGAAGAGGAAAGTGATAAAAGAAGATTATACAACATAGACTAGATTAGGAGACACTTGTAAAATAGAAAAAATTGTTAAGACGCAGCAGGATACATTAGAAGGGTGGGACTTACACTGACACAATCAGGGGAATGAAATGGAAAGAGTATATGATCGTTAAATTGTAACACGAAAGTGGGCAATAAATTAAATTAAATTATTATACTTTTTCTTTTTATATTTTATTTTTATATTTTTCTTTTTACTGTATATTTTTATATTCTATTCTATTTATATTCTATTTATATATTTTATTTTTATATTTTTCTTTTTATTTTATATTTGTAGATTCTATTTGTATAGGGAGAAATCAAAAATGTTGAGAATAGTGCAGTTCATTTAGAGATAGAGAATTGAGGCAATACAGTAGATACGTAACAGTTTCAGCGAATATTGTCAAGATACTACTGCTCTGTATAACCGAGGACTCGGATCGGTCACGAGAGCATGAGTGTCTGCATGAGTGTATGCGAGGTGCTGTGTGGAAAAGTATGTATGATGTCGCGAAAGTAAATATGAAGTCCATCAGCTGTTGGAGAATGTTCTAGTTGTCATGCGACTGATGTGAAGAAGAGAGAGAGAGAGGGAGAGAGAGAGAGGGAGAGGGAGAGGGAGAGGGAGAGGGAGAGGGAGAGGGAGAGGGAGAGGGAGAGGGATAGGAAGTGGGAGAGGGAGAGGGAGAGGGAGAGGGAGAGGGAGGGAGAGGGAGGGGGGAGGGAGAGGGAGAGGGAGAGTGAGAGGGGGAGGGAGAGGGAGAGGGAGAGGGAGAGGGAGAGGGAGAGGGGGAGGGAGAGGGAGAGGGAGAGGGAGAGGGAGAGGGAGAGGGAGAGGGAGAGGGAGAGGGAGAGGGAGAGGGAGAGGGAGAGGGAGAGGGAGAGGGAGAGGGAGAGGAGAGGGAGAGGGAGAGGGAGAGGGAGAGGGAGAGGGAGAGGGAGAGGGAGAGGGAGAGGGAGAGGGAGAGGGAGAGGGAGAGGGAGAGGGAGAGAGAGAGAGAGAAGGTTTGCACCCTATAACATTTTCTTACTAAACCTGCAGGAGTTCCCTTAAAGAATTTAATATTAAAACTCGTTTATTCCAATGACCTACTCATTCGCAACACCCTTCACCGCCATTAACTCCTCGATGAATGGATGGCTCGTGCACGCGCAACAGTGCCAATCGTGGAAAAAATTGAGTCATCCCGCGCTGGGAACGCTATCGCAACCTCGAATAGGGGATCAGTCCAGGCCGAGTGGTCGCGGAGACCTCTCCAGACCTGAACCACCGTCAGAAATTTTTCAGAGGGAGGGATATGACCCACAGCTCAAATTTTTTCATACCTAACCGAGGGAGGGAACGACCTTGGCCCACCCCCCGAAAATTTTATTACCCCTGACCAACCGCCGAAAATTTTTCAGACTATGCCCGCACCGATCTTGTGAACCGCCAGACAGCAGAAATAATAATTTTTATCAGAAATTGTTTCGGGCGATGTCGGGAAAGATCGAAGTCTTACAAATCGCATATTCGGGGAGGGAAAGAGACGACACTACATAGTTGTAAAGCTAAATTCTGAGAAAGGGAAAGAGACAGCAGTGGTACATTCACATGCATTCTAAAGCTAAAATTTTTCAAAATGTTTTTGATCTTAACGTCGCAGCGTATAGCGCGATCGTGTGTAATTTGACTCCTCTGGAGCAGCCGTGCGGGATGATGTCATTTTCACGGCGCAAAGAAGGCGCGGATCATAGAATTATGTGGCGTCAGCAGAAATTTTATTCCAAACCGACAGACACTTTTTTCCAACGCAAAGAAATAATAATTTTGAAACGTCGAATCTTAAAACTATGTGGTGAGGAGAGAAGGAGGATAAATAAAATAAAGACATAATATACGTTTAAGAAATATATGTATATATTGTTACATAAAATAAGAAAGATAATAATAATAAAATAAAGGAATATAAAAATAGAATATAATAAAATAAAAAAAGAATGTAAACAGAATTTAAGTAATATACAGGGTGTCCCAAAAATGCTGCGGGTCCTTAAAGGGGGTGATTCGGGGGGTGATTGCAAACAACTTTTTGCTTTGCGAAAATGTTCTCCGAGGTTTCGTTAACGAGATATTAATAAAAAGCACCGACCAATCAGAGCGCGAGTCTGACGGCCGAGTTCCCGTGCCAGCGCGGGTACGAGCCGCGCTACGACTGTGAACAAACAACTCGGCATGCATCGAAGAAAATTGCATAGAATGGCAAATGAAAAAGACGTAACAAATAAAATCGAACATGTTGTCATGGTTTGTTCGTCATTTCAAGTGAATAATGAATAAAGGATAAATGGATGAAAATCACGTGTAACGTAAAAAGACAAATACGCAGTTTTTTTTTTTAGAAGATTCGAAAATAATAATTATTTGAAGTGGGAGGATAAGGAATACGTAAATTTCCTTGTGTTAATAACGTAGCCACGAAAAGGTAATGTAACAGGAAATTAACGAAAAGTGATTGTAGTTCGTTATTGTGATAAAAATCCGTAATTCAATAACGGCCAGCACTGTTGGTGATAACGAATAACTCTGTTTAAAAAGCCCGAATAAATATTTTGGTACGGGAATTTTGAGAATTATCGCCGGAAATAAGCCATCGCTTGCGTTAAATTTAAAAATGAATGATCACCAATAAAGTAACTAAAAAACACCCTTGTTGGAAATTCACCAGCAGCTTGAAAATCTGTGTCATAGGGTCACTGAACCGATCCTGGTCATCGATGGACGAACTCAGTGCACAGCTGGTCCCAGGTATACGACACTACCCAAAGTTAAGGGTCACAATGTCAGGTGCGTCCAGGTCAACGTACCGAATATTCACTTCACTGCACGGCTACTAACACTGATCACTTTATTTACTTTTCATGGAACGTGTTGTTCATACGTTTTAAAAATTGGTGGCCCCGAAAGGGGCCGATTGTTATCAATTG
Organism: Andrena camellia; assembly: GCA_029448645.1. NCBI lineage: Eukaryota > Metazoa > Arthropoda > Insecta > Hymenoptera > Andrenidae > Andrena > Andrena camellia. The sequence continues at coordinate 27,571,899 of CM055679.1, forward strand.
AAGAATTGCTCCACATGGCGACCGTCATTGTCCACGCATGCTTCAGCGCGGAGAACTATTTGTCTTTGGACGCCGTGTAATGTTTGCGGCGTTACGTTTGCCACCGTTGCGTGAATAAGCGCAATTGCTTCTTCCGCGGTGTCCACCGGCTGACGATACACCTCATTCTGAAATGATTGCTGTACAACAAATACAAAACGTAAGTAAAAAAAAAGAATATCTACAACAGGAATAAGTAAAGAGTAACAGCAATAATCAAATTACCTTCAGGTAGCCCCAGACGAAAAAATCCAGCGGATTCATATCCGGTGACCTTGGGGGCCACGCAACATGGGCCTCTGGCCCGCCGCGGCCGATCCACCTGTCCTGAAAGGTTTCACCTAAATAAGCGCGGACATTCGCGGTGTAATGTGGCCCAGCTCCGTGATGCTGGTAGTACATGTTCTGTCGGATCTCATATGGAATATTGTCCATAAGTTCCGGCAGAACATGTTCTAAAAAATATTTATACGCTGGGCCGTTCAGCCTGTCTGGCAGAATGTACGGCCCAACGATAAATTCGCCACAAATGCCGGCCCATAGGTTGATCAACCAACGGACTTGTGCTGCACGTGAACGAAGCGCTAGGGGATTTTCGTCGCTCCACACATGGATATTGTGGGAATTGAAGTAACCTTCCCTATTGAAAAGTGCTTCATCCGTCCACAATATGTATTTGGTGAACGACGGATTCCTTCGCACTTCTCCCAACAGCCACCTGCAGTATTGAATCCGCTGGATGTAATCCCCGGCGTGCAAATGTTGCACCCGTACATATTTGTACGGATGCAACCTGCGATCCCTGAGGATTCGTTGTATCGTCGTCCTGCTGACACTAGAACAAAATGCAAAAACATCCACTATTAGATAACATTTTTTTTCTTAATTAATAATTGCTGCAGTTATCATGAACTGTGACTTACTTTAGGCGACGGCTCAAGATGCGCAAACTAATTGTTGGGTCGGCTTCAACGGCTTCGAGGATTCTCTCGATGGTGCCCAGACTTCGCGCTGCTGCGGGTCTGCCCACCTCGCTGCCTCGCGGCATCATGGACCCCGCCGAGAATAGCCTCGACGCTAACCGGCGAAATGTATCCTCGCTTGGCGTTCGGATCTGATGATATTCTAGCGCAAATGCTCGCGCAGCAGCATTTGCGTCCCCGTTGTTCCGGGCATACACCCAGAACATCCTGTAGTATTCTTGGGCCGTGAACATTTCTGCAACGCGATTGCTAGCTGACTGACAGGATTTTTTCCAACCAACTTCCGCTACCCCCAAGTAGCTTCTCTGGTTTCATTATGAGTTAACTCCCACCAGGACAAGAGGCTTTAGGTAAAAAGAAGTCAGCACATTTTCGTAACACACGTGTTTTGCAGAAGTTCAAAGAACACTTTCACAAAAGCTCGCGCTCCGTCCTTCTACTGCCAATTTACCCATTGCTTCGAGATAAAAAACAGACACCACGTCTATCGGTTCGAAAGGGTCCGAAGGGAAGAGAAGCAGAAAGTCTTCGAGTTGCTATAAAGAAGAAAATGCATACCATTCCTGTTTCCCCTACCCGATACCCTGAGTTCACGTCTGCTACGAGGCGGAACCAATTAAGTCATAAATTATCCGAAACTGTAGGAAACCGTTCTCTACCGCCGACTGGCGGGACAATACGGTCATAAACCGCGACCCTGGTGAAATGCTCTGGCTGATCAGCCTGATTAATTTTGGAGAACTAGAAATTACAGAGTATTATCCAACATCAATACGCCTCGCGGAAAGACACAGGAAGAGAAGGGGTAGTCCGCTGACTACGCGTAGTCCCGCCTGCTTCGTCCTACCTTCAAATTAAAGACGGACCCTTTATCTCTCGAGTATAAACACGTGCTCGAATTTCAAAACAAAAGCACGCGTCGACGTATTCCGTGTGAGATATGGTGGGCTTGAAGTCCGATTGGCCCCAATTCTATCCAATCTGTCCTGCAGCCCTCCCAAACGCCCACTGTCCTGAAGAGGCCCTCTTCACAGTAATATCTCCTCCCCAAGGTCCACCTTCTCTCGCACGGGATACGTCGACGCATGGTTTTGTTTTGAAATTCGAGCGCGTGTTTAGACACGCGAGATAAGCAGGCCCGATTGGTTAGTTTAGAACCAATTGAACTTCAAGCCCACCTTCTCTCGTACGGAATTTGTCAACGCGATTTGTCCCTGAATTGAGGGACAATGCGAGACAGGCATTATCCTGATGCCAGAAGATATCGAAAAGTCCTTTACCGTTTCACCTCGAGGTAAAGGTGTTGAAGACAATGCGCCCCGTCTCAGGTAAAGCAATCGCGCGCGTTTACAGTCAGCTGACCGTACCGCTATAAAAAGGATTATTATAAAATGTCCTTCTTATAATATGTTATCCTTTCCTGATGGAAAAAGCCCACCACCTTCTCGTGGTTTACATTTCCAAATAATCAAGATAAGGACAAGCTGGAACTTACGAATCTGATTATTATAAAAATATTGTCATTGGCCAAGAGTGAGTTAGTAAAATAATCCTGCAATTCTTCTGTCGACCTGTTTTTTACCTCACTGAAGAAATATGGGGTGGTAGCGGTACGGTCAGCTGAATGTAAACGCGCGCGATTGCTTTACCTGAGACGGGGCGCATTGTCTTTAAAACCTTTACCTCGAGGTGAAACGGTAAAGGACTTTTCGATACCTTCTGGCATCAGGATAATGCCTGTCCCGCATTGTCCCTCAATTCAGGGACAAATCGCGTTGACAAATTCCATGCGAGAGAAGGTGGGCTTGAAGGTCAATTGGTTCTAAACTAACCAACCGGGCCTGCTTATCTCTCGTGTCTAAACACGCGCTCGAATTTCAAAACAAAAGCATGCGTCGACGTATCCCGTGCGAGAGAAGGTGGACCTTGGGGAGGAGATATTGCTGTGAAGAGGGCCTCTTCAGGACAGTGGGCGTTTGGGAGGGCTGCAGGACAGATTGGATAGATTTGGGCCAATCGGACTTCAAGCCCACCATATCTCACACGGAATACGTCGACGCGTGCTGTTGTTTTGAAATTCGAGCACGTGTTTATACTCGAGAGATAAGGGGTCCGTCTTTAATTTGAAAGTAGGACGAAGCAGGCGGGACTACGCGCAGTTAGCGGACTACCCCTTCTCTTCCTGTGTCTTTCCGCGAGGCGTATTGATGTTGGATAATACTCTGTAATTTCTAGTTCTCCAAAATTAATCAGGCTGATCAGCCAGAGCATTTCACCAGGGTCGCGGTATATGACCGTATTGTCCCGCCAGTCAGCAGTAGAGAACGGTTTCCTACAGTTTCGGATAATTTATGACTTAATTGGTTCCGCCTCGTAGCAGACGTGAACTCAGGGTATCGGGTAGGGGAAACAGAAATGGTATGCATTTTCTTCTTTATAGCAACTCGAAGACTTTCTGCTTCTCTCCCCTTCGGACCCTTTCGAACCGATACACGTGGTGTCTGTTTTCTATCTCGAAGCAATGGGTACATTGGCAGTAGAAGGACGGAGCGCGGGCTTTTGTGAAAGTGTTCGTTGCATTTCTGCAAAACACGTGTGTTCTGAAAATGTGCTGGCTTCTTTTTACCTAAAGCCTCTTGTCCTGGTGGGAGTTAACTCATAATGGAACCAGAGAAGCTACTTGGGGGTAGCGGAAGTTGGTTGGAAAAATCCTGTCAGTCAGCTAGCAATCGCGTTGCAGAAATGTTCACGGCCCAAGAATACTACAGGATGTTCTGGGTGTACGCCCGGAACAACGGGGATGCAAATGCTGCTGCGCGAGCATTTGCGCTAGAATATCCTCAGATCCGAACGCCAAGCGAGGATACATTTCGCCGGTTAGCGTCGAGGCTATTCTCGACGGGGTCCATGATGCCGCGAGGCAGCGAGGTGGGCAGACCCGCAGCAGCGCGAAATCTGGGCACCATTGAGATAATCCTCGACGCCGTTGAAGCCGACCCAAGAATCAGTTTGCGCATCTTGAGCCGTCGCCTAAAGTAAGTCACAGTTCAAGATAACTGCAGCAATTATTAATTAAGAAAAAACATGTTATCTAATAGTGGATGTTTTTGCATTTTGTTCTGGTGTCAGCAGGACGACGATACAACGAATCCTCAGGGATCGCAGGTTGCATCCGTACAAATATGTACGGGTGCAACATTTGCACGCCGGGGATTACATCCAGCGGGTTCAATACTGCAGGTGACTGTTGGGAGAAGTGCGAAGGAATCCGTCGTTCACCAAATACATATTGTGGACGGATGAAGCACTTTTCAATAGGGAAGGATACTTCAATTCCCACAATATGCATGTGTGGAGCGACGAAAATCCCCTAGCGCTTCGTCCACGTGCAGCACAAGTCCGTTGGCCGATCAACCTATGGGCCGGCATTTGTGGCGAATTTATCGTTGGGCCGTACATTCTGCCAGACAGGCTGGACGGCCCAGCGTATAAATATTTTTTAGAACATGTTCTGCCGGATCTTATGGACAATATTCCATATGAGAACCGACAGAACATGTACTATCAGCATGCCGGGGCTGGGCCACATTACACCGCGAATGTCCGCGCTTATTTAGGTGAAACCTTTCAGGACAGGTGGATCGGCCGCGGCGGGCCAGAGGCCCACGTTGCGTGGCCCCCACGGTCACCGGATATGAATCCGCTGGATTTTTTCTTCTGGGGCTACCTGAAGGTAATTTGATTATTGCTGTTACTCTTTACTTATTTCTGTTGTAGATATTCCTTTTTTTACTTACGTTTTGTATTTGTTGTACAACAATCATTTCAGAATGAGGTGTATCGTCAGCCGGTGGACACCCCGGAAGAAGCAATTGCACTTATTCACGCAGCGGTGGCAAACGTAACGCCGCAAACATTACACGGCGTCCAAAGACAAATAATTCTCCGCGCTGAAGCATGCGTGGACAATGACGGTGGCCATGTGGAACAATTCTTCAATTGATAACAATCGGCCCCTTTCGGGGCCACCAATTTTCAAAACGTAGGCACAACACGTTCCATGAAAAGTAAATAAAATGATAAGTGTTAGTAGCCGCGCAGTGAAGTGAATATTCGGTACGTTGACCTGGACGCACCTGACATTGTGACCCTTAACTTTGGGTAGTGTCGTATACCTGGGACCAGCTGTGTACTGAGTTCGTCCATCGATGACCAGGATCGGTTCAGTGACCCTATGACACAGATTTGCAAGCTGCTGGTGAAATCCAACAAGGGTGAGTTTTAGTTACTTTATTGATGATCATTCATTTTTAAATTTAACGCAAGCGATGGCTTATTTCCGGCGATAATTCTTAAAATTCCCGTACCAAAATATATATTCGGGTTTTTTAAACAGACTTATTCGTTATCACCAACAGTGCTGGCCGTTATTGAATTACGGATTTTTATCACAGTAACGAACTACAATCACTTTTCGTTAATTTCTTGTTACATTACCTTTTCGTGGCTACGTTATTAACACAAGGAAATTTACGTATTCCTTATCCTCCCACTTCAAATAATTATTATTTTCGAATCTTCTAAAAAAAAACTGCGTATTTGTCTTTTTACGTTACACGTGATTTTCATCCATTTATCCTTTATTCATTATTCACTTGAAATGACGAACAAACCATGACAACATGTTCGATTTTATTTGTTCCGTCTTTTTCATTTGCCATTCTATGCAATTTTCTTCGATGCATGCCGAGTTGTTTGTTCGCAGTCGCAGGAACTCGGCCGTCAGACTCGCGCTCTGATTGATCGGTGCTTTTTATTAATATCTCGTTAACGAAACCTCGGAGAACATTTTCGCAAAGGAAAAAGTTGTTTGCAA